>CAMTDV010000026.1:11512341-12712341 GCA_947069175.1 Scalesia atractyloides | reverse complement strand
TATTATTTTATAATACTAGACAAGAAATATTAGCATAGGAACACACAAATTAATTATTAAATTAGGTTTTTTTTAAATATGTATAACTACAATAGGGATGGTGCACTCACGTTGAAGAAAAGAAAATGATTATCGACCTTTTCTAGATACTAAATATGCTAATACGTAGTCAAATCCTAAATGATATAAAGTATTCATAAAACAACAGAAATCGGTTTCGTTTTTTTTTCCGGTTTTAATCCTAAAACTGGTTTTTTTGTAAGGCGCTCTAAGTAAATTAAACGCATCTAATCTAATTATATATGCATCATGTGTGATAATTATAAGTTTGAAGATTATTGTATCGGTGAGTTATCTTTGTCATGGATGGTGTGGGATTCAAAGGGCTATAATGTGACGAACTGTAAACCAATAATAGGAACAACATGGGGTGCCTCCCCTCGTCCCACCCTCACGTGCTTCCATATTTGATAAGGAAATAAAAACAACAAATAATGGTGATGGTCACTCATGTATAGATACATCTAATAATTAAAATACGTGCATGTTCGATCATATATTTATGATTTTCTTGAAATAATATTAAAAGCCATATGATTTCTGATATTATGGTTAGAAGTTATCAAAGGATGGTACAAAAAAACTCAAATTTGTATTCGTATTGGATAATAAAAAAAGAATGTGTAACTTTTTTTAACAGCCAAAAAAAAAGAACAAAACAGGATCGAATCCAGCAAGAAACTATTATCGTGGAATAAGTATGTAAGCATAAGTTTAAAATGTATGATAAGAAAAAATCAACCACCTATACAGAGGTTATGCATATAACAGTTTGGTAAAGTTTTTGTGCTTGTTTAAAATTTCACATACTTGCAACTTTCATTTTTTTATGTATATAAAAAATATTTATTAGAGGACATGGTGTGTGCGTAGTGGAACGCATTGTTGTATTTCCACGCTGCATATATCACACCGGGTCCGGTGTTGTCGTTTGGGCTTTAGATTTCTCATCGACGTTGAAAGTTAAAGCGTGTCGACATGGCGTTGTTTGATTGAGTGTTCCCACTAGCCGTTACTCCAACGGCATTATTTAAAATAAAAAGATTTTCCATTTAAAAAAATATTTCACCTCCTCTATATATAAAAAACTACCATTTTTAACATTTTCATTCTATCCAACTCCTTCTCAACTATCATTTTTATAAAATCTCTACAACTTTTATAAAAAAATAATGTATCCACACAACCACAACTTTGATCCGAACAACCCATATGGTTTTGGTGAAATGGCGAACACCTCTTCGCCGCCTCAAGGGTCTCAACCAATGCAACCACTTTTTAACGATGCCAACTTATTAGCGTACGATCATCTTCTCGCCAACCTACCTTTTAGGTATCCACAACAACCACCAATTCCGCTATCACAAACCCCACCTACACCCGAATCCGTATCACAAACTCAACCTACACCACCCGAATCCTCTACGAGAAGAAAACGAAACCATAAAAAAACCAAGTCCGAAAAAGCAAAAGCAAAAGAGGATCATCGTGTACACCCATGGACAAACGAATAAGAGTTGGTGTTGACGAAATCTTGGCTTTCAGTTTCAGAGAATTCGGTTATAGGTATATTTTTATTTTTTTATTTTAATAATACATTCCATTTTTGGTTATATATTTAAAATGTATATTTTTTTATAGGTATTAGCCAACGTAGTGACAATTTTTGTACCCGAATTAACGATCTTTTTCACAAAACTTTGGGACGAGAATTCTATTGGAAAAATGATAAGACTCTCGTCTAAGTGGCGTGAAATAAACACTGCCATGATTGCCTTCAACAACCACTACAACAACCTAAAGAACAACCCGAAAAGTGGCAAAACCGACTCCAAGTTATTGACGCGTGTGATGTCCTTGTATTCGGAAGGCAAAAAGGGGCCACTTTTAAATATATTCATTGTTGGTACATTGCAAAAAACTCGCCAAAATTGGCACGAGTACCTTTAGCGAGACAATCGTTCTCCAAAAGGTCCAGAAGTTGTTCCTCCACTAGTCGTTCATATGTTCGCACCGACTTTGAAATCAACCTAAGCGACGATGATTTTGAAGTCGAATAGCCACCAGGAAGAGATAAGTCAAAAAGGCGAGCCCAAAGATCTACTACCAGTGATGAAAAAAACGTCGCTTTGGCCGGCATCTAAGAAGAATTCCACGTGCTCAACAACATCCAACAAGAAAGAAACACTCAGAAAATAAAGGCTTTTAGCCTTTATGAAGAAAAACAGAAGCGAACAGATATAAAATTACTTGCTATGAAGATCGATCACCTACAAGGGGAAGAGCGGGAAATCTACGAGAAAGTAAAAAACGATATAATGGATAAATACCGTACTTAGTTTTTTTTAAGTTTCGTTTTTTTAGTTTAAATTAAGTAATCGTTTTTTAGTTATGTAATAGTTTTTATTTAGTTATATAATCTTTTTTTATTTAAATTAGGTAACTATTTATTATTGTTAATTATTATATTACTAATAATAATTACTTTTAACAAAATTAATAGAAAATATATAATTTTTAAATAGAAAATAATAATATTAAATAGGTGCCTCGTGTTGAATAACGTCCCTTTTCCACGCCCCTTCCCACACCCCCACTTTTTCCACCACGCCACTATTATGACGTTCACTGACGTGACACCAACATATCAAATAACACTCATTTTTAAGGCCCTCGACGCCGTATAGTCTTAGTAATACAATCAATATTTTGTTTTTTTCATGTGAAGACTCTTTTGGTAATGTAAGCACCACTTTATTAGTTTTTACCGTTTTAACAACAAATAATTACCGTGTTATATTATAAAGAGAAAACAAACCATGCCAATTTTATAACACTTGAAGCATTATTTAATCAAATTTTGATTGTTTAAGAAATAAAAATGTTATTTTAAAATTTTTTATAGTTATATGTATTTTAAATAAGTCCAGAAGCTTTAACACACCAATAATAGTTTGAAAATTACAAACTAATTAAATATATAAGATTTTTATGATATTGTCCTTAAGAAAAACACAAAAAATGATTTATTAATAAAATAAAATGCGTTACATGATTCAAACCATACAAAAGTTAACAGAAGTATAACGAAATAGAGATACGATTAGCATCAAATATAAAAAAAAACATAATAAATAAAAGGTAAAAGGATTCTAGTCTATTGATATTAAATTTGTAGGGTTAAGATTAGTTTTAGCAAAAATAAAATAGTGAAAATGTATAAAAGAAATCTTACATTTACTGGTTTTCTCTCTCCTAATGCAAGACATATGTCAATTCCTCCCATCATTTTAAAACGACCAAACTTTTTCATACGACATTAAAAAAAGTTCACCATAATAACGAGCGTTTTTGTATTTTTAATATAAGTATGATATTGTTATATAAAAATATAATAAAAAATGTCATTTTTACTGGGTTTTCTTTACTTTATGTTAAAAGTTCTGGTCATTGTGTCTTTCAACTAGGTTTCGGTCATTACGTTTTTACTATGGTTTCTGTACATTGTGTTATTATAACAAATTATAACACGTTGTTAATTTGGGTGGGTGTCTATACATTGTGTTATAGGTTCTGGTTATTGTTTTTAATTTGTTATCCATTGTGTTTTAATGTGTTGTTCATTATTTTTTAGTCTATTATCCATTGTGTCTTTTATATGCAGTCATCAATTATGTCTTTTATGTGTTGTTATCAATTGTGTTTTTAGTATACTTTCTATTGATTTTTTAATTTGATATTCATTGTGCTTTACATTATGTCCATTGTGTTTTAGTTAGCCGTATATTGTGTCTTTTATCTGTTGTCATCAATTGTGTTTTTAGTCTACTTTCTATTGTATTTTTAGTTTGATACTCATTGTGTTTTACTTTTTTACCATTGTGTAATACGCAACTAAGTTTTCGAATTTGTTTTGAAAAGTATAATAATAGGATACTTATATTAAAGATAAAAACACGTTCGATTTTATGGTATATATATATTTTTAAAACAAATGACATAAAAATGTTATAGACTTTTTAAAAATGGGGGTAGGGGAATAATATGTGACTTGCATATGCAGGTTTCTAGCCATGTGACTTGCATACGCATATTCTTTTTTCTTTTGTTGACAAAATTACCCTTCTCACCTGATTTCTTCTAGAATACTTGTAACTCTATAATGGTTTTTTACCCTTTTTATTTTTAGAGGCAATTTTATATATACCTCTACAAACTTGCAAAATATCATATATACCCTTACAAAGTAGTTGAAATATCATATATATCCAATTCATTAAAGTTACTCATTTACGATCTTTAACTTTGAGATCTCATATAAATATGATCTTTATCATATAAATATCCTTATTTTTCTAAAACTTTGAGATCTCTTATATGATCTCTAACTTCAAATATTATATTTAATTATTTCTAGCTTAATTTATTTAACTTAAATATTATATATGAAGAATATTATGGTTTATGAAAAAAATAGAAAAAAAATAAAAATAACTTAAACTAAAAATGTGTTATATAAAAATAAGAAGTTCAAAGATGAGCATATATGAAAACTTGAAGTTAAGAAATAAGGGTAAAATGATTATTTATTAGATTGTTTTAATAAATGAGATATTGGATTTAAATAACCTAAAATTTCACCAGTTGGCTGATAAAACTCCCAACTTTTGATTTGTACACTAGCACTCCCAACTTTCAACTTATTAGCCGATAACACTCCCTAACTAACTGAACCCTAACCCAGTTAGCTGATGTCAGTTGTCATGTCATCTGCCACATCAGCTGCCACGTCATAAAAATGCCACATCAACTGTCATGTTATATGCCACGTTAGCAAAAGGGGCCACATCAGCAAAAACTAACTGAGTTAGGGTTCAGTTAGTTAGGGAGTGTTATCGGCCAATAAGTTAAAAATTGGGAGTGTTGGTGTACAAGTCGAAAGTTAGGAGTGTTATCGGCCAATTGGTGAAAGTTGAGATTATTTAAATCCATTATCCCTTAATAAATTGAGTGTATTTAATATTTTAACTATTTTGTAAGGGCATATAGGATATTTTTAGTTTTTGTTAGGTATATATGAAACTTTTAAAGTTTATAAGGGTATATATAAAATTAATCCGTATTTTTAAACCTCTTTGTACTGTAACTCAAACCCTACGCTAAACAGACAAACATAAAACTATATAATAAACCATACGAAAGTTAACATAAGTATAACGAAACGTACATATAAGAAAACTATAACTACGCTAAATACACAACCATCAAACTATAAAACTAATTCAAGTCAATAGTATTGAAAATTTGAAGTTATCTTGTTGACCTTCATTTTCTCATTTTAGTATCTATCAATGGATCAAATTTATACAAATTTTTTGATATCAAACCTTTTCCAACAATTTATTTTGTTCCAATTTGTGAGATCAATGTAATCACTACTTATTTTTAATTTTAAAAAAAGCAATTTAATTGAGAAAAAATGAATACAAAACTATATATATGAGCAATGATATTGGTGTACAATTTTTATGACTAACTTCAAAGTTAAATAATTCAGGGGAACCTCATCCGAAAAAGATTGTATTTTTTACCTAAATGATATAAAGTTTTGATGCAAAAATTGGAGATGTCTATCGTATTCATTAATTTGGTCTAGTTATGTTTATTTCTTATATGTAGTTGTACATTCATTGAATATAAATGATTTATCATATTCCACATGTTTTCTCTCTTTATATTTCCCACATATCTCTCCATCCACGTACACTAGTTTTCAAGTTATCTCATGTATTTTTATTTAGAGATGATGATAGCTTTTCATATGTCACTAAAGAAAATCCACGTTCTTGATTAATCTTCTCTTCAATATTATGATTTAGAATTATTTTCTTTTTATAGAATTTATTAATCACATACACTTAGAGGTGCACAAACTGGGTTTTTTAAGGCCCTGGAATCGGGTAGAAACTGATTCGGGTTTGATCAACAAAGTCAATGATCGGGTAGGGTAGGAACCGGTTCGGGATACGTTCGGGATTTTGATTGGTTAGGCCAGATTTTTTTCGGGTTTTGGCCGGTTCAGTCTGGACTTTGACCGGGTAGAGGTAGAATTGGTTCCGTTGGTTCCGGTTCTGTTACTTTTTCTAAACCCAGGTCTGGAGCTGGCCTTTACTCGCGGGTCATGTAGGGTGGGAACAAGTTCCGGGTAAGGTATTCTGGGCACGGTCTGGACCCGGGGGTTTTTTTTTTTTGCATCTCTACATATACTTACATCTTACAGGATTGAACCCTTAACCTCTTAGATAGATAGGAAACCCCTTACCATCTGTATGTTATTTTGTATGGAGTATTTTGTAATTTATAATGATTTGAGGGTGTGAAATTCGCATATTTTGTTAAATGTTTTTCTAGCATTATTGTTAGAATAATTAAATGAATTGTTAGAGCACTTGAAGTCCAATTGTGTATGTATAAATAACTATATTAGAAACTCGTGTATTATGTGTTATTGGGTTTAAAAAATTTATGAGTTACACGTCTTTACATTAAAAAATAAATTAAAAAAGACAACATTTAAATACACATTGTAGTAATCAATTATTTATTAAATTAAATACACATCATATTTATCATTCTTTTCTTTAATAGCTACGTATTAAATGTAGATGGAGTTGATACTATGCATTTAAGTTAAATCTATTTTTTTTTGAAACCTAAGGTTCTATATTGAAATAAAAAATGAAGGTGGGTAGATCTTGTTACAAATCAAACAATACAAAAACTGAACAAATCCAAAAACCCACAACCACCATACCCAGCATCACAAACGCCCTAAAACTGCAATCACCGTCCACCATCGTAGAAGAGAGAGAGTGAGAGAGAACGTGCAAAGTTTTCATTTTATTATACATCTGTTTATATTTTATATAATAGTCATTTTATATAAGTTGTTTTACAAAATAGTCTCTAGGGAGGTAAAATAACAAGAATGTTCTCATGTGCAAGGCATATGACTATACTAAACCAAAAAATTAACTGGGTTAGGCTCAAAACACATACTGGCAAGATTTTGAAACATAAAGTATAGAACTCTTTAACTTTTGTGCCAAAAAACACCACCTGAAAAATGGTATATGGATTATGGACACAACCTGTAATTTACTCTACATACAAATGCACGTAACCTGCACTGCCATCGGGTGTTAAGATTTATATGCTCGATTTCGACACTTTATACATTATTGTTAACCCTACAAAAATTATAACTTAAATTGTGATATGTTAATTTTCTTTTTCTATACCTCATAAAGAAATTGGTGTAAATTATTCAAATGTGGTGAATTTGGTTTAAATCAGATTCGAGATTGTTTCATGAATCCGTTTCGAATTCGAGTTATTCAAATATGGTGAATTTGGTTTAAATCAGATTCGAGTCTGTTTCATGAATCCATTTCGAATTCGAGTTGATTTTTTAATTGGTATCACAATTTCACAATTTGAACAATCTATTTTAAACACCCGATAAACAATCTTAGGCCGGGGTGTAGAATAAAGCCCTTCCGGGGCCTTAAAGCGCAATGTTTACGCTACATCAGCGCCACGTAAATAGAAGGGGCTTTAAAGCCCCACCCTTAGCTAAGTTGTTGTGGAATAAAGCCCTTTAACTAAGGTAGTTGGAGGCGTTACTCCACACCCCCGGCCTTACCCTTAAGTACAAACTTATTATTAATAATCATAATCATAATCAAAATCAACCTTAGCAATTTTCATCCCCAACTATATGCACGTACGGTTGTTATACATCATAGTTGACATATGTCGATAAAAATTGACAAATTTAATCATTTACGGTTGAACAAGATAAAGAAAATATATGGTTAGATTATAAAACTTAATAGCGGAATCAAATCAAATCTACTAAAACACTATTACAATAACTTCTTATTTAACTTTCTATATGCTTTAATAAATACAAAATAAATAAAAAAGGGGCGTCGCAGACCCAAATAAATTGACTTGAACCAAAAGACATCGATGAGAATGACTTTCTTGTTTTTTTAACCACAAATTTCATTTGAATCATGTTGTTTGTGGGATTTGAATTTAAGACCTTTTCTCCTAAGGTGTTTAAAGTCTTTGCCTTACCAATGGATCATCATTGGTAATGACTTGCTTGTTTAACCAAGCCTAGCCTCCTTGCAGAAGTGCCAGGCTCTATCCTGAGCCCGCCCGGGTTTTTGTCTCACCATGTGTTATGCCAGAGAGTTCTGCTCTTGTGGCGGCACAACGACTGTCAAGTGGCAGTCGCCGGTGTGGTTTCCTGGGGGAATGCCCAAGTCGAACTCTGAAGCCAGCATAGGCCCGTTAAAACAACATAGTCTGGCCGGAATAAGACAACGGATCTCTCCAATTTAAGAAGTGCGGTAGCCTAATACAAAAAAGTCGCCGTTGTAAAAAAAAAAACTCTTGAAAAATGTGGCAATTTAAAAACGTTGTATTGGAATTCTTTCTAGAAGTGGTGTATTCTTGAAGGAACATGTTCATCATTGGAAAAAGAGTTAAATGCTTGGTTGGTCCCTGTAGTTTTCAAATATTTCAGACTTGGTCCCAATGGTTCACTTTTTCTACGCTTGGTCCCGGTGTTTGTAATTTTTGCACTCGTGTTGTCCTTACCACTAACCAATGTTAAATTTCTAAGTTAAGTGAGTGGAAAATGACTAAATTACCCCTAAACAATTAAACACATAAAAAAACAAAAACAGAGGTCCCAACTTCTCATCTTCTTCCCCACCCCTCTCTCTCCCTTTGTAAAACCCACCACCACCACCACCTCCACCTCCAACCCACCACCACTACCACTTCCTCCACCGTCAACCCACCACCTCCACCCGTCATTATAACCACGCCGTCACCATAACTATCACCTAGAACCATATTGCCACCAAACCACCACCTGCAACCTGACCTTCACCATAACCACCAGTCACGACGAAGCGGCGGTGGTTTGGGGTGGAGGGTTTCATTGTTTATTCAGATCAACTCAAAAGATCAAGATCGTACACGTAGTAACTGTTTTCATCTAGATATTGGGGGCCAAGGTTATGGTAGTTCACGAAGATGTCAACAATTGAGAACAAATCTGTGAAGATCACTAAAGGCATCAATGGCTTACAAAAAGTCATCCTACTTGAAATTCACGGCAGCAATGTTGAGCTATGTAGACTGATTCATACTTTTTCTACTCTGATTCGTTAGCCTGAAGTGATTTCAGTTTGTAATTGTGTGCTTCATTGATTGCTGATTCGTGCATCTAATTTCGATTTCTGATTTTGCAGTCAGGTTTCTTTCAAGAGGAAGAAGTGAAAACTCAAACGACTCTACAATACTGAAAGGTAATTGTAAATTTACTAATTAATGGATCTTGATCCTTTAAGGTGGAGGTGGAGGTTGCAGGTTTATGAAGGAGAGGTGGTGGTGGCTGAGTTTTTTAAAGAGAGAGATGGAGTTAGGAAGAAGATGAGTAGTGGGTCCCTCTTCTTTATTTTTTTATTTTTATTATTTCAAGGGTAATATAGTAATTTCGCATATACTTAACTAAGAAATCTAACAAATGTTAGTGGTAAGGACCACCCGAGTGCAAAAATTGAAACTACTGGGACCAAGTGTGTAATTAGTGAATCACTGGGAGCAAGTCTGCAATATTTACAAACCACAGGGACCAACCAAGCATTTAACTCTTGGAAAAATGAAAGAAAAGAAATTATATATATAAAAAAAGTTGCAGTCCAAGTTAAGTACAATATAGGTCAACCATAAATGTTCTCATTTATGAGACCTACCATCTTTTATGTTTATGGATCATGTTTAAATTCTATTTAAATCAACCGGTGAATTCTTTTAAGTTAATAGCAAGCAAAATTGTTGCAAGTGATTTCATGTCATAACTCCTATGGTTTATAAAAAAGATAGCTATTCGAGGGAAATTATTTTTTCTCGTACTAAACACAAAAATATATAAAATTGTATATATCAGTTTAGCATTGGCTGGTTTGTTAATCTAATGTTTCTTAGGGTTTAAGAATTCCTTAAGTTTCCTACTACATTTATATCTTCTTGTAACACACGAAAACTTATACATTACAGGACTAGACTTACAAATACGAAACCATAAGGATAAAAACTAGATATATATCAAAAACGGGTTGCCACATTAGCCAACAATCGCCTGTAAAACTGGCTAGTACTGATGCTCTAATAAATCTAATATTGTATAGCCAAAGAGTATATATAAAAATAAATTGAAATTGAATAATATCAGATTACATGCTCTGAAAAATCTTAATATATCTTTTAATAAATTTTACACAACACTAACTCTTATATGTGATCACCATGAGTATTTAATTTAGGGTTAATTTAAATTTATTGAGTAATTTTTTTATAGTTACGTAACTTCTAGCTAGTGGTGTAAAGTGGCGCCATTACTTTCTCGTTTAGAGATCTCTTGGAGCTTCAAAAATCCGTCGGCTAGAAAGAGGTTTTATGGGATAGTGATTATAGGGTGTTGGAGTATTTAGCGGGTTATGGATAGTCTCAAGTTTGAAAACAAGCAAGTGCGGGTCGAAGACATTATTAGAGAGGTGAAAGTGATAAGGTACCTTTGGATTAGTAGTAGGTTAAAAACTAGGTCTGTATCATGAACCGATTGGTGTTATTTTATAATTATGTGATTTGTATTTAAGTTTGGTCACCCTATTTTGTGTGGGTTGATTTTTTTATTGAAGTTCACATTTAAAGAAACGAAAGTGTTGAAGACGACTAGTCTCTAGAATACTATATAGTTTTTTTCTTGAACGGCCTAAAATATTATACATAAGGGCGTTAATATAATTGAAAAGGCGTTAAAAGTTATAGAAAGTGACTAATTCCTAAAAAGTAAACTATTGTTTTCCAAAAATTTATTATATAATGGGAACGTCTGGTGTGAATAATAAGAAAACTTGATGCAATTTATGTACACGTGAATATATACTAACTAAATAACATGTGCTAAGCTCTATTAGAGCATTCATAGTAGCCTCTCTCCGTATATTTATGTGTGAGTTCTAGATGTTTTAGAAAATGGTTATGAATAAAGGATAGAGAGAAAATGTTATGCTTTAACTGTATATTTTTGATAGTGGTTGTAAGAGGATAATAGAAAAAAATAATGATAAAAGTATAAAAAAAGTATTATTTAATTAAAAATAGATAGGAAATGTTGTGATTTTTAGTGCATTTATGTGGATGATGATACAGTAGCTGATGTAAGAGCATTCACAATGGATCCTCTAAGTTAATTTGAGTGTAACCTCTAAATCTATTAGAATGATTGTAAATGGTTGTGAGTGAAAAATAGTGAAAAAAGAGAAAAAATTACTGTTCATCAGTAAATTTGGAGTAGATACTGTTTACCTCTGTAATTTTTAAATATTTTTTAAAAATGGTTGTGAGTGAAGAAGAAAGAAAATATAATGATAAAAGTATAAAAAATATTATTTAATTAAAATAAAAGCTAAAAGGTAGTGTTTTTTAGCGTAATTTTAGAGATGGAGGTAGAGATTTGATTGTGAATGCTCTAAATGCTCTTAGTTTTGCTTTGGGGTGTTGCTCACAAGCTTTTTTAAGCACTTGAACATGTTAAAAGAATTGAAATTTGAAAGAAATTATTTACTATTAATTATCAATATGATTGTGCATCATATTGTTTTACTTTTTGCATTATTGCTTTATTAGATTTTGTGAAGTGGTAAGGTGTACTTTGGTGTTTGTCTAAAATCTCCCCCCATAACCATTATTTTTCTACCAGATAGGAGACTAACACCTATAATGTATTGCAACGTTCGATCGACTGCCTCTATCTCCTGTCGTTCCACCATCGATGCCTTATCTCATATGATTAATCTGGAGGACCTAGTTAGTTCAGCTACCCCACTTTATTTTTTTTATGTTGCACATTGAATTGTTATTAACGCAAACAGGAATCTTAAATCTCGAGTGATCTGTTCTCCCTCCTGGCAGATTAAATAAACATTAAAATTACATCTACACTAAATTTACGCTGAAGATCAGACTTGTATGAATTAAACATTGCACCATAACAAATAATACCAACACTGTTATCACCATCATCTTTCAATAAAGCACACATATATTAACATTACAAACATGTTAATCTGAAAGATATGCACAAAATCAAAACTTAAAAACCAGCAAATCAATACCTTAGAAGCTTGTACGGCGATTGGTTTGTTTAAATCTGCATGTTCATCGTACAACTGAATCTGAAAAATTAAATATGTTAACATTCACGTAAAAGTAAAAACAAGATCATATATGCATTAACAATTGGATCCATTTTTTAACTTTGTTTAGCAATAGAAATAGGTGTGCACTACTATGTATTTATAGGATAAACTTCATTAGTGCATTAGAGTTTAATTTTTAAAAAAAATTGTTTTCGTGCTTGGTTATCAGATTTGGCATCTCTTTAGTTAGGAAGTTTGTTTTGTTTAGTATTCAGTTTTTAATGTTTTGTTAAAGATATATTGTGTTTATATTATTGGATAAACCAAACTTCAAAAAAAAAAACTTTCTTTAAAAAAAGTTTCTATGAAAATTAAAAAGTCATTTTGTTCAATAGATATTTTATACATAAAGTTTTATTGAATATGATATTTAAGATGATATGGTTTTTTTTAAAATGAATTTTGTTCTTTTATAAATAGTTATAGAAAGAGCATGTTTATTAAAATATCTTTAATCATATAGAATAGCTTACAGTTAAAAAGGTCAGAGAAACCCTTAAAATCTAATTGTGAGGAAATTTATTATGTTTATCTCTTTTTGATGGATTATTTTAAATGATTTTAGCTGAGTTCTTACTTTCTAAAGAATGTTAAAATAAGATTTACGAGCTAGTATAACACTAAAGATAAATTAGTTATGGACCTTGTAGACGAATGGTATTTGTCTAGTAATTGTAAATAAACAGTAGAATTTTTTATGGGGCTAGGAGATCAAGTCGAAATTATCTCATGGCAGTTGGGCGGATTGGATCTCCTGCTCGTGGGTTTGTTGTTGATCTGACCTTTTTTTGTTTTGGTTTTTTTGCCATTATGCTTGTAGGCTTTTTTAACTGAAAACGCGTTTAAAGGGTGGTGAGAATTTGTAACCGGATCTTATTATAAAATTATAAGTTATTTTTCTTATCACCTCTAGTCCTCAAAGCGTTCTCCGACTTAATACTTTATTGGGCTTTTTTAGGTGAGGATTTATTGAGTATAATGCTCGACATAGCTTGGAAATCTATGTCACTAAGAGAATGCAAAGTTTGCCTCCCTGATGTTTGTTATAATAACAATACATAATATTATCAATGTTGTTTTTGTGGGCTCAAACGTACATTATATCAATGTTTATTCATATAGTTTGAGCACTAACCATATTTTTCATTTGTCAATGCAAGGTATCATTTATAGGGTTTGTTTTAAAACAGAGAGTATGTCAATTTGTTAAGTAAATTCTCTGAGTATTGGATAGTAAACAACTTTGTATAAACGTGACATTTGTTTATATCAATTTCATAATGTTCCATTATGCAAGTCTCATATTTTATACGCTTGTAGTTTTTTATTAAATCTTGCAAAAGTAGATGGAAACTGTTCTCGATTTGTTTTGCCATATTATCCATGAATAACATTACAAAACAATATTATTAAAATGATAATAATGATAACAACATAGAAAGTCTTGAGCATGTTGAAATATGATAGGACACATTGCGTTAATCACTTGTACACTATTGCATCGTCTACTTGTACATTTTAATCCACACGTCAATACTGACAAAGACAACTACTGAAACGTCGACAAAAATGAGTAGGTCATCACGGTACCTTCCGATTTTTTTTAAAACATTGTAGTTTATAAGATATTCCAAGAATACGTAAAATATATATAAGTTCGTTGTGGAGGGAGGAAAAGTGAAACTAATTATCTATAATTTTGTTAAAAACACAGGGATTTAAGTGTAATAACATGTTGGGCTATGTAACGCCCCAAAATCACAAATTTTAATTGACTAGTATGTCTCTTAGTGTTATTGGTGATATAAGAATAACTAGGACTAAAAGTGAGAAAATTGAGTTCAACTTCCATATAAACTAGAAAGTTCAGTATGTGTGTGTGTATTAAATATTGTAAAGATTAGATACGAACACACGACCCAAGTGCGAACAAGAAGTGACTCGTACGAGTGACAAGTGACTCGTACGAGTGACAATCTCACGCGTACGAGTGATAAACATCTCACTCTCACGCCTATATATGTGTTGTGTGTTCACTATTTGGAAGTTTTGGAAGCTCCCCAAGGGGAAACGCTGCCGGATTCTCTCCAGGAATTTCCACCAGCCAGACAAATGTATACTACCGAAGCTTCCGTTGATTCTGCTTCTACTTCCTCTTTATAATATTCTACTGAATTGGTACTATCTTACGCTCAAACTTCCGTCTGGAACCGTCGTCACCGGGACTTACAAAAGTGGTAAGTACGCCAAATGTATGATAAAATGTCTAAGTGAAGCTAGGATGTGAAAATGAATGAAATGGCTTGACATATATGAATGAAATATGTTAATGATGTAATTAGTAGTAAACTAACTTGAAGAATGTGCTATGAATGGAACTCATGCAAGAATTCAGGTTGAATGTATGTTCTGGGTAAGATCATGCATTAGGAACTTGTACCATGTGCTTGGATAGTGTGATGTTCATCATGTATTTGAATTAAGCGCTAGTTGGAATCAAGAAGTGAAAGTGTACTATGTCCATTGCATATGGACTCACTAGCGACGAATAATGTTGTGATTATATTAAATTGACTAACTTTGTATGAGGTTATCAAATGTAGAATTATGAAAGTGTTAGCATGTGTATAAATGAAATATGTGTACGTTATATGTTTGACTCGTACGAGTAATAAATATCTCACTCGTATGAGTGACAAACATCTCCCTTGTATGAGTGACAAACATATCCCTCGTACGATTGACAAACATCTCCCTCGTACGAATGACAAACATCTCACTCGTAAGAGTGAGAAGCATCTCACTCGTACGAGTATAATTAAGTTGCGAGAATGTGAAATAAGGCGGTCATTGGGTTTTGAATGATTATGGTTCGGGAATCATGTAAGTAAAGCTTACATCTTTAAAATAGTAACGTTTACTTTTGTATTTGAATAAGAATAAGCATCTTGGGTATTTGGAACGAGATTTCGAAATACAAGGTTCCAACACGGATAGATACGGGTTGGAACAAGTGAAAACGGTATTAAACATATTTGATTGTAAAAGGGGTAAAACAGTAATATAGTCATGTAATGACAAATAAATAAGAAACTCTGAAAAGTTACCTTATGTTGTAAACCATAAGGAATCAAAAGGGTAAAATGGTAATTCAGTCACGAGCTGACAAAGAAACATTAAATTTTGAAAAAGGACACTCTATGGCATAATCCGTAATGAGTCGAGCGGATTAAAAACGACCTTAAGTAATATGATCATAAGGCATAAACCGAAAGGGATTAAATGGTGAGATGGTAAATAAATACCATCTCATAATGATAAAAATGGTCATTTTAGGCCAAAAGGGTCAAATGGTGTTGTTATCACCATTTGACAATAATAACTAATGATCGCTTGTTGAGTTTTGTGCTCACAGGGAAATAGAGTTTGGCTAGTGATGCTATTAATTGGTAATTAATAGTGCAAGGTACTTAAGTGAGTCAATGCCATGACCCAAGCCACGTATGTGAAATGAATCAAACTCTCATTAAGGACTTAAGGTCCGATGAGAGTTTAACGAGTCATGAATGAACATCGGATTACCTAAAGCAAGATAACTCTCATAATCTAAATTACAGACATTAGGTTCTTAAGAACATAATGAATTTAAGTATGATTATGGTTAAAATGTGTTTTCGGGTCTTTTTCCGTAATTTGCCGAATCAAGGGTAAAATTTGATTAAATAAATTAATGATAACAAATCCATCACAAGAATAGTTGTGGTGGAAAATAAATGGATATCTTGTGTTAAATAATGGTTTGGTTGAAATAAGAGTTGGATTTCGCTAAGACAACCAAACTGGTCAACAGATAAAATAAAGGTTTGGTTGAAATAAGCGTTGGATTTCGCTAAGACAACCAAATGGGTCAAAAGATAAAATAAAGGTTCGTTAGAATAGATCGATGGCTTTCGCTAAGGCAGCCAAACAGGTAAAAATGTTGATTTAATGTATACCGAAATGGATGCGTAATTACTTATTTTGGTTTAAATGCGGTTAAAGGGAAAATAAGAAATAAAAATCCGGGATATGGATTTCGGGTTAAATTGGTAAGAAAGCATTTTACGGACATTTAGAAACAAGTTTCATGTGAAGCGGATAAAAATTGAATAAGTTACGAAAGTTTTCGTAATAAAAACGGCAAGATAGAAATTCTTGCGATAGACCACCTTAAGCTACGGTAGCCAGCCGTAACTTACGGCGGCAACTGTTGAATGAAACTGTAAAATAGTGTTACGCGAAAACGTCTCCATAAGTCACAGGTCGTGTTTAAATGCGCGGGACTTGAAACGGGTTGAACGAACAACTATAACAACACAGCAGCAAAATCGCTGCAGAAGGCAGCGTCGCCGACGCCACAACTGGCCATCGCCGATGCTACAAAAATATTCCGATGACTTAAATGACTGCCTACGACAGTAAGGCTCCAACGCGAGTTTTAAAGGGGCGTCGCCGACAAGGTTATTAGCCGTCACCGACGCTACCTCAAAAAAAATAATTAATTTTTCTGTTTTGATATTTTTGGCAAGTCGTTATGTTATGCTTTTGGTTATTTGCTATAATACTAATATTTTTCAAATTTCCAGTTTAGGGTAATCGCAAGCACCACCGGACGACGATCAAGCTCTAAGAAGAACCGAACACGATCAAAGAATCAAGCTTCCGCATTTGGTTTGAATGTTACGAAACTAATTAGTAAGGACATGTCAAAATGTATAATGTTGATAAAGTTTTAATAAACTCGAAAATTTGTAGCGACGTGTATTCGCATTTACTCATTTAAATGCGAAATTTTTAATAGAAATTAAATATTCTAAGATAGGGTCTTACAGTCTAAAATATAATTAGTGTTTAAAAGACCAATTTACCCTCATTTTAGGGTGTATCTATAAATTAAGAGGGGAAAAGTTCTTATTTTTTGGGTATCTTAAAATGCCCCACTGCCATATCCCGGATTTCCAACCCAAATCCATACACCGGTGGGCTCGTGTGGGGAGTATCGTGACGTCAGTTGATAACATCATTGTCAATTAAACACGACACAACGAAAGTCTTGGAGTAAAATTACTATTAAAAACCAAATGTTCGAAATAAAATAATATACAGGCTCGTAATAGAAGATCCATAGGCGGATCATAAAATGTACAAAGAAAGAATATAAAACAGACTTTAGGGCAGATCTAAGGATTTGCAAGATCCTCTTATTTCACTACCGAGCAGCTTCCAGCCTATTTTGTATTGTACCTGCAACTTAGTCTTTTGAAAATACGTCAGCTTTCGCTGGTAAATACACCCGACTGACTTATTTTGAATGCCACACCCTGGTCGTAGCGGAAGCGCAAACGTGTGACTGATAAGGTAATCATTGCATCCAATCGTGTAAACATATAAATAGTAACAACGTTGCCATATCATAGATTAAGTTTCAAACCACAATACAAGTTTAACATAAGTTACTTAGGTAACATCCAACATATAATTTAAGTGGCATTACATCATAGACATAAACTTGTTTTCATTATACAATAAACCGAAGTTTTGACTCCTATATACCCACAATAGGATGGGATATAAAAGGCAAACCTTCCAAAAGTGGCAACCCTTGTTACTTCCTTCCCAAATGCCCGGAGTCTATCACCTTTCAAGTCTTGTTTCCTGAAATACATGTAATTTTGAAAAAGGTCAACAAAAGTTGAGCGAGTTCATGTAGTGTTGTTTTCGTGTAAATGTCATAAATGTCATCAGTATTGAAAACCAAGTATGTTATTGTCATTTATCATGGGTTTAAGGATCTATCAGTGGGTAGCTAGCCCCCTGAAATTATGTGCCATAAGTAAGTAAATAACCAAACCGATACAATTTTGTCATCAGTAGGGCTCACAAAAGCACTCCATGGTTAACAGCTAGGAGTGGAGCGTGTCTCAAGCTCAATAGATCTACACCTTTTGCACCTTGGTCACTAAGTGATTAATGGTTACCAATGTTATAATCCTACTTACGCACATCGATCATTGTCATCTTCTAAACCCGAAGCTAACATACATTTTGTCATAAACATGTATTTCCCCCGAGTGTTGTAAAACCGAAAACGTTTAAAAGAAAAGGGGGACATGAACTCACACTTTGCGTTCTGTATGGTCGTACTACTGTATCGCAAGTGTCCGTACACATGTATAACCTACATGTGAATTTAATTCATTAGACTCTTAGGTCTAATTGGACCTTGTACAAGTTGGTCATCTTGAATTATTGTTATGTATTCGTTTGTTTCCTTTGAATAACTTCATTGCTTTTATAGTGTTGGTAGGTTTGTGTTTTCAATTAATATTTGCATATATATTTTTACAAATATATATTTGTTATCTTGTATGTTATCGTATGTGAATGGGCCTTACCTTTCACTTGTCCTCGTGCCTGGCACACATGTCGTTGGGTCTTGCCCATGTCATTGGGCCTAGCCCATGTCTTTGAGTCTTTGGGCCTAGCTCATGTCTTTATGTCTTTGGTCCTAGCCCATGTAATCTTTTCATTGGGTCTAGCCCAAATGTTTTATGTCTTTGGGCCTAGCCCATGCTATCTTGTCATTGGGCCTAGCCCAAATGTTTTATTGTGATTGGACCTAGCCCATATGTTTAGTGCATTTGGCCTTGCCCATGTCTTTTATATAATGGACCTAGCCCAAATTGATTTTAATGAGTCCATAACATTTATAATCTTACACTTGGTAATATTTACTAAGTATAGAGTTGTAAGTACGTTCATATACTTAAATAAAATCACTTAGTAATTTTGATATATTCTCACTTTTTAAATTTCCGGATTTTTGTTATCGATAATATATATTAGTTCGGTGTCAAAAATATATATTTTTAGACACGTCGTTGTGATCGTTTAATATATATTTCTTGTATCAATGAAACACCCAAGTGTCGTAGTAGCTTTCCGCGATGCCCCTTTGTCGTCGGTGACGATAGATATTCTTTTATTTACCGAAATAAATTATGTGTCTTACTTGTCGGTTTGGAATATACATTGTTTCGTAAGAATATATTTTTATAAATTCGTCCGTTGCCCGAATCATCCGCACCTTCGATTATTCGTTTAAGGGTATAATATAATTATTAGTATTTACCCAATGTCTTAGTATTTACTTGGTATCTTTGAGGATATTAGTGTACATGTATTTATGTGGCAGTTTATACTTGTTTTCTTACAAGTATTTTCATGGCACGTATTTGTGTAGTATTTAGATTATCCTACTATCATCTAAATACATACACTTAGCACATAAACATATACACATTAGTGAGTTTTCTAAGTATATATATATTTCCCTAAATATATATATATATATATATATATATATATTTATTTACAAGTGTCCATTTTAACTTATAAAAATACATATAAGTATTTAGTAAATACTTGGGAGGTTATGACTTAACCCTTGTCATTAAATTTCCTTAATGACGATTTAGTTTGCTAATCGCGTTTAGCCCTATTAATCATACTTTAATCACAATTAGATTTTTACAAAATTTCGTCATAGTTTCCCCTATACTAGGTAGTTTCCCACTTTGCCAAATAAAACATATTTAATCCACTAATCATCATTAATCTCAACCAAGTTTCCACACCTCACTTTGCATGCATGTATTCCTACATAATTATCATTATTTTCCATGGACTTGTGTACCATTATTCTTAAAAATAATGGCACTTTTATATACTTTAACTAGATCTTTTTAAACCATAATTAAATCATACTTTATAGTCTAGTTATTTGTCTAAACACACTTGTTTACATTACTTTTTAAGATTATCTTAGTGCAAATCATGGTGTATAGTTTTTATAAAAAAATTTGTGTTTATCATAAACCATCTTCAAGTTCATATAAAAATCCATGGAACATAGGGATAATGATCTTGTTTAGAACTAAACATCCAAATGTCTATATCATAATATCTAGACTAGATGATACAAGATCATAATTTTAAGTATCCAGATTAACATAATCATCATAAGCACGTTCATCAACTAGCACAAAGCAACAAAATCAACACATAATATACGGTTGTTATAAACTTTTTATGTGGTGATTAAAGTTTTAGGCTTTGTTTCTTTAATTTCAAGATGATTAACTTGTACTTTAATAATCTACATAATATAATAAGGTTAAAAAAATAGAGGATGATCTTACAACTTTGTAAAGGATTTATGGTTTGTAGGATGAAGATTTAAAAGAAAATAAAGCTTCCAAGCACCTCCTAATGTTCCTTCATGCTTGCTAAGTCCTTAATTCTTCATGGAAGTGGGTTATGGATGCTAGAAAGGGTTGTTTAGGATTTAGAAATGGATGTTGTGGGTGTTGTGATGTTAGCCGAAACCAAGAAAGAACAAGAGGAGTGTTTTGGTGTTTGTAAGTGATAAGGAAATGAGGTGATGTTTATGTCATAGTTATGGTCTTGCAAGTTTGGTGGTCAAAATGAAATCCTACACACCACGCTTGAGATTACTTGCATCAACAAGATTTAGTAGAGTGACTTGTGTGGCCCACTCTTGACCGAATTTTGTGGGTATGGCCACAAGGTTATTATAATTTTCTTTTTCCTAAAGTTATATACCTTTATATTAATAAGTTACAATTAGATATTTAAGAAATTAAACGAAGTAGGTTTAATTATGTGTTAATGATAGTTTAGCGTTTTAAATATGATCCAACTAGTTTATTAGTTTAGTGGGTATTGATTTTAGATGGTAAAAATGCCATTAGTTTGCTCGTCGGTTCGATACCGGGTGATATATGAAAAGTGCTATATAATACCGGGAGCTATGGTTTTATTTTACCATCGATATTATGGCGTTTCTTTAACTAGTTTACGACGCCAAAACATGGCTAACTAGTTCGCTAGTATTTTAGTTTAGCCAATTGTTTGGTAAAAATATAATTTGTTCGCCTGTCGGTTCGAATCTGTACTAGTTGCAAACAATGCAGCGTAGTACCGAGAGTTTACGTTTCGAGTATCCCATTTATATCCCTAAGCTTAATTAGGATGCATAACCGTATATACAAGTCCTACGGAAGAATTAAAATTGTTATATTTTTCTTTTTTTTTATAGCCGAACCAGACAATTTTGTGATTAAAGTGTCATACCGGAAAGTTATGTAATATTGTAAAGCTTGTTCCCACATTAGTATTTTCATATATATGGACTCAGTTATGTCATTCGTTTGTCTTAATCCGTTGTTCTATTCTGTTTCAACGGTTGCTGGCATGAATAGTGCAACCGTGAATAGTGCGCCCAGCACTCTCTACCAACACTTTTAGGACATAGTTTTGGTTGTTTCGCGATGTAAACAATATATGTTATAACAATTATTTTACTTGTCCTAATACTTGTATTATGCCGTACGACTCAGTTACATAATTTAAGTACAATTAAATGCATGAGATTATAAAATAAAATAGGTGATTAGTTGGTACGGAATTACCGGTTATTTGTCGTTTGTAACATTGAAAACGTTTTAGAAATTAGATTTAAGTGCACAGGACACAAATCTTTTATAACTTGGGAAAGTTACTTTGTAACCTTGTTAATAGATTCACATGTTTGTCCATACATACAGGGCCCAGTACAGAGACCGAGACATTGTTATTTACACACCACTTAGAACTCACGGAGGAGTTATCCCCAACGTCTTGGGTAATTTGCATTTGAGCGTCTGTCAGGTTTATGCCTACACCCCGCGCTAAGGTCGTGGCCATTATCTAATGTAAAGAGCCGAGGATATCCAGGACACGGTAATTTAACCCCCGATGTTTAAGTTATCAAACAAAACTAATTAAAACGGAATATGCGGATTTACTAGCCACAATCGACATTCGATTGATCCCATTTCCAACCAAGTGGTAATAATTTACCGTATCCCAAGCCCGTATAGGGAAAATAAGTCAAGAGTATTTACCTGAGTTAGCCTTATTTAAAATGCAAGATTATATCTCAGCCGTATTCAAAATGAGCTAAGTGCAGATAGCATTTACTGGAAGGCTCTAGTCTGGATTATGGCATAAGCTAACCAATTAAATACTAACGGTCTTATTTAAGTCGTAGACTTAGACCGACTAGCGTACTTGATCAAAACGTATAATGCTAGATTAAGCAATGATCGGATAGAATGTAGTTTAAACCTGACAAGTACTTTGACTTGTATTATACGGGTAAACTATAAACATTCTGGATTTTGAAACTTAAATGACAAGGTTAAACCCGGTTCAGTTAATTTTCGTAAACTAGTTACATATATTTAACCCTATGCATATTAACGATATCGGGTAACCGGATAAGTCATGGACAAGTTCTATATGCCATTAAACTTTTAATTAAGTTGTAATATCAGTAGGATATCAACTTATATGCCCGTTAAGGTTTTAAAATGAAATTATGCCTTATAAGGGCATTTCGGTAATTCCATACCGTATAGAAGGAACTTGCATATAATTTTAATGTTATAACTATAAGTATTCTTCGAAAAAAATATAATTAATTTATGATATAATATCAGTAGGATATTAATTATATGTGTAATTTATATTTTATGACCAAACTATGCACCGAAGGGGCATTTTGGTCATTTTACACATAGTTTATAAATTATTTGGGATTCTAAGTTTATATCTTGTACCTACAGTAAAATATTTAAAATAAGTTTTAAAATCAGCAGGTTACAAATCTTGGTCGATAGTTATGGTTTAAAACCACACTATGCGCCGAAACGACGCTTATGTCGTAAAATGACGATTTATGCGATGTTTATCGAAAACTGATGTTAAGGTTTGATTAAAATGTTTAAGATATGTTATTTAATATAACATATCAGTAGGTAAAAGATTTACCTTGAAAATATATGATTAAAACCATTTTTAAGCCATAAGGGCTTTATCCTCATTTACCGACACACTACAAGGACTTGTTTATAAACTCAGTTTATAATCTGATTTATCATCCCAAATAATCCTAATTATAATATTATATCAGTAGGGAACTTATTTTCAAGTTCATTTTCTTTTAAACCTCATTTATGTAAAAAGGGCATTTTAGTCAAATGGCATAATTACGGAACTTACGCATAAACTCAGATTCTGATTATGATCATGTAATATAACCTCAGAGGGTTATGCTACATTATATTACGATCATAATGAAACTTTAGATCAGTAGCTAACTAATCTAAATCGGGTCAGACTCGTAAGTCAAAGAAGAAGTCAAACTTCGCGACTTTCGGTTGCGAACCGAACCTAGAACTGAAATTGACGAGCCGAACATGTTCTTACATGTTCTAATAATTATTACCAACTTGTTTAAGTGTCAAAACAGATTTCATAACATGTATAAGATCAATTTATGATTTTTCCGAAAAATGGTCTGTTTGACTTTTTAATATCATAACTTTAACCCGTCAACTGTTCTAGCAAACGTGATCTTCAAGAGGTGCCCTTTATAGGGACTAACACCTACCTTATTACGATAACTTAGCTATGTTCATTACAAACAATGGCTGGACCATAATGGTCTTAACCGAAAGTCAAGGCGTTTTCCATAAAATGCTTGACTTTTGGCTATAAAAGCCTATAAACGAAAATGCAAGAGCAAGGAACACTTACAAGAGGTTCCTAGAATGCAAGAGAACTAAGTTGAATGCTCATGATCCCAAATAATTTATAAACTATGTGTAAAATGACCAAAATGTCCCTTCGGTGCATAGTTTGGTCATAAAATATATATTACACATATAATTAATATCCTACTGATATTTATCATAAATTAATTATATTGTTTTCCAAGAATACTTATAGTTATAACATTAAAATTATATGCAAGGTTAACAAGGTTACAAAGTAACTTTCCCAAGTTATAAAAGATTTGTGTCCCGTTCACTTAAATCTAATTTCTAAAATGTTTTCAATGTGAGTCAGTCGGGTGTATTTACCAGCGAAAGCTGACGTATTTTCAAAAGACTAAGCTGCAGGTACAATACGAAATAGGCTGGAAGCTACTCGGTAGTGAAATAAGAGGATCTTGCAAATCCTTAGATCTGCCCTAAAGTGTCACACCCCATTGTTATCCCTTCGCATCAAAGCGGGGCGTGAATCGAATGGCAACTTCATCGCACAGCGGAAGCAGACGTGATGGGTAAGATTTATAGAAACTGAACGCCCGCTAACTACTCGAATCCCCATGGGTTCCACTATTCCAACCGTGTCATACATGTAATCATAACCTGAGAAAGAACATGCGAAAAATCAACATAAAGTTGGCGAGTTCGTAGTTTGTTTGTTTTTGTTTCAAATGAGTCATAAAACATTTGAAAGTCTTGCATTAGAAAAACCGGTTTGTGGGATGATAGTATCCCAAAGCATGTCTGTATAACAGTATTGAAATGTTTTCCATGTTGTTTGCAAATCCACGCATATAACTGTTATGTTTATAAACCGATGATAAAATGTTTTCTGTTATCTTTGTAAACCAGTGTTGAAATTGTAGTATGTAGTTTTCCTATGGAATCTAAGGATCTGTCAGTGTGTAGCTAATACACCGACCTATGTGCCATAAGTAAGTAACCAAACCGAGACTTCTTTGTCATTTTGGGATCACAAAAGCACTCCTAACCGGTTAACTTACCAGGAGTGGAGCGTGTCTCAAACTCGATAGGCTATACCTTTTGCACCTTGGTCACTACGTGATTAATAGTTACTATTGTTATTTCCCTGCTTACACACAGTGATCTGTTATAATCTAATCCCATAGCTATATACCAATTGTCATAAATCTGTGTTATTGGGCCTAGCCCATGTCTTCTTGTGATTTTGGGCCTAGCCCATGTTCTTTTGTCATTGGGCCTAGCCCATGTTTTCTTGTGATTTTTGGCCTAGCCCATGTTCTTTTGTCATTGGGCCTAGCCCATGTTTTCTTGTAAAATTGGGGCCTCGCCCCTAGTTGTGACCATGACAATCCCGTCACTTTGTACTTTTACAAAACTTGCATGTCTTTCCACCCCTGAAAACATTTATAAAAATGTAAAACGGTAAAAGTGGGGGTTATGAACTCACCTTAATTTCCTTGTGCAAAGCTAGCTTAATGTGATTTCCATAGTGTTGTCTCCACAACTTATCTTGCTAGCATGCAATCTAGGGCATTCCTAAAACGGAATAACTTATAAGTTTCTAAGAATGACGTAGATATACTACGTGATACCGAGCTCTACCGAATCGTTACTCATACGATTCTATGAAATTGTTATTGACTTAACTCGGTTAACCAACCTATGGTTTTCTTAGAAACGATTCTGTTTTCGAGTGACTTGAAATATATGTTTACTTATAAACACAACCATATTTCATGAAATCATATTTAGTCGTTATGTACGTTGACGGATAATAGTACGACTCTTCGTAGTTTTCGTAAGGTATATTGTATATATATACACTCGAAAATATATCCGTATAGTTAAAACATTTCGTATTCGCGCGATAGTCTTGCGGTATCGTGTCGCACTTCGTTTAGACATTGAATTCGAATATAATCAATATATATTATTGTTATAAAATCCTTCGAAAGTATTCGTACGTGTTCGCGTCGTCGACGTTAGAAATAAATATAACTATATTTATTTATAAAAGGTATTCAAACTCTCGACGTTCGAATATATATAATTATACTCGTGTTATACGATTTCCGAATTCGTTCGTTTGAAATAATGCGCACCTTGTATTCATCTTGTAAAAGCGTTCGGAAATCTTGGCGTTTCGAAATAAATATAAATGATATACTTATTTTTCTAACATTGTTCGAATAAATTATCGATGTTTGAAATCTAGTTTCCGAGTTTCTACTTTGAATTAAACATAAATAAATATTATTTATTTTATAGCCGATTACCGAATCTTGTTATCTTGTAATCGCGCTAGTTGAAAAGTTACCGGCTCGATGTTGTATGTTATAATAGCGTCGGCAAAATAAATACATAACAATATTTATTTTTATAACTATCACTTTGAATCGGATGCTTTGCCTTTGAGGTTCAATGTGTTTTGTATCGCGTATTTTACGAAAATCGGGCAGAGTTTCCTCAGTTTTCGGACGATCCCGACAATACTAGTTGTCAATTTATTTATCAAAATGCAATCTTCAATGTACGCAACAATATATATATAATATTTCTCGTTGTATTTCGAATATAATTTTAGCCAATTATACGTCCGATTTATTTTATTTATATATCGTAACGTCGCGTTGATTCGGTTTTAGCTAGTAATTTTTACGCGAATATTGCACTTGATTCGACTATATATATTTTTAACTTTTTGGCGATAAGTAATCGTTAACGAGTCGGTTTTGAGCTCGGTTTCGCGATATATAATATTAACGTTTATAAACTAATATAAATAAATATTCGCGTCGTAAATGTTTTACCGAACTCGTGTCGACCCGCGGACTGAATTTGACCACAGTTGGCCATGTTAACTGAGTTGACTGCATTGACCAGTAGTTGACCACGGTTGATCGGTAGTTGACCGGGTTTGACCGAACCCAAAACTGAACCGAGGCACCAAAAATGACCCAAAACTGTTCCTTGACCTGTGTTTGACCTGTTGACTTGTCACACCCCGGATTTCCAAACCCGAAATCCATACACCGGTGGGCCCGGGTGGGGAGTATCGTGACGTCAGTTGATAACATCATTGTCAATTAAACACGGCACAACGGAAGTCTTGGAGTAAAATTACTATACAAACCAAATGTTCGAAAATACAAAATAATATACAAGCTTGTAATAGAAGATCCACAGGCGGATCATAAAATGTACATGGAAAGAATACAAAACAGACTTTAGGCAGATTTAGGATTTGCAAGATCCTCTATCACTACCGAGCAGCTTCCGGCCTATTTCGTATTGTGCCTGCAGTTTAGCATTTGGACGATACGTCAGCTTACGCTGGTAAATACACCCAACTGACTCATTTTGAAAACTTTGAAATGGTTTTAAGTGCAAAACGGCACAAAATCTTTTATT
Organism: Scalesia atractyloides; assembly: GCA_947069175.1. Lineage (NCBI taxonomy): Eukaryota > Viridiplantae > Streptophyta > Magnoliopsida > Asterales > Asteraceae > Scalesia > Scalesia atractyloides. The sequence continues at coordinate 12,684,821 of CAMTDV010000026.1, read as the reverse complement.
AACTTGGGAAAGTTGACCTTGCAACCTTGTATCAGAATCACATGTTTGTCAATACATACAGGGCCCAGTACAGAAACCGAGACATGATTAAATACACACCACTCAAGACTCACGAAGGAGTCATCCCCAACGTCTTGGGAACATTGCATATGAGCATCAAAAGGTGTATGCCTACACCCCGTGCTAAGGTCGTGGCCAATAACTAATGTATTGAGCCCAGGATATCCAGGCGGTAATTTAACCCAATGTTTAAGTTTTCAAACAAAACTGATTAAAACGAAATATGCGGGTTTAGTAGCCACAAGCGGGCATTCTATTGACCCCATTTTGGACCAAGCGGTAATAATTTACCGTATCCCAAGCCCGTATAGGAAAAATAAGTCGAGAGTATTTAGCTGAGCTAGTCTTCTTCTTTTATTTTTAAATAACTCAGCCGTATACAAAAGTACCAAGTGCCGATAGCATTTACCGGGAAGGCTCTAGTCTGGATTATGGCATAAGCTAGCCAATTAAATACTAACGGTCTTATAAACCGAATAGTGTACATGATCATTACGTATAATGCTTGATTACACGATGATCGGATAGAATGTAGTTTAATTCCGACAAGTACTTGAGTTGTATAATATGGGTAAACTATATACATTCTGGATTTTGAAACTTAAATGACAAGGTTAAACCCGTTTCGGTTAAATTCCTTTTTTGTTATTTTGTTTTTATGCCTTCAGGGTCAGAAGGAAAGGTGTAGCCAGGCGAGGGAAGCCTCGAAAGGCTTCTTCGCCGGGCGGCTAACCTCTAGTGACTTTGTATTAAAGCCGGCTGAAACAGAAGGCTTGCTTGAGTTACATATACGTAACTGTGCGCATAGCAGCGATATCGGGTAACCGGATAAGTTATGGACAAGTTCTATATGCCATTATAGTTTAAATAAGTTTTTAAAACAAAATTATGCCTCATAAGGGCACTTTGTTAATTTCATACCATATAAAAGGAACTTGAATATAATTTAATGTTATGATTATAAGTATTCTGGAAAAATACTTTATTTATGATATAATATCAGTAGGATATCAATTAGATGTGTAAATTATCTCTTATGACCAAACTATGCACCGAAGGGGCATTTTGGTCATTTTACACATAGTTTATAAATTATTTGGGATTATGAGTTTATAACATGTACCTACTGTAAATATATTTAAAATAAGTTTTAAAATCAGTAGGTAACAAGTCTTGGTCCATTAATATGGTTCAAAACCATACTATGCGCCCAAATGGCTCTTATGTCGTAAAATGACGTCTTTATGTGATGTTTATGAAAATGATGTTAAGGTCAGATTAAAATGTTTAAAATATGTCATTTAGTATAACATATCAGTAGGTAAATGATTTACCTTGAAAAGATTTGATTAAAGCTATTTTATAGGCCACAGGGGCTAAAATCTCAATTATCAACATAGTTTAAGGACCTGCTTGAAAACTAAGTTTATAACTTCGTTCAACATCCCAAATAATCCTACTTATAATATTACATCAGTATAAAAACTTATTTTCAAGTTCATTACCGTTTAAAACCTTGTTTTATGCAAAAAAGGCATTTTGGTCAAAGATGGCATAACTATGGAACTTGTGCATAAACTTGGATTCTGATTATGATCATGTAATATAACCTCAGAGGGTTATGCTACATTATATTGTGATCATAATGCAACTTTAGATCAGTATCTAACTAATCTAAATCGGGTCGGAATCGAAAGTCAAAGTAGAATTCAAACTTTGCGACTTTCGGTTGCGAACCGACCCTAGAACTGGAATTGACAAGACGAACATGTTCTAATAATTATTACCAACTTGTTTAAGTGTCAAAACAGGTTTCATAACATATATAAGATCAATTTATGGTTTTTCCGAAAAATGGCCTATTTGACTTTTTAATATCATAACTTTGACCCGTCAATTGGTCTAGCAAACGTGATCTTTAGGAGGTGCCCTTTATAGGGATTAACACCTACATTATTAAGATCACTTAGCCATGTTCATTTCGAACAATGGCTGGACCATAATGGTCTTAATCGAAAGTCAAAGTGTTTTACGAAAATGCTTGACTTTTGGCTATAAAAGCCTATAATCGAAAATGCAAGAGCAAGGAACACTTACAAGAGGTTCCTACAATGCAAGAGAATTAAGTTGGATGCTCCTTTCAGCTAGTAACTTCCAGAGGAGGAAGAAGAGTTATGATTTAGAAAGGTGCAAGTTCAAATGGTGAACTTAATCACCTATTTATAGTTGGAGAACTCCAAGGAGGTGAAGCCAGGTGTTTAGGGGTGTAAGAAGAAGCTTACAAGTGTCCCAAAACGTGGCATAGCAGTTTAGAGAAGCCATGGTTTCGAATTAATGGTTTTGGAGTTTTGCTTGGAGACCAAACAAATTTTCTGCAGCAGAGGGCTTCTCGCGCGCTGCGAGAGACCAGGCCTTGTCTCTCGCGGCCCGCGACCGCCCTTGGCCACTTTCAAAGTTTGACACTTTTAACCCATTAACTTATTAAAGCTTCTAAAAACCTTTTTAAACACCTTTTTGGCACTTTTAGCCCTCCGTACCCGGGATTATGCCCGGACATTGTCGAGCTCTCGGTTCGTTAAAGGGTCACTCAGAGGTATAAATTAACATGTTGACACTTTTAATCCCTCCATCATCCAACTTTCTCATATTTACAAAAATTGAACCCTCTCGTCCAACAAATGGCACGTATGAGAGTTAGGACTTCACAAAGGATTACTCAGAGGCTTATTATAAGCATGTTGATTCCGATGTCACTCAGAGGCTGGGCATGTTGACATATTAGTCACTCAGAGGCCAAATTTTCAAGCATGTTGACGTATCAGTCGCTCAGAGGCTAATAATTTAAGCATGTTGACATATCAGTCACTCAGAGGCTGTTATTTATGCATGTTGACATCGGACCGTCACTCAGAGGCTCGGTTTGAGCATGTTGACGCCTTTAGTCCTTACTGGTCTTTAATAGACTATATTTCAAATACAACACGTGTCACTATACTATTGGACACGGTTTTACAGTACATGACCGAGTTGACCCGAGCCCGAGGGTGTCCCGAAATTTATTTTTCACCCGAGACGAAAGTGTTTCGTATGAACTCTACAGGTTAGTAGGAGCCCAAAAATATATTTTTCCTTGAAAACGGATGCCCGGAACCTCGCCAGAACCATGCCAGAAGTCGGAATTTCGCCAGAGAATAAAAATTCACAAAAACTTGCAGAAAGGTCTCTAACCACCCGATCTAAACATGCACGAAGTGAAAAGTCCAAAACGGATTCGCCGGAGTTTGGCCGGAATGTCGCCGGAGTTTCTCCCAAGCCCAAACGGCTTCAAATCTGCTAAAACCAACATCAGCACGCGATCCGGAACATCAAAGATAGTCGAAAAAGTGTACTCTTGGCCGGAAAACGGTCGCCGGAAAACCTCCATCGCCGCCACTACGCCGCCGTGGCCGGTCGCGGCTAGTCGCCGGACTTCGGTGCCGGAAATGTGTTCTAGAGATAGAGAGTAGAGAGAGTTTTAGAGTTAGAGAGAGAGTGTGTAAGTGAAGAAGAGGGTGTGTGTGTATTTTCGTTTATATAGGTATGGTTTTTGTGGGTTTGGGCCCAAGGCCCAAAAGCCCGTTTCTAATGTTTTGAGCGGCCCGATCGCGTCTATGAGGCCTGTTTTCGAACCCGAACTTCATGGTACGTTGTGTAATATTGTTTTAAGATAAAATATGTAGAAATAGGGTCGGCGTTCGATTTTAATCTCGTGCGTTTGTCGGTTGCGTTAAAATTGCGTAAAATGATTCGGTGGTCGTTTCGTGTCCGTTTTTCGATATGATTTCGACTACAAATAATAAAATTCGATTACGAAGCTAAGTATATCATAATATATTAGTACCAAGGCGTAATTTGAGTCTGTTGCTTCCGTTTCGTTGTCGGTGCGTTCCTGTCAACGCGTTTTTCGTTCACGTGAGCGTTTTGTGATGTTCAAAAGCATGACAATTTATCAAAACCCATTCTTATGTATAAATTATACATGTAGAATTCGTATTTGTTGGCATTGTCAGTATTTTGTCCGGTGTCAGTTCGTTGCCGCTTATCGTTCAGCAGTCTTCCCGCAAATCAACATTTGCGTTAGAGTTCTCGTATCGCCAAATTGTGTAACGTGAACCAAGTAGACGTTCCTAGGCTCTCCAAAGGCCTGAACGAGTTAATTTACGTCTAATTACGCTAATTATGATGATATTACTGTTTGTTATGCGCATAATTATAACCGGAAAACTGCCGGTTGTCACATAAAGTCTTTTTTATATTCTTTCTTTGTACATTTTATGATCCGCCTGTGGATTTTCTATTACGAGCCTGTATATTATTTTATTTCAAACATTTGGTTTGTAATAGTAATTTTACTCCAAGACTTCCGAGGTGACGTGTTTAATTGACAATGATGTTATCAACTGACGTCACGATACTCCCACACCGGGCCCACCGGTGTATGGATTTGGGTTGGAAATCCGGGGTGTGACACCCACCTTCATGCATTACAATATAACTAGCAGGATCACACACGTGTGATGCAGCGGGAGCGACACATCGCATTGCGATACTCGTTTTTGGTAGTTTTCTTATTCATATAATATTTATTGTAGCATTATTGTAATACATATACATCAAAAGCGAAGTAATTGGGTAATCTGTTTCATTGTGTTGTGCATGATTCGGTCGGTTCGGTTATTATCCTCAACCGAAGCCGAAACCAAAGTAATCGGTTAGTCTATTTTATTAACCCGTCGGTTTTAGGTTAATCACTTCGGTTTATTCGGTTAGATTGATGATTTGCGATTTGGTTCACATAAGTTCAGTTAATAGTAAAAACCAAACTTGGGTTAAAACTTTTCTTTATAGAAATATAAAATTGAGGTATAAATATTTGAAATGAAAGTATAAATACATGAAACTCAGATATAACATATAAAATGTATGAACTGGAGGTAAAAAAGCTAGAAATATATGAAAATATGAATAATTCGGTCCGGTTCAGCTAATGTTGGTTAAACAAGAATACAAAAAACTAATAACCGGTTTTTGGTTAATTCGCTTTTCAGTTAATTCAGTTTTTGGTTTATATTGGTTCAGTTTCTTCTGTTTTTTCTTTAGTTTAGGTTAACGATTTACTTACTGCTCACCGATAACCGGTTTTGGTTAATAAACGATAGGTGCGCGTGTGATGCGACGAGAAACACAGACATTGCCATGGCAGTATGCATTGTTCAGTTTGTTAGATTATTATCCTCAATCGAAATCGAGGTCATCGATTAGTCTATTTTATTAACGAATCCGTTTTCAGTTAATCGGTTTGATTTTTCAGTTAGATTGACAGTTTTTTGTTTGATTAAGTTAGATTGGTGGTTTTTGGTTTAATTCGTTTAAATCCCAGGATAATGACTAAGTACTCAGGTGTAATAAGATAGGGGGCTAATATATAATTATTGTTTAAAAGACAAATTTACCCTTATTTTAAGGGTGTATTTATAAATTAAGAGAGAGAAAATTCTTATTTTTTGGATATCTTAAAACACCCATCACTCATACATTATAATATAGTAGTAGGGTGCCCGCGTGATGCGGCGGGGCAACATTTTGCATTGCAACATTCATATCTTGTAGTTTTCTTATTCGTGTAATATTTCTCGTAGCATTATTGTGGTGGATATATGTCATAATTATTATATATGTTTAGCAATTATTAAATTTAGAATTTAAATTATCAAGTACTTCAAAGAACCATTGATGCAATAAAGTAACACACGAATAAGAAAAAATAAGTCTTAAACATAAATAAAAGTTATATAAAGAAGCACACGAATAAGGAAATATAAGTCTTAAATATAAAAGTTGAAAACTAAAAACTCAAGTGTCAAGTACTTTACATCATGATGAGATCAATTTAGTAATTATACGCCTTAAACATCTTAAGTATGTTATCTATATTGTCACACCACCATTTGTCATTATCGAGATCAGCGTCCTCCGAAATTTCTTGTATCTCTTCCTGTTTGATCGTTACATCCTTTGGAGGATGAGTTTCTTCTTTGTTCTCCACTTTAACTGATACATCAGTAGTAGCTGGAGCAGTTTGGGAAACTGAAAAATTTGTTAGGTATTTTAGTTACATTTTTTACATGTTACCATTATATATAATGTACGATAAAAACGACGTTTATAGTTAAACATAATATAAAACAAAAAGAAAACAATATATCATATTTTAGAAACATACATACCTGTGTAAAGATCTAAAAGGGTGAATATTGAAGCTCCAAAATCACTGAGTAATAAATAAGATGAATGTTAAGTGTAAGCATAGAAGAATAAATCAAAGTTATACACAATAGAAAATTGAAGTACTTGTAAACTAAGAATTCTAAAAAAGAACAAGAAGTTTATAGAAGAGAAAAAAAAATATGAATTATACTATATCTATAGAACCTATTGTACACACCCTGACCCGCAGCGGAAATGGTAGTCGGGGCATGATTGGGTTTTCCTCAAAGCTCATGACATTTACTATAAAGTTTCATATTTATTATTTCTCTTTTAAAGAAGAAGTTACAATAGACATACAAGCATAACATGTTCAAATACATTTCCATTACAAACTAAAGTATTAAACAAAAATCATACAATTACAAAGGGAAATAAAACTAAATGTCCATTCCAAAGCATTAACTTGTTTATTCTTCTAGGCCATCCTACGTGTTTCTTTTCACAACTGGATCACCTGTATCATGTGTAAAAATAGGGTTTTTGGGTCAAAAAAAGTTGGCGAGTGAATCTTTTGAAAACCTTTGAACAAATTGGTTATATTGGTTGTAAAAAGGTACATAACCACATATGAGTAAACGTAAATGTAAATTTAATCACAAAACACATAATATCCGGTTACATTCAATGATTGAGAGGGATCCGAGATATCTTGATGACAGCCGGTGACTTAGCGCGGCTGTTTCTTTGTTTGAATCCAGATCAAAGGAATGTGATTACAAATCTATAATTGTTTTGAGATGTAGCAGATGTGGGCAAGTGGTGTAGTGGTATGTTGTGTATGTGTATATCCGGGAGACCCGGGTTCGAAACCCGGCTACCCCATTCTGTTTCTTTATTTAATTTTCATTAATTATTATTATTTATTAATTGTGGTCTTTAAATCTTTAAAATATTTATTAATTATGTATTATTTAAAATAACCGACACGTTAAATACGCAACGAACTTTTAACCGAATATTTGATTGATAACCGGTGCGGGTTTTAGAACCCGTTTTTCGACGAATGTTACAGTATCCCCTACTTTTAGAAATTTCGTCCCGAAATTTAAGTAGTAGTGGTATATTCGACTTGAAGGGAGGGTGTTTTAATTTTGACAATTACATAATTAGAAGAGGGTGAGAGTTTAAATCTTATTTGAGGCGGTAACGTTCCTAGTAAGGGTTGAATACCCTGCTACAGGAATCGCTTTTTGATGCCTAAAGTATAAGAATGCGGAACATGGATAAACAGAGTTGATTGACTAGGCATGATTTTATGCATAAGAGTTTTGAGGGAATTGATACGTTTGAAAAGATAAGGTTATATCATAAACAAAAACTTCAACCATGACGACATTAACACCTACATGGAACTTCTCATAACCGCCTGACAACGCTTTTGATCCTTTGACAAGAGTACTTATATATAGGAATTACCAGCGGCGTATCCACCATATTCTTGTCAAATTTTCATTGGCTTTGTCAGTAAGTTATGATTAGTTCTATGTGACTCTAAAATCTACAAAACAAACACAACAGCCAAAACTTGAGTCTCAAATCTGAAAGGATACATGATCGAGTGATGACAGTACCTCTCTCGTTTGTTATGATGAAGGGGTCAGTCTATGTAGAAGTGAGACACAACCCAACTTCTTTAAATGATGAGGTCGAGATACGTCGAGATGTATGATGATATGAATGTTAAATCAATGAGTATAAAACAAAACTGTAATATCAATTCGCATTAAAATTCTTGGATACACAAATTCCCAATTTATAACTGGGAGACGTAAAGATTGAGATAACATAAAGAAAACATTAAAACTAAACGGTTGGAGTTGAGTCTTGACTCTTGGTGAGGAAAGCTAGTTGGGTGATTCGTTTAGGCCGTTATTATCTTCAACAGGATTGGCGTTAATGTTGTAAGCTCTTCCTCTTGCTGATGGTAGTGCTGGGTTTGCTTGATTTGCTTGGTTAACTGGGTTTGCTTGAGCTTGGGCGTTTATGATGTTAACCAATCGGGGCCACGTGTTTCTAAAATGGGTAGGGTCACCACAATTAAAACAAGCTCGAACATATGGAAACATGGGGTATTGGGGTTGTTGATAGGTTTGGATCATGTTTTGAGTAGGGGGCGAGGCTTGGTTTTGAGGGGCACGACAAGTTTTGCTCCAATGACCATAACGCCCACAGTTTGCACACAGTCGACAAGGTACGGTAGATGGATGGTGATAAAAACAGGTGTTGCACTGAGGGTGAGGTCCAATGTAAGGTTTCTTATTTGGGTAAGTAGAGTTGGGTGCTAGTTGAGTGATTGGGATAGCTTGGAGGGGTACGGCTTGTGAAGCTGGTTGATTGCCTTGGGTGATAGCGAAATTTTGCCCATCTCCTTTTCTATTAGGAGTGGTTTGAGGAGGGGATTCGGTGTGAGTGGAGTTTGAGGTTTCGGTTGATGCTTTATCCTTCTTCTTCTCCTCCTTGAAGTCTTTATTCCGTATGCGGTTTTCGGTGAGCTCTGTAGCTAACTCCATTGCTGCTTCCAAAGTTGCAGGTGTGGTACTTATTACAGGGTCTTGAATTTTTGAAGGAAGACCTCGAATGTAGTGTTCGATCAAACGGTAGAGGGGAGTAAACAAGTTGGGGATCATCTGATTCAACTCAAGAAATCTCTTGTTGTATGTGGTGTGGTCGCCCTCCTTTTGTTTCAAAGAGTAGAACTCATCTTCCAGTTTCTTGATTTCGCTTCTTGGACAGAAACGTCTTGTCATGATTTCCCTCAATTCTTCCCAAGTCAAAGTCATAGTATTTTCAGCACCTCGCTTGGCCTTCTCTGTATTCCACCATGTAAGTGCTACTCCGAACAAACGACCGGTAGCATATCGCACCTTGCGATCATCGGGGCAGTCGCAATTGAGAAAAGTGTTTTCCATTTCCTTAACCCAATGGAGGAGAGCGGTGACACCTTCAGTCCCTTCGTATTTTGGAGGATCGCAGGATTTGAAATGCTTGAAGGTGCATTTAGTGGCTTTTGGGGGAGGATTGACAATGTTTTGATCTTCTTGGTTGATTGGGTTGACGGGATTAGCGGTAAGGGCCTGTTGTACTTGAATTACGATGTTGGGTATTACGGCAGCCATTTGTTGAGCGATTTGGGCAGCCATGCGTTCGCGGGATTTTCCTGATCTCATACTTCTACGAGAGAGACTAGAAGACATCTACAAGGAATACGTATCGAGAGTATGAGTTTGACGTTTTAGGTGTCATGTGTCGTATTTAGAAATGAACATTCACAAAAACAAATGAATAAAATAAACCTACTACATCCATAGGATGTCTTGGGCTTTGCTCATGTTTGGGCTCCCATATGTCCCCTTACTTGGCCTTAGTAGTCATGTGGGCCCCCATGACTACTGGGCTTTGGTAGGGTTCATATTGGTGTTGGCCTGTTAACACTTGCGCCACCCGAATGAAAATCGCAAAAACATGACAGCAAAGTATGAGGTCGGAGGGTGTCCTGGTATGGACACAATGACAACTCAAAGTAGGGTTAGTTCGAACGACGTTTGATGTGGCATGCTTTGGCCTAATAGGTCCTTCGTACTCTCATCGTTAGTCCCCAGGTAGGCACACTGGTCTGTTATATTGGATTTATATGAATGCCAATCTAGACAGGACGTTCCGACTACCGGTACTTGTACCCTTACAGTTACTACATGCCCGTCGTAGAACTCACTTTGATGAGATTGAAAAACGAAAAATGCGACAAAATCTTGAATAAAGGAAATATGAGGATGATTTTAATATGTGAACATTGAAATATGCGTGATGAATGTATATGTAAGCTTGTTATGTTTGACAATAAGTATAACTCTTTAAGTATCACACAAAATGATAGTGAAAGTGTTTGCATGCATTTGTGTGTATAATCGAAACAAATAAACATCATGAGTTTGCATGTAACCACATAAACAATTAAAATCTAATCAACTATAGTATAGGCTCTAAGGGTCTAATAACCTATCCTATATCCCTATAGTCAAAAGCTCTGATACCAATCTGTCACACCCTGACCCGCAACGGAAATGGTAGTCGGGGCATGATTGGGTTTTCCTCAAAGCTCATGACATTTACTATAAAGTTTCATATTTATTATTTCTCTTTTAAAGAAGAAGTTACAATAGACATACAAGCATAACATGTTCAAATACATTTCCATTACAAACTAAAGTATTAAACAAAAATCATACAATTACAAAGGGAAATAAAACTAAATGTCCATTCCAAAGCATTAACTTGATTATTCTTCTAGGCCATCCTACGTGTTTCTTTTCTCAACTGGATCACCTGTATCATGTGTAAAAATAGGGTTTTTGGGTCAAAAAAAGTTGGCGAGTGAATCTTATGAAAACCTTTGAACAAATTGGTTATATTGGTTGTAAAAAGGTACATAACCACATATGAGTAAACGTAAATGTAAATTTAATCACAAAACACATAATATCAAATAATGCACAAGCACCCACACCAAATGATGAACAATGAGATCAAGGCTCAATCAAACGGAGCCGATCTAATGAGGCACGCGATGTTCAACTCGTCTCCCACGAGGAACTGATGGGCCTAATGAATGATTTGCACGCAACTTGACAAAATGTAAACACGTATCACAACAAACAATATTTACATCATAAATTTAGGTCATATAATGGTAATAGCACAAGTTTGAATAAACGAAATAACTAAAGCGACACATGATACACCCCAAAACATTAATAAAAAGGGGAATTTGTAAGGATTCACTCACAGTGGGTGCGTTCCTTGATGACGATGAATGCGCACGAATATTATGATTCAACCGACGAGGGAAAAACTAACCTAAATAATAACGAAATGATTCGGTAAATAGATAAATTTTATTTGAGATTAATATTTTTAATTAGTGCTCTTAATGGGATTGTTAGATTTATTTTTGTGAGTTTAAGGAAATTTTCTAACTTTAATAATCTTATTTTTAAGTATTTTTAAATAATTTTCCAATTAAATAAATATATAAAAAGAAATAAAAAAAAGTTGACTTTTTGACCGTTGACCGTTGACCGGTCGGACTGTGTTTTTATATGCGCTGAGTGAGGTTTGAACTCGGGACCTCTCGTATACGTGCACGCAGCTCTACCAACTGAGCTACGTGTCTAACCTGAAATATTTCTGATTTTAATTATATTTATATACTATTTAGATTATTCAGAAATTATTCAATTTTAAAAAGGATTTAAACTGTCGAAGCGGTGTGAGAGCCTGGACTCGAACATGCGACGTGCATATTGTTTTTGCACACAGTCCACCACTGGACTGTGTGTCTAACCTGGTTATTATTCCGGTTTTTATTATATTTATACACTTATCACATGCTTCAGGATTTGGCTTTTATAAAAAGGGTATGTTATTTCAGTGGATCGGAACACAAACAGAACTCGAACCCGGGATGTATGCTTTATAATTGCACACAGTCCACCGCTGGACTGTGTGTCTAACCTGGATAAAACATCAAGATTAATTATACTTATTTTCTAGGCAAAACTTCATCTTCTTTCTAGACATTACCCAGAAACAAAATCAGACTGTTATCTATATCTTATCAATTCTGGTTACTGGTTTACGAACTAACGGAATTAAATATGAACATAAAAAGGTTTTAAAGGTTCATACCCACTAGAGAACAGAACTTTGATGATCCCGGTGACCAACTCCGGCGAGTTCCAATTTTTCCGGCGAAGCTTGACTTGCGACAGATGCTCTACAGGGAGTTTGAGGTGAGTGTGGGTGATTTCTGTCTGAGCTCTAGAAGTCCTATTTTAGAGTAAGGCAATAATGGAAAGGGTTCTTCGGTTTTCCGGCGAGTAACTGAGAATTCCGGCGACTTGCAGGGACAGCGTTAGAGTGTTTTAGCGAGAGTTTAAGAGAGAGTTTGAGAGATTGAACGAATTCGTTTGTGGTGAAAACGATTAGTATTTATAGAGTAACCAGTAGCTTACCGATCTCGGTTTCAAGAATTTCGGTCAAGGTGTAATTGCCGAGATGATTGCATAACCGATTTGGGGATTGTTGACTCCCTGATTGAGTCTATTACGTGATCGGTTACATTCAATGATTGAGAGGGATCCGAGATATCTTGATGACAGCCGGTGACTTAGCGCGGCTGTTTCTTTGTTTGAATCCGGATCAAAGGAACGTGATTACAAATCTATAATTGTTTTGAGATGTAACAGATGTGGGCAAGTGGTGTAGTGGTATGTTGTGTATGTGTATATCCGGGAGACCCGGGTTTGAAACCCGGCTACCCCATTCTGTTTCTTTATTTAATTTTCATTAATTATTATTATTTATTAATTGTGGTCTTTAAATCTTTAAAATATTTATTAATTATATATTATTTTAAGTAACCGACACATTAAATACGCAACGAACTTTTAACCGAATATTTGATTGATAACCGGTGCGGGTTTTAGAACCCGTTTTTCGACGAATGTTACACCTATAAACCAACAAATTGAATAATCAACAACTTTTTTCAACTAACTAATATTATCTATAAGAGTATTTTTGAATTTATAATCCCTAAAAAATGAAACACAATCTAGTATACAGTTTCTGAAGATGTATTATGTTTAGATTATGAAGTTTTTTTCTAAAAGTTTGTTGGTGGAAAACTTATTTACCAAACTTTTAAAAAACGTTTTTATAGAAAAAAGGTTTTATAAAAACGAATTATAAATATTTTTTTATAAAATCTAAAATTCCATTTTGTTGAATATGGTATTATATAAAGTTTTTTTAATTAGATTTTTTAGACGAACAAAATAGCTTTTATATAAGTTTTTTTGAGTTACATATTTATTATAGCATGATAAAAGTTTCTACGATATGTTTATTAAAGGTCTGGAAAATGAAGAATCTTCGTTGAACGTAGATTTAATTAGATATTTCAGCCACCGACCACAGTGAAATATAAAACTATTTTTGTTGTTTATAATTACTAACTTTGTCTTGTTTTTGTAAATAAACAACAAAATTTTTAAGCGGCTTAGAAGATCAGGTCGAAATTATCTTCATGGCAGTTGGATGGACTCGGACTCCTGCTGGTGGGTTTGTTATTGATTTGGCTACATGCTTTTTTATGTTAAGTTTATGTTTTTTTTTTGTCGTTATGCTTGTAAGAAACACGTTGAAAATGATTGGAATGTTACAATGTCAACTAGACAAACCTGAACAAGGTACCGTTGTACATTTTAATCCGTGCAACACTTACATTTCAATTAAATATGTATAAGTAAAATGATACTATTTTATGGTGTTTACTTCTGTTCAATCTGCTTATCCTTTAAAATAAAATATTGTGGACATATAATAATATGTTTTTTGTATAGACATGTGGATCTTCGACTAAAAAAACGCAAAACAACAAAAAGGTTATTCCATTATTTAGGGGACATCATCTAACTCAAATAAGTGTGTTTTAGCCTATTAAAGGTTTTTCTTTTTCATTACGGTCACATACCAGTTCATTAGGTATAAAATATTATTAGATAGAGAAAACTAATAAACATTATCTTAATATAACCAACTAGATAAAACAAGTGAGCTTCTTTGATGTCAATTTACTATATGCTAACCCATGTAAGTGTGTACACCCAACCAACAAAATACACAAACATAAAGAATACGAACAAAGCTCATATTAAACCCGTATGTGCAAGGTTTAGAAATTTAATATAGTCGCCAGAACAAATTGGTGAGCAATCTTAATCAAACAAAAATCATAGTAAAAAGGGTTTAAATATAATTAAATTGATAATATTGACAACAACGTCGAGAGTTTTGAGCATTTGAAATGTGATAGGACACATTGTTTTAAGTACTTGTATACTAATACATCATCTACTTGTACGTTTTAATCCACACAACAATACTGACCAAGACAACTATCGGAACGTCGACAAAACTGAGCAGGTCATCACAGTGCCTTTGATTTTTTAAAAACATGATAGTTTATAAGATATGACAAGAATACGTAAAATAATTATAAGTTTGTTGTGGAATGGGATAAGTGTAACTAATTAGCCATAATTTTGTTAAAATAAAAGGATTTAAGTGTAATAATACGAGGGACTAAAATATAATTAGAATTTAAAATACTAAATTACCCTTATTTTAGGGATGTTTTTATAAATAAAAGAAAAAAGTTTTTTATTTTTAAATATTTTTAAATAATTCTGTTTATGCATTATAATATAATATAGTATAAATATATGGTAATTCACTACTTTTCAATTTCATTATGGTCCCTTGATAAACCTCCCTCTAAAAACTTATGCATAAACTATAACTCGAAAATATATGTGATGTAGATGAAAACATTCGGTGTTAATTACTACAAAGTGAAAATGATAAAATAAATAATTCCGAAGATTGAAATTAAATTGAAGCCACGTGTAGTCATATGATAAGTGTCACACTTTTGAAATGTTTTATAATAAGCTACTAATATAAACTAGTAATTTTCCTCACGGTTTACGGCAGGTTTTAGTAGGTATTGGTTTGATTTAAAAAGATGAAAAAGAATACATGTGCAAATACAACTACGTTTTCGACTAAGTTTTTACCGGTTTTGAGTAGTAGTAACCAACGGTTTTACCGGTAACGATGCTAGTCAATATGAATCAGATCAATTTGTCATGACATGGTAGAAAGATCGATAAAAGCATAAAAATGAATACCAATACATATGTTGTTTTTAAAGGTATCTGTTAGATTAGTTACAGTAAAAAAACAAAAAAATCAATTATATACATAACTTATATATCATTGGATGAAAAATATATAACTTATAAGGGGAGGTTCATTTGAGAAAAAAAAATTAAATTGAGACGAATATGAACAAAAGGTACAATTGTATAACATTAAACGGTTTTTCTTTCATATCATTTATTATTATCTTTGACTAATTAATTAGTCATAAAAACTATCATTCTGCACACTAAAATTTTTGCTTACACACGTCAGAATTTATCCTACACGTTTTGAAATTTATCCTACAAATTTTGAAATTTATCCTATACACCTCGTAATTTATCCTACACATCTCGCAATTTATCCTACACTTTAAATTAATTTTTTTTCTTCTTTGGAAAAATAAATTTTTTGAAAATAAGTTATAAATTTAATGTAGTTATCTATTAAAAAGAAAGACTACAAATTACTGATCTATCTAAATTTACCAATATACCATTACACTAATATTAAATATAAAAATTAAATGAAATAAAATAAAACATTCTTATTGGTTAAAATTTCTTATTTTTTAGTCTAAAAAAATTCTCATTTTAACTTTCCACTAACTTATAATAGAACTAAACATAGATATTTGGTTTAATATTTAGAGAATTGAACACTTCACCACATCCAACCAATGAACCCATATCAAACCCTCAACCTATCAAAGATTAATTGAGTTATAATTTATGAAGAGTATGTATTCATATGTAAGTATAGTGAGATTTTCTCGCGTTACACAGCGGGTGCTACTATCGTACCAAATCAAACCGAAATCAATTGAACAACATTTGTGTTGTACCTGCTTTATTTTTATGTTTTTACTTTTGCTAAACTGACACCGTATCACCATCATATTGTATTGAACCGAACCGAACAACATTGGTACCAGTATGTATTCATTTTCATGGTTTTATGTTTGATAATTGATACTGTGGCGCTACCGTAGTGAACCAGAATAAACAAAATCTGTCGGTAACACTATTTTTTATTTTTATTTTCTTTCAGTTTACTGACATAGTATCGCTACCGTACTGTAGCTAACAACATCAGTTCCAGTACGACGACAGTAGAACCAATCAATGTCGTCCGAACATTGGTGCTGGTGATGATACTGGTGTTTGTTTTTATCGAAGATGTAAATCATGTATTGTTTTCTATACCGTATGCATATACCATATCAGTACTATAACAACCTATTAATAAATCAAAAGTAAGCAATAAACAAAACATTACTTAAAAATAAAAATAAACACTTTTAAATTATAAACCACTATTCATCGAGACTTTGAATTGAATTCATCCTAGTTATTTTTAAGTTGCGCGTTGCGGTGAAACCGAGCAAATGATAATTTGAAACAAACGTGATTTGAAAATAAAGCATGTTGTTCAGAAAGCCAAATCATTAGAACAATTTAGTTTATCTTATACCGTTTTATGATACCAAATAAATACTTAATTTTGAGTACAACTTCGTTTTTAACAAAACTTATAACGGAATGTCGAGTGAAAAAATCAAGCACAACTACGTACTTAAGTTTTTAGAAAGAAGTAATAACTGCAAATTATTAAAAAAGTATCAAATTATTTGACAAATTAATATATGTTCTAAACAAGAAAAGAAGAATTATTAAAAAAATGGTAAAGAAAATATATAGTTTTAGAAAAGAAAAAAAACTAAAAATATGTTATTAAAAGTAAATATAATAATAAACTATTATAATATATTAAATAAAAATAATAATAACTATATATATATATAATAATTTGATAAATTAATATATGTTCTAAAAAAAGAATTACTAAAAAATGGTAAAGGAAATATATGATTTTAAAAAATAATAAAACATAAAAAATATAAAAATATGTTATTATAAGTAAATATAATAATAAACTATTATAATATATTAAATAAAAATAATAATAAAAAACTATATATTATTTATAAATAAAATTACTATTCATCACCATCATTAACTCTATATTGTGTAACACACAATAGCCTAAAAACACTTGCACTTAAATATATAAAAATACCTGAGATGATATAGTTGTTAGGGCATTGATTTTAATATTGTGGATCATGTATCCTGAGATTTGACCTGGATCACGAATCATTAATGGATGGTGTAGGAAGTATAAGGATCAAGGATCCTTATTATTACTTATGTTGACTAACAACTGTTTCCTATATGTTTAGCTTGTATTCGCAGGTGTATTACGAAATCAACTTGGTCTATGTTGGAATGTCAGAGAATATGCTTATATTCAATCACGTGCAAGGGAAGTAATAGTCGTTATGGGTGATCGTGGGAGACTTGCCTATTTTGTGGATAGTTAGTTACTAGGATATTTTCAATTATATATGGGATTTTGAGCTTGATTTAGAACATAAAATACGTACACAACTCGCACACTTGTGGCTCTCGAAATTGCTCTCATACACACACTAGAATTCAATTGTAACAAGCTCAAGATCATCTAAACCTATATTATTTTTTGTGCAATATAGTTGGTGATCGGTAGTTTCCATCACCCAAGATTTTTTATGCCATAAATCTTTTAAAGATCAAGGGCTTTTTCCTCGTATAAATCCTTGTGTTTGTTATTGTTTACATTTCACATTCGTTCATACAATTGTTCAACACATTAGCACTCTACCTCACAATCAAAGTTTGGTTACATTATCTTTAAACCAAATTTTGACCAAAATAGTTTGGCGCCCACCACGGGGCAAGTGGTGCTTCAATTATAAGAATCTTCGTTCATTTCCACTCATTTCCATCAACTTCATGACCTCTCAGGGAAAAGCTACTTCAAGTGCCATGCTGGCGGTTACCTCATCATAACCAGTGCATCGTTGCCTCCTATTCCCCCTGCATTCCAGAAGAATGTTGAAAATGCTCAGAAGAAGATATCATCCATCTTCACAGGATCAAAAGCTCTTGCTGTTTCTTCCTCTACAACTACTAATAATGATATTTCTGTTTTGATGTTGCAGATGGAAGGCTACATGGAACAACAGGAGGATCCTTTGTGAAATTGATGAAATCAAGAAGCAAGAGAGACCGCAGAAGATTGGTCCCACTGATGCCTAGGTCGTTGGATTTTGCTACTCCATCATCAAGAATCCAACATTCTAAAGGATCCAATGTCCAGTTCCAAGAATCATCAAACCTCCAACATGGATTGCTAGCAGTGACGCAACCTCAAGGATCCTCTATCCTTCGGCGAGGATCACTAGAGACCACTGAGCCTCAATGATTCTTCTACGAACCTGCAGGATCATAGGGAATGTAATAGCCCCAAAGATCCTACATTCAGCATCAAGGATCCTCAACTCAGATTCAAAGATCCATGGAGTATCCATCAAGACCTTTAGCACCAATGTATCAGGGATCCAACATCTTTTAGGATTAGGGATCCTCAAGGGGCCAATCACTTATAACTTCTGAAATCCTGTGAAGGGGATTTTATCGCCATGTAGACCATTGTTTCTTCTGGTCATACTATCGAACATGTCTTATCCTAGATACACTTCTGGAATACCAACTTCAAACCAGTCAGGAGGTAAATTTTCAATACATCTTTTGATACTAACTGTACTTACATGCATGATGCAGGGATCAATCAAGCCATGGCTAGGGAGTTGCAAAAATTCAAGGACATGATATCCAGTGTCCCAAGAGTGGTTAAACCCATTCCTGAGATTCCAGATGGGAGTCACAGAGTATCTCGCTTTGCACCTCCCTTATGCAATGTTGAGATACCAAAGTGTTTCCAAACCCCTAATATGAAGTTATATAACGGTACTACTAATCCAGAAGAGCATGAGGCTCAATACAGAGAAAGGATGAAGATCAATCCCATTCCCGAAAGGTTGAAAGAAGCTTGTCTATGCAAGGGCTTTGGATCCATACTTACGGGATCAACACTAAAATGGCTGCTAAGTGTTTCTCCCTATTTCATAACTTCATTTTCTTACTTAGTTAATTTATTCAATAACCAGTTTTCATGTAGTATAAGCTTTGAAAGATTAACTAGTGACTTTATTAGATCACCCATCTTGTGACGAATCACTTAGAGATTATGTTAGTAAATTTGATAGAGAATCCTTGGAAATCCCAAATTTAAACGTTGCCACTGCTATGGAAGCGTTTAAAATGGGACTACAAAAAGATTCTCCTTTCTATGATGATCTTGTTATGACACCTTGTAGGAACTTAGATGAAGTAAGGAATAGGGCCCTCAGGTTCATCCGACTAGAGGATGACAAAAGGATCCAAGACATGTTATCCGGATCATCAAAGCAGGAGAAGCAAGGATCCTTCTACAAGAACAATCGATCCAAGCAATACTCCAAGCATGACAATCAAAATGTTCATTCGGTTGAACAAGAGGAAGATGAGGAGGAATATCCTCATATATCTGAATATTGTTTTTCTGCTGACAATAGTGAATTAATCCTTGCTTTGTAGAATCTAGGTGAAAAGGATAGATGGCCAAGAAGAATGAAAAGTCTACATCCAACAAGGATAAATCAAAGTGGTGTGCAAACCATGGAGACTTCGGCCACCTTACCGATGAATGCATTGCACTCATAAAGGAGATAGGTTACCTACTCAGCAAAGATTACTTGAATGAGCTTCTTGGAAGGAAGAAATCAAGGATCCAGGATCCTGAAAAAGTACCCGAAAGAGCTCCTGCACCACCTACAGACGCTCAAATCATTAACTTAATTTCCGGAGGTTCCGATGTATGTGGAACCTCATTCTCTGCAACAAAGAGGCATGCTAAGAAAAGCAAGCTAGAAAACGGAAACAGGCCTATCTGAACCTCTACCCTGACTCAATAAAAAATCATATCCTTTGATGAGGATGACCGTGTTGATATACAGGATCCTCATCATGATGGTTTAGTCATTACTTTATTTATATCTAACCACTTTTTTCGAAGGATCCTTATTGATGGAGGGAGCTCCATGAACATTATTCAACTAGATGTCCCAAAAGAATGAACATCTCGGAGACAAAAATAGTTCTGAGATCATCTATCCTTGTAGGATTCAGCGTCGAGACAAAGAACACGCTGGGAGACATCAAACTCCCAGTCTACATTGAGGGGGTAAACTCTGTACAAAAATTCAGTGCCATTGATTGTTTGTCCTGTTGCAATGTGATTCTTGGCAGGCCTTGGATACACGATATGAAAGCTGTTCCCTCTACTTATCATCAATATGTCAAGCTACCGACACCTTGGGGGTAGTGAAGATAGAAAGTGATCAACAAAAGGCAAAGAATTGTTACACCTCTTCTATGAAACCAGTATCACAACCAAGAGCGGCATAACAATCACCGCAACCTCCAATGAGTGTCCTGGAGGCAGCATAACAAGACATCAAAGATGTAATATTGGATCCTTAGGATCCTAAAATCAAAGTACTCACAAGATCCGGGATCCTTGACAATAAATAGCAGGATCCAGAATCCTACACAGTATAGAGCAGGATCTGGTATCCTTCCTGAAGAGAAGAAAGTCTACCTTTGGAAACACAAGCACATGACAAGTATATCTAAAGATATTATAACACATAAACTTGGAATTGATAAATCTGCCAGGCCAATTCATCAAAAAAGAAGAAAAATTGCACCTGAGAGGAACCTTATCATTCACAAGGAGGTAGACAAACTCTTGAAGGCAGGTATGATTAGAGAAGTTAAATATCCAAGATGGTTAGCCAATGTAGTGGTGGTTCAAAAGAAAAATGGAAAGTAGAGGGTATGTGTTGACTTTATAGATTTAAATAAGGCATGTCCCAAGGATCCTTTCCCACTACCGCACATTGACTCCGTGGTGGATGCAACAGCAGGACATGAATTGCTAACCTTTATGGACGCTTCCTTTGGATTCCAACAAATTCAGATGGAACCATCTGACCAAGAGGATACAACGTTCATGACTCCTACTAGCATATATTGTTATATTGCAATGTCTTTTAGACTAAGAAATGCAGGTGCCACCTACCAAGGGCTGGTCAATATGATATTCAAAGAGTATATTGGAGACACTATGGAAACGTATATAGACGATATGGTGGTCAAGTCCAAGAGAGCATAGGATCATCTCAAGGATCTTAAAGTGGCATTCAATATCCTTGACCAATACAACATGAAGCTAAATCCTTCAAAGTGCCATTTTAGTATCAAAGCTGGAAAATTCCTAGGATACATGGTAACTAACAGGAGGATTGAAGCTAGTACTGAACAAATAAAAGCAATTATGAACATCAAATCCCCTGCCAATGCCAAGGATGTCCAGAGATTGATAGGAAGGATCATGGCCCTAAACAGATTTATTTTAAAATCCTTAGAGAAATGCAAGGATTTTTATGACATACTGAGGAAGAATAAGAAATTTGAGTGGACTGAGAAGCATGAAGCAGCACTCAAAGACCTCAAGGATTATTTATCCTCAGCACTAGCCATGATGAAACCAGAAGATGGTGAACCATTATCCTTGTATTTAGGCGTTTCATGTAAGGCAATAAGTGCAGGGTTAGTTAAGGATCATGAATGCCAACAACAACCAATATACTATGTAAGTAAAAGCCTTCTTGATGCTGAAGCCAGGTACTCTCATTTAGAGAACTTAATTCTTGCATTGATTATGGCTTCCACTAAACTTGAACATTATTTTGAAACACATACAATTATTGTTCAAACTAACTTTCCTATTAAGAATGTTCTCAGGAAAACTGAAATGTCAGGTAGAATGACGAAGTAGGCAGTCAAACTTAGTGCATATGACATTAAGTATGAACCCAGGACTGCCATCAAGTCTCAAGCTTTGGTAGACTTTGTTGCTGAATTCAGTAGTTATCTACAAATGGAAGCTGAATAGAGGTTTAACAGCTTGAGGAGACCAAGGATCCTTGGATACTCTTCATAGATGGAGCCTCAAATGTCAAGGGAACTGAACTAGGCATACTACTAAAATCGCCACAGGGGGACATAATACCCCAATCCATTGCTTGTAAGTGAGGATATCTATCATCCATATTATGTCTCCTTCAATTAAGGAAAATGAAGCATTAGAGATAGTTGAGGATACCGCAATTGTACCCAGTGATGTGCAGCCAAATTCAGGATCATGGATCCTTCCAATTGTGAAGTATATTTAGAGTGGGGAAATTCCCACCGGGAGAATCTCAGAGCCTTCAGGATTAAGGTATCTCAATTCACTATATTAAATAACATGTTATACAAGAGATCTCTTGTAGCTCCCTATTTAAGGTGCATTGAGGATTCAGAAATTCAAGAAGTCTTGAAAAAATTTCATGAAGGAGACTGTGGAAATCACAATGGGGGCAGAGCCTTATTCTCAAGAATCCTCAGAACAGGTTATTATTGGCATACAACAGAAGAAGGATGTTGTGGAATACGCAAGAAGATGTGATGCTTGTCAAAGACACAGAAACATCCTACATCAACCAACAGAGTCTTTATATCCAATAATTTCCTCTTGGCCATCCATGAAATGGGGAATGGATATAGTGTCACACCCTGACCCGCAGCGGAAATGGTAGTCGGGGCATGATTGGGTTTTTCATCAAAGCTCATGACATTTACTATAAAGTTTCATATTTAATATTTCCAATTTAAAAGAGAAAATACATCAAACATATAAGCATAACATGTTCTAAACACCACATTCATGAACTCCTTATTTTTCTTATAAGGCAAATTCCTAGGTGTTCCATGCTTCAACCTGTTCACCTGTATCATGTGTAAAAAGAAAATTGGTTTTTGGGTCAACAAAAGTTGGCGAGTGAATCTTATGAAAACATTTGAACGAATTTGTTATATTGGTTATAAAAATGTGCATAACCACATATGAGTATACGTATATGTAAATTTAATCACAAAACACATAATATCAATTAATGCACACGCACACACCAAATGATGAACAATGAGATCAAGGCTCAATCAAACGGAGCCAATCTAATGAGGCACCTGATGCTCAACTCGTCTCCAACGAGGAACTGATGGGCCTAATGAATGATTTGCACGCAACTTGACAAAATGTAAACACGCAACACAACAAACAACATTTACATCACACGTTTAGATCATATAATGGTAATAGCACAAGAGTTTGAATAAACGAAATAAATAAGGCGACACATGATACACCACAAAACATGAATAAAAAGGGGAATTTGTAAGGATTCACTCACAGTGGGTGCGTTTTCTCGATTAGTGAGAGATGCGAACGGATTGAGGATTTGAACAACGAACCATACTAACCTAAAATAATAACGCGATAATTCGATAAAAATAAATGATTTAATATATTTTTTTGTTATGTTTTTAGGTTATTTTTATGGGATTTTTTTATACATACACAATCATTAATATTTAAATAAAGTAAACTGATAATAAAAATAAATAAAAAAATGAAATAATAATAAAAAAAGAACCGGGTCTGACCGGTTTTTAAGTGGTATTGGCAGTGTGTGTTAGGATTCGAACTCGTGACCTCTCGGTTGCGTGCATGCAGCTCTTCCAGCTGAGCTACGTGTCTAACCCGTTTAAACTCCCATTTTAATTTCTCTTATACAATTCTTACATAATTTCATAAATTGCTTATTTTTAAAAAGAAGTTTAAATCATCGACCCGGTGCAATGTACTAGATTCGAACCCGCGACCTGAAGCTAACTCGCACCCAGCTCAACCAACTGGGCAGGGTGGCTAACCCATTTAAAACAAGATAACTTTTTTTTACATTTATCATCTTACAGATGGTGGACATATTTTGCTTAAAAAAATAAACTGTTTTATTTTTACGATACAGATGAAGACCCGACTCGAACCGGGGACTTAGGCCTCGTGTTTGCACACAGTCCACCACTGGACTGTGTGTCTAACCCGGCTAAAACCCGATTCTAATTAGGTTTATACTTTACCCGAACTTCATCTTCTTAACCAAAAGAAAACCCACTAACCCAAAGACACCCGATTGAATTTGAAAATGCTAGATTATATGCAGATTATTCCATTTAGATTAAGAAGGTTGAACTGTACCGAAAACGGTGGTGACGGACTCTCCGGTGACTCCTCCGGTGAATAAACAATAATTCCGG
The DNA here is from genome assembly GCA_947069175.1 of Scalesia atractyloides. Lineage (NCBI taxonomy): Eukaryota > Viridiplantae > Streptophyta > Magnoliopsida > Asterales > Asteraceae > Scalesia > Scalesia atractyloides. The sequence continues at coordinate 12,660,498 of CAMTDV010000026.1, read as the reverse complement.
CGGCTGAACGACTCCAGCGAAACCACAGATAAAATTTCCGATGAACAGATAAGATTGATGGTGAGAGCAGAGTGATATCAAATGAGATTCGAAGGTGTGAGCTTGGAATGATTTGCAGAGGGGTATTTATAGGTGATTTCAATCTTGGTTAAATTGCTCGGTTACATAAATTACGGCTATGAATGAAATAGTTTAGTGTTTTTCGTTTATAACCGATAATAGCCATTGATTATGTCCGTTTGCAATAATCAGGAAACGTTATTCCTAAGATTTCGCGCATTTGACATCAGCGACCGCTTTTGAAGATGAAGCTCTGGTTCTGTCAATTTATTTGACATTACTACTATAAGGTGTATTTGATTTGGGTTTAAGCACAAAGATGTGTGCAGAGCAGCGGTGTTTTTGGGTGTGTGCAAACGCGGGAGACCCGGGTTCGATTCCCGGTTTCCCCATTTCTTTTTATTTTAATTTTTGTTTTATTATTTTAATGGTTAATTTAACTTTCTTATTATTATTATTTATTTAATTATTATTATTATTATTATTATTATTATCATTATTATTATCATTTATAAATATGACTTAAATCCTAATAATATTTGTTAATTGGGAAAATAAATAACTTAATCAACCCTAATTAAGTACTCATCGAACATTTTAACCAATACTTGATTAATAAATGGTGCGGGTTTTTAAAACCCGTTTTACACAAATGTTACAGTATCCCCTACTTTTAGAAATTTCGTCCCGAAATTTAAGTAATTGTATATTTGACTCGAAAGGAGGGTGTTTTAATTTGACAATTACATAACCAGAAGAGGGTGAAAGTTTAAATTTTATTTGAGGCGGTAACGTTCCTAGTAAGGGTTGAATACCCTGCTACAGGAATCGCTTTTTGATGCCTAAAGTATAAAAATACGAAACATTGGTAAACAAAGTTGATTGACTGGGTATGATCTCATGCAATAGAGTTTCGAGAGAATAGATGCGTTGAAAAGATAAGGTTATATCACAAAACAAAAACTTCAACCATGACGATATTAAAACCTACATGGAACCTCTCATAACCGTCTGACAATGCTTTTTATCCAAATGACAAGAATATTTATATATAGGAAGTACCAGCGGCGTATCCACCACATTCTTGTCAAATTTTTATTTGCTTTGTCAGTAAGTTATAATTAGTTCTATGTGACTAAAATCTGCAAAACATAACTAACACAAAAGCCAAAGCTTGAGTCTCAAATCTGAAAGAATACATGACTGAATGGCGACGGTACCTTTCTCGTTTGTTATGACGAAGGGGTCAGTCTATGAAAAAGTGAGACACGGCCCAACTTATTTAAATGATGAGAACGAGATACATCGTGATGTATGATGATATAAAAATTAAATCAATGAGTAAAGATACGAAATAAAACAGTAATATCAATTTGCATTTGAAATTCTTGGATACATAAATTCCCAAATTTAAACGGGGGTACAAGATTGAGAAAAACATTAAGAACTAGACGGTTGGAGCTGAGTCTTGACTCTTGGTGATGGAAGACTAGTTAGGTTGTTCGTTTGCACCGTTATTATCTTCAATTGGATTAGCGTTGACGTTGTAAGTTCCTCCTCTAACTGGGGGTGGAGCTGGGTTTGCTTGATTTGCTTGGTTAACTGGGTTTGCTTGAGCTTGGGCGTTAATGATGTTAACCAACCTAGGGCACGTGTTTCTAAAATGGGTAGGGTCGCCACAATTAAAGCAAGCTCGAACATATGGAACTATGGAGTTTTGGGGTTGTTGGTAGGGTTGAATCATGTTTTGGGTAGGGGGTGAAGCTTGGTTTTGAGGGGTACGACAAGTTTTGCTCAAATGACCATAACGCCCACAATTAGAACACAGTCGACAAGGTATGGTAGATGGATGGTAATAAAAACAGGTGTTGCATTGAAGGTGAGGTCCAATGTAAGGTTTCTTATTTGGGTAAGTAGGGTTGGGTGCTACTTGAGTGATTGGGATAGCTTGGAGGGGTACGGCTTGTGGAGCTGGTTGATTGCTTGGGTGACATCGAAATTTTTCCCATTTCGTTTTCTCTTAGAAGTGGGTTGAGAAGAGGATTCGGTCTGGGTTGAGTTTGAGGTTTCGGTTGATGCTTTATCCTTCTTCTTCTCCTCCTTGAAGTCTTCATTCTGTATGTGGTTTTCGGTGAGCTCTGTAGCTAACTCATTGCTGCTTCCAAAGTTGCAGGTGTGGTACTTATTACAGGGTCTTGAATTTTTGAAGGAAGACCTCGAATGTAGTGCTCAATCAAACGGTAGAGGGGAGTGAACAAGTTGGGGACCATCTGATTCTACTCAAGGAATCTCTTGTTGTATGTGGTGTAGTCGCCCTCCTTTTGTTTCAAAGAGTAGAACTCATCTTCTAATTTCTTGATTTCGCTTCTTGGACAGAAACGTCTTGTCATGATCTCCCTCAACTCTTCCCAAGTCAAAGTCATAGCATCCTCAGCACCTCGCTTGCCCTTCTCTGTATTCCACCATGTAAGTGCTACTCCGAACAGACGACCGGTAGCATATCGCACCTTGCGATCATCGGGGCAGTCGCAATTGAGAAAAGTGTTTTCCATCTCCTCAAACCAATGGAGGAGAGCGGTGACACCTTCAGTCCCTTCGTATTTTGGAGGATCGCAGGATTTGAAATGCTTGAAGGTGCATTTAGTGGTGTTGAGAGGAGGGTTGGCGACATTTTGTCCTTCTAGATTGGTTGGGGTGATAGGATTGGTGACAAGGGCTTGTTGGACTTGAACTACGATGTTGGGTATTACGGCGGCCATTTGTTGAGCGATTTGGGCAGCCATGCGCTCGCGGAATTTTCCTGATCTCCTACCTCTACGAGAGTGACTAGAAGACATCTACAAGGAATACGTATCGAGAGTATGAGTTTGACGTTTTAGGTGTCCTGTGTCGTATTTAGAAATGAACATTCACAAAACAAATGAAGAAAATAAATTTGCTACATCCATAAGATGTCTTGGGCTTTGCTCATGTTTGGGCCTCCATATGTCCCCATACTTGGCCTTGGTGGTCATGTGGGCCCCCATGACTACTGGGCTCTGGTAGGTTTCACATTGATGTTGGCCTGTTAACACTTGCGCTACCCGAATGAAAATCGTAAAACATGACAGCAAAGTATAAGGTCGGAGGGTGTCCTGGTATGGACACAATGACAACTCAAAGTGGGGTTAGTTCGAACAACGTTTGGTGTGGCATGCTTTGGCTTAATAAGTCCTTCGTACTCTCATCGTTAGTCCCCAGGTAGGCAAACTAGTCCGTTATATTGGATTTATACGAATGCCAACATAGACAGGATGTTTCGACTACCGGTACTTGTACCCTTCCAGTTACTACATGCCCGTCGTAGAACTCACTTTGATGAGATTGAAAAACGAAAAACACCACAAAATCTTGAATAAAGAAATATGAAAATGCTTTAAATATGTGAGAATTGATACGTGCGTGATGAATGTATATGTAAGCATGTTATGTTTGACAATATTTATAACTCACTAAGTATCACAGAAAATGATAGTGAAAGTGCTTGCATGCATTTTATGGAAAATATGAAACAAATAAACATCATAAGTTTGCATGTAACCACATAAGCAAGTAAAAATCTAATCGACTATAGTATAGGTTCCAAGGGACTAATAACCTATCCTATATCCCTATAGTCAAAAGCTCTGATACCAATTTGTCACACCCTGACCCGCAGCGGAGATGGTAGTCGGGCCATGATTGGGTTTTTCATCAAAGCTCATGACATTTACTATAAAGTTTCATATTTAATATTTCCAATTTAAAAGAGAAAATACATCAAACATATAAGCATAATATGTTCTAAACACCACATTCATGAACTCTTTATTTTTCTTCTAAGGCAAATTCCTAGGTGTTCCCTGCTTCAACCTGTTCACCTGTATCATGTGTAAAAAGAAAAATGGTTTTTGGGTCAACAAAAGTTTGGCGAGTGAATCTTATGAAAACATTTGAACGAATTTGTTATATTGGTTATAAAAATGTGCATAACCACATATGAGTATACGTATATGTAAATATAATCACAAAATACATAATATCAATTAATGCATACGCACACACCAAATAATGAACAATGAGATCAAGGCTCAATCAAACGGAGCCGATCTAATGAGGCACCTGATGCTCAACTCGTCTCTAACGAGGAACTGATGGGCCTAATGAATGATTTGCACCAACTTGACAAAATGTAAACACACAACACAACAAACAACATTTACATCACACGTTTAGATCATATAATGATAATAGCACAAGAGTTTGAATAAACGAAAATAAAATAAGGCGACACATGATACACCCCAAAACATGAATAAAAAGGGGAATTTGTAAGGATTCACTCACAGTGGGTGCGTTTTCTCGATTAGTGAGAGATGCGAACGGATTGAGGATTTGAACAACGAACCATACTAACCTAAAATAATAACGCGATAATTCGATAAATATAAATGATTTAATATTGTGATTTAATATATTTTTTTGTTATGTTTTTAGGTTATTTTTATGGGATTTTTTATACATACACAATCATTAATATTTAAATAAAGTAAACTGATAATAAAAAAATGAAATAGTAATAAAAAAAGAACCGGGTCAGACCTGACAAGGAGGGGTCTGACCGGTTTTTAAGTGGTATTGGCAGTGTTTGTTAGGATTCGAACTCGTGACCTCTCGGTTGCGTGCACGCAGCTCTTCCAGCTGAGCTACGTGTCTAACCCGTTTAAACTCCCATTTTAATTTCTCTTATACACTTCTTACATAATTTCATAAATTGCTTATTTTTAAAAAGAAGTTTAAATCATCGACCCGGTGCAATGTACTAGATTCGAACCCGCGACCTGAAGCTAACTCGCACCCAGCCCAACCAACTGGGCAGGGTGGCTAACCCATTTAAAACAAGTTTTCTTTTTTTTACATTTATCATCTTACAGATGGTGGACATATTTTGCTTAAAAAAATAAACTGTTTTATTTTGCGATACAGATGACGACCCGACTCGAACCGGGGACGTAGGCCTCGTGTTTGCACACAGTCCACCACTGGACTGTGTGTCTAACCCGGCTAAAACCCGATTCTAATTAGGTTTATACTTTACCCGAACTTCATCTTCTTTACCAAAAGAAAACCCACTGACCCAAAGACACCCGATTGAATTTGAAAATGCTAGATTATATGCAGCTTATTCCATTTAGATTAAGAAGGTTGAACTGTACTGAAAACGGTGGTGACGGTCTCCTGTGACTCCTCCGGTGAATAAACAATAATTCCGGCGGCTGAACGACTCCAGCGAAACCACAGATAAAATATTCGATGAACAGATAGGATTGATGGTGAGAGCAGAGTGATATCAAATGAGATTCGAAGGTGTGAGCTTGGATTGATTTGCAGAGGGGGTATTTATAGGTGATTTCAATCTTGGTTAAATTGCTCGGTTACATAAATCACGGCTATGAATGAAATAGTTTAGTGTTTTTCGGTTATAACCGATAATTGCCATTGATTATGTCCGTTTGCAATAATCAGGAAACGTTATTCCTAAGATTTCGCGCATTTGACATCAACGACCGTTTTTGAAGATGAAGCTCTGGTTCTGTCAATTTATTTGACATCACTACTATAAGGTGTATTTGATTTGGGTTTAAGCACAAAGATGTGTGCAGAGCAGCGGTGTTTTTGGGTGTGTGCAAACGCGGGAGACCCGGGTTCGATTCCCGGTTTCCCCATTTCTTTTTATTTTAATTTTTGTTTTATTATTTTAATGGTTAATTTAACTTTCTTATTATTATTATTTATTTAATTATATTATTATTATTATTATTTATAAATATGACTTAAATCCTAATAATATTTGTTAATTGGGGAAAAGAAATAACATAATCAACCCTAATTAAGTACGCATCGAACATTTTAACCAATACTTGATTAATAAATGGTGCGGGTTTTTGAAACCCGTTTTACGCAAATGTTACATGTAGTTGGTAAACTTCCAAAGGCACCAGGAGGAAAAGTATTTATGCTAGCCATGACAGATTACTTCTCCAAGTGAATAGAAGCTGAAGCTTTGGTTCAAGTCAGAGAAAAAGAAGTTATGTCATTCATTAAAAGAAACATTATTACTAGATTTGGAATTCCTTCTAAAATTATTTGTAATAATGGATCCCAATATTGGGAGTAGAACTACTAACTTTTGTGGCAGCTGTGGGTTAGGATGATAACATCAATAGCAGTCCACCCATAAGCTAATGGTCAAGCAGAATTAAGCAATATGATCATCATCAACAACTTGAAAAAGAATCTTGGATCCAAAGGGAAGTGGGCTGAAGAGTTACCTTATGTCTTGTGGGCAGATAGAACAACTCCAAAGAACTCCACACGCTAGACTCCATTCTCCCTAGTCTTTGGAACTGAGGCAGTGATCCCTTACAGATATGGTGGTTCCTACAGCTAGAACAAGCATCCGTGATCCTGAAGCAAATGTTGAGAACCTGACCCAAGACCTAGATACTATGGATGAGCTCAGAGATTTAGCAAGAATATGGATGGCTAGTTATCAACAAAGGATGGATGGAGCATATAACAAGAATATCAGGATCAGAAGATTCCAAGTTGGTGATTTGGTACTAAGCAAAGCATTCCAGAACACAACCAATCCGGCTGATGGCAAGTTAGCACCAAAATGGGAAGGTCCATACTTGATAAAAGCAGAAGCTCGAAAGGGGGCATATCGCTTACTAACTATGGATGGTGATCTCCTACCAACAGCTTGGAATGTTGTTCATCTGAAGAAATACTTCATGTAAGAAGGATCTAGGATCCTTAGAGACTCTAGTATTCTGGCCCAGGATCGAGGATCCTCAAAGGATATATGATCCTTGCTTTGGTAACATCTTACTTTTACTTTCTTTTACTTTGTACTTATTATTCATTATAAGGAAAGGATGTTGAGCATTTAACATCTATTTTTATCAAGTTTTGAGCTATTGCAGAGTTTTAACATTTTTTACAGAGGATCAAGGGGTTGGCCACCTCTCTCCTACGTTTGAGGTATCTTATACCTTCTAAGGTAAGGTTTAAAGGTTTTCACATTTCACACGAATTAGGTTTTGACACCCCGCCAGTAGCCCATGTTTATCCAAGTATGGTTCAAGGCAATAGGGCCAGTACACGCTTTAGTGGTTGACAATTTCATTGTTGTTGTCCATATGTAGGATCTCAAGTATAATGGTAGACGTACCATACATCCTTTATCCTAAGGTCTCTAACGTTTTCACGTTAGCTAAGGTTTTGACATTTTCATGTCATTTACGTTGGGCTTGTCCCAGTTCGGGTCAGACCCTAAGGAATTTGGGCTTGTCCCCAGTTATGATGGATTTATCCCCAGAATATCTAGCTTAGTCCCAAGTTGTTTTTATAGGTTCTTGAAGTTTTGCAAATTAGGATCCTGAATCCTTAAACCTTAACTGATTTCTTTGGTTTGTTTATGCAATTGTAAGTCTTAAGGATATAGAATCCTAACTTGGATTCATCGGTATGTTTTATCCTTAACTTTATTTATATCATTGATTACACCCTAGACCTTTCAATTAAGGAAATATGATCCTTGATCATACAACTTTTCATATTTTGTAAAGTTGTTATGCTAGAGAATTGGTATATTTTTAACAATCCGAAATTCTCTAAGTTTTGTAAAATAAAGCTATTATACGTAAGCATATCAAAACAACATTTTACAAATAAAAGTAAAACACAAGATATAGTTAAAAGGTTATAATTTTTACTAAAACCCTTTTTAGAAGGTTATCAAAATTATCAACCCAAGTTTATACTAGCAAAAGGTGGCCCGTCCACTTGGGTTGATAAAGGGTGTCCATACTGATTGTTCATAGGATGTAGGAAAAGAAAAGTGAGGGGCATAAAGGCTTCATCCTCCATAAACAGAAGGACCCATCCACGCTTGCCACCCCCTATTGTCATAAGGATCAATGATCCTTAACCTAAATACCTATAGTTCAGAATTACAAACCATAAATTGATCAAAACAAAAAACCATCAACCAAAAACTAGAAATCCTAAAAAAAGTGGGCTCAAGCCTCGTCTATATTATCCTTCATTGCCCACCGCAGCAGCATCACCTTCAGCTGCACTACCACCTGCTTCACCATCAGCTTCACCACCTTCAGCCCAAGTGACCTCAACCAGCTCCTTTGTTCCGCTTGTCCCAGCTTCCAGCATGTGCACCGGCTCAGGCTCCTCTTCAACACCGAGCTCCAAGAGTCTCTGCCTCCACCCAGCAAGATCCCATTCAGATCTGTCAAAAGCAGGCACCATAGAGTCTTTGACAATTTTGATCCTTTCCTGGAGAATGGCTTGAGCTGCGCAGACCTTGGCTTCATCAGCAGCCTCTAGTTGAGCTTTGTTGGCCTGTATCTCTGCCACCATAATATGCTTCTCCAGGTTGTTGATCTCCTTCTCTAGCTGGGAGATCCTTTTATCCTTGGCAGTTGCGATGGCACGAAGAGCAGCTAGATCTTCTTCAGCATCGGCTGGCACTTATCCTGGTTAGCCTGGATACGGGCAAACTTCTACAAATAGCAAGATAGGGTGGTCAGGATCAATGATCCTTAGAAAAAGACAAGATTTATTATCAGCATCAGTGATCCTTACCTTGTGGAATTGTCGCTCTATCTGAAGGTTGTTTTATCAATATCACTTGGCTTCTTCCTCTTGGATCCCGCCTTAGCACGGGTGGTCATGACTTTGGGCTCTGGTTGGCTTTGGCCTTTGGCTAGCTCTTTCTTGATCGAACGGGGTAGATTATGTTGTCAATATCTCTAAGGCCAAACTTTGAGGCAGATTTGGATGAGGATCTAGCAGCATTTATTCAGACAAAATAAAGATAAGTATTCATGAACCTTTAATTTTATTTTTTTATAATCATATATGGATACTTACTTGACATTGTAAGTAGGTGTAGCTGGTATCTTCTAAGTCCTTTGCTTTTGGCTTGAATGTTCTAACCGTCATATCCAATGCCTAGAATGCAGTTATTCTTTCTGCAGTTCCAGGAGTATCAGTGAAAGAAGCAAAGTTAGTCACTGCATAAGTAAACAGAACAGGATCAGTTATCCTCACAAAAAGAGGAAAAGAACTTTCTACAGTCCTAACCTAAGGATCCTATATTCTACCCTTCAAGTTCCACTTTTTTGGAAGACCATCCCCCAAAGGAATAGTATTCCTCCTCACAAAGAAGAACTGGTTATTCCAGAAGGTATCATTTTTTTGTGATTTTGAGGAGTGGGAGCGGCTGTTAAGGTTTGGCTTTGAATAAAAACCGGTGGGATCCATGGTATACAAGATTGTACAGGTGTGGAAGTTCGAAAAGGGTGAAACTCAAACCCTCATCACTAGTGATCTGTTCAAGAGTGTATAACACCCTCCACAGCAATGGCATCGCCTGGCTGTAGCACAGACTGGTTCAGGTGGAGAAGCTTTCGGTGAATGCTGGGAAAGGGTAAGAATAACCGATTTAGAATGGTGCAGCAGGGAAACAAACCCAAACAGAGGATTCAGAATCGCTCTTGAGTGAAGAATAGAAAGGCTTGAAGACGGTTCCCTTAGGGAAACGGTTGCGTAGCTGATCAACTTCAGGATCAGTTAATCTACACAACTCTGAATAAGGATTTTTCAGAAAGTTTTGGCTTTTGGGTGGACTATCATTTTCCTGATCCTTATTTGGAGAGGAACGAGTGGCCATTTCCGCCATTAATTTACAAAAAGAAAGTTTAAGAGAGAGAAAGAAAGAATAGCTGAAGGGCCTCCGGGATGAAGATTTAAATAGGGGATTCTTGATCTTAAATGGTTTTTCAAACTCATCTCTATCCTATATATAATGATGTTTGTTGCAGGCAGTCCCATTATGACGTCAGACTCGCAACGGCTAGTTACTTGGTGTAACGACTAGTCCTATTCCAACGGAAATATGGCAGATTTACTGTGTGTTATATCCGCCATATTTGGGGGCAATTGTTAGGGAATTGATTTTAATATTGTGGATCATGTATCCTGAGATTTGACCTGGATCACGGATCCTTAATGGATGGTGCAGGAAGTATGAGGATCAAGGATCCTTATTATTACCTATGTTGACTAACAATTGTTTCCTATAAGCTAGCTTGTATTCGCAGGTATATTACGAAGTGGACTTGGTATATGCTGGAATGTTGGAGAATATGCTTATATTCAATCACGTGCAAGGGAAGTAATAGTGTTTTAAAACTCATTTAACCAAAATTTCACATTGTGAACTTATTCTTGATTTTCAAGGCCATTTTACCCAAATACTAGTTATACGTCACTCGAGGTGTTCTATTATCCAATTTTAACCCACCCATCTTTAGTCAAACCATAGGCCCTTACTAAGAGCATGACCATTACACATACCTGGCGAGGTCAAATAAACGACCCGTTTTCAATACCTTGCGATTCTTTTCGCTAATAATGGCAATACATGCCTATACATTAAGCTTACCTGTAAGTATGGCACTTAATAAGACAAAGCATTAAATACCAAGTTCCGATGGTGATATCATCATCATTTGACCTGTTTATCCTTGACCATTCTTGGTTCGCCCTTTAGGCGTCTCAACCAATCCATATATGGTTTATCACCAAAAGGGGGATTTAACATAAATTTTACATATTTTAACCCGATTCATAGTTATCACCTTGAGGTCTCGTATTTTACAAGTTATTATTGTCACCAAAGGTGATTCAATTACATGTTTACTCATTTGACATGTTATGGTTTATACCATGGGATCTTACTTCGACAACCCTTTATTTAATTACCAACATATGGTTTACTTATCATTTTTACCTATTTGACCCATTATGGCTTACGCCATAGGGTTTCCTTTCCATAATTCTTGTTTATCACTAATATGTGATCTAACATAACTTTACTAATTGTGACCCATTTTATGGTTTCTTACTAAAATATTGTTTACTCATCTAAATGATTTAACATCAATTTTACTCGTTATGGCTTACACCATAAGGTCTTGTCTTAACAACATATTATTGTCGCCAAAAGCGATTCAATACCATTTTTACCCTTTTGATCCGTTATGGTTGACACCATAGGGTCATATTTCTACAACTCTTTGTTTATCACAAACATGTGAATTCTTACAACCTTATCTATTTGATCGTTATGCCTTACACAATAGAGTCTCATTTATACAATTCTTTTTTTATTAAGAAAAGAAAATTCCATCACATAGTGGTTATATTCTAGGAGGTGTAAGCTTTACTTACCTTGCATCCGTTCGAGCTTCTTCGCGCCATTGACTTGTTTGACCCCTTTTCCAAGTCCCACCTAGCTTGTCAAGAATCAAACTATCACATAATACCCACAAGATGATTAGATCAGTCATTCAATACCATCACCATCGCACCTTATGGACATTTATACCTCATTTATCATTTCATTCTATTTTAGGTCATTTTGACTTTTAAAAGTCAAACTACCTATTGTCATACATAAATACACTTGTAGTTCAATAAAATTCACTTAGGCATTTTATCGAAAACTTGGTGGGCATCATTTTTAAACCATCAAATTAGCTAAATTTTTCCAACCAAAGTCACCATGTATCATCAACTCAACAAGTTCATACATTTCTTAAAATTTAGCTAACCCAAATTCTTCATTTAACAAAGCAATATATCAATTTAATCATATAAGAGTTTGGGCTTCGTAACTATGTCAATACCCGCTTCATTTCATGTATGAACACTTATCAAATCTCTAAAATGTTCAAGTAATTCACACATACAAGCAAGTATGTTGATCATAAACATCACTACGGCATCAATTTCATCATATCATCAAAACCCACTTACACTAAAACTCAGCATGTGCAAATTTCGTCATATACCTTAGTCTTGCAAGGGGCAGATGGATTGAAATCTTCAAACATGCATGGAAATTGCACAATTTTACCATGATTTTGGTTAGATAGTTGAGTTCTTATGGAAGAAATAATTCATCTCTTCCCTCTCTCATTTACGTCGCCTGCATACACAAACACTCTAAGTGTGTTCTAATTTTTTTCCATCTTATATATATCACACTTCCATTAATGTGTAATTTAGCCACTCTATGTTTATTATGTATTTAGTTTGTATATAATTCACTTAACCTTTATTAATAACCAACAATGTTAACTAGGTTAAGATTCCGAGTTATACACTTCATGTCAATTGTCAAGTGAACATGGTAATTCACTTTACTAAGTTCGGGGATGTTACAACCCAACTTAGATTAAGTCTCGATAGCCTGGGCCTTTTATAACTTTATCTTATACAACATTTATTCACTTTTTATTTAACATTAGGTTTATTTATTTAAGTCCTAATGTTTATCGGGTTAACTTTTACCATTGATGATATTTTACCTGCTCATCCCCTATTAATTTGGCTTAATTATCGAATTTATTTTCGGGATGTTACACATTACATCACTTAAAAAATAAATCACCATAAGGGTACCCGAGGTGCCAATCCCCTGTGGGTACCCTGAGGGTAGGGTCTGGGTTATTGTGATAAGAGGAGGGAGATAGCGAGAGTGGTAACACCCCAACTAATAACGGAAACATTGAGCCGATAAGAATGATTGTTCAATAGCACAAGATCAAACTATTAAAGTTGAAATATTCATTTATTCAATTCAATAATCCAAATAACTTATTCAACAAACAAAAGAATAATTCCAAATTAAATTTAAAACTAGAGTAAATTGCCAAAATCGTCCATGAGGTTTGGGCATGTTTGTCAGTTTCATTCAAAACAACATTTTTTGTACCATATTGCCCGTTACTTTTGGATTTTTTGCCATTTTCATCCAAACATCTAATTTTTTTTTTGCTAAAATTGTCCTTGAGATTTAGGATTTTTTTGTCATTTTCATCCAAAAGGTAGTTTATTACCTGTAAGTCTAATAACATCAAACTTTATTACCTGTAACATATGGGAAAATCAAGTGTCAACTTCAAGAAGTTGGTGAGCAACATAAGTTATATAAGCATAAATAGATTGATATGTATATAATTCATATGTCAATGGTAAATTTCAAGCAAGTGTGAATAAACAAGGGTATGATCAAACCTTTGTTGACTTGTGCCCTTAACTCGCAAGTTTAGCTTAGAATGATTTTGGTTTCGATACCCAAATGCCTTCAACAAGGTCAATAATTTGGACGAGTGTCAACCAATAGCGTTATTATCATTGCCTTAGGCTTGTATAGTTAATGATCAACGGTAGAAAAGAGGATATACATATATATATATATATATAGGATTAGGTTCAAGAGTGAACATTAGTGTATTTGCGAACTGAGTGGACAAATTCTGGCAATTGATTTACACACGTGTATGGCTAGGATTTCATCATCAAATCATAAAATACACTAGTGTATTTTATCATCAAATCCTACATGTGTATGGCCAGGATAGTTCGTTTAGTTCGCAAATACACTTGTGTTCACTCTAGAACCCCACCCTATACATATATATATATATATATATATATATATATATATATATATATATATATATATGAATGTATGAATATAGAATTAGACTCACAACCTCATAGTTTAACACATAGCATAGAATCAAACACATAGACATAGAATGAGTCGTATAGTTTATGTGAAAAGATTTAGAATTTGAATAAGGTATACATGTTACATCCCAAAATGTAAGAGTGAAACAAAGGACTGTGAATACCCATATGTTGCATAGCTAGTCGAAGATACTCAAATACAAGTTGATGATATAGTAAGATAAATCCCAACGAACTATCCTAAATGAAATAATGTTATACGTTTAAAACAAAAGTAGATAATAGATTGTGAATGTTCAGAAAGTTCTAAGATCGAATAGGGATTTAGGGATTCAAAATTGGATTTGAGGTTTGAATAAATAAGTTAATGTTTAGAATAATAACCATAATGTATTACAAAAAGATTAAAAATAAAGGTTAACTAAATAACAAAAGATTAAATACTCAAAAATATTAATTATATAAAATGCTATAATCAGTAATACATAAGTTACAAATATTGTTTATTAGTTATAAGATTAAGGGTTTGGATCAAATACTAAATCTTTTAAAAATAAGAAGTCGTAAGAAATGTATCAAGCGAATTCCGATTAACCTCAATCAATTGGCATTGGAACCGTCCCATCAAACTCTATGATGTGAGATTTTAGGTTTTTGTTTTTAAATAGCTTGTAGATTTTACACTTTTTTGTTTGCATCATTGTGTCTTTTTATTTATCATTGTATTTTTTCTATATTTGCGTTATTGTGCCTTTTTGTGACTCATTTTGTCTTTCTTATTTGATATTGTGTTATATTTTTCGACATAATGTTTATTTTTGTTTGACATTGTGTTATATTTTGTGATCTGTTGTGTCTTTGTACACTTCTTATTTTTAGAAGCCTTTTTAGAATAACTATACCCATAAGATTAAATACAAATAACTAATGAATTAAATTATGATTGATAATATAAATAAATGGAATTAAATACAAACTTTAAATAAATGTTAGGTTTTGAGTAAAATAATTAATTAAATTTAACAATATAACGATTTCTATACAATTACTCCATTAAAAATTATCTACATAGTTTTTAAGTTTATATAAAAAATAATTAGCAAGTTCACTAAATTAATAAAGAATATTTTTAAGTAAATAGGTTAATTTGTATGAATTAGGTTAATTGAAAAAGGTTCTAAATAACTTAAATTTATTTTAAAAATTATGTAGATAATTAAAAGAATTTAGGTAGTTAATTATGTAAATGCAATATATAATATTTGTATTTATTTACAAAAAGGTGTACTTTTTTCTTCTTCTTAAAGATAAATAAATAAAAGATAAAGCTTACAGATAATTATAAGTGGTATTGACAAGATGAAAATTCACAAATGTTACAAGAGTTATATATATATATATATATATATATATATATATATATATATATATATATATGAGAGAGAGTAGGGTAAAGTCATGGGGTTTATGTTTTAGCGTAGCGACACCACTAAATTGGATAGTTTAGGGTAATAGATGGACCAAATGACATGGCGCAAAGGAATTGGAAAGACTTAGGGTATGTGGTCATTATGTTTTTCATATTTAATATTGCTATATAAATATAAAATAATTAAAAATTACGTTTTTATTGCGTTTCTATCCATTGTGTTAAAGGTTCTGGTTATTGTGTTTTTCAATGGGTCTTGGTCATTATTTACTGGAGTTTCTATACATTGTGTTATTATCACACCTATAACATAATGTATGACACAATGAAAATGATGTTATATTTGGGTTTTCTATACATTGTGTTATTGCTCTAATTATTGTGTTTATCAACTCTGTGGGTTTTCTATACATTGTGTATTGGTTCTAAAGTAGACAATAAAACATCAATATGTCAAATCTAATATATGAAAACAGTATAATGTTAGAACTCGTTAAAATATTGCACAAAGGTTAAAATAAATTAGAAAGATAGAGAAGGTATCATAATGTGACATGTAACGCCTCGTATTTCAGTATTCCTATTTTTAGAAAGTTCATATTCACATTCTATTTTTAGAAACCTTACAATCGTACTCCATCTCCGTTTCACAAATCGAGGCGTTAATCACAATGAAATTTATATATTATACATATTTGCTATTCGCACAACCGATCGTTAAACACATGTTTACATACAAACTGACACTTGTTATATGTGCAAATACTCATACATACACTCTCGATACTCAAATTATACTTACATACATGTTATACACTTAAAAACATGCCAAAACACCAAGTTTTAGCTTAAAATGAAAGAAACACCAAGTTTAGGGACCAAATTGCAAAATCTGCCTAAATTAGTCTCTAGTGGGGCGCGAGAGACCTTAATCCGCATAAAGTTGCTTCCAGCTCGCGGGTTGGCCTATTTTCTCCACCTTTTTCACACCCAGTCACCTCTAAACCTCATTTAACACCAAACCTAATGTCACACCCCGACCCGCAGCGGAAAAGGTGATCGGGGCATGATTGGGTTATCATCAAAGCTCATGACATTTATTATGCGTTTCATATTCATTAAATACAATTTAATGAAACTTTACAATAAATATTACAACATGTTCCAACTATCAATCTAAGCTTCTTTGTTCTCTTCTAAGGCATTTCCTATGTTTTCTTTGCTTCAACCTGTTCACCTGTATCATGTGTAAAAGGGTTTTTGGATCAACATAATGTTGGCGAGTGAATCCTATGGAAAACATTTGAACAAGTTTATTTAAATTGATTATGAAATATGTGCACAACCAAACATGAGTAAAAATAGATGTAAACTTATTCAACAATCATAAGATATTAAATGAACCACACATGAACAATAATGGAACATTTAGAGGCACGCGATGCTCAACTCGTCTCTCACGAGGAACTGAGGGGCCTAATGAATGAATTGCATAAACATGATAATATGAATGACACAACTACAAACAATATAAACTCAATGATACACACATGAACAATAATGAATTTGATTTGAGGCACGCGTTGTTCAACTTGTCTCCCACGAGGAACTGATGGGCTTAATGAATGAATTTCATATAATTTGACAAATGAAATAAGGAATCACAACAATATAAACAATCCAAGTTTAGATCATGACATGGTATGGCACAAGTTTAAATAAACAAGTTAATTATTTTGTGACACATGACACACCCCAAAACGTGTAATTAAAAGGGGGAGTTGTAAGATTCACTCACACTGGGTGCGTTCGGTTGATGATGTTGAATGCACGCGAAGTGGTATTTAGCCACGAGTGAGATTAACCTAGATAAATCGCATTATGGTTTGGTAAGTAAACGGATTTTATTAATCTATTTTAGTAGGATTGTTAGGTGTATTTTTGTGAGTTTAAGGCTATTTTCTAACCTTAAAAATGTTATTTTTAAGTATTTTTAATTGATTTTTAATTAAAATAATTGAATAAAATTAATAAAAAAATTTGATTTTTTTGCTACAGTGACCGTTGACTTTGACCGGTTGACCGTTGACTGACCGTTGACCGGTTCGTATGCGTATTGTTGTGCGCTGAGTGAGGCTCGAACCCGAGACCTCCCGTACGCGTGCACGCAGCTCTACCAACTGAGCAACGTGTCTAACCCGTCATATATCTGTTTTTAATTATATTTATATATTAATTAATTTAAACAGAAAATCCTTTTATTTAAAAACGATTTAATTTGATTCGGACGGTGCGCTCCACAGGTCTCGAACCCAGGACCTGTGGCTTAAACTAACACACAGTCCACCGCTGGACTGTGTGTCCAACTTGTTAACTTAACTGATTTTTATTATACTTTAACACAAATTAATTATTTTCATTTCTGACTTATTTAAAAAGCTTAATAATTGTCCGGGTCGATGCAGAAGACCGGACTCGAACTCGTGCACTTTGATTAAACATACACACAGTCCACCGCTGGACTGTGTGTCTAACTTGGTTATTTTTCCGATTATTAATATACTTAACATATAAATAAAATGAATCCGGTTCAGTTAACAAAAAGAACATTTTTATTTACGCAGCGTGTGTGGAACAGGATTCGAACTCGAGACCTTTGTGTGTTTATTGTGCACACAGTCCACCGCTGGACTGTGTGTCTAACCCGAGTTATTTCTTGATTTAAATTATACTTATCAATTACAGGTTCATCGTCTTCTTCGTCGGATTTTAACCAGAGTCTGAAAATCCGACTGGTTCGATGTGTTAAATCAGGTTCTTTAGGGTTTTATGATTAATCAAAGGTGAGATATAAATAAAAAGAAAGGAAATTAGGCGTGAGGTATACCGACTGGACTCCTCTGTTTTCCGGCAAAACTCCGGCGACAGCAATCCCTTCCGGCGACGAGTGTCTTGCAGCAGCGAGTCTCCAGAAAGCTTGAAAAAGGTATGGGTGACTTCGGTATAAGCTCAAAGGGTTTAGTAAGGCTCAGAAATGGGGAAACCGGTTTTCCGGCGACGAACAGAAAAATTCCGGCGAGAGAGTTTTCGCCGAGAAAGGGTGTGGTTTTGAGCGAAAGTGTTTGCAGAGGTTCGAGGTGGTTTTTATAGGGCAAATTATCGATGAACTTGGTCTGATTTCCGACTGGATTCGTCGGTTATAAAAACTCCGGCGGTTATAACTTTGGCCGCGGACTCAGACGTCGGTTATAACCGATGTCTTAGTAATGGTTTACGTTATAACGGAAGATGTCGTTAAAACTCGCGAGATTGTCGGGACTTCCGACGACTGAACTTTTGGGCGCCGGTTTTGAATTCGGAAAGTCAAGATATGAATTAAATGATCTTAATAATTAACATGTAGCATCAGTGATGCAGTGGTTTGTGTGTTGTGTGTTGAGTCGTTGCTGGACCGGTTACTGACCCCGGTTCGAAACCCGGCAGAACCAAAACATTTTTATTTTGCGATTTTTAACAGTTTTTCAAAAACTAATTATATATTCCCGTATAATAATTGATTATGTATCGTTTAAAATTATTTCGGGCATTTAATTCGCAACGAAAATTTTAACTGACTGTTCGGTTGATAAACGGAGCGGGTTTGGTAAATCCGTTTTTGACGGATGTTACACCTAACTCACCCACTATATATACAACCTCCCTAACCCTCATTTGCACTTTCCAAACACTTCTAAATCATCAAAACACTCTCAATTCTCTAGAATTTCAAGAACAAGGTAGATTTCTTTCAAGTGCAAAAGTGAATTCAAATTCACTTTTCTTCATCTTTTCTTCATCAATATCTTCCTCTACAAAGCTTGGAACACCTCTAGGATTGTTTCCATAGGTTTTTCATGGAAAAACAAGGTGGAACATCACCATTTTGAGGTCCAAACTTTCTGTTTTTGAAGAACTTTTGTTAAACTTTTACAAACTATGTTTTTCTTGACTTAATCTTGTTCCTACTTGTTCTTAAACCTATATAAGGTTATGAGACTTGTTAGGAATAGATTCTTTTGAGTTTAAGAGGTGCAAACACCTCTAAACTTTCTGTTTTACAAGAGTTTATGTAACTCACAAGTGATGAAACCATCCAAGCTTGCCATGAAGTTGATGGCAAGACTTGTGTTTTGGTATAAGTGTGAATACTTGGAAGCCTTGGCTATCCTAACTTCATTCCATCACCTCACTTGATGTTTTTACCTTGCTATCTCAAGTAGTTTGCTAGACTTAAAGTAACTTAACCCCGTCTAGCCTTCGAAACTTAGTTAACTCTTTCCATGTCAGGAATGACTCACCCGGGTTAAAGCTTACTTGGCTACTTGATATAGTAAGAATTTGTACATTTCTTTTTCATTCATGACCATCCGAACCATCCTTGTGATGATTTGTGTATTGGTGAATCATACAATGAGGTCAATCCTCCATGCTTGACTTACATGACAATCTATGATACTCTTGATGGACTTAGCTTAGAATTATTACATAAACTATAATATATATATATATACACACACACATAACCGAATCCTTGATGATAATCGACATGGTTACTTGTCATTGTAATAGGTTATATTATCTAAGACTTAAACCTCTCGTTACGATTCTAATGGGCACTTAATCCATGAAATCACAACAACCCATACGGGATATATAATGTCAAAAACTAGTGTTTAAGGCTAGATAATTACTTTCTTGAATACATACTTTTACATACTTTAATTCCGAATCCTAATCCTCTGTTATTATCCAAATACTCACACACCTACGTTTCCTCATGTAGGATAACTCGGTGTTCCATTCTTCAAACTCTCCAACTCTTCACGGGATTACCAAATGAAGCTTTGCATAACCGTGAGTACACTCGAAAGCCCCTTTTTTGCTTTACATTTTTTGGTGCAATGTGTTTAACCTATCAAAATACACACAAACACACTTATACTTTATGCAAACACAAACAATCCATTATACATGCTTAAATACGTGATACTTGATTTGTATTATTGGAAAATTCTTATGTGATTCGCTTGTCATTAACCTCATACGAGCCTCCCCTTAACATGTATAGCGCTATAGGAGTAACGCACCGGCCGTAGTCTTGTGGTCATGTTAAGTCTTTAATTCTTGCGGTAATCAGAGGGTTGACTTGTAAAATTGCATGCCTTGATACATTAATCTAGTTAACTATTTTTGCCATGTAAATTTGTTTAAAACTTTTCATGTATTTATGCTATATTAAACTTGTGTACTCGCCAATGCTTATGTGTTGAACTATATTTTTAACATGTTGCAGGTTAAGGATGGTGATCATGATGAAACTTAGGGACTGCATAGAAACACATCTAGAATGCGAAGATATATGTTGTTGCACTTGTTGTATTTGACTTTCGTGTTGTAATTGACAATTTTGTTATGAAATTAAATGGGTTTGATTTAAAAATTGTCGCAAATAGTGTTATGATGCCTTGAGCAATCTATTTCATCTCACTCTGATGTTTCCGCCATCGGTTGGGGTGTGACAGATTGGTATCAGAGCCATAACTTATGGGAATTAGGTAGAATTGCCATGTTCGACCTAGTCTATAGTTTAAGTGTCCAACTTGACCATTCTTGATTCTTGCTTAAAATGTTAATTCTTCCTACATTGTTTCTTCCTACTCCTTTGGTCTTAATATATACAATATGTCTTTCCTAAGAAATTTACACAATATACACATTTGAAGACTCGAAGACACTCATACAAATGAGACGATCTCACCAAAATAGGGGTGAAACCCACACTTTAGTGAACGACTCTCAATCCGCGTATTCGATTTTTCACGAAATTACGCCATCAAGTTAGGAGTGATATCCATACCTTGATGGAAAATTCTATTTCATACTCTAGTGGACCCTTACCAACGAGTCGGAATTCTCTCCTCGTTTGGTAAGTACCAACCACACTTAGGGTACAATGTTGTCAAGTTAGGGGTGAAACCCGCACCTTGTCAACTAGTCCCACTCCTCGATTTTCAATCTCGCCAAAGCTTCGATTTTCGATCAATTAGATACGTGTAGTAACCGGAAGGGTGATATGTCGTTAATCGCTTCTCGACGAGATCATTTTACCTATAGGCCAAAGCACGTTCCTCTAATTTTGAAGGATCTTCGATTCACTTTGGAATAGTCGACGCTTCTCAAAGCACTCCAATATTTTACTGAGCCTATCTTTTATGTTATCTCAATTTCTATGTGTTTTAATACTTGTTATCTCGTTCATTTCGAACCTGATGCACATTTCGCACATCTTTCGCAATAAAAAACAATAATAATTCTCACAAACCAACAAAATTTATACTCCTTATGCAATCATACGTGTTTATACTTTTGAATACTTGTTATGCTTATGTCATCTATGTGAACTCATACGTATTACTTACATGCTCAAACGTGACTCTTATTGTCGATCACTTAGATATCTTTTTTCGCAAAACTCAAGCTGGAGAAATAAGTCAAACTCCAACTTGACTATTTTCCTAACAATCACTATATCAAAACTTATGCTCAAACCTTTTATCATTGTTTTAATTTTTCTCATTTATGCATAAACCTCAAACCTTATTATTTTTTCCAAACAATTTCTCACTCTACATTTTATTTACAAAAATTACATACACGAAACCCCTAATGATATTTACACGTTTCTTTCACAATTTCAAAAACTTTATGAAATGCTACCTATCAACTTAGTCGGTCAAACGAACCTCTTGCCCTCGATTTTCATAACTCGTCCAAAACACACTCACTTTATACTACCATTCTAAAGACATTTTATTTCCAACAAGAAACCAACGGAGACTTTCTCTCACATACGTATAAGTACTTTGCTAAAATACTTTTCAAAATTCAAGTTTTACATCAAAATTTTCAAAACACAACTTTCCTTGCATCAATATATATAAAAAAAGTAAGCTCACTATTTTGTAACCTTTTCAAAATACGCGAATCTAAATCTGAACACATGGGCAAGAAAATTTCATATGCGAATACAAATTTTAAAAACAAAAGTAGCATTTCTTTTTACAAACCACATTTTACGTCAAAAATTAATAATTTTCTCAATATTCACCCGACATTCACAATTTTGGCCCTTCATTCCCGACAAACCCAACTTATTTTGTTTCAACCAAATGTTGTAACTCAAGCAACCATACACATGCATATCGCCTTACACATTTCTATTTTTGCAGTCAATGTTACATGACAATATTACACATATCACCATTACACTTCATATTTTACACACTTGCAACTTCATGGTAACTTATATATGCTAAATCCCATTTTATTCCACCCGCTCGATACTGCATGCTAATATTATACGTATTTTCCTTCAATCATGCTCAAAATTTATACATTCGCACTACTTGGTAGTCATATTTGAAATCTATAAGTAGGCATAACCCGAGTGGTTCGCCTACGTTCGACACACTCATACATACATACAATCATGCTTACATACTTGATTTTTAACGCTATCTTACAATACTAGATGTAACCTGACCCGTACACGACTAGTACAAACTATGCAGATCATGCACAAACCAAAATAATCGCGGGTGCACACGGGATTATATTGGTAGGCGCATGAAAACCATAGTGGGTTCTACTGTGTATCGAAACACGGAACATAACATGACACCGAATAGCGAAACGGACGTAACATGGTATGAACATGGTGGATACGCCGCTGGTACTTCCTATATATAAGTGTCCCTACCATGTTACCAAACTTTCGTAAAACGTGCCATGAGAAATTTGGTGTTTTCCCGGACCTTGTTAAATACATTTGATGCATAACAAACTTTGGTGACCCCGCTTCGAAATGATTAGTACTCGATTATCCATGACAAAGCTTCAATCTCAAAATCGTTAGCTTTAACCGCTACGACTATCACTAGCATCTCTCAACATTCCATGTTCGCATTTTATCCGATATTCATACCGTTTTTACCCCTCGCATACACCTACCGAATCGTTCACTAACATACCACGATATTCCCAATTCTTCCCTTAACCTTTCATCCAAACCTTATTTACAGCAAATTAGTCTAAAACGTTCAATCCATTTTTATAAAGGTCCCCACCGGCTCAATTTGGTCAAAATGTTGCTTTTCTTTTAAAACTATCTTTCACTCTTATCTACGCGCAAACTTCAACTAGTCGGTCTATTACTGCCAAAACTTTTAGAAACCGTGAATATTTACCATCCTAGTTCTCTCCAATAAATATTTTCTACAACAAGTAATTTTACTAATACGCTTTAGAACTGACAAAACTTTTCTTACAACTTACGGTGTGGATTAATCAAAATACATCCTAATGCATACTAAAACCTTCCCCTTAGATCACAAATTTTTAAATATTCCTACCAGACTCAGTCAAACTCACTTGCTTACACCCACACATACACATTTTTTACTTATCCTTATACACATTTACGATTGGTGTCTCAAAAACACCTTAGTCAAACAAAGTACTTTCACGAACCTACCGTTTAAATCCTTCAAAATTCCGATACATATTTGCACATTTATAAACTCTAAACTTCAAAACCTTGATATTTGGCCAAATGTTTCACCAAAATGACATTTTTTCCAAAGTCTTCCTCTTGAATAAATTTCGGGACGAAATTTCCTAAAGGAGGGGAGACTGTAACGCCTCGCTTTTTCGTACTTTTCTTAATTAGAAAGTGTAATCGTATTTCTATTTACGGAAACTTGTATTCGTATCGTATTCGTATTTCATTACCCAATCTTGTAATCCGAGACTTTGATCGTAACAAAGATTCATACTTGTTATATTTACATGTCTTACATGCATTCAATCGTTTAAACTAATACTTGTGATACGTGCAAAGACTCATACATTCCCACTCGTTACTCAAATCATACTTATATGCGTTATACACTTTAAACATGCAAAAATGACAAGTTATAGCCTATAGTGAAATAAAAACTAAGTACAAGGACTAAAAATGTCAAAAACCAAAGAAGCTTCTAGAATACCACTCCTTGCGGCCCGCGACCGACCTCGTGGTACTCTCTCGCGGCCCGCCATATACCTCGCGACCCCGCGACCGATTCTTCTTCACCCTCTCATGGCCCGCGAGAGGGGCATAATCCGGAGAAAATGGTTTCTAGCCCATGGGTTGGTCCATTTTGTATTTTCTACATTTATTACACCCAACTAACAACCCCCTAACCCCATCTATAAATACCCACCTCCTCCCACTCTCATTTCACACCTCAAACACTTCTTTCTTTCTCTCTAAAGCTCTCTCTCCATCGAAAAGTTCAAGACTTTCAAAGTGAGTTCTAGCTCACCCTTACCTCCCTTCTTTGATCTTTCTTCCTTCTTAACACTTGAATCACCTTTGGGAATGTTTCCATAGGTTTTACATGGAAAACCAACTTGGAACATCACCATATTTTAGTTCCCCAAATGTAATGTCACACCCCGGATTTTCAACCCAAATCCATACACCGATGGGCCCAGGTGGGGAGTATCGTGACGTCAGTTGATAATCATCATAGTCAATTAAACACGGCACAGCGGAAGTCTTGGAGTCAAATTACTATTACAAACCGAAAGTTCGAAAATACAAAATATTATACAAGCTTGTAATAGAAGATCCACAGGCAGATCATAAATTGTACATGGAAAGAATATAAAACAGACTTTGGGCAGATTTAGGATTTGCAAGATCCTCTATCACTACCGAGCACTTCCGGCCTATTTTCATATTGTACCTGCAGATTAGTCTTTTGAAAATACGTCAGCTTTCGCTGGTAAATACACCCAACTGACTCATTTTGAAAACATTTCAAAAAGGTTTTAAGTGCGTATCAGCACAAAATCTTTTTATAACTTGGGTTAATTGACCGTCCATCCTTGTTAACAGATTTATATATATTTGTCAATACATACGGGCCCAGTACGGAGACCGAGACACAATTAACTTACCACCACTTTGGACTCACGAAGGAGTCAATTTCCTCCCAACCTTGTGGGAATGCATAATTGAGCGTCTATCGGGTGTATGCCTACACCCGCGCTAAGGTCATGGACATTTCTATTGTAATGAGCCGAGGATATCCAAGACACGGTAGTTAACCCCGATGTTTAAATTATCAAACAAAACTGATTAAAACAGAATATGCGGATTTACTATTCCCGAATCAGCGTTCGATTGATCCTATTTCTGACCAAGCGGTAATAATTTACCGTAACCCAAGCCCGTATAGGGGAAATAGGTCGAGAGTATTTACCTAAGCTAGTCTTCTTTTAATTTTTAATAACACAACTGTACACAAAAGGACTAAGTGCAGATAGCATTTACCGGCAAGTCTCTAGTCTGGATTATGGCATAAACTAACCAATTAAATACTAACAGTCTGATTTAAGTTATTGACTTAGACCGACTAGCGTACTTGATCAAAACGTATGACGCTAGATTAAACGATGATTGGATAGAACGTAGTTTAATCCCAACAAGTACCTTGACTAGTATAATATGGGTAAACTATAAACATTCTGGATTTTGAAACTTAAATGACAAGGTTAAACTCGTTTCGGTTAATTTCCGTAAAATAGTTACATATACGTAACTGTGCGCATATTAGCGATATTGGGTAACCGGATAAGTTATGGACAAGTTCTATATGCCATTATACTTTAAATAAGTTAAGATATTAGTAGGATATCAACTTGTATGCCCATAAGGTTTTAAAACGAAATTATGCCTTATAAGGGCATTTCGGTAATTATATACCGTATAAAAGGAACTTGAATATATTTTAAGTTTATAACCATAAAATTCTGTAAAAATAATTTATTTATGATATAATATTAGTAGGATATCATTTATATGTGTAATTTATCTTTTATAACCAAACTATGCACCGAATGGGCATTTTGGTCATTTTACACATAGTTTATAAATTATTTGGGACTCTGAGTTTATAAATTGTACCTACTGTAAATATGTTTAAAATAAGTTTTAAAATCAGTAGGTAACAAGTCTTGGTTAATTAATATGGTTTAAAACCGAAACGGCGCTTATGTCGTAAAATGGCGTCTTTATGCGATTTTCACGAAAACTGATGTTAAGTTCAGATTAAAATGTCTTAGATATGTTATTTAATATAACATATCAATAGGTAAAAGATTTACCTTGAAAATATTAGATTAAAACTATTTTATGAGCCACAAGGGCTAAAATCATCATTTATTTACATAGTTTAAGGACCTGCTTGAAAACTCGGTTTATAACTTGATTTAACATCCCAATTAATCCTACTTATAATATTACATCAGTAGAAAACTCATTTTCAAGTTCATTACTATTTAAAACCTTGTTATATATAAAAAGGGCATTTTGGTCAAAGATGGCATAATTATGGAACTTGCGCATAAACTTGATTCTGATTATGATCATGTAATATAACCCGGAGGGTTATGCTACATTATTTTATGATCATAATGCAACTTTAGAACAGTAGGTAACTAATCTAAATCGGGCCAGAATCGAAAGTCAAAGCAAAATTCAAACTTCGCGACTTTAGGTTGCGAACCGACCTTAGAACTAAAATTGAAGAGCCGAACATGTTCTTACATGTTCTAATAATTATTAACAACTTGTTTAAGTGTCAAAACAGGTTTCATAACATATATAAGATCAATTTATGATTTTTCTGAAAAATGGCATGTTTGACTTTTTAATATCATAATTTTGACCCGTCAATTGGTCTAGCAAACGTGATCTTCAGGAGGTGCCCTTTATAGGGACTAACACCTACCTTATTATGACCACTTAGCCATGTTCATTTCGAATCATGGCTGGACCATAATGGTCTTAACCGAAAGTCAAAGCGTTTTCCAAAAAACGCTTGACTTTTGGCTATAAAAGCCTGTAAACGAAAATGCAAGAGCAAGGAACACTTACAAGAGGTTCCTAGAATGCAAGAGAACTAAGTTGGATGCTCCTTTCAGCTAGGAACTTCCAGAGGATGGAGAAGAGTTGTGATTTAGAAAGGTGCAAGTTCAAATGGTGAACTTGATCACCTATTTACAGTTGGAGAGCTCAAAGGAGGTGAAGCCAGGTGTTTAGGGGTGTAAGAGGGAGCTTACAAGTGTCTCAAAACGTGGCATAGCAGATTACAAGTCCATAGTTTTGAATTAATGGTTTTGGAGCTTTGTTTGGAGGCCAAGCCAAAACTTTCTGCTGCAGACCTCTTCTCGCGTCCCGCGAGAGACCCAGGTCTGGTCTCTCGCGGCCCGCGACCGCCCCTTGGCCAGTTTCAAAGTTTGACACTTTAGCCCCTTAACTTTAAAAAGCTTCTAAAAAAACTTTTAGAACACCTTTTTGGCACTTTTAGCCCTCCGTAGCCAATACTTGGCATACCCGCGATTATGCCCGGACATTGTCGAGCTCTCGGTTCGTTAAAAGGTCACTCAGAGGTATAAATTAACATGTTGACACTTTTAATCCCTCCGTTATCGAATTTTCACATATTTACAAAATTGAACCCTCACGTCCAACAAAAGGCACGAATGAGAGTTAGGACTTCACAAAGGATCACTCTGAGGCGTATTATAAGCATGTTGATTCCGATGTCACTCAGAGGTTGGGCATGTTGACATATCAGTCATCAGAGGCCAGATTTCAAGCATGTTGACATATCAGTCACTCAGAGGCTAATGATTTAAGCATGTTGACATATCAGTAACTCAGAGGTGTCACTATACTATTTGACACTATTTTACAGGGTGTTACATGTAAGAACTTTTCGTTTTAATAGGGTTTTAACTCACAAGTGTTGTATCCTTCCAAGTTTGTTCTTGAAACAAGACTCGAGTTGGTAGTGTGTGATTACTTGGAAGACTTGGCTATCATACCTTCAATCCAGCACCTCACTTGATGATTTTGATAATTTTTCGTCTTTTACTTTTATGTTTAACTTATTCATGACCATCCTTGTCGTCCTTGTGACGACTTGTGCATTGGTGAACTATAAATCAACCCTCGCGTGTCACCGCAAAAATTAAATAAACTTAACATGACCTCAAGAATACGGGCGCTGCGTTGCTCCTATAGCGCTATACATGTTACGTTTATTTTATTTTTTGCAGTGACACGAGAGGGTTGATTTATAGATCGCATGGCATGTTTACATTAATCTAGTATGCTAGCTTAACATGTGGATTCGTCTAAATTTTTTCGTACTTATGCTATATCAAACTTTTGTACTCGCCAATACTTTGTGCTGAACTATACCTTTAACATGTTGCAGGTTAAGGATGGTGATCATGACGAAACTTAGTAGAGACGGCATAGAAACACATCTAGAATGCTAAGATTTATGTTGTTGCACTTGTATTTGACTTTCGTGTTGTAATTGATAAGTTTGTTATGAAATGAAATGAGTTTGATTTAAATATTGTCGCAAATAGTGTTATGATGCCTTGAGCAATTTATTTCGTCTCACTCTGATATTTTCATCATCGGTTGGGGTGTGACACCAAATGCTATAGCAAAACATTAATATCTATATACTACATATTACATTTAATGTCAAGACATATAGTTACAGTGCATGCTTGCCTATTAGTCAAATAAATTAAATTTTGTCTCCAAACAATCAGACGTTATTAAAAGTTCAACTTAACGTATATAAAAAAAGAATCATGTGGATCATAAATATACATACAAGTTAACAACAATTTAAACATGATTTACATCACGGTAAAAAAATAAAGAAACATAAAAATAACTAAACTTAACCAAAGATGTACATATGAGCTTTATTAAGAATTTGTTCACCTCAATTTGGATTAATCATTAAATATACAAAATACAAAACAATAGATTAAAAAACACTATAAATCTTAAAACTTTTGTTCACTTCCTTTTCAAAATTAATTTGGTTTAAAAGGTACAAAGACTAAATAAAATATTTCAACTGACAATTTCAATTCGTTTTTGACATAAATTATATTTTATAAATAATATAAAAACTATTAAATTATTTTAATGACTTTTTCAATCAAGGTTAATCTTTTATATATATTATAAAGTAAATCTATAAGGGATACGTGTCGTATTACCATGCATTATCTGAATTGTTTTTCCGTCCTTAATTTTCTCTTATTTAGTTAATGTTGATGTATCTATGTATTATTATTATTTACATTATAAATGTTATTTTTTTATTTAAGATCATAGGCTTTTATTTATATTATTATATTTCTTACCTATGATCATTATGAATGATCGGGTAAAGCTTTTAGTTGTATTAATATTTTTTTATTAATGATAGCTATATATGTATATACCCTCTACATTTATATATCTATTATCCGATAAAAGAAATTAATATGAGGTACGTATCTAATAAATAAATAATTATATACGATAAAATAAACTAAATGGACACACATGTCACTCCTATATTCACCCTCATTTTTTTCCGCTCCTTGCCTTTTTACCCGTATTGCTCATGCTCTCTTTTTGGCTCGGGGTTTTATAACTCGAACACGTTACTGAATAAACCCTTTTATTACTACATTCTTCCTCATACGCAAATATTTATCTTCTCTCCATTCAATCTCACATCTACCTATAGAAGACACGTGTCTTTCATTAAAACTATCTATTTTATTGTTTTCCCACTTTTCTCTCCTATCTAATTATAAATATTTATTTTTGATAATTAAATTAAAGATAATCAATTATATATAGACATTAATAAATGATAAGAATATAACAAAGAATCTTATTCCTATAAATGTTAAAAGATATATAAAAATAATTTGTTAACTTCACATAAAATTATCATTGAATTAATTAAATAAATTCATTTTATTTGAAGTTAAAGTCCAAACATGAATATCAATCCAAAAATATATAATTGTTACAATATTGTTGCTATACGAATTTGTTTTTGGGCTCTGTAATCATTAACGAAATCCCTTCATCAAATATCATAAACCAAAATACGGATGTAAAACAAATTTGAAATTTGAAATTAACTAGTAGTGTTTCCGCCGCGTTGTGACGGATCAAAACGAAGTAAACATGTATCATACTATTGCGCTTTTAACAGTAACATTTGTTGCTTATATTTGCTTAATATAAATTCAAGGTAAAAGAGCATTAAAGCAACCATAATCACATAATATTAGTTAAGTTCACGAATACCACCGTCCTCAATGAACATACGAAGCACGGCTGATGTTGCCTAAAGAAAAGGAAAGAAAACAAAACAAAAATTGCATACTTTCTGTCATATGGTTAAGAATTTACAGAAACAAAACATTATGTTAATCTTCCATTTGTGTGTTTGATGAGGGGTAATAACAAAAATTTCATCATGACAGGTTTGTGCCAGTCACACGTTTGTTCAAAAAATAATCCCTTCAAATTAAAAATCACATTTACTACACATTCCCAAAGTGATGACCCCTTAAGCATACAAAGTATACCATCGTAAATGCGATAGCGATACACCTCCGCCAACGGTGGTGGAAGAAAAACAGAGCCACACAAATGGGAGCGACGTGAAAGGAGAAGAGTTTCAAAACCCAAGGTGGAAACGTGTTAAGTATTTGAGAGAGGCAGAGAAACCTGTCTAATAAACAGCAAGGGGCAAATATGTATGACAAAGCAAACATCGGTGAAAGATCCCCAAATACCATAATGTTGGTAGCCAAAACCAAAAGATGGCAAAATTTCCTGGCGAAATACCCCTTTGTAACCGGTTTTATAACCGTAACCGAAAAAAACTGAAACCGGTTTTTTTTAACAGGTTTTTCAATAACCGGTCCGGTTAGTAACCCCGATTATAATCTTCGACGCGAAACCCCGTTATAAAACCGGTTATTATAAAAACCAGTTAAAAACCGTATTAAACAAAAAACCGGTTTTTTAATCGGTTGACCGATAACGTATAAAAAAACCGGTTAACTGATTTTATTGTGCCAGCTCTAATTAACGGTCATATGACCATTTGGACTACATGTTACCGTTTTTTTGTTGTTTTTTTTTTGCTAGAAACCTTATCCAACTAGTATAAAAGGGTTGTGGATGTTTAGGTTCAATTACACCACTCTCTAAATCTCCAAAACTCTTAGTGCTCATGATTCGGTCAATGTTGGCGAGTCTACAACAGACACAGTGGTTCGTGTTCTTCCAACGAAGCGCAACCTTGAAATTTGGTCACATTTCTATTTGTGCGAGATGGCCAATGGAAAAAAAGCGCGTTGTCATCATTGTAATGGTTTTTACGCCAAAGGAGCAAACACTACCTTGAAAAATTAGAAACCGGTGTTAACTTGACTAGCGACATTTGGTTCACACCGTACGGTTCACCTGACTAGTATATTTGTGTCACCGCCCATTGGATTGAACCGGCGACGTGACAAATGATAAAACGCACGATTTTGTTTAAATTATTTGATTACCCTCACACCCGTGAAGCTATTTATAAATCAATCGACAAATGTATTACAACATACAAACTGGAAAAAAAAAGATTTTTCAATATCTTTTGACAACGCCTCAAACAATACGGTTTCGGTAATGCATTTAAAATTAAAATACAAACCGATTTGTGAGGTATTTTTTTCTATAGTCGAAGTATTGCACACATCATAAATTTGGCCGTTCAAGACGGTTTAAAGGTTATTAAACCACAAAATGATGCTTTCAAAAAATGTTATGCCATTTATGTAGTCACACGCATAGACATTTAAAATATGTAAAAATGTGTAAGGAACCGGGTCTAATATGCTCAGTACCCAATTGGGATGTTTCTCATAGATGGAACTCGATTTGCACCATGTTTGAAAAAAGATATTTTGCAAAAAGAAAGTTTAATCGAATTTCATAACTCTTTGTCTAGTCGTAGAAATGTTTCACCTTACCACCCATCGGGTTGGGCTACTATTGAAACGGTTACACAATTGCTTCAAGTTTTCAAAATATCAACAAAACTTTATCGAGGGTTTATTATCCAACAAGTTCATTGGTGCTTCACAATTTATTTAAAATGTGTTTAAAATTAAACGAGATGTTGGTTAGAGGTACGCCATATTGTGATATGGTAACTCTAATGAAGAAAAAAGTTTACAGAACTACTCGCGGTTTTCACTTGTGCCGCCGTTTTAAACCCTTGCTTTAATGTTTCTGGAATCGGGTCTTTGATTAAAAAATTGCAACAAGTTGAATTTAAACATCGACCAAGACCCTAACTTTGGTGAAGCTGCAAAAATTCGTTTCACTAATCAACTTTAAAAAAATTGTTTGATGTTTATGTAACAAAATATGGTACAACCTCGTCACACATTCACGAGTCAATGAGAAATGCCGCTTTCGGCGAAGGTTCAAGTATGGAAGATCAAGATTGGTATTGTTTGATGAGTCGAGTCAAATGCAACGTGGTAATGCTATTAGTAGCGAACTTGGTCAGTATGGTAGGTCGAACTTTCTACACACGATGACTTCACAAGAATTTAAAATTTTTGATTTGTTGGATTGGTGGAAAAGTAAGGAAGATCAATTTCTGATCTTAGCCACAATGGCCCGAGATTTACTAACGGTCCAAGCTTCTACGGTAGTTTTGGAAAGTGTTTTTTCTATTAGTGGTAGGGTGATTTCGATAAGGAGGACTCGACTAACACCAAAATCGGTTGAGATATCGATTTGCTTGAAAAAAACTTGGATGCGGCGGAGAGATGTCAACACATACGTTCACTCGAGGGAGAATTTGGAATACGAAGGCGAAGTATACGAGGACGAAGTCGAATTGACAACCCCAATGATCGACGAAGAAGCCGCATTGGATGACTTCCTATGCAATAGTTCAAGTTCGGGTTCGAGCAAAGACGATTAAACGAGGCTCAAGATATATTATTACTATTGTAGTCGCACTAAAAAAAATATATATATATATACTAGTTGACCTTCTTGCGGATTAATATTTTAAGTTATGTATTTCATTTGTTACATTTATCGTTCGTATTCTCATTGTTATGTAGAACCGTTTGTTCCAAGACTTAATGATATTATATTTTAAGTTTTTACATTTTTATAGTTAAGTTTTATATTAAAAAACTGCATTTTCAGCAAAAAAAAAAAAGAAAAAAATGAAGAAGAAAAAAACAAAAAATTGCATTTTATAATGAACCGGTTTTTTTATCGGTTTTTTACCGGTTTTAATATGAGTTACAAAACCGGTTTTTTTGTAACCGATTATACAACCAGTTAGTACCGGTTACATGTTTTCGGTCTTAAAACCGGTTACTAACCAGAACCGGTTTTTTAATAACCGCTTTTTATATGCGAAGAAAATAACCGAACCAGTTAATAACCATAACCGGTTTTGAAAATTAACCGATTTAGACACCTCTACCCCTTTGTCGTTTGATATATAATAATAATTATTATTATTATTAATCTTTTAAATAAACTTACATCAACGTCAAAGTTATTTCAGTTAAAATATTAAAAAATAAAAATTATATTTAATCAACTCGTGTAACATACGAAGTTCTAACTCAATATATAATATATTTCATAAATCATAATTTATGATGCATATTATATAAAAGAATTTAGAAAACTAAAAGGGTGAACATTTAACATTCTATTAATTGATATAGTTACAGATATAAATATTTTTCAGCCCAAAATCAGTTAAACATCATTATCAAAATAACCTAATTATTATTTATTAATCGCTACAATAATTTAAATAAAATAATAGTAAAAGTTTCGGTTCGAATTTTGTTTTCATCTTTAACGTTCTTAAAAATTACATGTCTCATACAAGTTTCTTTTTCTATTCTTATTTTTTTTCATTTCATTAGTTATTTAAACTAACCTTAATAACTTTTTATTTGTCAATAAGAGGTTAATCCATTTGACAGAAACAACACCCCTTGCCACCTTGGTTGTTGATGGCCCAACACTAGAGATGGGCATATCCGGGGTTTTTTTTATACCCGGAACCAGTTTCTAATCGAACCTGGTTTCTGAATGAGTGTGAATGGAACCGGTTCTTGGTGTATCTGGTTCCTGTTCTTACTCAGGTTTTAACCATTAGAACTAGAACTGGGTGTAACCAATTTTAGGTAGAGTTAGAACCGGTTCCTCTGAAGAACCGGTTCCGTCGGGTAATTCAAAGAAAAGCTGCAAAAACACTGTAGGAACCGGTTCCAACGGCTATAATGCTGTTGGAAACCGACTAATGCTCATTAAAACCGTTTTCTACTATATATATCCATCTTCTCCTTTCATTTTCAAGCACCCACTTCAAAATACAATATTTACACCTTTAAATCCATATTTTCAAAGACCCAATGGCGTGCAACGATGAGGTCGTAATGGTTTTAGAAACTAAACGAAACCCCGCAATTTGGAAGCACTTTGACTTGTGCTTAATGACCGATAGCCACGAGATGGCATGGTGCAAAGCATATGGGAAATTCATGAAGGCTACGACCAACTCTATATTAAAGAAACGTACCGATCGTAATTGTCCGGTTACAAAGGCGAAGAAAAATGAAGCAGGTGAGGATCCGGAACCGGTTCTTTGAATGTTTAGTGTGTTTTATGTAATGTAGGATTTAACTTTCGTTTAAATTGTCATGTAATGTAACTAGTTCTAATAAATATATATGTTTTGGTTTATACCTTGTAATGGGGTTATAAAAAAAACTTATATTAATAAAAACTTAAAATAATAAAAAAGACGAACACTAATATTTGGAATAAAAAAACAAACATTAGTAGCCGGTTTTTTTATAACTTGGAACCGGTCCTAACAAATTACATTTATTTCTTTGACCGTTTACTTGCGGGTGCCGCATTTTGACTTGCAGCTTGCTTTGGTGCGGGCATTTCGGTACAATCGTTTTCGGAATAATTAGTCTCTACTTCGTCTTCCTCCTCTTCATCAACAATCTTGTTCTCTAATTCCACTTCGTCTTTTAGACTTGTCTTATCTTGAATAAGGTCCACGACATCCAAATGATCCTTTAGGCGAATTGCCATCTCTAATGATTCCGGTGTTAGTCTTGTTCTTCGAATAGATAATACCCTGCCACTAAGAGAAAACGCACTTTCCGAAGCTATCGTGAAAGCTTAGACCGTTAGTATATCACGAGCCACGGTGGCTAGAATCAGGAATTCCGATTCTTTTGATTTCCACCATGACAAAATATCAAAGTTTTTATACTCCTTGGGGGTCATAGTAATAATTTATGTCTTTATATCTACCGAGTTCACTTGATGGGGCGCAACCCCTTTGTTGTTTAGCCGTTTCATCTCTAACGACATTCAACATTGTTATGATTGGATCCCCAATCGTAGTTGTACTACTAGAGGCCGACGATCGAGACTCAAATAAATTAGTAGTATGTTTTTCCCTATATTTGTTTAAATAATGATCATAAACCTTAGATAAACAAGTGTTGAATGTTTTTTTTTATTTTTTCGTTTAATCTTGGATCCTCTTCATGCATATCCAAGTTGTCATATATTTCCTCAATTATAGCTTCAACACCCGTGACATTTAAAATTGGATTTAAAGCGGCGACAGATGGAAAAACTGGTGGTAAATCCAAAAAATATTTTTAAAATATTTCAATCATGGGTTTCATCATGTTCCTCAACATGTCACTTGAATTTTCAAAGTTTTTAAAATTGGTTGTTATATACAATTCCGAAAGAACTATAGAACTAGCAGGGTAATAAACACCGGAAAAACTTTTAAAAAGCAACATAGTGTTTCAATATTTCCCCAAGCCGTGTCTGGAAAAGGGTCGACTTGGAGGTCATCACTTAGTGTTGAATTAAAGTCATTTCAAACATATGACATGTTGAATTCCATTGAGTTGGTATGTCCCAATTAGGTCCAATATTTTTTTGATTTGCATCTTTACAAAGTTTTTATAATCTTGATATCTTTCTTTTCCACTTTTGAAAACATCATGTAGCATAACTCTAAAAGCTTTAATAAAATCCGAGACATATTTATCATGGAGCCCGGTTTGCACAACTAAATTAATAATATGTGTAACACAAGGGGTGTGATAAAATGCCCCACTAACAACAGGTTTGTACTTTAATTTTAATTTATCGATCGCCAATGTGTTGTTTGAAGCATTATCAAATGATACTGAAAATATTTTATCCTCTAAACAATATTTAATGATTGTGGCATTTATAATTATATAAATATTTTCTCCGGTATGAGGATAAGGAAACTCGTCAAACGTAATCGTACGCTTCATCATTTGCCACATATCGGGATCAACCCAATGAGTGGTGATACAAATGTACGATCCTGTAAACCGTGTGGAGCCGACCACACATCACTAGTTAAGTTAACACTAGTTTTTAAATTAAGAAAAAACAATTAAGTCTTTTCTTAAATTTTCCCATAAATTTAAACAATGACTTTTAAAGTACGACGACTTACATGTTTGTAGCGTGGTTAAAGCGTCTCCCTAATACCTTAGTTAAAAGAGGGTTGTCGAAGTGTCCAAACGGCAATGCTTGTTGAATCATCAACTTAGCCATCCTATCCCAAGCTAACATATGATCGTAACGGAATATCGAACCATCTTTAGATAGTTGAACTTGACCGGTGTTACTTCTTTCAAACCTTTACAATACTTCTTAATATGCTTCGTCAATGTTGAATTTGAGTCTTTGCTTAACAAAGATCCACAATGTTTGCATTGAGCCTTTTGAGAACCGTAACTCATTTCCACCAAATCTTAATTGCTCCATACTTCCATATTGCGATTATGTGATAGTGTCCCAACAATATATGGAGCGGATTGAGGACCGTTGTTGACAGATGTATAATTTGTTGTTTTGGAATTCTTGGATGCCATAGTAGAGCTTATTGAGTAGAAAAAGAATCAAGAAAAAGATGAAGATCTTGTGATGACCAAATGAATATGGTTAACTATTTATAATGAAGAATCGGTTCCAATGGTCAGGAACCGATTTCAACGGCTAGGAATCGATTCCAACGATAACAAAAACATTAAATGCATGGTTTGCAACGGTCAGGAATCGAATCTAACGGTTAGGAACCGGTTCCAACAGTAATATAATTAAGAATTTAATGCACCGGGTCTGAATTGGTTACGAAGGAACCGGTTCCGGGTAGAAACCGGGTACAGACCGATTTTATTTATAAAACGTGAAACCGGGTAAGAACCTACGGTTTTTTGAATCTGGACCCGGTTATTCGATAAGACGGGTAGGAACTAGAACCGGTTCCAAATCAGTTCTACCGGGTCAGGTTTGGAACCGATTATTATGCCCATCTTTACCCAACACCGACACAGAGACGTTAAAGATGGTTTCACCAAGCCCGTGAAGGGCTTGGAAAAAGTTGGGGCTACTCAAACACACACATTTATATATTTTTTTCTCTTTTATTTATATACCAATTAAATCATAATGTGATAATTAAAGAGTATGTTAGTTGAAATTTTGTTATCTAAGTGATACTAATGTAATGCTTTAACGTGATTTTTCTGTTAAAGGAAATGTCTAATGGTAAAACCTAGACAAATATAATAGTTTAGAATAATCGATGTAAAATTGAATAAAAATAAAAATTAAGGATATTTTACGTGTTACAAGCAAAACAATACAAAATATATTATCAATTAATTAATTTTGTAGATCCGTTTTGGTTATTAAACAAAAAACAATAACAATAACGGAGGAGGTGGAGCGATGAGTCACATGGCTGCATTCAGACGTCCGTAAACTTCACTCCTCAAGTCGACGCCGTCAACCAGATCTCTCTCTCTCTCTCTCTAACCTTCTCTCTCTACACCTGCTTTCCAGAGTATATCACATGAACTCCTGCCTTCCATTGCTGTCAATTCATCTATGATCATGAACCGGAGCTCCTCCAGAGACTCACTGATCGCCGCCGGAGCTCGAAATCACCACAACAACAATTACACCAACAATCATAATGCTATGGCCAACGGAGTCTTGCCGCACCGACGAGGCATGCCGTTAATCAAAAACAACAACTCCGTTGAGAATTCTAATGGCAACAGTAATACGGATCTCTTCTCTCGTAATCGCACTAGTCTTCCGGCTGCATCATCCGACGAATCTGACCGTACGTTTACTGTTTTATGCTATTTATTTTGATAATTTAGTAGGTTTTAGTGCTTAGATTGTTAGATTTGTTTGATCTGTGATGCAATTTACGGATGATCGGTAAATTTTGATAACGATAGTTATTTTGATGAATCTGAGTGTGTGTTTTAGTGTTTTTTGCTTTCTAAATTGCTAATTTAGTAGGGTCTAGTGCTTAGATTGTTAGATTTGATCGATGTGCATCGCATCTGCGATACGATTTGCAGATGATCGGAAAATTTTATAACGGTAGTTGTTTTGACGAATCTGAGTGTGCGTTTACTGTTTTATGCTATCTATAAATTGTTAATTTAGTAGGTTTTAGGGATTAGATTGTTAGATTTGATTTATCTACAGTACGATTTACAGATGATTGAATTTTTTTGAAAACGATCGGCAAATTTGATAATGATAGTTATTCTGGCGTCGGTTTCAAGTATTTTGAGGAGTAATCTTCATAACGACGTCGTTTACACTACTGGTTTACTTCGCTAGTTTCGCTTTCCAACATGTATTTTGACTTATTGTTCTTATAATAATATGCTTCTGCTTTGGATTTATGCTAGGGTTTCGATTGTTCTTAAATTGTTTAACTATTGCTACCAATCACTATTTTCTGCTTTACTAGTTTAATAGGCTTTAGTACTCAGATTGTTATATTTCATTTATCTGCACTACGATTTTCAAACAATTGGTAAATTTTGATAACGATAGTTATTTTAGCGTTGGTTTCAAGTATTTTGAGCAGTAATTTCCTGAACAACGTCATTTACGCTACTATTTTACTTCCCTGGTTTCGTTTTATTATGTTTCTGCTTTGGATTTATGCTAGGGTTTCGATTGTTCTCAAATTGTTTAAAATATTGCTACTAATTACTGTTTTCTGCTTTCTGATTTACTGATTTAATAAGTTTTGGTTCTCAGATTGTTAGATTTGATCTATGTGCATCGCATCTGCAATACGATTTACAGATGATTGGAAAATTTTGATAATGATAGTTATTCTGGCGTCGGTTTCAAACTATTTTGAGGAGTAATCCTTGGAACCATGTCGTTGTTTTAGTTCACTAATTTGTACAATAATATGCTTCTGCTTTGGATTTATGCTAGGGGTTCGATTGTTATCAAATTGTTTAATTACTGATGCTGATATTACATTTGCTTTGAGTTTATGTGTATATGTAGTTAATAAGGTATAAATTCATCTGTTTAGTTCAAGCAAGATTAGCGAGGCTTTCAGTCGGATCAGCAAAACCTTCTAAAAGTATATTGGATGACTTGCTCTCGTCTAACGAAGGGGGAAAGAATAATTACGATTGGTAAGTTGTCTAGTAACTTATCTGAACGCTGATCTCACCTTTAATTCAGATCCGGCATTTTCTATTAGTTGAATTATTTTGTATAGTTGTATCTGATGACAGATCTATTGAATTTTCTATGTTGTTAATAGGCCAGTAAAATTATACAGGGTGACATTAGAC
Organism: Scalesia atractyloides; assembly: GCA_947069175.1. Classification (NCBI taxonomy): domain Eukaryota; kingdom Viridiplantae; phylum Streptophyta; class Magnoliopsida; order Asterales; family Asteraceae; genus Scalesia; species Scalesia atractyloides. Next base: position 12,620,618 of record CAMTDV010000026.1, on the reverse strand, counting down.
TACTTAACTACCGGTTTTGATTTAGTCTTGTGTTGATTATTGTTCCAAGATGTTTGTTAAATATTAGCTGATTTTTCAAGTTTAGTGCGTGGTTGACGCGTGGTGGAAGCAAGAGTATGAAAGATAAAACTCTTGTGATAAAATTGATATTTTATTGATTGCCAGAACTAATGAATTTCTAGGTTGCTAACCTTTAAATTGTAGATATATTTTGACATGTTTTTAAGTGGAATCGGATTGTTTTTAGGCTTTTAGCCTCCCAGTTGTTGGGCAAAGAATCAACTTTTCTGTGTAATGTTCCTCAACCCACATCGATACTCATCTATTTCAAGTGATCTCCAATAAATTATTGTATAGCTTAATTACAAGGAAATCCATTACTATTGTTTTTTTTATACTTTTATAGTTTTACTTTTAGTCTAATCAGATTGACAACCGTAATCTTCAATAAATGATCGAGCTGATAAACATCGAAGTGAATAGTTTTGCCTCATTTACTGTTTACAGGCTTCTCACACCTCCAGGAACCCCTCTCGTTCCTTTGGATGCAAAAGAATCTCAACCGAAACCTGTCACTGCAAGAAGCAAATCTTCAGTTAGATCAAGTTCTATAAACAAGACATCAAGGGTGCGTGTTTTTTTTTTCTCCAATGCACATACTTATTACACTGTTTGCTTATACAACATGTTCTGCATTTGATCTTGGTCAAACCACATGAAAGAAGGAAACTTTACACTTCTTTCCTGACTTTAGCAACCGAATTTAAATTATGCGCAAAACTGAAACCAACTGCACTTTATTTCCTATTTAGCAACCAAGTTACATTTTATTACCGATTGTAGCAACAAATGATATGTTGAACTTGTAATATTTTCTTAACTTTTTAAAATTGTTGATGTATCTTATTTTTCATTTTAGTGTATATGTATATGCCTTGTGGCATCTTATGTGACATTTAATTAGTTATTTTGAATTTAAATTCTAAAAAACTTATTCAATGTGCGATGCCAAGTGGCATATACATATACACTAAAATGACAAAACAAGGTACCATGTCAATAGTTTTGAAATATTACATAAACATTACAGGCTCAACAGATCATTTGTTGCTACAATCGGTATTAAAATGTACTTGTTAATATATATTTTTTTCATAAGCATTTTTGCATAATTGGCATATATGTGATGGCTAGCGTCACATAAACTAGTGACCCAACAGCAATTTACAGTTAAAGTGCGATTTGGTTGCTAAAATGGGTTATAAATTGTAACGTGTTATCTGTTTTGCGGCTAATTTAATTTTGTTTATTAAATTAAGAAAGGCGTAAAGTTTATTTTTTTGGGTAGCACAAATCGAACTTAATTCCATATGTCAATTGCAGCTCTCCGTATCTCAATCCGAAAGCAATTATCCTTCAACAAGACCAACAAGAAGTAGTTCGGTTACACGTTCTTCAATCTCAACCACCCAATATACAAGCTACTCCAACAGAAACACAAACATCCTTAACACGAGCTCTGCTTCTGTTTCATCTTACATAAGACCATCCACCCCAACTAACCGTTCGTCCACATCAGCAAGAACTTCCACCCCGTCCACCACTCGTACAACCCCGTCACGTGGGTCCACTCCTTCTAGAACCCGTCCATCTCCCGCTAGTTCTACCACCACTGACAGAACCACAAGACCTTCACAAACCACAAGACCTTCGACACCTAGTTCTAGTTCCCGACCACAAACACCCGGAAGCTTGAATTCACCCATGGTTCGACCGTCTTCCCGAACGTCTACCCCGACGCGTAGAACGTTGACACCTTCTCTCTCCCAGTCCGCCACGTCATCGGTTTCCGGTGGACGTGGATTGTCTTCAAATGCCCGGACCGTGGGGTCCGGTTCCGGTTCCAGACCTAGCTCGCCTAGTCCACGCGTGCGCGCGCCACCTCAGCCTATAAATCTACCTGATTTCTCACATGAAACGCCACCTAATCTTCGAACCACTTTGCCCGACCGACCTTTGTCAGCTGGTAGGTCACGCCCGAGTGGGTCCACTACTGTGAAGGGGAGTCTAGAAGGTTCTAATACAGGTGGTAGTATTACAAGAAGACATTCTTCACCTGTTGTTACTAGGGGACGGATTGTGGACCCCACTGGACGGGGACGGGCCCACGGTAATGGGCATGTGGCGGAGAATGTAGAGCCTAGACGAACTTCACATGTGCCTGAATCGCTGACTAGAAAACCTGTGAAGTCGCTAACTTCCGATAATGGTACGGGATTTGGAAGGAACATCTCGAAGAAATCACTAGATATGGCAATCAAACATATGGTATGAAACTATGACAACTCTTTTCTTCCTATATGTAGCTAGTAAGTTTACCCGCCGCTCGTTGTAGCGGCGTCGAAACATACAAACTGTCTACTAGTGAAAACGAATTATATTTGACCCGACTCGTTTTCAAACATAATTTATGTCCAAACGTAAGTCGAGTGAAAACGTACATGAAAATAAGCACGGGAAATTATAATATTTGACCCGACTCATTTCCGAAAAATAATGTTGAAACGTAAACCCTTATTTATACTAACATGTAAGAAAATAATGTGTTTTAAGTTATAAAATTGTAAACTTGAAACATTAGAAACCCGAGTGGGTTAAAATGACATTTTACAATGTTTTTTTAAAAAGTTGAGGGGGTGTAAATGTCAATGCTAAAATTTTGGGGGGGGGAGGTAAAATACAAAAAAAAAGAAAAAAAAGAAAGGAAACTCACTAAAAAACAAAAAGTTGGTATTCATTTTGTTTCAATTGTTATATATATAATAATTGTTATATATATAATTCAAGAATTGGTATATATATAATATAATTTATCTGTTTATTTAAGAGTTAATAAATTATGTTTTGTTTATTATATAAGAGAACCAGAAGTTAATAAAATTTAAAATCTGTTTAGTTCTTTATTCTTTTACTGAACACAATTTCATTGTTTTGTCTACAGGATATAAGAAATGGAGGTGCGCGCCCGCTTTCAGGGTCAACACTCTTTCCTCAAAGCATTAGGTCCAGCAGCACCAGGACCCAACCGGGACGCACCTCAAGTGCACCAGGGTCCATAGACGGTTCGGCCAATAACGGTCTCGGGTCTGAAAATGGAAACTCCAGTAACGGGTATCTATGGAACAGAGGTCAACCCATAGAAGATCAAAGTCCACATTCTTCTAAACTATCATCAGAAGTCGACATTTATGAAAGTTCAAGGTATGACGCGATTTTACTAAAAGAGGATTTGAAGAACACGAGCTGGTTGCACAGTGCAGATGACAAGACTGACGAAGGTCTATTGTTTGACAACGGGTTCGAGTCACTCCCTGAACCATTTGGACCGTTGTGACCTTTGAAAGGGGGTTTGTTTCGTATCTCGTTTTACTAAATTTGTGCTTAATATTCATTTAATTACTACTAGTTAAAAAGGCCATTTAGTATAAGAAAAGAATAACAAAGAGAATGTGTTAACAAAAACATTAAAAAGAGAGTGGTGTTTGTTGTGTATTTTTCTTCTTTTAAGTATTTATGTCAAGTTTTTATAGTTTGTTAGTGATGTGCCGATGTGAACCTGTCTTGAACTCTTTATGAAGTGTGGACTTTTGAGTTATGAGGTTCAACTGCTTTGGTTATGTTCGGTTCAGTAATCAGGGCCTCCCAGTGTTAGTATAGAGTCCGTGACTGACTATGACCAGCTGCCTAACTTAGGGTCCAATTCAATTATTTGGATTTGATTTCTATTTATTTCATCGTTAACCTCATTCATAGGTATTTATAAGTTTGACCAGGTGCTTGTTTGACTCTCTAGGTATTCTGTCACAAAAATAATTAAATTTAATAAAAAACAAATTGGTTAAGAAATAACCAAGGTGGACCAGGTTGTGTAACAGATCTAACAGACAACTTCAAAAAATAAATCAAATTGGTATTAAATATTAATAAAATCCGGTTGGGTCAACCGACTACAATGTTTGTCATTTTCATTTTCATAAAATTATTTGTTAAATGTAATTGTAAAGTATATTAACTTTTCCTAAAATTTACTTATTTTTCAGTTACTAATATACCTTTCGTTTCTTTTATTAATGAGAGAGAATTAGACGTTTATTTATGAGTTGTTGAGGGGACACCGACGCATACATGGGAGTCTTCACGATTCAGCATAAAAACGGCCCACAAACATAGCCCAGCAACACGGGCGGGCGTTCGTGTGCAAGCCGTCTATCGAGCTGAGGTGGTTGTCCGTGGATCCTGCATTGCTGGTGACGTTGGGGAATTTTTAGAGACTGGATGATCAGAGAGGCATGTATTCACTCTCAGATCAAATTATTTCCGTGGTTCTATCGAATAATTCAATCGGATACCACTCTGATTTTTGAGAAATTGGAACAACCATATGCGTTTTGTGTGGAACTCGTATGAACCAGTGTGACAAAAAAAAAACACCTTTCCGGATTTTTGGAGATAACTGCCACTTGGCAGTTATTAACAGTTATCAGCAGTTGTAATTCAAATTTTGAATTTAATTAAATTGTCGCCTTAATTTTTATCTACAAAATTGTGACGAATTTTAAAAAAAATAATTTTTCAAAGGCATTTTCTATAAATTAATTTAATTAAAATAATTTTTTCCTAGCCAAGGGCTCTGCCCCTGGGACCTTGCTCGACCCCAGCCAGGGGAAGGGGGCGTTGCCCCCTTGGAATTATAACAACTCGAACAAACGTGTATTCCGCACCTCCTAACTTGTTCGATGTACATTATAATTCCCTTGGTCACCAAGTTAATCCCGATTACACTAAAATATCTAACATACCTCCCCCATTTTTGCGTAATCCTTGATTAACTTAAACAAATTCACAAAAATCAAACTTATGCATAAATGAAATGTCGCGACGATTGAATTTCACATTAGTATATTACACATTCCAAATATTCGAATATATGGGTGTTTCTAAGGATTGAACCCTTTCTATTTAGTGAATACATGAAGATAATATACACACAAGTTTACATACTTTTATATGCTTTCTTGACACTACTTTTACTAGCCCGTGTCTCATCCTTCAATGAACATATCAAAGCCAAGTCCTAGTTTCTTGAAGCGGCTAAACTTCATGCTCATATAAGTAGCTTTTTATTTTTGCACCTGCATATGCAATTTTTCAAAGAGCTATTAAGAAGAAAGTCTTCAACCTCCTTTGACTTGCAGGTCTGAACACATACCTTGGGTGATGCTACTAATGTGTTCCAATTTCTAGATGTTAAGCTTTCCACATTGAATTCAGCACCTACGTCATATTAGGTGGGAATTGGGTATCTTAACCCGAGAAATCTCATGTGGACTTTAATCCCATTCCTACAGCCGCCTTGTGGACAAGATCTCTACATAACTCTTTGGTTAAATGGTCGGCTAAATTATGTTGAGTTCTCACAAACTCCACCGATATCACCCCCATGCATGATGAGCTCACGAATGATGCTGTGTCTAACACCTAAGTGTCTAGACTTCCCATTATACACTTTGCTATAGGCCTTAGCCAAGGTAGCAGCACTATCACATCTAATAGATATTAGTGATATAGGTTTGGGCCACAATGGACATAAATCAAGTTTCTTAGCCACTCAGCTTCTTTACCAGCTGCGGCTAATGCTACAAACTCTGACTCCAGTGTTGAATCAGTCATGCAAGTCTGTATCTTGGATACCCAAGATATGGCACCTCCTTCAAGCAGAAAGGTCCATCCACTCGTGGAAGAATGATCTTCCTTGTTGTTAATCCAGCTTGCATCTGAATAACCTTCTATAACTGAAGAAAATCCAGTGTAAGTCAAACCATATTTCATGGTTCCTTTCAAGTACCTAAATACTCGATTCATAGCTTGCCAATGACTTGCACCTGGATTGCTAGTATACCTACTAAGCTTTCCAACAGCATAAGATATATCTGGTCTAGTGCTAATCATAGTATACATGAGAGATCCAATGGCCCTTGAATATTCAAGTTGGCTTATCGCTACACCTGCGTTAGGTGAGAGCTTAAAAGTTGTATCCATTGGAGTGCTAACCGGAGAACTATCATGAAAATTAAACCTTTTCAATATCTTCTCAATATAGTGAGATTGAGAGATCGATATGTCATTGTTCTCCCTTTTGATCCTTATACCAAGGATCACTTCCCCCCCCCCCCATGTCTTTCATGTCAAAACTGTAACATCCGTCAAAAACCGGGATAACCAAACCAGCTTCATTTATTAACCGAACAACCAGTTAAAAATTTCGTTGCGTTATTTAATGCCCAAATTAATTTTAAACGATACATAATTAATAAGTATATTAGAATATAAAATTTATATTTGAAAATGTATTAAAAATAGTGAAATAAAAATTAAATGCTGAAGCCGGGTTTCGAACCCGGGTCAGCCGAGAGTATCACAAAGCCTTAACTCACATCCATCCAACCACTCCGCCACTTGTGTTGTTTGTTAACATATTGAAACAATTAATACATATAATAAAACTGGAAAATCAAACCCAGTCAACAGCGCGCCCAAATCCGCAGACGCCGGAAAATCCGACGATTTCGCCAATTATCGTCGGTTACTTTTGACTTAACGTAAGAATTAACGACGCCATCGGTTATAACCGACGTCCAGTTCCGCGACATCCGTCGTAACCGCCGGAGAACGGCTGACCAACGAATCAAGACGGTAATCAGACCGAATTCAGCTTGATTCTTCCCTATAAATGCACACCCTAGCCTCTGGTAAACTTTTCGCTCAAAATCGCATCGATTCTTCAATCAATTTCACTCGCCGGAAAATCTCTGCAAGTCGCCGGAAAACCGAGACTTTCATCTACACGGTAAATACCTCGATTTTTTCTGTTTTAACCCATTGTTAGACTATTACTAACATCACTCCATCACCCAGAATCAACCCCTGACGACGTTGCCGGATTTTCTGTTTTCGCCGGAAAACTTCTGGAATTTCCAGAATCTCGCTGTTAGCCGGTATGATCATTTAAACCTACTGATAATCGTTGCTCAGTAGTTCAATTTCACATTTAATCCATCCAAACTGTTAATTGATCCTAACAGCCGAAGTTCACAAAACAGAGCCGACGAATCCTTGCCGGAGTTCTGAAAAAGACGACCTGTTCCGGTACTTTCTTTCCCCAAACCCTCTCCGTTCATTACCTTTCAATTGCTCATAATTCTCGTTAACCGAATTAAACAAGAAACAGTTGGTTTAACCATGGTCTGTGTTTTGAACGAAGAAGACGAAGTCGCTTAGGTTATAAGATTAATTAAAATCAATATTATGAACGGGTTAGACACACAGTCCAGCGGTGGACTGTGTGCAAACAATACGCATACGTCCCGAGTTCGATCCTTGGCACACGCACACTCGCTGTAATAAAAATGTTTTTTTTAAACCGAACCGGATCCACACGCAGTAAGATGTTAAGTATAATAAAAACCGGAATATTTACCAAGTTAGACACACAGTCCAGCGGTGGACTGTGTGCCAAACTAAACCACAGGTCCCGGGTTCGAGACCTGTGGAGAGCACCGAGTCGATATCATTAAATCCTTTTTAAAATAAATGATTTTCGGATTAACTTAAGTAGTGTATAAATATAATTAAAAACAAAAATATTTCGGGTTAGACACGTAGCTCAGTTGGTAGAGCTGCGTGCACGCGTACGGGAGGTCACGGGTTCGAGTCTCACCCAGCGCACCCATACAAACGACCAAACCGGTCAACGGTCAACAGTAATGGTCAATAGTCATGGTCAACGGTCAAAAAGTCAACATTTTTTATTATTTTTATTTTATTTATTTTATTTAAAAATCAATTAAAAATACTTAAAAATAACATTTTTAAAGTTAGAAAATAGCCTAAACTCACAAAAATATATCCAAAAATCCTACTAAAATTGATTAATAAAATTGTCTCCCACGAGGAACTGATGGGCATAATGAATGAGTTTTGAGGCACGCGTTGTTCTACGAACTGATGGGCCTAATGAATGAGTTTTACATCTATATTTACTCATATGTGGTTATGCACTTTATTTTATAATCAATTCAATAAACTTGTTCAAATGTTTTTCATAGGATTCACTCGCCAACTTTTTGTTGATCCAAAAACCATTTTTACACATGATACAGGTGAACAGGATGAAGCATGAAAAACATAGGAAAAGTGTCTTAGAAGAAAATAATGAAGTCTAGAAAGATGTATAGAACATGTTGTAATTATGATTGTATGATCTCCTTTAAATTGTAATAATAAATATGAAACATTATAATAAATGTCATGAGCTTTGATGAAAACCCAATCATGCCCCGATCACCTTCTCCGCTGCGGGTCGGGGTGTGACAGATTGGTATCAGAGCCAGGTTGACTCTAGGGATATAGGATAGGTTATTAGAACCTTAGAGCCTATACTATAGTTGATTAGATTATAATTTTTTATGTGGTTATATGCAAACTCATGATGTTTATTTCTTTCATATTTATTACATACGCAAATGCATGCAAACACTTCCAATACTACATTTTGTGATACATAGTAAATTATACTTACAGTCAAACATACATAATTACATACACATTCATCATACATATTTCAATGCTCACATATTCAAATCATCTTCATACTTCCGTTATTCAAGATTTTGTCGCATTTTTCATTTTTCAAATCTCATCAAAGTGAGTTCTGCGACGGGCATGTAGTAACTGTAAGGGTACAAGTACCGGTAGTCGGAACGTCCTGTCTAGGTTGGCATTCGTATAAATCCAATATAACGGACCAGTTTGCCTACCTGGGGACTAACGATGAGAGTACGAAGGACCTATTAGGCCAAAGCATGCTACACCAAACGTCGTTCGAACTAACCCCACTTTGAGGTGTCACCGTGTCCACACCTGGATACATTCCGAATATCATACGTTACATACATATTTCTCGATTTTCTCTCGGGTTTTAGTGTACGTAACCAGGCTAACACATGCGAACCATATGAAAAACCCAGTAATCATGGGGGCCCACATGATTACGAAGGTGAAGTATGGCGGCATGCAAGGCTCAATTACGAGCAAAGCCCAAGACATCCTATGGATGTAGTAGATTTATTATTCTATATTTATTTTATGAATGTTCATTCCTGAATACGACACATGATCCCTAAAACATCCAACTCATACTCTTGATATGTATTCCTTGTAGATGTCTTCTAGTCTCGCTCGTAGGAAGATGAGATCAGGAAAAGCCCGCGAGCGCATGGCTACCCAAATCGCTCAACAAATGGCTGCCGTAATACCCAACATTGTAGTTCAAGTCCAACAAGCCCTTACCGCTAATCCCGTCAATCAAGAAGATCAAAACATTGTCAATCCTCCCCAAAAAACCACTAAATGCACCTACAAGCATTTCAAATCCTGCGACCCTCCAAAATACGAAGGGACTGAAGGTGTCACCGCTCTCCTCCATTGGTTTGAAGAAATGGAAAACACTTTTCTAAATTGCGATTGCCCCGATGATCGCAAAGTGCGATATGCTACTGGTCGTTTACTTGGAATAGCACTTACATGGTGGAATACAGAGAAGGCCAAACGAGGTGTTGAAGATGTTATGACTTTGACTTGGGAAGAGTTGAAGGAAATCATGACAAGACGGTTTTGCCCAAGGAGCGAAATCAAGAAATTAGAGGATGAGTTCTATTCGTTGAAACAAAAGGAAGGCGACCACACCACATACAACAAGAGATTCCTCGAATTAAATCAAATGGTTCCCAACTTGTTCACTCCTCTTTACCGTTTGATCGAGCACTACATTCGAGGTCTTCCTTCAAAAATTCAAGACTCTGTAATAAGTACCACACCTGCAACCTTGGAAGCAGCAATGGAGTTAGCTACAGAGCTCACCGAGAACCGCATATGGAACAAAGACTTCAAGGAGGAGAAGAAGAAGGATAAAGCATCAACTGAAACCTCAAACTCCACCCAAACCGAATCCCCTTCTCAACCCATTTCTAAGAGAAAACGAGATGAGCAACTTTTCGCTGTCACCCAACGCAATCAACCAGCCTCACAAGCCGTACCCCTCCAAGCTATCCCAATCACTCAAGTAGCACCCAACTCAACTTACCCAAATAAGAAACCTTACCTTGGACCTCACTCTCAATGCAACACCTGTTTTTATCACCATCCATCTACCTTACCTTGTCGACTATGTGTGAATTGTGGACGCTATGGTCATTTGAGCAAGGTTTGCCGCACCCCTCAAAACCAAACCTCACCCCCAACTCAAAACATGATCCAAACATATCAACAACCTCAATACCCCATGTTACCTTATGTTCGAGCTTGTTTTAATTGTGGCGACCCTACCCACTATAGAAACACGTGCCCTCGATTGGTTAACATCATACACGCCCAAGCTCAAGCAAACCCAGTTAACCAAGCAAATCAAGGAAACCCAACCACTAGGCCACCAGCAAGAGGAAGAGTTTTCAACATCAACGCCAATCCTGTTGAAGATAATGACGGCCCAAACGAACCACCCAACTAGTCTCCTTCACCAAAAATCAAGATTCAACTCCAACCGCTTAGTTTTTATGTTTTTCTTTATGTTATCTCAATTTTCACGTATCTCAATTATAAATTGGAAATTTATCCAAGGATCTTAATGCGAATTACTATTTCAATTTTGTTTTTATACTCATTGATTTAACATTCATATCGTCATACCTCACGACGTATCTCAGTGTCATCATTTAAAGAAGTTGAGCTGTGTCTCACTTCTACATAGACTAACCTCTCCATCATAACAAACGAGAGAGGTACTGTCATCATTCAAACATGTATACTATCAGAATTAAGACTCAAGCATTGGTTGTTGTGTTTGTTTATGTTTTAGAGTCACATAGAACTAATCATAACTTATGGATAAAGCCAATGAAAATTTGACAAGAATATGGTGGATACGCCGCTGGTACTTCCTATATATAAGTATTCTTGCCAAAGGATCAGAGGCATTATCAGGCGGTTATGAGAAGTTCCATGTAGGATTTAGTATTGTCTTGGTTGAAGTTTGTTTTATACTCACTGATTTAGCATTCATATCATCTCATCATTTAAAGAAATTGGATTGTGTTCTATTTCTACATAGACTAACCTCTCCATCATAACAAACGAGAGAGGTACTGTCACCATTCAAACATGTATACTATCAGAATTAGGACTCAGACATTGGTTGTTGTGTTTATTTATGTTCTAGAGTCACATCATAGAACCAATCATAACTTACTGATAAAACCAATGAAAATTTGACAAGAATATGGTGGATACGCCGCTGGTACTTCCTATATATAAGTATTCTTGCCAAAGGATCAGAGGCATTGTCAGGCGGTTATGAGAAGTTCCATGTAGGTTTTAGTATTAGAAGTTTTGTTTTAGGATATAACCTTATCTTTCCAAACATATCAAAACTCTTGCGCATGAAATCATATTTAGTCAATCAACTCTGTTTATCAATATTCATTAACTTAGGTATCAAAAAGCGATTCCTGTAGCAGGGTACTCAATCCTTACAAGGAACGTTACCGCCTCAAACAAAAATTTAAACTCTTACTCCTTTCTAAGTATGAACTGTCAAATTAAACACCATCCTTTTTAGACAAACATGCCACCACTTAAATTTCGGGACGAAATTTCTAAAAGTAGGGGATACTGTAACATCCGTCAAAAACCGGGTTAACCAAACCCGCTTCGTTTATTAACCGAACAACCAGTTAAAAATTTCTTTAATGCCCAAATTAATTTTAAACGATACATAATTAATAAGTATATTAGAATATAAAATTTATATTTGAAAATGTATTAAAAATAGTGAAATAAAAATTAAATGCTGAAGCCGGGTTTCGAACCCGGGTCAGCCGAGAGTATCACAAAGCCTTAACTCACATCCATCCAACCACTCCGCCACTTGTGTTGTTTGTTAACATATTGAAACAATTAATACATATAATAAAACTGGAAAATCAAACCCAGTCAACAGCGCGCCCAAATCCGCAGACGCCGGAAAATCCGACGATTTCGCCAATTATCGTCGGTTACTTTTGACTTAACGTAAGAATTAACGACGCCATCGGTTATAACCGACGTCCAGTTCCGCGACATCCGTCGTAACCGCCGGAGAACGGCTGACCAACGAATCAAGACGGTAATCAGACCGAATTCAGCTTGATTCTTCCCTATAAATGCACACCCTAGCCTCTGGTAAACTTTTCGCTCAAAATCGCACCGATTCTTCAATCAATTTCACTCGCCGGAAAATCTCTGCAAGTCGCCGGAAAACCGAGACTTTCATCTACACGGTAAATACCTCGATTTTTTCTGTTTTAACCCATTGTTAGACTATTACTTACATCACTCCATCACCCAGAATCAACCCCTGACGACGTTGCCGGATTTTCTATTTTCGCCGGAAAACTTCTGGAATTTCCAGAATCTCGCTGTTAGCCGGTATGATCATTTAAACCTACTGATAATCGTTGCTCAGTAGTTCAATTTCACATTTAATCCATCCAAACTGTTAATTGATCCTAACAGCCGAAGTTCACAAAACAGAGCCGACGAATCCTTGCCGGAGTTCTGAAAAAGACGACCTGTTCCGGTACTTTCTTTCCCCAAACCCTCTCCGTTCATTACCTTTCAATTGCTCATAATTCTCGTTAACCGAATTAAACAAGAAACAGTTGGTTTAACCATGGTCTGTGTTTTGAACGAAGAAGACGAAGTCGCTTAGGTTATAAGATTAATTAAAATCAATATTATGAACGGGTTAGACACACAGTCCAGCGGTGGACTGTGTGCAAACAATACGCATACGTCCCGAGTTCGATCCTTGGCACACGCACACTCGCTGTAATAAAAATGTTTTTTTTTAAAACCTAACCGGATCCACACGCAGTAAGATGTTAAGTATAATAAAAACCGGAATATTTACCAGGTTAGACACACAGTCCAGCGGTGGACTGTGTGCCAAACTAAACCACAGGTCCCGGGTTCGAGACCTGTGGAGAGCACCGAGTCGATACCATTAAATCCTTTTTAAAATAAATGATTTTCGGATTAACTTAAATAGTGTATAAATATAATTAAAAACAGAAATATTTCGGGTTAGACACGTAGCTCAGTTGGTAGAGCTGCGTGCACGCGTACGGGAGGTCACGGGTTCGAGTCTCACCCAGCGCACACATACAAACGACCGAACCGGTCAACGGTCAACAGTAATGGTCAACAGTCATGGTCAACGGTCAAAAAGTCAACATTTTTTATTATTTTTATTTATTTATTTTATTTAAAAATACTTAAAAATAACATTTTTAAAGTTAGAAAATAGCCAAAACTCACAAAAATATATCCAAAAATCCTACTAAAATTGATTAATAAAATCCGCTTATTTACCGAACCGTTATGTTATTATTTAGGTTAGTTTCTTTCGTGGTTAAATCCAAATTCGTGCGCATTCATCATCAATCCAAGAAACGCAACCACTGTGAGTGAATCTTACAACTCCCTTTTTATTACACGTTTTGGGGTGTATCATGTGTCGCTTAAACTAATTCGTTTATTCAAACTCGTGCCATACCATATTATGATTTAAACTTAGAATGTAAATATTGTTTTTAGTTATGTGTTACATATTGTCAAGTTGTATGCAAATTATTTGTTAGGCCAATCAGTTCCTCGTGGGAGACGAGTTGAACAACGCGTGCCTTAAAACTCATTCATTAGGCCCATCAGTTCGTAGAACAACACGTGCCTCAAAACTCATTCATTAGGCCCATCAGTTCCTCGTGGGAGACGAGTTGAACAACGCGTGCCTCAAAACAATCTATTATTGTATGTGTGTGCATTATTTAATATTAAGTGTTTTGTGAATAAGTTTACATCTATATTTACTCATATGTGGTTATGCACTTTATTTTATAATCAATTCAATAAACTTGTTCAAATGTTTTTCATAGGATTCACTCGCCAACTTTTTGTTGATCCAAAAACCATTTTTACACATGATACAGGTGAACAGGATGAAGCATGGAAAACATAGGAAAAGTGCCTTAGAAGAAAATAATGAAGTCTAGAAAGATGTATAGAACATGTTGTAATTATGATTGTATGATCTCCTTTAAATTGTAATAATAAATATGAAACATTATAATAAATGTCATGAGCTTTGATGAAAACCCAATCATGCCCCGATCACCTTCTCCGCTGCGGGTCGGGGTGTGACAGATTTAATATTAAATAATGCACACACATACAATAATAGATTGTTTTGAGGCACGCGTTGTTCAACTTGTCTCCCACGAGGAACTGATGGGCATAATGAATGAGTTTTGAGGCACGCGTTGTTCTACGAACTGATGGGCCTAATGAATGAGTTTTACATCTATATTTACTCATATGTGGTTATGCACTTTATTTTATAATCAATTCAATAAACTTGTTCAAATGTTTTTCATAGGATTCACTCGCCAACTTTTTGTTGATCCAAAAACCATTTTTACACATGATACAGGTGAACAGGATGAAGCATGGAAAACATAGGAAAAGTGCCTTAGAAGAAAATAATGAAGTCTAAAAAGATGTATAGAACATGTTGTAATTATGATTGTATGATCTCCTTTAAATTGTAATAATAAATATGAAACATTATAAAAAATGTCATGAGCTTTGATGAAAACCCAATCATGCCCCGATCACCTTTTCCGCTGCGGGTCAGGGTGTGACAAAAACAAGATGACAAAAATTTCTTTGTTTTATCAACTTGATCTTGGTCAGTATCAAAGATCAACATGTCATCTACATATAGACAAATTATGACTCATTTCCTAGAATCATCAAATTTTCTATATACACACTTATCCGCTTGGTTTAATACCAAACCATTAGACAAACCCACATCATTAAACTTTTGATGCCACTGTTTTGGTGCTTGCTTTAAGCCATACAATGACTTAACTAGCTTACACACCTTATGCTCATTGTCAGGCGTAACAAAACCCTCTGGTTGTTTCATATATATTTCCTCATCCAAATCACCATTCAAGAAAGCGTTTTCACATCCATTTGGTGAATTACAAGATTGTGTATTGCAGCTAAGGCAACTAACAATCTAATAGTGGATATTCTTGCTATAGGAGCATATGTATCAAAGTATTCTATTCATTCCTTTTGTCTAAATCCTTGAATAACCAATCGGGCTTTAAACTTATCAATTAAACCATCTACTTTCATCTTCTTCTTGAAGATCCACTTACAACCAAGTGGTTTACAACCACGGGGTAGGTCAGTCAATTTCCAAGTGTTATTCTGCATAATAGAGTCCATCTCATCATTTATAGCTTCTTTCCAGAAGGCTACATCCCGAGATGCAATGGCTTCACTATAGGTTTTAGGATCTTTCTCAATATTGAAACAATATTGATATTGAATTTTAACTTCATCTCTAGATCCTTTAACCAAATATAGTTGAACTTCATCACCAAATGATTTAGTTTTACTTGCTCTACTACTCCTCTTAGGTTCTGGAGGAGTATCAATCACTTGATCAGCCATTTGAGGGTTACTAGAGCTTGAAACCATGTCCCTAGGCCTAAGTATTGAAGAGAATCTATTTTCATCATAGTTTGCAGTTCTTGCCTCAATTACCGTATGCACGACACGTAGTCATTTGGCTCTATAACATAGAACCTGTGAGCAAATGAATGCTCAGCATACCCAATGAAAATGCAGTAAATACCTCTTTCCCCTATGTTCCTTATCTTAGGGTCATTGAGCCTTACCACGGCCCTACAGCCCCAAACTCAGTTTATACAACTTAGGTGGTTTTTTATTCCAAAGCTCATAAGGGGTGGTCTTGTTCCTTTTAGTTGGAACCCTATTTAGCAAATAGCAGGCTGTCAATATAGCCTCACCCAAAAAACCTTCACTTAGGCCCGAATAGGACAACATGGTATTGACCATTTCTTTTAGAGTCCTATTCTTCCTTTCCGCCACACCATTTTGTTCTGGTGTGTAAGGAGCTGTGGTATGGTGTATTATTCCAGTCGATTGGAAATACACCGGATCAAAATACCCACCACCTCTGTCCGTATGTAGGATTTTGATAACCCACTCCGATGAAGCTCTACTTCTTGTTTATAGATCTTAAACTTTTTAAGAGCTTCATCCTTAGCATGCAACAAATAAACATAGCAGAATCTAGTAGCATCATCTATAAACGTTACTACATACTTTTTATTACCTAGAGATGGTGTAGCATGAAAGTCACATAGATCGCTATGTATCAAATCTGACATTTTTAGTTTCCCTATGAACATGTTGCATGAAAGGATTTTTAGTTATCTTATTCACCTTGCAAATATGGCATTTATCATTGTTTATGTTAATAGGTGGAATTAAGCTCATTTTAGACATCTCTTTAACTCTTTTATAATTTACATGTCCTAATCTAGCATGCCATAATTCTGAATCAGTCAAGTTGTTACTCCTACTAGTTGAAGCTATGCAATTCACATTACTGGTTGAAGCTATGTCATTAACATTACCAGTTGAAGCAACACAAACAGATTCATTCATAAAGGAAACATCAACATTCAACATAAACATGCTATTACAAAGATAACTAAAACCTACAAAGCAACCATGTCTTGGCAAGATATACTTGTCACTTTCTAGCACTTGTTTGTAACCACAATTATTCAACACAATGCCACTTAACAGATTCTTTCGAATGCCAGGCGCATACAAAACGCTATTCAAAAGTAACGATTTTCTAGAAGTAAAAACAAGATGCACGGTTCATATTCCTTTGATTGATTCAGTTGCAACATTCCCCATATTGATGATAGATCTGTCTTCGATTGGTTGAAAGTCTTTAAACCCACGAAGATCCTTGCATACATGGCTTGTTGCACCCGAATCAACCCACCAAGAAATATCACCATCCTACACATAAAATGCTTCAGAAATTAGGGAGACATAATTCTGAACCGAATTATTAAGTTGTACTAAATCCTGACCTTGCTTGCCCGGGTCCTTGGACCCGCTAGAACCAGCCTCATTCTTGTTTTTTGAACCAGATTTGTTGGCATTCTTCATTAATTTACAGTCCCTTTTAAAGTGACCAACTTTACCACATTTCCAACAAGGGAAATTCGGCTTCTTGTTTGGACACGAATTGTTGTTCCCTTGAAACTTCCGTTTACCTTTGAACTTATTGTTTCCTTTGGATGATTCACCCGTCTCAACAATGTTCACAGACGTTCCAGCCTGTTTCTTTTCATCATTAACCAACACCTTTTCTTGTGCTCTCAAGCCTTCTTCAATTCTGAAGTGGCTTCCAAGTTCAACCAAAGTTAACTCTCCTTTCTGGTGTTTCAAAGTGTGTTTCACATCTCTCCAGGAAGGGGGTAACTTGTCAATGATGTTTGAAACCGAGATGGATTCGTCCATCTTCATGTCATGTTGGGCGTAATGCCCCAAAATTCACAACAATTCATTATATTGTTCCATGACACACCTCGAATCAACCATCTTGTAATTATTGAAATTATTAACTAGAAACTTTTTACTAGAAGAATCTTCTGCCATGTATTTTGCTTCCAAAGTGTCCCACAGTAACTTCGCAATTTCAACATTTTGATAAACATCAAACATGGACTCAGACATGCCATTTAGGATGTGGCCAAGACAGATGTAATTGTCGTTTTCCCACTTTGACCGCTTCCTGATTTGTTCCAGATTGCCTTCCTCTAGTATCTTTGGGATTGGAGTTGTCAACACGTACACCACTTTCAGGGTTGTGAGAAGAAAGTGCATCTTCTTCTGCCATCTTCGGAAGTCCTGCCCTTCGAACTTCTCCAGTTTGTCGAACTTGCTTGTCATATCCTTCATCGATCCGCTTGCCATCTTCACATAAATTAATTTGATCTTTGCTGGGGAATTTTTGAGACCGGATTATCAGAGATGCTTGTATTCACTCTCAGATCAAATTATTTTGGTGGTTCTACCGAATAATTCAATCGAATACAACTCTGATTTTTGAGAAATTGGAACAACCGTATACGTTTTTGTGTGGAACTCGTATGAACTAGTGTGACCAAAAAAACACCTTTCCGGATTTTTGGAGATAACTGCCACTTGACAGTTATTGGTAGTTATCAGCAGTTGTCATTCAAATTTTGAATTTAATTAAATTACCGCCTTAATTTTTATCTACAAAATTGTGACAAATTTTTATAAAAATAATTTTTTAAGGCATTTTCTATAAAGCAATTTAATTAAAATAAAATTTTTCCCTGCCAGGGGCTGCCGCTAATTCATCTATCGCCAATTTTGCATGAAGCTTCTAGTTTGTCCATGACACGCTTTCACCACCATTACATCTGCCTCTAGCTCATTGTCACCGGCTTTCCCCTTAATATATGAAATCTATTCCGTTACACACGCGTTTGTTTTACTTTTCATTTCTTTCGGATTTTTTATGTTGACCATGGTGTTATCGGCTTATCGCCGGTCAGCAGTGACGGATTTAGGAATTTTTTCCAGTGGGTTCTTTTTGATAAATTTCACTAATATTTTTTCAAATCATACAAGATCCTTACTATTTTTTCAACCCTAATGGAACCCACAAATATGGGCTAGATCCGCCCCTAGGTCAGAGTGGCTTTGTTTGTAGCTTTGGTTGGTTGGTGATGGTACAGGATGTGTGACAATGATAGTAGGTACTAGGTACAAGAAACTAAACTATGGATGGTACATGAATCTCAATCCAAATAGAACGAGCGATCTCGAATCTCAATCCAAATAGAACGAGCGATCTCGAAACCTAAAACAGTTGAGATAAGTAAATGGATGGGTATTACGTATGGAACCGGACAATATGAGATGGGTAGGTATCAACCATTTGGAGTGATATTTGTCACGTATTTCATCATTTCCAAATTTGTGGTTGTTCTTTTCCTTTTTTTTTTCAAGAATCATCATCTACGTTTAGAGTAATTCAACCTAACGACAATTGACAAGATAATAATGACCCATTCTAACCTGTTCCATAGAAAAAAAAATGTTTGTTCTTATTAAATTATTAACACAAAAGCATTGAATAATGCCTCAATGTGTTTATAAAATATTGGGCTGGGTGTAAAATAACATGATTGATGTATGCTAATTCAAACAATTTAATAATACTAAATTATAGAGCGCAAACCGTGTCTGAGGACGGTGCCATCCTATATTAACTACAACGAAAAAAGATACAAAACAAAATTAAAATAATGTTTAACCTAACACAAATACATATAACAGGTGAGCTGGTGGATGTGTGGGACACCATGAACATGGGCATTTTTGTCAATCCAACTTCAGGAATCTACAGCTATTAGTAGTACACTTTACAACCTTATATCCAACTAGCAACACCTTGAAGCCTTTTGACTCGTGTTATATGCCAACCAATGTACACAATTTCATCCAAAACATCTCAGAAACTTGTAAATACAATTTATATTAACTAGATATAATAATTCAAAAAAAGAAAAATAAAATTGAAAAGCCCTCAATGTGACCAAACTTGTGTGTAAAAAAAAAGAATAGCATACAGATTTATCACCATAAATATTAAAATTAAGTTTCAGCCAGCTTACCGGAATCCGGTATCCGACATCTCAACGACCTTTCGGGTTCATAATTTGCGAGAAAACCGCACTCGGCGTTAACCCGTCTGAATCCTCACTAGCAAGACTCCTCCCGCCAATGCTCATAGACATCCCGGTGCTTCTAGAATCCGTCACGTTTCCATCATACTCACCGCCACCATCCCCCTTTTCTTTTAACGGTACCTCATCGTAAACACCGGTTTCCAAATCCAACGTCCCTTTGCTGCCACTCTCTTCCGCGCTCTCTTGAAGCTGCAACGCAAATTCAAGGTTCCACAACACATCACCCATCGATGGCCGGTCAATCCCTTGGTCGGCCACACACTTCACGGCGGTCTCCGCCACTTTCTTGAAACATTCCGGCGAGATTTTTCCTTTTAGGGACGGGTCAATGATCTGGTCAAGAATACCCTTATTGTGACAGTGCTGAGCCCATTCCGCTAAACTCACTTGCTCTTTAGGTAGTGCCGGGTTTAAAGCGGGTCGCGCACATAATATCTCGAAAAGAACAACCCCAAATGAGTAAACATCAGATTTATCGGTCAATTGTTGTCGTCTAAAGTATTCGGGATCTAAGTAACCGAAACTACCCTTGACCACAGTGCTGACGTGGGTATGATCCAAAGCCGGGCCCGTTTTCGACAGCCCGAAATCAGAAACTTTAGCCACCCATTTCTCATCTAGCAGAATGTTGGTCGTCTTAACATCACGGTGGATGATGGTGTGTTTAGCACCCGTGTGAAGATAATGAAGCCCGCGGGCCGCACCGATACAAATCTCGAGGCGTTGTTTCCACGTTAAGGGTTGGTTTTGGGTTTTGTAAAGATGCTCACGAAGGGTACCGTGAGCCATGTAATCATACACCAAAATCATCTCGTTGTTATCTTCACAATAACCGATTAATGACACGAGGTGGCGATGTCGAAGCTTTGAAAGCATTTCGATTTCCGTTTGGAACTCGTTTACACCTTGATCAGATAACGGGTTCCCCCGTTTTATAGCAACTTTAGTGGCCCCACCATCTATTTCTCCTTTATAAACTTTCCCGAAGCCACCAACACCAAGAAGTAACGATTCATCGAAGTTTTTCGTGGCAGCTTTGATCTCCGAAAACGAAAAGTGGCGACATAAGTTCGACGGTAAGGAAGAAGCATAGCTTCCTGTGGTGGTTGTCTTGGCCGTAGAACCCAAAGAGTGTGAGTTTCCGTACAACGAAAGCGGGAGCCAGCCCGACGGGCCATCGCTTGAGCTCGGATCCTTTCGTTGCTTCCGTTTCCGGGTCAAAAAGCAAACAAACAAACCGATAAGGAGAATAGCCACAATGCCACCACCAACACCGCCACCAATCACCCCAGTTTTGCTCGACTTGCTTGACTTTCTCGGCAATCCCCTATCGGGGTCGATGATCGGTTGTACCGGTGCCGGTGACGGAAGTGAACCCGCAAGATTACCATCAGTCGTGTTTATTTTAAATATTTCAACACCGTTCAAGATTGCATCATAAAATTGTGGCTTTAATGCGATGCTTGGATGCAATGCTAGCCATAGATCTTGTCGTGGACCCCCGAGAGACAAAGTAACAACATAATCTTTAAAAAAGGGAACGTATTTCCTTGTTGCCCAAGCAATCACGTCGGCTTCGGTCTCCGCAGTTTGATTGTTAATGAAGATTTCAAACACGCGTTGGTTGATCTTATTAACGAACGGAGCGATTTCACAGAAATGGAGCCTAACGAGATACGAAAAGCCCGTGTCAACATCGAAGTACCAACTGAGATTGAAATTTTTGTTGAGTTCGTCGGTTGGACCCATTGACCGAGCAGTTTTGTACACTTCAACTGGTGCGACGTAATCGGGCATACCTGAAGGGTAACTGATTGTAATGTTTGGATCAGTAGCCACAGGAATCCCGGCAGATGCCCCGAATATATACGGTGGATCATCAGTCCACCGTCTAAAAAGCCCGGTATCACCAGACGGTGAAATAGCCTGACCGCCAATGTTTAACCGATAAACGTTTTCGAGAACCGTGGCGTTGTTGATATCGAAAGTCGTGCCTAAACCAACCATAATGGTATTTCCATCAGACGCGTAAATATCAGGATGTGAAACGATTTCAATACCGTTGATAAACGCATATGAATCGGGAGTGCCGGGAGCCGGAGTGAATGTTAAATTCAAAGTTCCGGAATCGACATTGATGGAATACTCCTTGGAGATGTAATCAAAGTTCAGATTATTTGTCGTTTCATATGCACTGAAGTTTTTCAAAAGGGTATATGGTCCAGAAACGACGGAGAATACGCCTTTGGAGACATCAAGATTATTAGCGTAAACCGCTGGATAGAAGTATAAGCGGACGAACTTTCGTCCCACAGCAACGGGGAAACTGTAGGTGAATTCGGATCTCAAAATACGAGCGGTCATGTAAGGGACTGTTGGAACAGAAGGTTTTTGGATAGTTGCATCTGCACTTACGGAACTTGCACCAGGCACTGCAAATTTTGACCCTACATCAGCGATCCACCTCCTACCATCATCATCGTTTAATTCATCGGATGAACCACAATTTAACAAAATATTATCGGCCGGAAGATAATTAGCAGCTAAAATTGAATGAATTGCACAGCTCAATAGCAGAAAACAAGTGAAGAAATCCAACAGGTGATGCCTATTAGGGTTTCTCATTATAATTCCACAGATTCTCACCTATAAAATATCACAAAAATGACAAAAAAAAGTTAAAAAAGAAACTCAAATCAACTCTAGATTATCAGAAAATTAAAGCGTTACATAAAGGAACATACACGAAACACAATTAATTAGGGTTTATCATTATACTTCTACAAATTCACACCTGAAAAATATCACAAAAATCACCAAAATTTTTTTTTCATACCAACTCCCAGTTTCAGGAAATCAATGTGATACGTAAACAAACATACACGAAACACAATTAATGATGAGAGGCTGATATATTAACTGAAAGTGATATCTACAAAAAAAAATCAATCAGCCTAGGGTTTATCGTTATAATTTCACAAATTCAAACCTGAAAAATATCACAAAAATAACAGATATTTTAAAAAATATATAAAAATCAAATCAACTCTAGATTATAAGAGAATCACACCGATACGTAAACGAACATACACGAAACACAATTAATAATTAATTTTTTATTAACGGAAGATATCCACACAAAAAATACAATCACCTTCCAATAGATGAACAGTAACAAATTCAAACATACACGCGTAACAATCAACAAAAATAATAACAAAATAGCAAGATCTAAAGCTATTATCAGTTCAAATAGACAAACAACAACCTAGGGTTTCAGTTTTGGACAATTTCACAACGAATTTGAACTCAATAAAAAAACGAAGCTAATATCCATGCAACTAAACAGATCTACGAAGTATAACAACGAAGTTATCTCATACAAATGCACGAAAAATCTGTAAACCAGTTGAAGACTGAAGAACAAGTAATCTGATTGAAAGTGTGACGTGATGTTGTACTGCAGTTGTTAGGTTGAATCCATAGATTGTAGAAACAGCAGTTGATTTTTGAAATTGGAGATATGATTGAATGAATTTGGTTGTATGATCAGAGAGAGAGAGAGAGAGAGATGAGGTGTAAAAATGGGGGATATCCGGTGAGAGATGGTGATTATAATAATATTAGCTGGCCGGTTATATATATATTTTATATATATATGTGTTCTGTGAGGAACATGGTTGATATGAGAGAGGGGGAGATATATATTTATTATTATCAAATGAGAAGAGTGTCTATATAAAATACTTTATAAAATTTCGGGTGACTTTTTTATTTTACATTTTACATAATATATAGTTGATATTTTTGAATAGTTTTACCCTCTTAAGTCTTACTTCTAATATTGTTGAATAGGTCGTTTTATCATTTATGGTTCTACTAGTAATTTTGTTTTAAAACTAGATATGAAGTATGTTATGTTTTGTATGAATTTTAATACAATACAATTGAAGTATAGAGTATGGAATAGTTTAAAGTGGTAAATAAATTAATAAATGTGATATTAAATTATAATCCGGTCCAACCACAGGCTAGGATTGAGGCTAGAATTGTTAGTTTAATATGTCGATGACCATATGATGCATTAGTAGTCTCATAACATTTTAAAGTAAAAGTCATGGGTTTGAGTCTCGTCTAAAGCAAAAAATTGTTGGGTTTAATAAGGGATTTACTACAATAGGGCTTCAGGTGATGGTTTTTCATTGGAATGATGGTGGGCCGTGTCACCAATGACATCTGCGTTTGTAGATGTGGATGACCTTTTGTGATAAGTGTACCCGAGTAATCAGGCCTTTGTGGTCATTCAAAAAAAAATGTCGATATAATAATTAGTCAGCCCGTGGTGGTTCCTAGGCCGACCAGTCCGATTATGAGACCAGGAATTATTGATTATGAATCATTATTATATAAATTAAATAAACTGAATTGATGTTTATGTTTATTACTATATTTTTTGTTTGTGCAATTAAAAACAGGTTGGTTGCAAGAAATTAAAATCATTTAGTGTTTGACATTTACCTTAATAACCCTTGCTATGGGCCATGGTTAACAAATCCCTTTAAAAGAATGCATAGTTGTATAAATTTGTAATATTTGTGTAATTTAATTAAAATCAATCTAGATGGTTGACCTAATACAATTCGAGAAATGGGAATGTTAAGGCTACTCGGTACGGTATTCGTCTTTGTCCTGTCGAGTATCGGTGTCGGACCTCCAGACAGTTTCCACAGGGGTGATTATAATAATATTAGTTGGCCGGTATATATTATATATATATATATATATATGTGTTCAGTGAGGAAGATGGTTGATGTGAGAGAGGTGGAGATATATATTTATTATTATCAAATGACAAGAGTGCCCTTCATGTATATACAATACTTTATAAAATTTGGGGTGACTTTTTTATTTTAATTTTACATTTTACATAATATATGTTGATATATTTGAATAGTTTTACCCTCTTAAGTCTTACTTCTAATATTGTTGAATAGGTCGTTTTATCATTTATGGTTCTACTAGTAATTTTGTTTTAAAACTAGATATGAAGTATGTTATGTTTTTGTATGAATTTACAATTGAAGTATAGAGTATAGAATAGTGTAAAGTGGTAAACAAATTAATAAATGTGATACTAAATTATAATCCGGTCCAATCACAGGCTAGGATTGAGGCTAGAATCGTAGTTTAATATGTCGATGACCATATGATGCATTAGTAGTCTCATGACATTTTAAAGTAAAAGTCATGGGTTTGAGTCTCGTCTAAAGCAAAAATTTGTTGTGTTTAATAAGGGATTTACTACAATAGGGCTTCAGGTGATGGTTTTTCATTGCAATGATGGTGGGCCGTGTCACCAATGACATCTGCGTTTGTAGGTGTGGATGATCTTTTGTGATTAAGTGTACCCGAGTAATCAGGCCTTTGTGGTCGTTCAAAAATAAATGTCGATATAATAATTAGTCGGCCCAAATAAGGGTGGTTCCTAGGCCGACCAGTCCGATTATGAGATCTGGAATTATTGATTATGAATCATTATTATATAAATTAAATAAACTGAATTGATGTTTATGTTTATTGCTATATTTTTTGTTTGTGCAATTAAAAACAGGTTGGTTGCAAGAAATTGAAATCATTTAGTGGTTGACATTTACCTTAATAACTCTAGCTATGGGCCATGGTTAACAAATCCCTTTAAAAGAATGCATAGTTGTATAAATTTGTAATATTTGTGTAATTTAGTTAAAATCAATCTAGATGGTTGACCTAATACAATTCGAGAATGGGAATGTTAAGGCTACTCGGTACGGTATTCGTCTTCGTCTTGTCAAGTATCGGTGTCGGACCTCCAGATAGTTTCCACAGGGGTGATTATAATAATATTAGCTGGCCGGTATATATATATTATATATATATATATATATATGTTCTGTGAGGAACATGGTTGATGTGAGAGAGGCGGAGATATATATTTATTATTATCAAATGACAAGAGTGCCCTTTATGTATATACAATACTTTATAAAATTTGGGGTGACTTTTTTATTTTAATTTTACATTTTACATAATATATAGTTGATATATTTGAATAGTTTTACCCTCTTAAGTCTTACTTCTAATATTGTTGGATAGGTCGTTTTATCATTTATGGTTCTACTAGTAATTTTGTTTTAAAACTAGATATGAAGTATGTTATGTTTTTGTATGAATTTACAATTGAAGTATAGAGTATGGAATAGTGTAAAGTGGTAAACAAATTAATAAATGTGATACTAAATTATAATCCGGTCCAATCACAGGCTAGGATTGAGGCTAGAATCGTAGTTTAATATGTCGATGACCATATGATGCATTAGTAGTCTCATGACATTTTAAAGTAAAAGTCATGGGTTTGTGTCTCGTCTAAAGCAAAAAGTTGTTGGGTTTAATAAGGGATTTACTACAATAGGGCTTCAGGTGATGGTTTTTCTTTGGAATGATGGCGGGCCGTGTCACCAATGACATCTGCGTTTGTAGGTGTGGATGACCTTTTGTGATTAAGTGTACCCGAGTAATCAGGCCTTTGTGGTCGTTCAAAAATAAATGTCGATATAATAATTAGTCGGCCCAAATAAGGGTGGTTCCTAGGCCGACCAGTCCGATTATGAGACCAGGAATTATTGATTATGAATCATTATTATATAAATTAAATAAACTGAATTGATGTTTATGTTTATTGCTATATTTTTTGTTTGTGCAATTAAAAACAGGTTGGTTGCAAGAAATTAAAATCATTTAGTGGTTGACATTTACCTTAACAACACTAGCTATGGGCCATGGTTAACAAATCCCTTTAAAAGAATGCATAGTTGTATAAATTTGTAATATTTGTGTAATTTAATTAAAATCAATCTAGATGGTTGACCTAATACAATTCGAGAATGGGAATGTTAAGGCTACTCGGTACGGTATTCGTCTTCGTCCTGTGGAGTATCGGTGTCGGACCTCCAGACAGTTTACACAGGGGCGTTGTCGTCCTCTACATTTTGGCCCAGACATTGCAGCCGGGCCGCCACGTCAGCCGTTCCAGCCGCACATCATCATAGCCGTTCCAGCTGCACATCATCTTCATCTCGCGGGAGATGAAGATGATAGCATACACACCTTCATTTCGCAGGAATGAAGATGTTTGCTCTCTCGCTGGAGATCTATTTGCTCTCTCGCCGGAGATGAAGATGTTTGCTCTCTCACCGCAGATCTGTTTGCTCTCTCGCCGGAGATGAATATATTTGCTCTCTCGCTGGAGATGAAGATGTTTGCTCTCTCGCCAGAGATTTGTTTGCTCTTTTTGCTCTCTCGCCGGAAATGAAGATGTTTGCTCTCTCGCCGGAGATCTGTTTGCTCTCTCGCCGGAGATGAAGATGGGATCTGTTTAATTTTATTTTTAAAAATATTGCATATTTAATTTGCCCAAATTAAAAAAATAAATTAATTAAATAAGTAGGGTATGGTCGTCACCCATTTCCTTGGTTCCATCCTTGGAGGGGCGTCCTCCAAGGACTCTGACGTGGCGGGTCATCCTCCAGAGAGGCCCATCACTCACACCGAGTAACCTAATACTTTCTATGTGGGAATGCTAATTTCTTTGACTATTATTCAATAATATTAGCTAAAAGAAGTTATGGTTAGGTACACGACTACGTAATACATGTAACAATAGCATAAATATAAGCTTTAGTCTAGTTATTACATACCTTAATTTAGACGTGACAACTATTGGGTACACGACGTATACACATTTTAATTGAATTTGGTTGGTTAATATTTCCTATTTTATCCACAATAAAATTATAAATTGGAATTAACAAAAAGTCAAAAGAAATTAGAAAAAAACAGAGGGAAACACTCAAGCTCCAGTGAGGCAAAGGCTCAAACTGGATAACGCGTGAAAATGAGGGGGAAACAATTCGACAGATCATAACTACACCAGACAGAATCTTGTTTTGGTGTCGTTTCGTTTTGTAGTTTCATTAAAACCCTTCAACTATCGTCTTATTCTAGCTTCACCCCTCACGTTCTGTAAATATTGCCGCTGAGCATGAGAGCATCCAAAACTGGTCACAACAGTCACATGCACTATTGAAGTTAAATTGTTCTAACATGTTTCCTTTGGGTTAAAACTAGATACAATCATTTTCTAAATGCTATGTAAAAAATAGAGAAAAAGTCTAAATAGTTTCTGGCGTTTGCCCTCGTTAGTCCTCAACACTTTGAAATTACATTTTTGTTTTCTGTGATTGCTCAGTTGTTACTCAAATAGTCCTCTGACTAAACGATCGTTAGTTTTTTCAGCTAAGTGTGTGTGAAATGACAAAAATTACCCTTATCATTAAAAAAATATTATATATATAAAGCATACATTTGCCACCACCAAGAGATGTCTCCTACAAATGCTAATAAATTAAATAAGAAATAAAATTATTTGTCTAATGAATTCTTAAAATTTAATTTTCATTTATTGTTCATGACCACTTAATATTGATATTAGTATTGATATGTATAATATTGTATTATTATATATTAGATTAGATGTCTTAAAGAGAAAACTCATTAATAATTGTTCACAAATCATATATTAGATAATAAGATTATGAATTCTACTATTCATAATTGTTCACGAATAAATAAATAAATAAATACTTAATATTGATATTAGTATTGATATGTATAATATTGTATTATTATATATTGCCCTCCACCTTGCCGCCACCATACCACCACCATCACATCGGGACCACCACTCCTATCGCCGGTCATCATCGCAACCACAACAACCGGCAACCCAACCCAACTCAACCCAACCAATTCCTCAGTCTGCACACTCCTTTAGTCACCACCACCCTATCAACACCATCGATCCCACCACAACATCGCTATCAGTTTACTATGCCAACACCATATCAACACCATTAAAGACCACCATCGACCCAACCGCACCTAAGAACATAAAGCGATTTTCCGGTGGTGCTTTTATGGATATACACTCAAACTATTAATTAGTAGGATCTACCCTAAATCATTTAAACCAATTTTATAATTGAATTCACTTACCCAACTAAACTAATTAGTCCAATTATGTTTTATATTAAATTTTTATATCTAATTAAGTAAATTTGTCGAGTGGTTGCAAGAATAAAAAAATAGCGACAATTGGGTTTATAGCTTTTTAAGTGTTCATTTTTATATTTTTTAAGAAAATCATTGTGTTATACGTAAGATCGTGTGATTATGTAAGGGAAACGTGGTCTTCATCCAAATATATTATGAAATTCATTGAATAAGATGATAATTTTGTGGTCAAAATAAAGTTTATGAGGTTCAAAGTGTGAATAATTGATACTTAATGGGATGATTTGTAATATATAATCGAGGTATAATCAAGGGGCATAAACATCTTGTTTGAGCATTTTCGGCCCACCAAATAGTAATTATGTTTTTATGGAACAATATCTTTTGATGTTTATATTATCTATATGATCTTTTCGTAATATGCGTGTCAATTAAAAACATTATTTTACTAGTTAAATCACATCTTTTATTTTGCGTTTTTTTTTTGGATAGGAGACATAATACTTCACTTAATAAAATATTAGAAAAAAAACCGTATTAAAATATAAAAAATACATGAATAGAAGTGTTTAGAAACTTTAACAACATGAAAGCAATCGTAGTCGCAACGTAACGTCGAAGTTGGTAGTGGAAAAAAGGCAGTAACCGTGATGATAGTACAAAGAGGACAAGTATTCAATATAAAAGAAAGGCCCCGTCAAAGGTAAGATCAAGGAAAATTGCTAAGCATGAAAAGCTTGTACTGAGAATCAGTATGTCTTTATTCCCTTTGTTTTTAATACTTTTGGTTCCCTTGCTCCTAAAGTTGTCGGTTTCCTGGACAAAGTGTAAAAGGTCGTGCACAACAATTTCTCGATGTCGATGAAATAGGGTCTTGTCTTCGGTAGAATGGATTTGCTATTCAAAAGGGGGTTGCAACACAGTTTGTTGCTCGTTTACCTGCATTCTTAATTATGTAATTCTCTTTAATTAATTTCTAGAAAAAAATAATTAGTTAAAGAAAATGTATGATATACATTCAAATTCTATTTCTCTTTATTTTTCAACAAGGGGTGTTATCAGTTGAATCTCATATTATACACTTCTAATGGATTTTTTGTAAATCAGACGAGGGCTAAGTATCCGTTAGACAAAAAAATCATGAAGTCTTATGTACATGTAATTATTTTACGATAACTAAATGTTAATTTTATCCTTATAAACTACGAATAAAAAGTATATAACAATACAGTTGAGAGTGGTAATTATTTTTGGATAAATAGAAGTGGAAAGATAGAAGTTTATTTTGGGACGAAAAAATAGTGGTCATAGACTCATTGATCAACATTACAAAAAGATACCACCGATTGATTTAATGCATGTAGTCTATGTAGATCATATTTTTAGGATTAATTTTCAATAAGTTTGAGAACAACTTCAATGACATAGAAAATGAGATTGCCGGCCTATGAACATCTTAGCATGTGCCTGTTTATGTGGTGTTTGTTAAGATAACGACGAATTCAGGTTTAAAAAAATCAGGTGTAAAAGGTTTGGATAAAAACATTAATGATGATAAATTGAACATATCTAATATAACTTATAAAACATACTTCATTGTCTCACATGACATAAAACACTTTTACTTGATTATACGAAGATTGCTTTGAGCGCTTCCTGAGTGCAAAACAAACCAATCTTAGGCTCGTAAGAAGAAGGGAACTCTTTTTATGATTGTCATCCGATGTGAAAATCGATCACCTTGTTTATGCACCATTTCCCTTTCATTTCTCATTTTTTACATCGATAGATACGATCGACATCTGTTTCACAATAAGAGATTCAAGTTCTAGTGCTACTCTCTGAGCCATCCACCTTTATCATTCGTCGCATTTGCCAAATTAATTTGTATTCGTTTGTGTTCGTGAACCGTTCATGAACATACTCATTTCTTTAATAAATAAACACGCACATAAAATCCCGTTCGGTAAGTGTTCGTGAACCGTTCGTGAAGACATTTATTTCCTTAACGAACGAACATGAACAAAGCCTTGTTTACAACCCTAATGTCACAACCCCCGACCACACCCTGGACGGGAGCTGTGAACCAGTTACTGGTGGTATCGGTATTTATTAAATGGACAACGGAATTTATTATCAGGATCGTAGTTAGGAAATATTTCAGAGTTTGTAAGAACACCAAAGTTTAATATTAAACAAATGGGATAAAAACCATCTGTCATTCAAATATTTTTATAGGGATAAATCCTAGTTGACAAAACATAAATTTCTTCTTTTATTCAGGTAGTCATAGCCACTTTATTTAAGCCTTCAGTGCTCCATAGCAGGCTTCTATTACTTTCACAGTAAGTTACCTGAAACGCGTTTAAAAACATTTTGTCAGCGAAAAATACTGGTGAGTTCATTCATTTTTATAAAAAGACACATTGTTATAATTTACAGTATCAAGGGTGATTACATTGTTTTTATCTATCAAATACTCAATCAGTATTTGTCACTCGGTGGCAGTTCCGATGTGACGGTGGTCATATAACTCATTGGCTAATTTTCGTCCAATAGTGAAGATTATCAAGCAGTGTATACAAAACCCCACATACCGGCATTAATTGCAGAATACAAAAACTTAATCACTGGTAAATACAACTAGAAAACATTTAAGGTTTTGAAAGCATTTAATAAAAAGAAAGAATGACTCACAATATATTTTTAGAGTTTTAGCTTAAAGCTTCCTGGTGCTAACCCTAGGTTCCTAATAAAAATGTAATGCAACCCGTGTTAGTGTAACACCCCAACTTAAACTTTAACGATACATCACGAGACAAAACCCCAACATAGTTTACAAAGTATAGTCTTATACAGACAGTACTTTGACATCCATTGATGAGTTTCAGATCAATCGGACAGGGTATCGTACCAGTGACCAGGGTTAAAAACACTTACAATAGAGCAGAGTTTAGCGTATTGAGTATAGAGTAGAAGAGGAGAGAGAGAGAGAGAGTAAAAGAAATAGTGTGAGCAGTTTGGATGCCTACCACTACTTCTATTTATATTTGAAGTATCAAGTGTGTCGTTACTTTATTCTTTCTTATCTCCTGGAAGCTACCCACGTAAGTATAAAATCTCTTATATGTATTAAATTAATTACAAATCTCTTGAAAGTTACCCACCCACGAAAAACACATTCATTATAAAAAGTTTTCTTTTTCTCTTTTAAAAAACACGACTTAGCGACAATATATATATATATATTATATATTTGGATTTGTAAGCTAGCATTGTTTGATTTGCTCAATGTTTTTTTAATGATTTGCAGATTGCCCCCTTTGACCCCACAAAGAAAAAGAAGAAGAAAAAGGTTGTACTCCAGGACATTGGGAAAGATGATAATGCTTGTGAAAAAATAGATAACCTATCAGGTGTCTCTTTTATATTTCTCTAATTTCAAAATGGTTTATTAAACGAAAATATAAAAATTTCACATGTAAACAAGCTTTTATTTTATTACAATTTTAAGTAATTGACCTGTTAGAGTGGAAAAACTGTTGACATGTAACAAAATTACTTACTATAACAAATTGCTAGCGTTTGTTACATTTTGATGCAATAAACCCTTTTAAAAATCAGCGGTTTTGTTTAGAATTTCGCTGTTACTTGCAGTTGCCGAAGGAGTAGAAAATGCAGTTGCTAGTATGAAAAAGAAGAAGAAAAAACATGTAAGTTCGAGTATCTGACTTTTTGATTCTTAAACATATGACGCCTTTATAAAACATATTGGCTTTATTTACATATGTTTTGTCTCGAAAGGGTCAAATAGAAAATTAGTTATCTAGGAATGAGTCGAGCTTATTCTTACCTGCGTATAACCTCCTCAATCGGCTTTATTTAAAGATTTAGGTGACTTGTTCAATAATATCAAGTTGTTAATATGTTCCAATTCTATATAAACTCTAAGCTAGTGGGCTACTACTAATCTTCTAGTGCCACTTGGTTTTAAAACAAAAACCTCATGTGGGCTTATGATGTTGGGCTTAATGGTTATCACTTTGGGTCAAAACCACGGTATAGCCCTAAGTAATGTGCACATGAGTTGAAAGAGAGGCCCAATGTAAACGTGGGTCTGTGGGTAGGATTGTTGCGTGCAAACTCGGTCATATTTACTAATATGCCACAGAGCTTTTAACATACGTGCTTAAAGGGTTACTCTTCTTTTGCTAATATAAAGATCTTTAAACATGTCAATTATTTATAAATACCTTCAACAAACATTCAAAAATGTTAAATCCTAAACCTTAACCCATAGCTTTTAAAAGATATACGTGCTCAATGTGTTCTTGCAGGTCATGTTGGTGAGGATGAAGAAGATGCAAAGAACTCGGGACAATCATATCGATTGGAAGGAACCGATCGCGATTATTACCACGGGGAGGTGTTTGTCATGTTAACATTTATAGATTATTTCATCATGTTTGCTATTAAATGTGATATTTATTAATATGTTAATCTTTATGCAGCTTCTAAGCAGAGTTTTTCATATTTTAAGAGAGAAGAACCCTGAATTGGCTGGAGACAGACGAAGAAAAGTGATAAGGCCGCCACAAGTTCTTCGAGAAGGCACCAAAAAGACCGTTTTTGTCAACTTTATGGATCTATGCCGCACGTATGTAATTTTAGTTTTAAAATATATATTATACAGGTCAACTCAAACACGACACAATTATCTAATCATATCTCAAAATGCTGGACCTAAACCCGAGCACACTACAACACGGGTAACCCTAACATGATTTGGAACCCAAATACTTAAAGGGGTCAAATGGGTCCAATGTTTAAAAAAGTAAAACAACCAAAATAGTAGCTTGTAAATACTTCATAAAAAATATAAAATATAAAACTAATAACATCCAATTTGATCTGACGTATTAAAGTTTGAATTTTAGTTTTGTTAATATTTTCTTTTGAGGGTTATAACTTATTACTTAACGAGTTGGTGGGCTGGAAATGGGCTGGGCATATGACACAAACTTATACAAGTTAGTCATGTCAACCCATTTCTGACCCAAACACATTTAGCATCGACCCAAACACATTTACTTCATGTCCAGTTCGTATGTTCATACGTCGAATTTTGGCACCCTTAAATTTTTCGTCTTATGAATTGGTTGATATGGTTGTGATTATCAACTTGTTCGTTAAAGTCACATGGGTAAGTATAAAAATTTTAGCTAAAGGTGAACGGGTTGAAAGTAGCCCAAAGTCCATTTCCTACACAAAAACCTCCTAAATTTTTGACTTCAAATTTTAAATCATTATAAAAAAGTTACTAATCGGAATTAACGAGACAACACTGACCCGTTATATGACCAGTCTCGACCCATTTTAACCTAAACAACATTGACCCATTACAGAAGGCTGACCCGCCCATCATGCCACCTCAAACTATATTGAAACAATAGGATTCCTATCGGCATTATCTGCTCTCTAGATTCATGGTTTTAGTTTTTTTCCCCAGCATGCATAGGCAGCCAGATCATGTGATGACTTTCCTACTAGCTGAAATGGGAACAAGCGGTTCGCTTGACAGTCAACAAAGATTAGTACAAAGGTCGATTTGCCCCTAAGAATTTTGAAGGAATCCTAAGTAGATACATTAGCAAGTTTAAGAAAACACCACTACGTTGGTTTACCTTACTATTATAACGTTGTTTTAAAGTTACCGGTTGTGATTGCAGACGAATACGTCATATGCAATGGCTGTAGAAGCCCAGACACAATTCTTTCAAAGGAAAATCGACTCTTCTTCCTAAGATGTGAACAGGTACATACACAGCGGGTCGAGCAATTAATGTTTGAGTCGAAACATGTCATATGCAGTACGGGCTGGGCCGCAAACGCTTTTTTGGATATGCTTATACATATTTTATAAATAATGTGTTAATTGTGAATTCAAAAACTTTCAATCCACTTGACCCGTTCCACTTTTAGTTATAAAAAAATTGATTTGACTTGTTTGAGATAAATCACAACTCATTCATAAGTAAATGGGTCAGAATTTCCACCTCTAAATTATTTATTGATAATCTTGTTTTGGTTATTTTTACAGTGTGGTTCTGAACGGACAGTGGCCCCTATCAAGGCTGGTTTTGTTGCACGAGTCGGGCTTCGGAAGACCGGGTCATAGTGTTGGCTTTCCTTGTTTCTAAAATTTGATAAAAAGTTATAGTAGTTTTAGAATTTCAGATATAAGTTTTGCAAGTCATGAAGTATTTATGAAAAGTTTTCTTCAAAATTCAGTATTGTTTCATTTAATAAACCTGATAAGAAAGCTTTATACAAACTAAAACGTTATACTAATATTTGACTTTTTCTAGTCAATGACCTGGCTTATTTTGTCTCTTTTTTTTGGGAGAAGCTCATTAAAAAAAATAAAAAATAAAAAAATAAAAACAGAAGCAGATTGAGCACAACCCAATAAGAAATAAGGATGCCTTGAAGCATCTAAAGCCGATAAAGTTTATCGAACAAGTTCCCGCGGAGAATCCCGCTAGTTGGGTACCGAAACTAAATGGCTAAAGGTTTAATTCTAGATTTTAGAATGACTAGAATTCATTTCTCAACACCTGTCAATTAGGTAGGATTAACTTAATAAGGAAAGACTAAGAGGAAGACGTTAAAGACAATGGGGCCTTTGAAAATTTAGTAAATGGGAAAAGGATTATTGATACTGATCCTTTTTCTATCCATTATGTATTTTTCTTTGCCATGGATTCAAACCCTAGTAGTAATTTGAGGGTGAATAACGCTTTTGGATCAATAGGTCGCAGGTTCGATTTCCACAACAGAGGGTTTTCATATATTTATTCGGTTTCTTCTTGAATTGGTGTATAGACATTATGCCTAGTGGAGATGGATATGATCAGGTGATTCTGTTGTAACACGATCATACTCCAATGGTCCGTCAGTGATCCAAATTTACTGTTAAAAAAATTATGTATTTTTCTTTATTTTTTCTTTTTGTTTTACATGAAAGAACATATAGTTTTCCTTGATGTTTAATGCGTTTTCTTACAGTTAAATCATAATTTACCCTTATAAAACCTAATC
The DNA here is from genome assembly GCA_947069175.1 of Scalesia atractyloides. NCBI lineage: Eukaryota > Viridiplantae > Streptophyta > Magnoliopsida > Asterales > Asteraceae > Scalesia > Scalesia atractyloides. Next base: position 12,584,562 of record CAMTDV010000026.1, on the reverse strand, counting down.
ATCATTTAGTTTTCTTAACATCAATATATTCAAAAAAACCAGTTGGAAGCTGGCAACAACAAACATAAATACATGGATGCTCGCGGCTAACCAAACATAATACAATGATTCGGTCTTTCCTATATGTCAACAACCCATATCATTCGTTTTCTATCTCTTATTTTTTTTAAACGACTAACAAAAATACCTTAATTTATTATCCACAACTAGCAAGACGCTAGCTACATATTATAGTCGCGATTACAACTGTCTCTTATTTTTTAAATATGTTTTATCTCAAAATATCGTTCTATAATTTCTATATCTTTATTACTAATTATTTAATATTTTATTTATTCAATTTGTTTAATACACGTATTAATATGTAGTATTAAATTTGTTAATAAGGCTATGAGATGTGGGGGCATGAGTTGGGACATTGTTTGTCACATATGATCATTAATCAAATGGTACACCATCCCCCTCCTTGATTGATGGTGGTTCGCATGGATTGAACCACGTTTACTACGACCCTCCCGTTTGATGATTTTGAGACAAAAATTAATTCAAATAAATAAAAGGATGGTGGTTTGGGTCTTGACCACACCTTTTGGATAGTAGTTTTAGATGGTGGATTAGATGTGAGTAACATGACGCATATGTGATAATCATAAAAGTTATGACCATACCCTATAGCCTAATACTGTATGAGTTTGAGAAAACTCATAAGAGTTACAACGGTCTTCTAATATAAATGTATGATTAGAATTACATATTAAAATAACTATTATCTATTTTATTTGATAGTAGGTACTTTAATCATCGAGTAGCTCCGAGGACCAAAACTTTTCCTTGAAATTGGAATTTTTCAAATTTGTCAAAGTTTCACACTGTGTGAATGAACATACAAAGAGCAAAAATTCGTAGTGTGAAAAGGTACAATTTTCCACTACGTGTCTCCAACAAACGTGGGATGCGTAAACCACTGCCTCTTTTAGTTTAGGGGCTGTTAGCAAATTCTGAATTGTTAAGTGCTGAATCAGTAAGATATTTGAGTTTTTAAGTGCTGAATCAGTAAGAAGTCTGAACCATTAAGAACTAGTATAGAGTTTAACCGTTCAAAGGCAAATGTCTGACCAATTCAGGTTATATGTCTTAACCATTCAGACTCAGTATAATGCTTAAACATTCAGGGGCAAATGCATTCAGATATTTGCTCGCAAAACAAACAGTCTGAATCATTAAATGTAGAACAAGTTAGAGGTCTGAATCATTAAGAGGCTTATTAAAAGATAAACAAACTACCCTTTAGTCGTAAGAAATTAACTTGAAATTTAAGAAAGAGAAGCTTACAAAAAAAGATAAGAACACATAATATAAGATTTGAAAAAGTGATGTTGGAGTGTAATGGAGATGAACCGGGTCGTTTATGAGTTATTTGAAATTGACTTGTTAAACTGTTGAATTGAATCGAGCCTAAACAATAGTATGCACGATTTAAAAACCATTTGTAACGGAAGTCAATAACATAAAATGATTAATAATAAAGTCCTATTATATATATATATATATATATAGGAATGTTCATTTGAGAAGAAATTTAATGTGAGAAGAAAAAGAAGAAATGGCATAATAGTAAAACATTAAATAGTTTATAACTCCTCTCATTAACTATATTATTTCTCATTAATAAAGCAAAAAACATTTTATCCTACACATTTCAAAATTTATCCTGCATATGTCTTACATTTACCGGAATTTATCCTACACACATGTATATTTTCCTACACTATAAATTATTTTATCTTGAAAGAGTACATGAAAAAAATGAGTTACAAGTTCAATTAATTAGCTAATTAATGACAATTATAGATTTACCTATGTGCCCTTTTTCATAACATTAAATACATACATTAAATGAAGTAAATAGAGAATTTCTATTGGTTTAAAAGTTATTCTTTTTATTCTTACAAAATTTTTCTTCTCATTTGAACTCTCCACTATATATATATATATATATATGGACCATTTACAAGTGCCATTTATATAATATAATTTTGTAACATTTTGTTGCATTAATGTTTATACGTCAAGCTTTGTGGTTATATTGTGCATCTAATAGTTGTACCAGATCATGCGATGACTTTCCTACTAGTTGAAATGGGAACAAGCGGTTCACTTGACGGTCAACAAGGATTGGTAGTCAAGGGTGGATTGGCCCCTAAGAATTTTATAAGGAATCCTAAGAAGATACATTAGTAAGTTTAAGAATACTTTATTATGTCTGTTGTATTTACTATTATAATTCATAATGTTGTTCTAAAGTTATCGGTTGTAATTGCAGACGAATACGTCATATGCAATGGCTGTAGAAGCCCAGATACAATTCTTTCAAAGGAAAATCGACTATTCTTCCTAAGATGTGAACAGGCAGATACATAATATATGTATATATCACGATTGGCGGGTCAAGCAATTAATGTTTGAGTTGAAACATGTCATTTACAATATGGGCTGGGTCGCAAACACTTTTTTGTATATGCTTATACACATTTTATAAATAATGGGTTAATTGTGAATTCAAAAACTCTCAATCCACTTCACCCGTTCCACTTTAGTTAAACAAAAAATAATTTAACCTATTTAAGATAAATCACAACCCATTCATAAGTAAACGGGTCTAAATTTCCACCTCTAAATTATTTATTGATAATCTTGTTTTGGGTTTTTTTACAATATGGTTCTGAACGGACAGTGGCCCCATCAAGGCTGCTTTTATTGCACGGGTCGGGCGTCGGAAGACCGGGTCATAGTGTTGACTTTCCTTGTTAGTCAAATTTGATAAAAGTTTTAGTAATTACAGATTCTCAGATATAAGTTTTGCAAGTCATAGAGTTTTTATGAGAAGTTTTATTCAAAATTCAGTATTGTTTCATTTAATAAACTTGATAAGAAAGCTTTATATAACTAAAACATTATACAAATGTTTGACTTTTCTAGTCAATTACCTGGCTTATTTTGACTTTTTATTTGGAGAAGTTCCATTTCGAATAAAACAGAAGCAGCTTGATCATTACCCAACAAGAAACAAGGATGTCTTGAAGCATCAGAAGCCAGATAAGAGAGCTAAACTGTATATATAGACGAAGAGTTTTATCCTTTCCTATAGTTACCCGTTATGGGACGAAGCTATTTTTTTTAAAGTGTAGGAAACCATGAGGAGATGACATGTATACATGCGTGGGTTCTATGCCAGGGGCATTTGTGTTCATTTATACATGTATCTTTTTGGCACGCACATCCGAATTGGGTAAAATGTAATAAACAGGAAGATGATGTGAGGTTTTGTGTTGGAAATTTTTGTATTATGAATAGATCTTAATTTAGTGAAATTATAATTTAGTAAAATTATAATTACTAATTAAACTCTTCATATGGTGAATTAAAGATTAAACGAGTAGAGTTTTTATGTCAATTTATTTGTTATATTAGAGTTTATATCTCTAATAAATAACTAATTAAGTGAGACTTTTCATTTATTCTCAACTCTTGTAAATATAGGAAGCTATGTGTCTTATTTTGAGATAGAGAAATGCTAGAAAAATACAAGAGAAGTAATACAAGAAAACACATGAATTCATGAAGAGTTCTTGGAAAAAAAGAGATACTTGAATACCCATGTGTTGGGTACTTAGAGAGATAAGTTTTCTCTACTCAATTTCATCTCCTTCATATCATTATTTTTCCACAAGTTCTAACACTATAATTTTATCCGGTGTAACCTCGGGCGCGTGGCCATTTCTGGTAGTACAGACTGCTCCGGCTGTTGTACCCTGCGAGACAGACGCATTATCTTTAGTAGAGGCGCGAAATCTGTTTTAAGGGAAGCGTGTTAAACATGTGCCTCTGCCAAAACCATCAACACTTGTTTTGTTCATTTTGTAGGAAATTATTGTATAAGAAGATGTGGTTCAAGACCTCGTTGAAGCCCATACAACGGACCATACAAGAAGACGCGGTTAAGGCTCTTGTTGAAGACAACGATTTGAATCGATTTATTTAAATATGTTGTATTTCATATTTAATTTTGTATGCTTTGTATACGGTACGGGTACTACAATTTCTCAAAATTATGTAAAGAGGGTATCTTTACAATTTTTATATTTATTTATATAATTTTTATTATAAAATTGTGATCCATGTCCTACAAACTTAAAACAGATTTCGTGAGATTGTTGTTACAATTTTAGGACTTTATTTATAAGGATTTTGGGTTCACGAAAGGATTTATAATAAGATAAATATATTTTTTTTAGAGATTGTGATATTATTAATAATTTTTTTTGGGAAATATGTATGTAGTAGAACTTGTTGTGTTTGGATTTATTGATATTGAGTTATAATCTTACATCCTATACCGTGGTACAAAACGAATAGTTTGGTTCAATTGTTTGGTTTTGAAACGAATATGGAATTGTTAGTTTTTTCTAACCTTTGTGTTAGAACGGGTTTATTAGTGTAAACTATACGTTTTTTGTAAACGTTAAATTTCTCTAACTTGTGTGTTCAGAATTACGGGTGTAAACCATATGTTTTTTGTAAACGTTAAATTTTCTTGAGTAGAGTTTTCATGTCTTTAAATAAGAGTTTTATGTTACTTGATTAGAGTTTTTATGTCTCTAATTAAGTTCTATTTAAAGTAGACTCTTCATCCACTCATAGATTTTTTTGAACAAATAAACCTTATAATGATTTTTTAATCATTTATTTCTACACCATCATGTTAGAATTGGGTTTTTATACAATTGACATGTTTTATAATGATTTCTGTAATCTTTTATTTCTAACGATCTTGTTAGAACATATTGGTATGATAATGGTTATTATAATCATTTATTTCTAACAAATATGTTAGAACATACTTATTGATAAGATTTATAATAATTTTTGTAATTGTTTATTTTTAACAAAAGTCTTAGAAATAGTTTATAAAAAAACAAATGATTTTTGTAATCGTTTGTCTTCTAACATGCGTGTTAGAAACGGTTCATGAAAAGTGTTAGAAACAAGTTATATAAAAAAATTGCAAATGATTTTTGTAATCATTTGTCTTCTAACATGCGTGTTAAAACGGTTCATGAAAAGTGTTTGTTTGGAAGCAATTTTTAGTTGTTTATTTTTAAACATGTGTATTAGCAGTGACTTATTTATATGAACCATATATGTGTTTTTAACAAGTCGAATTAACATTTAGTAGAAATGTTAATATTTCTAACGTGCGCGTTAGATTTTTTTTTTCCATTTTAACATGATTGCTAAAAATGGTTAGAATACAAATGCTTTGAAATGTTTTATGTAAATATTTTATATAAGTAATTTGTTGTAGAATTGATTTTAGTGAATATAAACAAATTAATGCTTTGCATGGTTTAGAAATAAAAAGTCAAAGATTGAAGTTGACGTTTGATTGGCTTCAAGAATTAAATCACCATAAAGTGATGGTGTTGTTATATGAGATTTATCACTAACTTTAATTTGTGATTTCTAATCCAAATGGTCATGTTTTATATATATAAAATGACTTAAGTTTTCTAACACGTGTGTTCGAAAATGTGTATCACAAATACAATGTTAGAGATTGTTCATTATATAAGCCATAATGAATGGAAATGTTTTATGTAAACATTTAATTGCCTTTGTGTGCATTAAAATGATGAGAAATAGTTGATATTATTAATATAGTATATTGCAAAACTAAGGAAATGTTTTAGAGTGAGTTTTAAAACAAATTTTTGCATAATATTAATAATTCAAATGGTTCGCTACTCTTGCTAGAAGTAGCATATGGTGAACAGAGTAACAATCTCATGGATATTATTTGGTGGAATACGACTTGGTGTTTTTGTGAACAAATTTAGTTGTTCAAGTTCACTACTTAAATGTAGTCTTTGTAACAACTTGGTGTTGTTTTATGTAGAATTGTCCAAGTTTAAACTTTCAAGATGAAATGAGAAACTTGTACTTACTAGTGCATGGAGTCTTATTGAGGGAGTATCTCAACACATGTCATGGGACGATATCGTTGAGAAGATTTTGGTCAGATTATAAAGTGTTGAAGATAAAAGCACTTTGATATTTGATGCATACAGATCGTCTATGCTACCGTTCAAATTTCAAAAGTGTTTGGCACTTATGATTTAGTTTCCAATGTATTTTATTGTCTTGTGTTCAATATCATCGGATAACACATGCAATTTTTTACAAAGAAATAAATCACTAATGTTTGTGACGTATAAATTATTTTTGTGGAAAGTAATTATAACGTCAACTATACATTGTTTAAAAGAATATGATTTTAAACGGATAGTACATAAAAATATTTGAACATAAACAACTTGAGAGTTGTTGCATTGACTAAAAGTCAAAGACGAAACATCAAATGTATAACCACATCATGAGAGATTAATGAAAGAACGTACTGAGTGTATTGAGATGAAATACACAAACGAGATTCATGTCGAATTACTTTGTTAGAAATCATTGGAAAATTCACAAGTTTGAATTATAACATATGAAAGTACAAGTACTATAAGTTATTGCATACCTTAAATAAATCTTGTGAGATTTATATGTAGATGTGTCTACCACTTGAATATGGAAATTTTACCTTCGTTTGGGAGAGCATCCTAAATATACATTTCTCCTAATGAATAACAATAGATGTGTGCAAATCACTTATGGAAAAATTACGAATGCCATGTTGTTGAGTGTGGATCTAGTTGACTCTATCATCCACATAATAGTGATTGTAAATGAGGAACATTCATCTTGTTGGCGATGAGTGTGTTCATTAAGTGACTTGGATTAAGACTTATGTTTAAGTACTTATGAGTCAATTGTTAAGCGTTGGAGATCAAAGGTAAACAAGTTATGTTCCTTAATTGAATGATAAAATTTAGCTATGTGCTATATACAATAATTTGTGAGACCTTCCTAAATATTGATGTTTTAGGATTATGAATAAGTCTCATTATTTTGTCTTAACAAGGGATGAATGCTGCAAAGTGATATTATGATATCCTTGGGGCTGTGAAGACTCAGAATGATTGCATCTTCTGTTTACATGCTAAAGTATTGTAGTCTAAAGTATGCTAGACTAGTACTTGGTTAATTATGGGTCTTGACGGAGATTAATTAACTCTAAACATTCAAATGTGTATGAACACAAAAAGAATTTGTATATAGACAAAGTTGAGGGAGAATTTCGTTCATTATAAGGAAAAGACATGTAACTTTTGAAGATTTTGTTCGAAAAGCTAATGAGGAGAACTCGTTGTCTAGACTTATTCTAGATGTTCAATTAGAATTATTCTAAGTTAGTGACAAACTTATGATAATGGCATGTGTTGCTTTAGTCAGCTCGGAAGCTTATGTAAGCTAATGCAATATGATTAAATTCACTGATACAATGAGGTTGATCTTGTTCAATCATATGTGTATAAAGGTCGTCATAAGTGAAGTTACGGAAATGTTGATCAAATGGCAAGAAATGTGGGGGAGGATCCATTTAAAAAACAACCCTATAAGGGTATGTAGAAATGGTTTTCGTTACTCCATCTGGATGTTATCTAATAACACTTAAATGTGGGGGTGTCTTGCATTTGTACCATAATATTTTGGCAATAAGGATTTTGTAATCCAATCTAACATTGCAAACAGACAACTAAGTGGAAGACACAAAGGTCATAGTGCATAATGGAGATGTGTTTGCCTTAAATTATAAATGTATCATTCTAAGACAAATATTATAACCAGATTCAGGTGGCCACTGTGATGTTAAATTTCGAGTTACGAACACGTCATGGCAATTGATCTCAACTACAAAGTTATCTTCAGTGACTTGTCAATGACAAAGATAATGTTATGGATCCAACAAACTGAGGATTTATTAGAGATCAAGTTGTAGAATGAGACTAAAGCCCATGGGAAAAGGGTGTGTGAAGGAAACCTAACTTAGTTGACTGGAGATCCCAAGATCTAAGTTCAATAGGACAACGAATTCATATGCCTAAGGGTGGTCACTGTGTGGGCATAACTGATATGCATAAGATAGTATATATGATTAAATATGCCCCCTAAATGATTAAAGGGTGTTTAAATACGTCCTAGTTCATTCCTATGGAATTCAGTGACAAATTGTGAGGCTAAGCATATTATGTGGTAAATGATTTTGCCTAATCATGGTAACCATGATACTTTTATGATTTAAGGAGAATCACCTATGTTAGAGAGAAGTGGGGTCGCTTCGAATGGAATTGGGGGCATAATTCCTAGAGCTCTCGCAGAACCAGGAAAGTGTTCCACGACCATTATTGGACACAACTATGAGGGGATGACCCGGCTAAGGAGAGTATTGTGTGAAGTGTATTGTCATCTACACAAATGGGGGTTTGTTCAAGGACATCGCGTCTACAAACCGCTAAGAGACTAAGTATGCTTCACAACAGAAAGTTCAAAGGGAAGACCTACTTATCCGGCAATACTCAACTATCGAGGTTCCATTGGAAATTTTATTTGTTTTGAACGATCTCCATTCATGTGGGGGATTGTTGGAAATTTTTGCAGTGTGAATGGATATTAATTTAGTGAACTTATAATTTAGTAAAATTATAATTATTAATTAAACTCTTCATATGGTGAATTAAAGATTAAACTTTTGAGTAGAGTTTTTATGTCAATTTATTTGTTATTATTAGAGTTCGTATCTCTAATAAAATAACTAATTAAGTGAGACTTTTCACTTATTCTCAACTCTTGTAAAAATAGTAAGCTATGTGCCTCATTTTGAGATAGAGAAATGCTAGAAAAATACAAGAGAAGTAATACAAGAAAACACATGAATTCATGGAGAGTTCTTGGAAAAGAAGAGATACTTGAATACCCATGTGTTGGGTACTTAGAGAGATGAGTTTTCTCTACTCAATTTCATCTCCTTCATATTATTATTTTTCCACAAGTTCGAACACTATAATTTTATCCGGTGTACAGACTGCTCCGGCTGTTATACCTTGGGAGACAGACGCGATATCTTTAGTAGAGGCGCGAAATCTGTTTTAAGGGAAGCGTGCTGAACATGTGTCTCAGCCACAACCGTCAACACTTGTTTTGTTCATTTTGTAGGAAATTATTGTATAAGAAGATGTGGTTCAAGACCTCGTTGAAGCCCACACAACGGACCATACAAGAAGACGCGGTTAAGACTCTTGTTGAAGACAACGATTTGAATTGATTTATTTAAATATGTTGTATTTCATATTTGATTTTGTATGATTTGTACACGATACGAGTACTACAATTTCCCAAAATTATGTAAAGAGGATATCTTTACAATTTTTATGTTTACTTATATAATTTTTATTATAAAATTATGACCAATGTTCTAAATTTTGTTGTCCCGACCACACTGGATGTGGTCTGTCCCTCATCGCCTGCATCTCCTATTGGTCTATCAGTTTTGGACATTTGGTTCTATTATTCGATGTCCACATTGAAGAAAGCAACTCAAAAATGTATCCATGTTCATCATCAATGGATAAACTGATAGCAATTAGATTGTACAAAATCTCAAAAATATATACACATCAATGACCCCGTATAAAAAAAATTCATTTAAAAACATGTTACCTATCCTACAGGCTCATTAATCAAAACCGACGATCGGATTATATATTTTTCTGCCTATAACATCAAAATTTGAATCAACAAAAAGAAATAACATTTAAGATACATAATAAAACAGCATCCAGTCACATACAATATTAATTATATTGATAATACGTAGGAGCACCAAACTAATGTATTGGTGACGCCTCTGGCGGGTAATAACCTAAAATTGTTTTGCACATAATCCTAAAAATATAATTATGAAAGACCACATATACACACCACATTGGTCACATCACCATACATGAAATGTATACCGATTTCTTTCGATGGATTCAAAAATACTGAAGCTTTAAATCTTGGGGAATTTTCAGAAACTGGATAAGGAGAGAGACGTGTATTCTCTCTAATATCAAATTATTTCGGTGGTTCTACTAAATAATTCAATCAGATACAACTCTGATTTCAAGAATTAGAATAACAGTATGTGTGTAAGAGAAAATCGTATAAACCAACGTATGACCAAAAAACACAACAACAAATTTTTAGGGGATAATTTTCAGATAACTGCTACTTGGCAGTTGTGTTCCAAATTTCGAATTTTATAAAATTGTCTGCCTTAATTTTTATACAAAAAAATTATGACAAATTTTATAAAGGGCAACTTCTATAAAAATAAAAACACAACTCGACCCCTGCCAGGGGCCTTGCCCCTTGGACCCTGCTCCCAGGGGCGCTGCCCCCGGACCCCCGCTAAGGCAGCGTTGCCCCCTTAGAACCCTCTTTCGAGGCTCCACCTGAATGCTTGGAATTATAACAACCGTGCACTCCCACACCTCCTAACTTATTTGATGTGTATCATAATTTCCTTCGGTCACAAAGTTAATCACGATTACACTAAAATATCTAACATTTAAATGATTTTTAAAAATCGGCATTTAAATAAGTGGATCAATTTAAATGAAACTGAGGTTCAACATCTGGATCAATTAAAAAGATACTGAGATTCAACGTAGATAAAACAACATGAAGGCACATATGTTATTTAGTTATAATAACAAAAACAATAATCAATCCCAACCAGTGACGGATCTAGATCCAAATTTCAGGGGTAACATTCAATTATTTTTGTAACGTTCAATTTTTTTATTCACCATGCTTCATACAATGTAACAAAACAAAAATAAAAATACGATAATAAAACGTTTTCGACCACTAGAATAGTTTTTCCATTTAAAATTCGACCAACTTTTTTTAACCATAGGCCACTAATAAACGTCCCCGACCACTAAAATAGACCAATTTTTTTATACATGGGTTTATAATATTTCATTTTTGTTGTGATTTTCATCCAATTGACAAGTTCGGTTAGAATTTCTGTTAACTTTTACTTTTATCGTGTCCTCATTTAGTTAAATATATTATGACATAAAATGATGATTATACCCTTCATTTTAGTTAGGAATATGACAAAAATGAGAGAAGTTAACTAGAAAATTCTACCTCGATTTGACAACAAAAATAAAATTTTAGAGATACAAATACAAAGGATTTTATTTTTAAACTAAAATGACAAAAGTAACATAAACTCAGTGACTATTTTGAAATTTAGAAACGATAAATAAAATTGTGAAATACATAAAATAATCTTTACTTTTGAATGATGTGTGTGCTCTGCAGCAAAGCAGGTGTTGTCAAAAAGTTAAATAATACGGTAAGACAAAAATAATAAATAAATTAAATTTTAAACTAAGTTTTTGATTTTACAGCCATCTTCTTCAAGAAAAGAATCTGCGTTAAAGCTTGTCAATCGGAAAATGAAATAAGCCACAAGCCACCATGATGCCATCTATTTTTAGTGATCTCTCTTTCACTTTAACTATTCCATATAAGAAAGAGTAGCACAATATTTTATTAAGAGCAACGGAATACAAAATACGTCGAAGAAAGAAAAAAAATACACTTCCAGAGAAGTTGAGGGGTAGCGGGACTACCCCTCCTTCTATGATAAGTCCGCCCCTGATCCCAACATGCAATCATAATATTCATAAAATCATATCCGAGATATATTCGAAGAGAAGAAAACTAATCAATGATTCGGGTTGAGGCAATGGAGAGAAAAATGATAACGGCCACCAAGAACACCGAAACCAGAACAATCATTTGAATCGAGGGCGGTGCCACCGGTCCCATCCCCAGCGGCAGAAACAACATGCATCCGAGTACCAAAAGCAGATCCAACGCCCCATCCATACTCCATGTTCTCCATATCTTCTTCTTGAATTCGTTTAGAGGACAAGTTGGTTTCTTCTGCCCTGCGAGTATAATTATGTGTATCTCACGTGTTTGTCTGAAAGTGGCATGTAAGTTGTTTATATTTAAGTATGTAGGGGTACGTGCCTGTTGGGAGGGGTGCGACGGTTGCATGATGGTTTTGTGACGGTTAATTGCTTTTCTTTTTTGAATGGCTTGACGGTTAATGGCTTTATTTTTTTTTTGCAAAGCACGTGGCTTGAGGCATGCATGCATGCTACGTACTGCGGAGAGTTTGATGTTAAAACTTTGACGCGTACATTTAATAATAATAATAATAATAATAATAATAATAATAATAATAATAATAATAATAATAATAATAATAATAATAAATAATAATAATAATAAAATAGTTACGTCGCTAGTTAGTTTTGAGGCTATTATGTGATGGAGAAGCAATCATTTGCTACAGTTTCACGACGAAATGATTTTGTAGCTATGGATTGATATTGAGATGTTTTCGTGACATAATTGTTAATTTGACGGATTTATTGATTACCGAATGCCTTCCAATTTTATTAAATTCTTTTCAACGGCGAAGATTTGTTATTATTAATAATAAAGGTGAGCTAGCTAGGAGCTAGAGAACACCGGATATTGTAGTATTTTTATTTAACCTTTATGATCACATATTTTAGTGTTGTTAAGAATTGAGTTTGAATACATTCGTATATATAGTTGAAATGGTATGCATCTATTATGTATGTAGAAGATGTTAATCTAAATATTGTGTTGTTTGGATATTTGGTCAAATTGATAAAGAGTGGACCGTTTGGAATTGTATGTGAAACTAGCGGGTTACACTCGTGTTTTGTTGCGGACAACATGCCTATTTTTAATAGGCTGAAATACTTCTGACGTCTATTTGCATATTTAGGGTTTCTATATGTTGCGTATAGAGCTATACGCAGTGTATAGGTTGCATGAATTTAAGAGTCTAGGCCAACAATCATGAGCACATACAACTAGGGTTATATAAGCTGCGTATAGTGCTATACGCAGCGTTTATAACCTATCAGAATTTTGTTTGCTTATTTTGGTGTATTTGTGGTATAGATTCTCACCCAGTTCCAATGTAAAATCGCTTAAAATATATAACCATATATGTTATACCTTTAATATTATATAACGTTAATTTTTTTGAAAGATGTATATACGGTTCAAATATATTATTGTTATAGTTTAAATTAAATTATTATACAAAATCTAGTGCAGTTTGAGTACTATAAACGTTTCATGTACTGTTCGAATATATTATGCCGTTTGAATACTATACCGTTTAAATAAAAATACTATACCAAGTATGGGTGCGGTTTGAATACTATAACTTTAAAATATTATAGCGGTTAATCTTTTTTAAATCCGGGTACGTTTCGAATATATTATACTGTTTCAATACTATACCATTTAAATTAAAATATTATACCACGTCTCAGTGCGGTTCGATATTATACCAGTTTTAATTTTTATAACGTTAATTATTTTGAAATACCCAGGTACAGTTCGAATATATTACACCGTTTCCATACTATATTGTTTAAATTAAAATATTATATTAGTTTTAAATTCTTATAACGTTAATTATTTTGAAATACCCGGGTACGGTTTGAATATATTACACCGTTTCCATACTATACCGTTTAAATTAAAATACTACTGTTTCAATACGACTGAATATAATATATACAACATAAGTTTGTATTTACAAACAAAAGATATAATATAACTAAATACATAACCAAAGATAAAAATACTATGGCAGTGGATCCTGCTGCTGCTCATGGAAAATTACCATTTTACCCATGAATGGGGTCTATACATAGCTGGAGACAGGGGTATAATAGACATTTTCCTTCCGCTATATACGCCGCGTGTAGCTCTATACCTAGCGTATATAAAAGTACTAAAATGTTTATTATACCCCTGTATCAAGCCTCATATAGACCCTTTTCAAGAGGTATAATGGTAATTTTCTAGAAAGTCAAAGATGCTTTGACCTTGGAGAATTACCATTATACCCCTGGAAAGGGTCTATATGAGGCTATGCCCAGGGGTACAATATTAATTTTGCATGTTAAAATTTATAAAGTTTTATTCTGGGGGAATTTGTCCGGCTGTTATATACGTATCTATGGCTCTATACGATACGTATATAAGGTGTTGTTTTACCTTTTGGCCCTTCATGTGAGGTTATACGTAGCCTGTGTCAGGGGTAATTTGGTCTTTCTTGCCTTCTATACGCTACGTAGGGTTCTATACGTCGCGTATATAAAGGTTCATTTTTGTACTTTTTTGGTATTTCTTTAATTAAATTTACAAACAATATAATTTTATTGTTAATAGGATAAATTAAAAATAATACAAATATTATAAATTAAAAAAATTCTACAATTAACACAAATATTAACAAAAATACAAGTTTCCGTTTAATCTTCGATAACATGTATGCTCGGGTCTTTGTCTGAGTCTGATACAGGGTTCATTATCTCAGTGTCAAGAAAGTCAAAGATGCTTTGACCTTGGAGAATTAGCATTATACCCCTAGAAAGGGTCTATACGAGGCTATGCCCAGGGGCATAATAGTAATTTTGCATGTTAAAATTTATAAAGTTTTATTCTGGGGGAATTTGTCCGGCTGTTATATACGTATCTGTGGCTCTATACGATATGTATATAAGGTGCTGTTTTACCTTTGCCCTTCATGTGAGGCTATACGCAGCCCGGGTCAAGGGTAATTTGGTCTTTCTTGCCTTCTATACGCTGCGTCCGGTTCTATACGTCGCGTATATAAAGGTTTATTTTTGTATTTTTTGGTATTTCTTTAATTAAATTTAAAAACAATATAATTTTATTGTTAATAGGATAAATTAAAAAAATACAAATATTATAAATTAAAAAAATCTACAATTAACACAAATATTAACAAAAATACAAGTTTCCGTTTAATCTTCGATAAGATGTATGCTCGGGTCTTTGTCTGAGTCTGATTCAGGGTTCATTATCTCGGTGTAGTGTTGTAAGCGCGACCTATACATTTCTTCCCACTATTGGGCAACTATTGTTCAGTGTAACGACCACAGTTGGTTCACTATAGGCATGGGGTACTCACCTTCCAACTTAGCATGTATGAAGTGTTCGCTGTTAACATGTACGAGTGTTATCGCTTAAGGTTGTGGCTCTACAGGAGCATCCAATAACGGGAAGAAGGTACAACTCCCTTTGATGCTTAGCATGTGGGGGATATTATACCTTTGCGCTAAGAGAAGCCCTGCGTGGGACATTTCCATCCAGTGACTTTTGGGGCAACCTTTCACTGAATGCCAAGAGATGCTGTTACGTATCTGGTTAAATTCTCCTTTGCCCCATGCTTCGAATATAGGCCACCATAGCGAAACGTTATGGTCAATCTCCAGTACTAAATCATTTAGAACACGAGGCCATGCATATTCCCCAAAACCTAACCCGATAACCGCAGACCGAAACCCACAATGACCGTCTGAAGTCACATCTTGTATATGTGATATGTATGTGTATAACTCTGATGGAATCTGTCCCTCAAACCTATTAATGGTTAACAAGTTCTCGCCCCTTTATTAACGGAAAACCATGATCATCTCGCATCTCCTTCTTTTTAGAACTCGTTGGACGGCTTTGTTGCATTTTAGGTTTTTCAGACTTTACAACCGAACCAGATCCACGAGAGCCCTATGACGGTATGTGTGAGCTGTGTCGGGGTAAATCGTACCTATGTTGTGGGGAAGCTGCATATACGTTGCTTGCCTCACCATAGGAGCTGTTTCTCACAGCTTCGTCTACCCTCGCAGCTTCTTCTTGCCTTTGTTGTACTTTCTTTGATGTAGGCCGACCGCGAGTATCTTGATGGACAATCGGTGGTTTCTTAGTTGATTTTTTGGGGTCAAGACCACTTTTATCTTTGAAAGCAAACTTTTTTTCTGAGCGGGGGATTGCGACTCTAATTGTTGCTGCACAATATTGAGCTTTTCTATAACATCGACCTCCTCATCTACCAGTTTACATGGTAGTAAGTCAAGCTTACGTCAGAATACATCTACGTCTTCTAGTTCTTTCTTATGCTCTACAAAGTTAAATCAATACAGTGTGAGAGAAAACTAAAATCGTACTAAATAAAAAAAAAGGTTTGTAGGTTTAAGATTTTTTTACCTGTACGTCTGTACTTTTCTAGCCTATAAGCACACAAAAACCCATAACTAAGCCGCATATGGCAACCACATGATGCATTAAGTCTCCACAACACGTCTAGCTTCCCCATTAGCTCTCCTTCTAGCAAATCAAGTATTGTATGGGAAACCTTTCCACGTAGGTTGTCCAACAGTGGTTTTCTGTGGTGGTTCATTGTTTTTTCGATGCTTTTGGTGAAATTTTTTTCTATTTCCCCTAACTGAGTTTCAACTATATCAATGACGCATCCTACGATTCGGTCCAATGAACTCCTGTCTCGAACATATCTTTAAAATTTTGCGTTCTTGCTCTCAACTCTGTTAGTGATACGTTGACCAAAGTTGCGACACTTATTAGTCCACGCAAAAACAAACATTTCTTTATAGTCTTTGAGCCAGTTTTCGTAGACATAATTAAAGACCCTTGCAAAAGTAAAATAATAAAATGTAAAAACTTGTATAAGTATAATGGATTGTGTGAGTCGTTTGTTGAAGACACACTTACTTCAAACGGTTGCAAGCCACAAGTCTGTTATAAAATTTGTCCAAGTTGTATTCGTATGTGGGCTCTGAAGCAGAGTCGCACACTCTCCGCTAGTACGACAAAAATTTCTCCCAATCTACTTTATTGAACTCTTGCTTGCAATGTTTACATATATTTTGTTCGATATGAAACCGACATAGAAACCTACACGCATTCGGGAATACTTTAGCACACGCGTTAATTAGGGCTGGCTCTCTATTCATGACTATCACACGTGACATCATACATTCATGCAACATTGACTTGATCCGCTCAAGCATCCACATGAAGTTATCCTTCGTTCTTTGCAAATAACGGCATGTGTGATACAAAAGGACTTGTTGGTTGACGTTAAACCCACAACCTGGACAAAGGGCAGGTTGTAGATGTTTGCTTTGTACGTCGCATCGATCAACAGCACGTGCGGGAATACACGCCACATAGTAATTGAGTGGGGATGAACAACGAAAAGCTCTGTTACGACATCTACTGTGGGTTCCTGTCGGGTGTCATAAATGAATCGGTTTTCATGCAACATGCTTTCCAGTGCCTGCATGGGAGTCTTTCTGTCCATCTATGACGCTCTAATTTTCTATACCGCATTTTGCACATCTTTCTGAACATGGAGGCTGTCGGGAAACTGCTTTCTTAGGGTTTAAAATATGTTACGTGGCTCCATGTTTTGAGCAGTTAGCTACTCCACCAGCTTGTATTTGACTTCAGTAAATCTTCACACATACGCGTAGCCCAACAAACTCTGCGCAGGTTCATGGTTATGTTTTGAGTTGTGCACTACCAACTCCCACGTGTCATTCATCACGTCCCGTATAGCAAGTAATGAAAATGAGACCCCAATTTTTTTGCTGCCAACTTTCCTAACTGTTGCTTTACTACGGTTCTCACCACCACGGTCGCACACAAGCCATACCATCCCCGTAGTACCGCCAATATTTTTCGATCGATGTGTAACAATAACGTAACCATTCTCCTTTCCCGTTGCTTGTACCCAATTCTTCAGATCAGTTATAAACATGAAACGCTAAAAAACAGTTACGCTATTAACAATAATAATTATGATATTAACAATAATAATATAATTTTAATCATAATAATAATAATAATTATAATATTAACAATAATGATACCAATTATATATTAACAATAATAATAGAATTTTAACAATAATAATACTAATTATAATAATAACAATAACAATATAATATTAACAACAATAATAATTATAATATTAACAATACTAATATAATTTAACCATAATATTAACAATAACAACAATAATTATAACCAAACAATTAATAATAATAATACTTTAACAATAATACAAATATTAATGTGATACCTGATTAATTTGAAACGGATTGCCTGGGTTAGAGGGTTGATAATCATCATACAGTGGTCTGTTAGAAGGCTCATCACCGCATCCTCCGTATTGAACTATCTTGTTGCATGTAAGAAACTTCAACCCCGTATCCATAATCAAGATACGATTGCTGTGTTGGGTAATATGGTTCATCAACAGGGGCATTCTTAGCACCGTATCCTATGTATCCATCCGGATAACTTTTTTGCACGTATGGAGATTCATACCCGTAACTCGGATACACTCGATGCGCCGGGTGATATGATTCATCAACAGGTGAAGCCGAAGCCTCGTTCAAGTCTGGCAACTGTATGTTTTGATCAACAGGGACGCCAGACACAACCTCCTACTCCTCGTTAGCATCATTTACTCCCCACGAGTTGTTAGAAAACTAATTAAAGAAATAATTCCCCTCCTAAAATGATGACATTTTAGCTCCACTGATGAAGTAAATAACCGAGGAAGTGAAGAATGATATATTGTTTCAATTTCTTAGGTAGAGATGGATGTCTAAATACTGTTTTGAATTCACAATTATCAGCCTCGTATAGCTTTATACGCAGCGTATAACTTTATTCACGTGCCTAGACAACATCGTATCAAGGTCAAATCATGCAGACATATGCTTATAGCTCTATACGCAGCGTATAGGTAGCCTGTACATACGCTTCGTATAGCTCTATACGCAACGTATGTCAGCATGATTTGACAGTGTATGAGGTTGACTGACTTGTAGTGTACCAACCCATACCTACGCCGCGTATAGACCTATACGCAGCGTATAGGGTTACACCTATACACTGCGTATAGGTCTACACGCAGCATAGACACAAGTAGGATTCGATGTGCAAATAGACATATTGGTGTGCCAATATGCACACCCTTTAATAAACTTGAAAAGAAATGTATACTTCAAAATAACTACAGCAACGGTATATATGAAAACAAGTGCACATAATATTTCGATTGGAAGACTAGCTATTCTCATCTTTCCTATTGATATTTTAGTTGGAAGACTAGCTATTCTCATCTTTACTATTGATATTAAATACAATATGAACACCAATCAAGGAGAAGAAATAGGATGAGTTACAACAAGATTTGACTACCTAAAATACATAATATTTCGATTTTTAGAAAATATATGCAAAATTTAATTTAATATAATTTATGTGTTGTTAATACGCACCCGCAAGATGGAGGATCCGTTGGATACTCCGATCGGATTGGAAGGATAGGAATGGCGTTCTTAGAAGCGGTTTGGTGAGGACTTCGGCAAGTTGGTCTTTTGAGTTGACATGTAAAACTTGTAGCTTGTTAGTGTTAACTTGTTATCTGACAAAATGGTAGTCCAAAGCGACTTGTTTCATGTGAGAGTGGTATAAAGGGTTTTTTACATATGTATGTAGCTTCATGTTGTTGTAGATTAGTGTCGGAGTGTGCATGTTTTGTAACCCAAGTTCACTGAGTAAATTTTTGGCCAATGATATCTCAGCGGTCCGCATTTGTAATAACTTTGTACTCTGCTTCCGTGGAGGACCGTGAAACAGTCTTTTGTCTTGATGATCGCCAAGAGATTATGTTTTAACCAAGATATAGTAAGTAAGCCGTTGTAGACCGCTCCTCATCGTTAATTCCCCCCAATCCGAATCTGAAAAAGCCCGTATGTTAAGCGAAGAATGACGATGTAAAAATAACCCATAGTATAGGGTTCCTTTTAGATAACGGAGAACCCATTTGAGAGCTTGCTAATGTGATTGTTTGGGATTGTGCATGAATTGTGATAGTTTGTTAACCGCAAATGAGATGTCTGGACGGGTAAATACAAGGTATTAAAGGGTGCCCACGAGTTAACGATAGGGAGTTGGATCAACGGATAAATTCCACATGTCTTGAATGATATTTTTTTGTTGATTAGATCAAGACATTTATAAGCCAATTTAGATGTTGAATAACAAAAAAATGCACGATTTTGAGCGTGCTTGTAGTTTTGAAGTGGTGTATGGTCTTAGTGTAACACCCTGTAAAATCGTGTCCAATATTATAGTGACACGTGTTGTATTTTAAATACTCTATTAAAGACCAACAAGGACTAAAGGTGTCAACATGCTCAATCTGAGCCTCTGAGTGACGGTCCGATGTCAACATGCTAAAATCATTAGCCTTTGAGTGATTGATACATCAACATGCTTGAAATTTGGCCTCTGAGTGACTGATATGTCAACAAGCGCAGAGAGTGACATCGGAATCAACATGCTTATAATAAGCCTCTAAGTGATCCTTTGTGAAGTCCTAACTCTCATACATGCCATTTGTTGGACGAGAGGGTTCAATTTTGTAAATATGTGAAAGTTGGATGATGGAGGGATTAAAAGTGTCAACATGTTAATTTATACCTCTGAGTGACCTTTTAATGAACCGAGAGCTCGACAATGTCCGGGCATAATCCCGAGTATGCCAAGTATTGGCTACGGAGGGCTAAAAGTGCCAAAAAGGTGTTTAAAAAGGTTTTTAGAAGCTTTAATAAGTTAAGGGGTTAAAAGTGTCAAACCTTGAAACTGGCCGTGGAGCGGTCGCGGCCGCGAGAGACCATGCCTGGGTCTCTCGCGGGGTGCGACAGGAGGTCTGCAGCAGAAAGTTTGGCTTGACCTCCAAACAAAGATCCAAAACTATTAATTCGAAAACCATGGACTTGTAATCAGCTATGCCATGTTTTGGGACACTTTTAAGCTTCCTCTTACACCCCTAAACACCTGGCTTCACCTCCTTTGAGTTCTCCAACTATAAATAGGTGTTCAAGTGCTTCATTTGAACTTGCACCTTTCTAAATCATAACTCTTCTCCCTCCTCTGGAAGTTCCTAGCTGAAAGGAGCATCCAACTTTCTCTTGCATTCTAGGAACCTCTTGTAAGTGTTCCTTGCTCTTGCATTTTTGTTTATAGGCTTTTATAGCCAAAAGTCAAGCATTTTTCAGAAAACGCTTTGACTTTCGGTTAAGACCATTATGGTCCAGCCATTGTTCGAAATGAACATGGCTAAGTGATCGTAGTAAGGTAGGTGTTAGTCCCTATAAAGGGCACCTCCTGAAGATCACGTTTGCTAGACCAATTGACGGGTCAAAGTTATGATATTAAAAAGTCAAACATGCCATTTTTCGGAAAAATCATAAATTGATCTTATATATGTTATGAAACCTGTTTTGATACTTAAACAAGTTGTTAATAATTATTAGAACATGTAAGAACATGTTCGACTTGTCAATTTCTGTTCTAGGGTCGGTTCGCAACCGAAAGTCGCGAAGTTTGACTTCTGCTTTGACTTTTGATTCTAACTCGATTAGATTAGTTACCTACTGATCTAAAGTTGCATTATGATCATAATCTAATGTATCATAACCCTCTGAGGTCATAATTAGAATCCAAGTTTATGCGCAAGTTCCATTATGCCAATTTTGACCAAAATGCCCTTTTTACATAAAACAAGGTTTTAAGTGGTAATGAACTTGAAAATGAGTTTCCTACTGATGTAATATTATAAGTAGGATTATTTGGGATGTTAAACCAAGTTATAAACTGAGTTTTCAAACAGGTCTTTAAACTATGTCGAAAAATGACGGTTTTAGCCTTTGTGGCTTATAAAATGGTTTTAATCAAATCTTTTCAAGGTAAATCTTTTACCTACTGATATGTTATATTAAATAACATATTTTAAACATTTTAATCTGACCTTAACGTCAGTTCTCGTAAACATCACTTAAATACGTCATTTTACGACATAAGCGCCGTTTCGGCGTATAGTATGGTTTAAAACCATATATAATTGACCAAGACTTGATACCTACTGATATTAAAACTTATTTTAAACATATTTACAGTAGGTATATATTATAAACTGAGAATCCCAAATAATTTATAAACTATGTGTAAAATGACCAAAATGCCCCTTCGGTGCATAGTTTGGTCATAAAAGATAACTTACACATATAATTGACATCCTACTGATATTATATCATAAATAAATTGTTTTTCCAGAATATTTATACCTATAACATTAAATTATATTCAAGTTCCTTTTATATGGTATGTAATTACCAAAACGCCCTTATGAGGCATAATTTCATTTTGAAACCTTAACGGGCATACAAGTTGATATCCTACTGATATCTTAACTTATTTAAAATATAATGGCATATAGAACTTTTCCATGACTTATCCGGTTACCCATTATCGCTTATAAGCATACGGTTGATTATACGTAACTAGTTTACGAACATTAACCGAAACGGGTTTAACCTTGTCATTTAAGTTTCAAAATCCAGAATGTTTATAATTTACCCATATTGTGCAAGTAAAAGTACTTGTTGGGTTTAAACTACATTCTATCCGATCATCGTTTAATCAAGCGTTATACGTAATGATCATGTACACTATTCGGTTTATAAGACCGTTAGTATTTAATTGGCTAGCTTATGCCATAATCCAGACTAGAGCTTTGCCAGTAAATGCTATCTGTACTTGGTACTTTTGTATACGGCTGAGTTATTTAAAAATAAAAGAAGAAGACTAGCTCAGGTAAATATTCTCGACTTATTTTCCCTATACGGGCTTGGGATACGGTAAATTATTACCGCTTGATCCAAAATGGGGTCAATTGAATGCCCGCTTGTGGCTAGTAAACCCCATATTTCATTTTAATTAGTTTTGTTTGATAACTTAAACATCGAGGCTTAAATTACCGTGTCCTGGATATCCTCGGCTCAATACATTAGTTATTGGCCACGACTTTAGCACGGGTGTAGGCATACACCTTTTGATGCTCATATGCAATATTCCTAAGACGTTGGGGATGACTCCTTCTTGAGTCCCTGTGTGGTGTGTATTTAATCATGTCTCGGTTTCTGTACTGGGCCCTATATGTATTGACAAACATGTGAATCTGATACAAGGTTGCAAGGTCAACTTTCCCAAGTTAATAAAAGATTTCGGGCCTTTTTGCACTTAAAAACCATTCTAAAGTTTTCAAAATGAGTCAGTTGGGTGTATTTACCAGCGTAAGCTGACGTATCGTCCAAATGCTAAACTGCAGGTACAATACGAAATAGGCTGGAAGCTGCTCGGTAGTGAATAAGAGGATCTTGCAAATCCTTAGATCTGCCTAAAGTCTGTTTTATATTCTTTCTTGTACATTTTATGATTCGCCTGTGGATCTTCTATTACGAGCCTGTATATTATTTTGTATTTTCGAACATTCGGTTTGTAATAGTAATTTTACTACAAGACTTCCGCTGTGCCGTATTTAATTGACTATTATGTTATCAACTGACGTCATGATACTCCCCACCCGGGCCCACCGGTGTATGGATTTCGGATTGAAAATCCGGGTGTGACACTTAGCCATGGGTAACATAGACAACCAAACGGGGTGAGTTTAGTGTAAGTGGGTGTCGTGTTGAACAACATATCGAAGGGAGATTTGTTGTTAAGTATGGGGGTATGAAGACAATTTATTAAATATGTGACAGTTTGAAACGCATGTGACCAGAATTGTTGTGGTAGTTGTGCATAGTGTAGGAGAGCGAGACCCGTTTCAACTACATGACGACGGCGTCGTTCAACGCCACCATTTTGCTCGGGTGTGTGGGGTGTTGTCGTACTGTCGTGTAATGAGAAATGTCGTGTGATGTAAGATAGGTTTTAAACTCTACATACTCACCACCACTATCAGTAGATAGGGTAATGAGATGTGTCTTGAAAAACTTCTTAACTAATGATATGAATTGAGGTCAAAGTATAGAGACATCGGATTTGCGTTCCATAGGATATAGCCATATATATTTCGAGTAAAAATCGACAAAAATAGCATAGCACTTAAATCCATCAATTGAGGTTTGGACAAGTCCCCAAACATCCGAATAAACAAGTTGTAGTCGTTTGTATGCAACAAATGAATTTTGGCTGAAAGGAAGTTTATGACTTTTATTCAATGAATAGGATTTACAATGAAACGACTCATGTGACACATTATTGTATACAAGTCCTAATTTAGTAATTAAAGACTTGAAAACTTTGAAACGAGGAATGTCCAAGAGTGTGGTGCCACGCGAGTAGAGATCCAGTTGTTGCGTTCAATTGAAGATTTGAAGTTTTTGGTTCATAGTAAACATCATTAACGTTCACTCCCTGCATGGGATGTGCTCCCATGCGTAAGTCCTTAACCAAAAAATGATAAGGAATAACTCAACTGAACACAGTTAGTTCGACATACTTTGGCAACAGAACTAAGTTTGTTACGTAAATGAGGGACAATTAAAATATCATTTAATAGGAGTGGACGTGAGTTTGCTTGAACTGTAGTTTGACCAATATGTGTAATGGGGAGAGTTTTACCGTCACCTAAGACAATCTTATCCGGGCCTCCGTATTCGGAAAGGACGAGCAACGAGTTCTGATTAGGGGCAACATGAATGGACGCTCAGGTATCCCACATCCAAGATGGATTTGTAGAAGTTGGGTGAGGTGAAGTAAAGTTCACAATAGGAGCCGAGGTTCCTTGAACTCAAACATTGTTGTCTCTTAACATCGTGATCCCCTCAATGCCACCGGACAAAGCCTTCAATGACGCCCTCGTGTAACGGGTTTAGTGCCCTGGGCGTTAATGACGTTACAAAGGTGTGGGTGGGTTGGTGTTCACAACACCTTGCCTTAGTATAGATCGTAAGACAAAAGATCAAATACAAATACATTTATCGTACAAAACGTACAAGCGGCGTGGAAAAATAAAAAAAAGCGCGGTGACATTTTTTGTAATTATTCTATTTATAGATTAATTATCTTGATTAACTAGTAGGGTAATTATGATACACTTGTAGTGTAATTTTTAATTTTTTGTTGTTTGATGCACTTGTATGTCACACTCAGACTCGTAGCGAAAATAGGTGACCGGGGCATGACCCGATTGCTCATAGCTTATGACATAGTATTAAGATTGAATATTATTAATAATTTAATTTGACAATGTCAAAAGTACGACAATAATTGAAATACAACACATAACCGGTTTAATCCTCTAAGACATTATCCCTAAATGTTATCATCCGATCTTCAAATCTGTTTACTTGTATCATGTGGAAAAATGGTTTATGGGTAACAAAATTTGTGAGAAAAAAAAAAAGGTTTTAAGTAAAATAGTTTTTGTTTATTTGTTTAAAAATGAGTAATTAATGACATCCAAATCAATGGTAATTAAGTGAATCATTGCACATAATTAAATACCCAAATGAATCACACAAATAATCAACTGAATATGTAAACTACTATTGACTTTGGATTCTGACCCGATTTAGAATAGTTAGCTACTGATCTAAAGTTGCATTATGATCGTAATTATATGTAGCATAACCGTCTGAGGTTATATTACATGATCATAATCAGAATCTGAGTTTATGCACAAGTTTCGTAATTATGCCATTTTGACTAAAATGCCATTCTTGCATAAAATGAGGTTTAAATAATTATGAACTTGAAAATGAGTTTTCTACTGATTTAATACTATAAATAAGATTATTTGGGATGTCAAATCAAAATATAAACTGAGTTCATGAACAAGTCCTTGTAATATATCGATAAATGACGATAAGGCCCTTGTGGCTTATAAAAAGGGTTTTAATCACATCTTTTTAAAGAAAATCTTTTACCTACTGATATGTTATATTAAATAACATATATAGGACATGTTAACCTGACTTTAACATCAGTTTTCATTAATCATTACATAAATCGTCATTTTACAACATAAGCGCCGTTTTGGCGCATAGTATGGTTTTAAACCATATTTACCAACCAAGATTTGTTACCTATTGACTTTAAAACTTATTATAAATATTTTTACAGTAGGTACATGATATAAACTCAGAATCCCAAATAATTTATAAACTATGTGCAAAATGACCAAAATGGCCATTCGGTGCATAGTTTGGTCATAAAAGATAAATTACACATAAAATTAATATCCTACTGATATTATATCATAAGTAAGTTATTTTCCAGAATAAAATTGATATCCTACTGATATTACAACTTATTTAAAGTATAATGGCATATAAAACTTGTCCATGACATCGCTATTGTGCGTATGGTTAAGTATATGTAACTAGTTTACGAAAATTAACCGAAACGGGTCTAACCTTGTCATTTGAGTTTCAAAATCCAGAATGTTTATAGTTTACCCATATATGCAAGTCAAAGTACTTGTCGGGTTTAAAATACATTCTATCCGAGCATCGTTTAATTAAGCGTTATACGTTTTGATCTTGTACACTACTCGGTCTAAGTTTATGACTTAAATAAGATCATTCGTATTTAATTGGTTAGCTTATGTCATAATCCAGAGTAGAGCCTTCCGGTAATTGCTATCTGCACTTAGTTCACTTGGATACGACTGAGATATTAAATCTTGCATTTTAAATCAAGACTAGCTCAGGTAAGTACTCTCGACTTATTTCCCCTATACGGGCTTGAGTTACGGTAAATTATTACCGCTTGGTCGGAAATGGGATCAATTGAATGTCGGATTGTGGCTAGTAAAACCGCATATTCCGTTTTAATCAGTTTTGTTTGATAACTTAAACATCGGGATTAAATACTGTGTCCTGGATATCCTCGGCTCATTACATTAGATAATGGACACGACTTTAGTGCGGGGCGTAGGCATACACCTGAGAGATGCTCAAATGCAACTACCCACACTTGTTGGGGATGACTCCTTCATGAGTTTATAAGTACTGTGTACGTTAATCATGTCTCGGTTTTGTACTAGGCCCTGTATGTATGGACAAACATGTGAATCTGTTAACAAGGTTGTAAGGTCAACTTTCCCAAGTTATAAAAGATTTTGTGCCTTTGTGCACTTAAAATCATTTTTAATTTTTTTTAAAATGAGTCAGTTGGGTGTATTTACCAGCGAAAGCTGACGTATTTTCAAAAGACTAAGCTGCAGGTACAATACGAAATAGGCTGGAAGCTGCTCGGTAGTGATATAAGAGGATCTTGCAAATTCTTAAATCTGCACAAAGTCTGTTTTACATTCTTTCTTTTGTACATTTTATGATCCGCCTGTGGATCTTTTATTACGAACCGTCTGTATATTATTTTGGTACTTTGAACATGTGGTTTGTAATAGTAATTTAAACTCCAAGACTTCCGCTGTGCTGTTAATTGACTATGATGATATCAACTTACGTCACGATATTCCCCACCCGGGCCCACTGGTGCTTGGTTGAAAATACGGGGTGTGACAACTATAAAAGTAAATGTACTGAATAATTAATACGAGACTCAAGCCCACAAGGAGCGAATCTAAATGTGGTGGCAATACTAGACTACAATCCATGGCCGTGAGGAATTTAGTCAGCCGATAGTAGCGATCCATCTAAAATGCACACCAATGAACTTGCACAAACGGAACTTGAATACACTAAACTTGAACAAATAATTACCAAACACAACATCACATAATTACACCTTGAACATTGCATGTATTTGAATAATGAATTTGAAATATTGTAAATGCACATGATACACCCCAAAATAGCTAAATGATAAAAAAAGGAATTTGGAAGATTTACTCACAGGTTGCGTTTAATGATTCCTTGAAAATAGGTGCACGAGAAAAAAGTAGAGAACTCTGAAAGACGAAAAGATTGCCTAAATATGAAATAAAAACTAAAAAACATAACATAAACAAACACTACTAAAAGGTTGAATAACTAAATACCTACGCATTTTTATTTGCAAGGTATGATCTTGTGCTACTATGGTTTCCTAGATCTGATGGATCCGATTGAGATCAAAGATCGTCACCACCTGAAAGGTTGGTAGCTATCCCGACAATATACCGTTAGGAATATAGTTAATGTATAAATTCATCACACATTTTTATTTACTAAGATGTGAATTTATAATATTTGATTATTTTTGAATGACTTTTTGAGTGACTTAATGTCACATTGCCTAAACGGCGGCCTTAGCCAAGATCTGTCCAGACTACCTTGTCTTAACCGGGCCTGCAATGGGTTGGTCAGACTTGGTTACGGCGTTCCTACGAAAACTGTACAGCTGGATGAAAACCGGGGTGCGGCTCAGGATCGAACCGGCCTCGGTGGGTTTGTCACCATCATTGCTCATATGCACCCCAGTATAACACAAGTGGGAATTGTTGAGTCTCCATAGGAAAACCCAAGTCTGATACCACTAGGCCACAAGGTTTATTTTATTATATAAATATTATATTATATGAATAAATACAACATTATATGTAGATATAAAAGTAAATAACCCTTCACTTCCCAACATAGATGAAGGAGTTGTTTTCTGACCTAAATTAGCCTCGCAACTGGTGCTCTTTGGGTACGATCAATCATAAATTGGTCTTTTGTTTTAGAGTTAAATGATTGGTTGGTCCCTGTGGTTTACGAAAATTGCAGACTTGGTCCTAGTGGTTCATTAATTACACACTTGGTCCTAATAGTTGTAATTTTTGCACGGTGGTCCTTATCACTAACCAATGTTAAGTTTTTTAGTTAAATATGTGCAAAATTACTAGATTGCCCCTAAGCAAATAAAAAAAAAAGAAATGAACCCACCCCTTATCTTCTTCACCCTCCTCTCTCTCTCTAAAAACCACAGACACCTCCACCTTCAACCCACCTCCACCTCCACGTCAGCCCACCACCACCACCTCCACCGCCACTTTCAACCCATTACCACCACCTCCACCGTCAATCGACCACCATTACCTCCACATCCACCAGGATTTTATTACAGGCATCTTCCCCAATCTGACTCACCAGCCACTGTCAAATCCACCCTCTCGAAGTAAGCCGGAAACATATTTGGAGGTCTCGGTACCTACATCTAATGGTGCTTCCATTCCTAGGCAGCTCTCGAGCTCTCTTTTGACGGAAGCTTCTATTGAACCGCCTCCAGTAGCATCAAGTCCTACTGTGACCCGTGAACTTTCTGATTTCAAAAATCCAGCTGGCATTCATGACTCTGATGAGATGAAAACCATTGAATATTCAGTTGATAGACAAGTTGACGCCTTGGTGGCAACTGATGCTGTAGCCGATGAAACCAAGTTTAAGCATCCGACTCATTTGGTGACACCTGCTGAATTGATGGCCACTTCATCATCAGAAATAAGTCACGTTACTGAGCAGAAAGACGACATTGATTATAACGTATTGGATGTGGTTTCAGTTTCTGATCCACAAAATGTTGAGCTGGAGGTCAAGGTTGTTGGCGAAACAGGAAAAAGTCAAACTATTGAACCCGTTTCGTTTCTCAAGCAGAGATTCATGGTTTTGCTTCACAGGCATTAGATTTTGGTCGTGCTGTGTCGGTGGAAACTTATATTGTTAACGAGTCAAAGCAAGTTGACGGGTCAAGCCAAACTTACGATGGTCAAAATGAAAATCAAGATTTGAAAATTGACGCATCTGAGACAGTTGTATCCGAAACGGTTGACTCGACGGGCCATATGCCATCAACCGACGAGCCACCACTGCCCGCACCACCTCAATTCTCGTGTCGATTTATAGATCACAGGTACGCTTCCGATTACACATTTCGTTTTGTAAGTTTTGTACGTCCGTTGGCTTGGGTCAGTCGAGTTGTGTCGTTTCGTTATTCATGTGTCTTGGTGGAGGTGAGATGGTGGTGGTGGGTGTTCGGGGGTGGAGGTGAAATGGTGGTGGAGGTGAGACGGTGGCAGAGGTGATATAGTGGTGGTTGTTCTGCTTGTTTGAGAAGAGAGGTCTGTGAAGACATATAATTTGGTGGGTTTTATTAATAAGCAAGGGTATTTTGGTCATTTAACATGGACTTAACTGAAAAACTTAACAGATGTTAGTGATAAGGACCACCCGAGTGCAAATATTACAACCACCGGGACCAAGTGTGTAATTAGTGAACCATTAGGACCAAGTCTGCAAATTTTTACAAACCACAGGGACCAACCGTGCATTTAACTCTTTGTTTTATGATTTATGAAAGTAGAGCTCTGCGTTTGTTTATACAATATTTCAGCTTTTGGAATGGATTCCGGAATGCGAATGGATGACAGACTAAGTGTCTTACCAGATGAAGTGATTATTGAGATCCTCTCTTTTGTTGGTATAAAAGATGCTATTGGAACTTGATGTAGAGTAGAAACGATAAGTAAGATCAATCACGTTGATTCTACGAATACCCGTGATGAACTTGTCCCAACCCCAAAATTTAATTCAAAGGGCACGGAATTTGAAGTGAAAAACTGTTTTTTCCAAAACTGAAATCTGATCATTATCCCCTCATAACCAACATATTAATAGAGTTATAAATTCGAAATGGGCCCCAAAATACACTCGGGCCAAAAACTAAAACAAAACAAAAGTTGGCCCAAAAGCCATTTTAGTGAAGCCCCATTTGTTACGCGATCTTGGGCCTCCAAATATAACATGGCCCGCTCCTCCACACTTGGGTCCGCATCAGAACTAGTGTTTTGTCATCCAGATGGAGGTTTAGTGTAATTTGAGATTGCGTGTGACGTTCAAATAAGAGTGCACGCTTATTTGAATGTTATCGGGACTAACGGGGGATCCAAGGGGGCAGCGCTCCTGGGAGCAGGGTCCAAGGGGCGGAGCCCCTGGCTAGGGTCGAAATTGAATCAGAAATTGAATTTCGGGCTAAATATGCACTTTTGGAAACTTAAGGGACTCAAGGTGGTTTGTGCAAAATAAAAACTGCCTGCAGTTTGTGAAAACTGCATATACGCTCCCAATGAAAACTGTCAAAATAATCGAAATTTGATTATTGACTCTCAAACAAAAATTGCCATACAAAAATCTAGAATTTTTCTGATTTTATCCGATCAAAGATTGGTAGCCACTCCAATTGTTTGATCTGATAGTGATTACACGACTTCAGATTTATCCAAGCAATTTGAAATTATTCCGAACACCATGCTGGGATCAAAGGTTTTTAGGATTTGTCATCCTCGACTTTCTAATCTCACGCTTACAACCAGGAGAATAATACGACTTGTTGTCCATGTCGTTACACCTCAACTAAAATATCTAACTATTTCAGAACAGATGAGCGAAATTCAAATTTCTGCACCCGAGTTTGTTTTCTTGCACTTTGAAGGTCTTTGTCCTCGCATGTTCACAACAGGCGATTTCCCTTCTTTGGGAAACGCACATCTTACTATGCACACTCTAAATAGCTCATATGCTCCTACGATTATTAGTCTACCTCAAAAGTTCCACAATGTCAAACTTCTTTCACTCAGCATGGATATCATTGAGGTACTTCTTACAAAGATTTTCTATTCAGTAAACATAGAAAGCAAAATTGAACAAGGTTAGTTATTTTATGTCCCATACATATCTCATAGGTTTTTAACCAAAATATAGCTATAAATAATGCTTTTATACCATTTTGCTTACATGTACAAGTCAAAAAACCCAAGGTACAACATTTTTCTGCAATAAAACGCCTCAGATACATGAGGCGCGCGCCTCAGGCCAAAAAGGCCCCCAAAAAACCCAAAATATTGCGCCTTTTGGGCGCTTCTTGTAATTACACAAGGCGCTGGGTGACAAATCCCCAGACGCTGCGCCTCATGCGCGCTTTTTAAAACCAAGATGGGCATATTAATAGAGGGTGGTTTATAGAGTGTGGTATACGGGCACATAGAGGGGGAGAGAGTATATATAGTATAAAAAAATATTTAGATTATAGTATGTTAGATCCACAATAGTCAAAGTAGGAGGATCTATACGAATGATCTCAACAACACTTAAGTTTATTCAAGTTAGTTACATATACTTTTACTAGAATACTTCTTTTTTGCTAGGCGACCGTTAGCGTATTAGACTTGAGAAATATTGCATTAGATTATTCTGTTTTTTTGTATGCTTTTGTTGAATAGAATTTTCTGAACTCATCCGTGGAACTAATCTCACACCAGCCTTCCTCACTTGCTAACTTAAAGAGTTCAAAGATTCTTCCATTTTGGGGCTGGAAATGCAAGAAAGTTACTATGTCTGCTCAAGTGAAAAACTATCTGCTTAATAGTATCATAATGCCACCTTGACTGAGGTAAATTCTTATGTAAATTTATGATCATGAAAAAATGCATTGCTAAGAGGAAGCATAAAAACAACCTTATGACATATGTACGTACAGGTGCTGCCAGGATAAGTTTACAATTATGGTTCTTGTTTTTCTTTTAACTTATTATAAATTCGATTAAGTTACAGCGTGTTTTATATCTATCACTACATAATAAAGATTTGAAGCTCTATATATTTAAAAATGATTGTTTTAGTTTGTTGTCAATGCATGTGTCAAGTTTATTGAATTTTGATAGTATTAACACTATTTCAAAAAATAAGTATAGAGAGTTTCAAACAAATAACCTTAAATGCATATCAAGCACCTATAAGTAACAACTAGTGGGTTATCACCCGCGCTTCGTGGCAAGTTCGAACTTTAAATAAAAAGAACAATCGCGACAAGACTTTTTATGTAATGGTTAAATACCACGTCACGATGGTATATTCGAAAGTCATGAAAAAGTTATTGGTTTAGTCCGTGATGCCATCGACGCTCGTTATAACCATAAAAAGAAATACATGCAATGGGTTCGGAACGCGAATAAAATAATATACTTACAACAGTACATACGAAAGTTTGGAAAACATTACCTTGAAAAAACAACTAATATGAAAGAACACTAAATAAGCAAAAGGAAAAAAAACTAAAACTTTAATTAGGGTCTAAATAGTAATTACAATAAAGTGTGAACGGAAAAGCTAAAGTTGAGAGCAAAATAGTAATTATAATAACGCTTGCGATGGTTCGCAACATGAATAAAGTAATCTACTTACGACGGTACATATAAAAGTTAGAAAAATATTACCTTGAGAAAAAAATGGCGGAAAGACTTTACACGACATTTGAGGATGTAGCCGCAATCACGGCCGTAGACGTCATCATGATTCGAAACTGGCTGTATGAAACCCTACTTTGCACATGTGATGATTTAGGTTTTTTTTGTGTTTTTGGTTACTTACTTTGTGTATGTGTGTATGAGTATCCGCAAACCAATTTTGCGAAACCAATTTGATGGAAACACATCTTCCCTCAATCTTCTTTCCATTTACGAGTGTCCGCGAACATTCTTCATTTCATCCTTCGAATCAGGGTCAGTCAAAGGTATGGTACCTTGTTCCCCTCTGCGTGACTCCATGAACTCAAAGCTATGGTCCCTGTAGTGTCATCTTCTATTTCACGTAAGATTTTCTTGAAACTTCAATATGTATGTTTCTATCAACCTGATAATAAGAAATCACTTTAGGCTTTTATGGGGTTTTCTAATTACGGTTTTAGCGGTTGAATCAAAGTTGCTTTCGTAATTTTCTTTGGGCATTTGATAATTTCAGTTGCAGGTCAAGTTTTACGTTCCTATTCATATACATTTATGTATTTTTTGTGTTCATTTTGAAGGAATTTGACATTCGTATTTGGCTTTCTGGGTCAAAGATTTCGTAAGGCTAAAAATACAAGAATCAAGGGATTTAGAGTCTTGCAGCATCTTCTGGTGTGAGCGGGCGGTCTTGAGAATTCAGGTGCCTTGTCCGAGCTCGGAAAAATATGCCCTTTACGCGTTAACGAAATATATAAACTAGTTTTTTATACAACCATTTAAGTTATAGCAATAAAGAATGCAATTACCAAAATTACAAATTATAGTATTCGAATGAGTTAACAATATACCGTAAGGTAATAAGCTGATAACTGACAAATGATTTGTAAAGCCCCCATGCATTCTTGATTGATAAACTCTTCACCGTTTATATATTTGAAAATTAACATTAACAAGTGTCAAGTAACAAGACTATTAGCAAATTAACGCCCAAGTTTACACACAAAGCAAAACTGCAAAAACCCCAATTTCTAACAAAGTTTCTAACAAATTAACGCCCGTATAATCGAAAGCTGATTCTAAAGTCAGGTGACGATGCCATGCGTCATGCCTTCACGCCCATGCTTCATGCCTTGGCAGCCAAAGAATTGTCAGAATTTCAATCAGAACAGTGGTGCATGTTGGGCTAGTGCCTTGTTGTTCACTGTTGTTTGTCGTTTACCGATTGCCGCCCAAAGAAATTATATTGTTTCATTTTTTTTAAAAACCAAATGGGTATTGGGCTAAAGCTAATTGGTAACTTATAAAATTTAAGTTTGTTTTGTAAATGAGCCTATCACTAACATGGTATTTTATATGGGTATACTATTTAATATATATATTATATATATATATATATATATATATATATATATATATATATATATATCGGATTTTTTCTAAAGGTGCCCCTCGGAAACACGTGCAGTGTCGGACCTTGAAATTTTTCATGGGGGTACGAAATATTTTTAAAGATTTTAGGCCCCTAAGTATATAAAAAAATTTGATTCATATCGGGTCGTATCAGGTCAGGTCATGTAAAACAAAAGAGCATCAGGCTAAAATTTATATAATCATAAAAAACACGTCAAACGTCGTTACATACATATTTAAAATGTCGCCCTATGGGTTTTAATTTTTTGAAATCTATCCAAAACATCATCTAGAGCTACTTTTTGAGTAAGTCTTTTTCTATGTAACACATTCAACTAATTTTCAACACTAAGCACTTCAACAATCATCACCACTTCACAATTTTCAACATTAAAATCAAGCCCTATATTTAATTGTTGATTCCTTGTAACTATCCAATTAAACACAGTAACTTTAACTAAAACAAAAAAATCAGCCAACTAAAGTTTCAAAAAACAACAAAACAACTAAATTTCCAAACTTTTTTTACAATTTATTTCTCCTAAAAATCCAAATAAAACAAGAAAACAACAAAATAATCAAACCATACCTAGAAAGGGTGATGAAGATGTTTTCGTGAGTTTCGAGGCTGAAATTTACTATTCCCCAGCGAAATCTGAAGCTGCTACTGCCTGATCCTCTTATCCGCTGTTGTTGGTGTCATGGGTCTGTGATCACACAACAAAAAGCGGGAACAGAGAAGCGGTGGGTTGGGTTATTATATTTTAGTTCAAATTAGATTATTAGATTGGGTTGGGTTTGGGTTATGTAGTGTTTATTGGGTTAATAAGAGAAAGTTAATTGGGTTAAGTGAAAGTTATTTAGTTAAGTGGAAAATTAATTAGGTTGTATTTAAAAAAATAATTGTTTATGTAATTTTTTTTATAAATTCATAAGATTTTTTTTCTAAGGGAGCGATAAAAAATTTCCAGGAGGTGCGGTTAGGATTTTACCGGGAATTTAGCCCTATTTTTTAAGGGATGCGCCCGCCTATCTTAGACAATAGGTGGATATGCCCTTGAACAAGTGCCTTAGCCGGTGGTTTTCGCCTCCCATCTCCAGGTCACCATTGGGTGTGAGCATTTACCTATTTGTGAGTGAAAGATGGCTTCAGATCTAATATTTGGAATTATTTAATAGTGTTAAAATTAAAATGAGATTATAAAAAAAACTGTGGTTGTTGAGTTGTAATCAAAAGAAAGAATTGAGAAAGAATAGTGATCAAAGTAAGCTTAAATTTTGTATGCAAATGATCTTGGAGGTTTGAAAAGGGTGATGGTATCTATACATCTCCTAAAATTTGTGTACATCTTTCAATTGGAATTGTATAGCCTAATACGCTTTCCATAGAGTTTGAAGCATTAAATACGACACCAATAGGAAGCGTATTGGGCAATACGATTCCTATTGGTACAATGAACCCAAATATTTTCCGGCATGCACGTAGTTCAAAAACTGAAAGGTCTGAAAAGTGACCCAATAGGAAGCGCATTGGCCAATATGATTCCCATAAGTTTAATAGGAAGCGTATAGGGCAATACGATTCCCATAGGGATTGGGTTGGTGAACGAATTAACTCAATAGGAAGCGTATTGGGCAATACAATGCCTATTGGTATGATCAAAGTGACTCCAAAAGGAAGCGTATAGGGCAATACGATTCCCCTAGGGTTAATATGAAGCATATGGGACAATATGGTTCCCCTAGACCCAAAGTATAAGAAGCGTATCGGGATAATATGGTTCCCCTAGACACAATGTATAGGAAGAGTATGGGGCAATATGGTTCCCCTGGTCCTCTAATCTGAATCCTTTTTATAAAAACATCTTCTCAAATATTAACCAAAAAATTGATAGTTGATTGGGTCACCAATAATTATCTTCTAATAAGTCAGTTCTTTTCAACTTCTATTTATATTACTTTTCTTAGGATCTAAACGATTCGTTAAGGTCCTCTTAAGATTTGGTTTTGTTTTTTCTTTACAGAAAAATATATATATGTGTCCAAAAACTGTTTATACATATAACAATAATAACATTTGTTATGGCAAACTTAAATTCTTTTCATTTTAAATTTGCAATTAATGCGTCAGATGATGAGATGGAGGGCGCGGGAGATTCCGATCCATAGGACGATGAGGATTGTTCACAATATCTATATATGATGTACCCTTCCCAAGCGTATGAAACGAAACGGTGGAGTTTCTCTCCGCATTCCGCTATAGACCTCGACCGGATGACGGGCCGAACTTGGATTTTGATGATCCAAACTTGCCGGACCCATCACCCGAGATCACATTCTGTCTGTTCGGCGAGGTATTTGAGATATCACTTCGTCAGTTTGCCGTCGCCACCGGTTTTTACACACACGTGGAGTTGGTTCAGGACGTGTATACCACAACTATCGAATGTATGCCCGAGGATGAGTTGATTGCCTGTGGCCCACCATTGGTGAAGGTCCATACACCAAGGCGGAAGAGGTCCGATCCTCGGAGATTGAGAGATTCATGACCCGTTAGTTCATTACTTGCATCGTTGCTTTAGCACGGGCATCGCGGCCCGAGTCAAGAGTTGTGAGCACGTAACGAAGGCCGATCTTTTCTATCTCTGTTGTTTATTTACTGGCCGTCCGTGCGCCCTCCATCTCTGCTTGGTGGATTATTTTATCACACTTTGGAAAAAGCAGCGTCTTGGTAGTATCTACGGAGGATCGTTTATCGGTCGGGTAGCCCAGAGTGTTGGTCGGTACTTTGGTTGGGTCGAGGATAGGTATCCATCGCCGGCTCCCTACAAATATTTGGACATGAGGTCGATGACAGGGATGAAAGGGCGGCAAACATTCCTAATGTTGGTTATAGGTTTGTCGGGGTGAATTGTCAGGATTGTGCATGGCCGCCGTTTGTACATCACCCGCGTTTGGAGGCTGAGGAGGTTCAGATGCCTCAGATGGCTGAGCAGGAGGGCGGGCAGGACGATGTTGAGGTCCCGCCTCAGCATGAACAGGGGGATCATCTGTATCCACAAAGAGCTTATTGCACGGTTAGGTTATCTCGGTCAACCAACCGTCTTCTTGATAGGATTTTGCGTAACCAGGATGAGCAGGTGCGACTTCTAACACTTTATGGTCAGGAGATAACATCCCACGGTCGCCGAATGGACTAGATGCATGATGACATGAGGGTGGCCGAAGACTGGCATGGGTGAAATGTATAAGAGTATGGGTATATCGGTTCTACCCCGTCTACCACCACGAGTTTATCCGGACCAGGGCCCGTTCTTTACGCAGCAGCCCGACCCGTCCATGCAATCCTTTACCTAGCCCATCCCGTCCATGCATGTATGTTATCTTATTTTTATTTCATTTATCTACAAGCAATTTAATTTTATGTAATGGGTATTTTGTTTGAATTCTTATAGGCTTACGACGCGTCTTATACTCAGCCCGACCTTTCCATGCCATATTTTACTCGGTCCGGCAAGACCATGTCGCTCTTTCTTCTGTCTGACCTTTCCATGCAGGTATGTTATTTTGTTTTTATTTCATTTTCTACGAACAATTTTAATGTTATGTAATGAGTATTTTGTTTAAACTTTTATAGGCTTCAGGCACGTACTATACACGGCACAACCCGTCACCCTCTACTAATCATGGTCCGAACTTTATGGAAGAGGAGCTCGCTGAGACCGACGAGGATTGATGACGGTAGTGGTTTATGTTATTATTATATGATGCAGTTGATTCTCCTGGTCTTTTGAAAAAAAAATCATTTAGGGAGTGTATGGCCCTATATGATTCCTCTGGTCACCTAATCATTAACTGACCATCTTCTGAAAAGTTTGTATTTCAAGTACACATATAGGAAGTGTATTGCTCAATACGTTTGGACCCAGAAGAACCATATTACCTATATGTTCCTATAGTATTCAGGGATGTGCGAATAAAATGGAGGATGTGTGAATAACCAAAGACTATAAAAATACTGAAAAGAATTAAAAGCTCATGGAAAGTTAGTAGTTGACAGTTCATAAGTAGAATTTACTGTTGTTGTGAAGTAAATAGTTTGACTTTATTAAAAATTGACATCTCATAGTTGTTTCTTTTGAAATAACTCTTAACACATCAGCAGGTCTCTAGAGTTGGACTTTTTGTAATAATAAAAGCGTTATGAATACATCATTAAGAGTGACTTCACATTCTTAACTCTTTTTTTGTATTTACTCTTATATTAATGTATGGCCATATAGGTAGAGGGTTTGTATTTCATACTTACACATAAATAAGATATATGTTTACCATTCTCTCTTTATCTCTACATGTTAATAGTAGTGTACCGTGACGACGCTGGCTATTGTATCACGTATGAGGACCTCCACCAAGAACATTACTTTTCGATGGCCATCTATTCAAAATATCAGGTATCCATATTGGCTTTGTATACTCTGTTACTACTCAACTATTAATCAGCCGTATAGATTAATTATTGAAATCAACAAATATATATTATATGATAAAATTAAATTAATGGGTTGTACATAAACTTGTATGATGGTATCTAAAAGTCTTAGTTAATAGATATGATACTTCTTATTTTGTGGTAGTCATAAAAGAAACACAAGGACACCAATATTCTTGAAAACCATTCACTTTATTCATTGCAACAAATTCAATAATTAATATAAAATTCACGGACAATAAGTTGTATTGAAATACATGTTAATGTTTTATATCTTTTCTACTCAAGACATTTTGTTTTCTAATTAAAAGCAAATTAATTAATTATTTCATCTAATAAATACCACACTGAAATATTTTGGTGGACTTTGTTCATATAATATTTGTTTCTTATCTATTTGAATTATTATAATAATTTTCTTTATCATATCAGTTATGATTTTAAATTCAAATTTCTCAAGTAATTATAATATGTAATACAGATAATATGTTGCTAGATAAATAGTAAAAATCTCAGTATATTTATTTTCTAATGTAGTGCTTCATAATCTGGTATTATCTAAAAGAGTTATATTTTTAAACATCTAGATAATTGGTTAATTTGTTCCTTAGCTATTTTTATATATTTTACCTTATTCTTTGAAAAACAATTTTAGTTTGTTTATATTTTTCTTACCAAAAAAGGATAAATAAAAGTAAAAATAACTAAGAATTTGCTTATAATTTCAACTCTAATATTTATATAATCATGTTGAAATCTCATAATACTCTAAAGTGTATAAACATTTTGAATCTGTCATAATATTTTATTATTGTCTTTTATTTTGGTTTAAATGTGCAAACACGCTTGAAGACACTTAGACATACCTATTGTATTTAGAGATTGCAAAATTTCGGTTGTTGCGCCATGTTATTTTAGAAAAATGGAGTGATCTGCAAGTAAGTTGTATTATCATATATCCATGTCTTTAATTTTGTGTTTACGATGAGATTTGATTTGTAATAACATGTTTTACATAAAAGTTTTAGCTAAGATTCTAGTTTGACTTTTATATGCATGCATATATAAGTGTATTTTTATGATTCTAAGATGTATGATTTGATGAAGTTTTACATCGTTTTCAGTTTTGTCTTTATGGAACTACAATATTTTCAAAGTCACATACTTGATGTTGGTAAAATAGAAAAATCCTTGGATAAGTTGATTAAAATACTTGAAAGATTGTGAACGCTAGATAGTATTGATTTATGGATACAAATTCTATAATCATTATCTTTTATACATGTTAATCTTCTACCTTAAATTAAGATTTTAACATGTTAATTGGGTTTTATTTGGTTATTATACTGTTGAAAAAAAAACTTTGAATATTTTGGTTATAAAGGATAAAGCTATAAAATAACTTACAACTTATGCATGGAAATTAAGGTGAAAGATCATACATATTTCATGTCATGCTTTGTATAATTTGAAAAACTTGAAAAGAAAGAATATTATATGCTATTAGTGAATACTCTAAATCATGGAGATATTTGTATAATTTCAAGTTAGAGTGACAGAACTATGTATATGAGATATACTTATGATTGGTTATATCATGATGAGTTACTAGGTAAATACATACTTCTTAGAAGTGATAGAAGTGATGAACGCATGTTATTTCAAAGATTGTATTATAAGTCATTTTACGTAATGACATGACATAAAGTTATGCATTATATAATCTAATCTTGTGTGTACATTGTGTTCCATATCTTCTAAGTTTAAAAGAACATCCGAATGACTAAAGTTATGGTATATGATCACAAGTTATAAACATGATTAATTTGTGATCAAGGTTCAGTTTTAAAATATGACACCCAAAGTGTCTATAAAAGCTTGTAAGATTTTGAACCAATAAATCTTAATGATTTGATCATGTAACTTCTTCTCAATTGATATTATGTGATGAGAAGGTTATTTACACATTGTTATATGAAACATATTTTTATTATCAAAACTCAAATATGCTTTTTAAGTAGCATGATTACTAAAGAGAATAATATAAGGTTTGAAATGACCATCATGAAAGTTGTGTGGTTATAATACTTTCTCTAGAGTGAATGTGAAGCCGTGTAGTTCTAATCCATTCACTAAAGTAAAAGCGACGATGATCAGTGTAAAGGTCACAATCATGATTATGGAAATTGTAATGATGCCACCAAGAAAGTTGTGTGTTAATAATACTTTCCCTGAAATGAATGTGATGATATACTTATCCACCAGTTTAAAGTTTGTGATCATAGAAATTGAGAAAATCATAATAATGCTCATGTTAACAATGAGTTCAACCATGTTAATAATTTGATGATTATACAATGATCCTTGTAAAGGTTGTGATCATGGTAAATGAGGAAATTGCAATGATCCTCATGTTAATAATGAGTCGACCATGTAATAATGAATCTGGCCACAAGAAATGGTGCATTAACGAAGTGAATATACGAGAATAAAATATGGGTAATATGTTATAAGATGATATTTGAAATAATAATACGTTATTCTCTAGTATTTACTGTCGTGTATTAGACAAACAAGAGTGCACATATATGGTCATAAACCAAAAGTTTATGGACCATGATTATTTAATTAGTTGGCATGGCCGGTTAGACCACACCTAGTATTGATGATGTGAAATGTCTTAAAGAACCATATCTTCTTGATAGTTAAACATGTCAGTGGAAATTAATTTTTTATCAACTAAAGTAGGGTATAAATCCCTAAATAATCTGGAAATGTTAAAGGATTTATATGTATCCTAACATGAAACCATTTAGTATTTTGAAATCGATGCATCGTCTA
The DNA here is from genome assembly GCA_947069175.1 of Scalesia atractyloides. Classification (NCBI taxonomy): domain Eukaryota; kingdom Viridiplantae; phylum Streptophyta; class Magnoliopsida; order Asterales; family Asteraceae; genus Scalesia; species Scalesia atractyloides. Next base: position 12,542,791 of record CAMTDV010000026.1, on the reverse strand, counting down.
AATGGTTATCAAGTTCGCAACTTAAAGTACTGATCATTTATGGCTTAGCTAATAAGATAGCAAGCATATTATATTCCAGATTGGCACATTTATTTTGTATAATGATGAATTTGATTCCCATGTTATTAATGATCATTGGCATAAGTGTTATTGTTGAGACGATCACCTAAACGTCTACAAGTGATTAAAAACCAATTGATCATGAAGCAAAAGGTTCATGTTTATATCTAATTTTACATGCATTCATATCAAGCCAACAAGTTATCATATTTCTTCCTCGTTATAGTTGGTTTTGGTCAGGAATCTAATCTCTCCCTTCAAAGGTTTTTGGTTATATGGCATGAATATTTAAATGCATCAACCACACCACACAAAGATGGGAACTCTAAAAAGGTTGAGAATATGTTGGGCATAATTAGTTGTCTATGATTAAATATTTAAAGCCATTAGTAAGAGATTTATTTACGGCTCATTGATATTCACTTTAGTGAAAGAGTGTTCCCAACAATCGGGGGAGATAAAAAGCAGTTGCAAAGTGAAAAGTGGAAGGATTTATCATGTTTGAGTTGGGGTTGGGGTTTCAGCGAAATTCTTTCCATTGCGTTTCCTTTTACCGGCAAACTTAGAAGACGTTCCTGTTTGGGTTGGGGTTGGGGTTTCAGCAGGTGTCTTGTCTTTCTTCTTCTCATCTTTAAAATCACCATTTCTGATGTGATTTTCCGTGAGCTCAGTAGCCAGCTCCATTGCAGCCTCGAGAGTTGCAGGTGTAGTACTCATCACGGAATCTTGAATTTTTGAGGGAAGATCTCGAATGTAGTGTTCGAAAAGCCGGTAGAGTGGAGTGAATAAGTTGGGAACCATTTGATTCAACTCGAGGAATCTTTTATTGTATGTTATATGGTCTCGCTCCTTTTGTTTCAAAAAGTAAAACTCAACCTCTAGTTTCTTGATTTCGCTTATTGGACAAAGCGTCTAGTCATGAGCTCCCTTAACTCTTCCCAAGTTAAGGCCACAACGGCTTCAACACCTCGCCTACCTTTCTCCGCATTCCACCATGTAAGTGCTACCCATACAAACATCCGGTAGCATATCGCACCTTGCGATCATCGGGACAATCACAGTTGAGAAAGTGCTCTCCATCTCCTCAAACCAACGGAGGAGGGCGGTGACACCTTCAGTCCCTTCGTATTTTGCAGGAGTTGAAGTGCTTGTAGGTGCATTTGGTGGTGTTGGGGGAGGATTGGTGACATGGTGACATTTTGGCCATCTTGATTTGTTGGGTTGATGGGATTAGCAGCAAGGGCTTGTTGGACTTGAACTACGATGTCGGGAAGTACGACAGCCATCTGTTGGGCTATTTGAGCAGCCATGCGCTTGCCAGATCTTCCTGACCTTCTACCACCTCGAGAGTGTCTAGAAGACATCTGCAGGAAATTCGTAACGAGATTATGAGTTGAACGTTTTAGGTGTCACGTGTCGTAAAAATCAACATTCACAAAATAAATGGGAAAATAAGTTTACTACATCCATAGGATATCTTGGGCTTTGCTTATGTTTGGGCCCCCATATGTCTCCCATACTTTGGCCTAGGTAGTCATGTGGATCCCCATGATTACTGGGCTTTGTAGGGTTCACATTGGTGTTGGCCAGTTAACACTCGCATCACCCAAATGAAAATCGTAAAACATGATTGCGAGATATAAGGTCGGAGGGTGTCTAGGTGTAGACACAATGGGAACTCAAAGTGGGGTTACTTCACACGACGTTTGGTGTGGCATGCTTTGGCCTAATAGGTCCTTCGTACTCTCATCGTTAGGCCCAAGGTAGGCAAACTGGTCCATAATATATTGGATTTATACGAATGCCAATCCTAGACAGGACGTTCCGACTACCGGTACTCATACCCTTCCAGTTACTACATGCCCGTCGTAGAACTCACTTTGATGAGATTGAAAAACATGATAACATTATAAAATCCTTGAGAAAATAATCATGATAATTGTGAAATTGTGATGTGTGTGTTTGCGTAGGCATGATATGTTAATAATATATAGACCACAATAAATATCACACACTAACATGTAATAGTGAAAATGCTTGCATGCATTTGTGTGTGAAATAAATATGACACAAATAAACATCATGAGTTTGCATGTAACACATAAGCATTTAAAATATAATCAACTATAGTATAGGCTCTAAGGGTCTAATAACTTATCATATATCCCTATAGTCAAAAGCTCTGATACCAATCTGTCACACCCTGACCCGCAGCGGAAATAGAAGTCGGGGCATGATTGGGTTTTCATCAAAGCTCATGACATTTACTATAATTAAGTTTCATATTTATTATTGTAAATTTAAAAAAGAATATCCAAACATATAAAAACAAACAAACACAAAATGAATGTTTTAAACAAGAAATGTTTTATTGATCTTCTACAGCCAAGTCCTAAATGGTCCTCTCCTCAGCCTGTCTACCTGTACCGTGTGTAAAATAAAGGTTTGGATCAACAAAAGTTGGCGAGTGAATCTAAATTAAACAGTTAAACAATTTAGTTATATTCATTAATTTAATAAAAATATGCATGAACCAAATATGAGCATATGTATATATAATCTAACCATAAACCACATAACACCAACAATGTACACATGAGCATTATAAATGATGAACTGTGAGATGAAGGCTCAATCAAACGGAGCCGATCTAATGAGACACGCGATGCTCAACTCGTATCCAACGAGGAACTGATGGGCCTTATGTGAATGATTGCACTGAAATGATAAAATGTAACCACATATAACAACAACAAAAATTACATACACATTAGATCATATAATGGTGTTAGCACAAGTGTTTGAATAATTAAAATATGTAAACGACACATGAAACACCCCAAAACATGAATTAAAAAGAGGAATTTGTAAGGATTCACTCACAGTGGGTGCGTTTTCTTGGAATTGATAGCGATGGCGCACGATTTAAGATTTAACCGACGAGGGAAACTAACCTAAATAATCACGTAATAATTCGGTAAATAAATAAATTTTTATTTGAAATTAATATTTTTACTTAATGCTTTTTATTAGATTTTTAGGTTTATTTTTGTGGCATTAATATAATTTTTAAACTTTAAAAACCTTATTTTTAAGTATTTTAATTGATTTTTGGTTAATAATAAAGAAAATATTAATAAATAAATAAAATATTGACCTTGACAGGTCTGACAGTCTGACCGGTTTATTCGCATGAATTTTTGGCAGCGTGGGAGGTTCGAACTCGTGACCTCCCGTTTACGTGCACGCAGCTCTACCAACTGAGCTACGTGTCTAACTTGAAATAATCTCCATTTTCATTATATATATATATATATACTAGTTAGGTTATTTCTGAAGTTATTTATTTAAAAAGGTTTTAAAAGTCATTGAACCGGTGTATAGTCTAGGAATCGAACCCGCGACCTTGTTCTGTGTTGCACCCAGCCCTACCAACTAGGTTGGGTGTCTAACCCAGTATGATCTGATATTATATTATATTATATTTATAAACTCCTTGAAAGATACTCTGAATGTTTTAAATAAAAAATGGTTTTTATTTCAGAGATTTGGACACGCATAAGACTCGAACCCGGGACGTATGTGTTGTGTTTGCACACACTCCACTGTAACATTTGTAAAAATCAGGTCTCCAAAACCCGCTCCGTTTTGTAATCAAGTACCAAGTTATGAAAGTACATTAATTATTTATGGTTATTTTGAGTTAAAACGTTACATAATTAATAAATAAACTAAACCATAAAAATTATATTTGATAAAAAGTTAAAATAAAATAAATAAAAAACAATTGAAGCTGCCGGGACTCGAACCCGGGTCAGCTGAGTCTCTAAAACGACTTATCATCCCTTCTCTAAACCACTCTGCCACAACGTATTTCCTGTTAACACTAGGAAAGCAAAAGGAACTTATATACAAACTCGATTTAACCGTTGATGCTATCTGGAAACCGATAATCGGCAAACCAATCGTTAAATCGATTGTTTACCTCACAATTTCAGTTATAACCGATGTGCGACGGTTTTTAATTAAGTCAGAAGTGATTGAACTTAAAGTTTCATCTTTTCGGCTTTTGAAACCGAATAATTCTTCAAGTTCTGATTTAATTCAAGTTTCAATCATTTGTACGATTCAGAACTATCACAACAATATCCAATTTCATTTTCGTCGCATTTGTGAACCTTAAGATCATCTGAACAGTTCGCCGGAATTTTTCTGCAAGTCACCGGAAAACCGGGACTCTCATTCTCACGGTAATTCCTCCGACTCTTTCTGTTTAAAACATGTGTTTAGTCAATCTCTAACACAACTCCATCATCAGAATCAATCTTAGCCAACGTTCATCGGAAATCTTATCTTCGCCGGAAAGTTTCTGAGACTGCCGGAATCCAACTGTGAACCGGTAAGATATCCAAAACTTCTTTTAAACCTTGTTTAAGTGACACAACGTTATGAGTAATCGATCAACGCTGTTAATTGGTTTAACAGTCGGAGTTCATTTCCAATACCGACGAACCTTCGCCGGATTTCTGTGAATATCTTCAATCGGTAAATTCTGTTCCTTAAACTCTCTCCATTCCTTACCTTTGATTTACTGTTAATGTCTAAGAGCTTTGTAAATCACAAAATCAAACTTAACCAGTCGAATTATGCTGACCGTGTAATTCGACGAAGAAGATGAAGTTATATCAGAGTATAAGTGTAATTAAAATCCGGATTATAAACGGGTTAGACACACAGTCCAGCGGTGGACTGTGTGCAAATTTCATATTCACGTCCCGGGTTCGATCCTTGCTACGCGCACGCTTGTGTAATAACATTCCATTTTTTTAATCATGAACTAACCCGGGTTGAATCCGGTAGTTGTTAAGTATAATTTAAATCAAGAATATAACCGGGTTAGACACACAGTCCAGCGGTGGACTGTGTGCAAAATGAACTTCACGTCGCGCGTTCGAATCCTGTCCCGAGCACCGGTCCATGGAATTAAAACGTTTTTGCAAAATAAAAGAATTTTCGGTTAATTCAAATAAGTAAATTAAAACCGAGTTTATAACGGGTTAGTCACGTAGCTCAGTTGGTAGAGCTACGTGCACGTGAACGGAAGGTCGCCGGTTCGAGTCCCGCCCGGCGCAGGATTTTACCGCTGACCGAACCGGTCAACGGTCAACAGTAAAAAAAAAAATATTTTTTTTATATATTTATTTGTTTATTTTAATTTAAAAATCAATTAAAAATACTTAAAAATAACATTTTTAAAGATAGAAAATAGTCATAAACTCACAAAAATATATCTAAAAAATTTCATTAAAATCCTTAATAAAATCCATCCATTTTCCCATTATTATTTAGGTTAGTATTTCCCGTCGATCCGCTCATCTAAATCGTGCGCATCTCACCATCTTCAATTCAACGCACCCAATGTGAGTGAACCTTTCAAATTCCCCGTTTTAATCACGTTTTTGGGGTGTATCATGTGTCTTTGTTTATTTACATATTATAATGAAACTATTGTGCATACATCATATCATGACATTTGTATTAGTTTGTTGCTGTTAAGTAGTTATTATTGGATGCAAGTTATTATTTCAGTACATGCATTTGCCGAGGCTGCAGCTCCCCATCCATCGAGGTTGAGCTTGATCCCCATTTTATTATGCGGTTGATCTGTAGCGTGCCCGCACGATCGGCTCCGTTTGATTGAGCCTTGATCGGTCATTTCATTTTACATTTCAATACATGCAATACGCTCGGCTCCGTTTGATTGAGCCTTGAGTGCACAGTTCAATTTACATTTCCAGTTCATGCAATACGTTCGGCTCCGTTTGATTGAGCCTTGAGCGCACAGTTCAATTTACATTTCCAGTTCATGCAATACGATCGGCTCCGTTTGATTGAGCCTTGATCGCACAGTTCATTTATGTTAGTTATCGTATGATATTGGTATATTCATGTATGCTATCAAGTGTTAATGTATGTTATAATCGTGACTGCTATTTGCCAATGTTTGATTACCTACATGTGCTCTTTTATGATTATGCACAATATTTTATTGATAAACTAACCATAAAATCATTATCAAATGTTTATCTAATAAGGTTCACTCGCCAACTTATGTTGACCCAAAACCTCCCATTTTACACATGATACAGGTGAACCAGCAGCAGCTAGGAACACATAGGACCTGGATTAGAAGAAATAAAACAATTTAGTATTTGGATTGTTATGTTTGGATATTTTCCCTTGTATTGAATGAACATGTTTGGATGTTTGAGAATGTAACTTTGACTTCATTAATTATGAAACATAATAGTAAATGTCATGTGCTTTGGTGATAACCCAATTATGCCCCGACTCTTATTTCCGCTGCGGGTCGGGGTGTGACATCCACCACTGAACTGTGTGTCTATCCCGATTATAAACCCGTTTTTAATTATATTTATATATTGATAAAACTTCATCTTCTTCATTTAAATTACCCAGAACATCATCTCGCATGTTTAAACGAATTAAACGGTTTGATTAACATCAACCTATTGAACAATTGATAATGAAGAGGGTAAAAGTGAATATACCAATTGGAGATGAGTTATGACCACTTTCCGGTTGGATTCCGGTAACGAGTAAAAACTCCGGCGAAGGTTTATTTTGAACAGAAGCTTGAATAGAGAGGTTTTTTGATGATGATTGAGTGAATGAACGAGTTTAGAATGATTTGCAACCAAAATTTATACGCAATGCCCATCTTGATTTCGGTTTCTGAATTCAATTTTTAATCATTGCTTTTAAACGAATTTTTTATTGAATTGAATGGTCCACTGCAGTTATAACTGGTATTCAAACATCAATTATACTCGTTTGATTAACAAAATTGCTGATTGAGCTAGATTTATTGGATTTGCAGTTTCGGCAGTTACAGACATGAACTTGGAGGTTGTTTGCGGGTTTCATTATAAGTTTTATTTGTTGCCTAGTTTGAACATAAAGTGTGTGTGGTTCAGTGGTGTTTTGGTGTGTGAGTTTGTGGGGGAACCCGGTATATATATATATATATATATATATTAAAAGGTTTTATTTATTATATTATCATCATTTATTTAATTTCTTTCAATTTATTTAAATTAATAACTATAGATTAATAACTATAAATTAATAGCGCGTATTAAATGATAAAGAAAAAAAAAGGCATCAAGTCTTTAAATTCAATACTTGAATAATTTAATGAAGCGGGTTTTGAAACCTGTTTTACAACAGATGTTACAAAAGTTAACAAAATGTGTAAGGATTAAAATAGTCGGGTTGAGTGTTTTATAACTCATGTGATATTGTGATAAAGAGTGATATAAGTTTGATAAGGTTAGCCATGCTTCTATCAAAATTTCACATCTAAAAGTTTGCTATAATCACAATTTACAGTGATGATGTACACATCATCGAGAGAAACTGTTGAGCTTTTAGAGAGAAAATTTTATGAAAGACCTTGACTCAACGTAATTTTTCTCGACTTGCAGCTCTAGTATATGTGTAATGATATGTTTATCAATCCATCAAAGTACATTCAGAAGTTGTTGTGACATTTTACTAAGAACAAAGCTCATTCTTAAAGAATGTTAAATTTTATTCATTACATGATACAGAAAAGAAACCTTATCATCTCCAATTAAATGAATTGAAAATTTTGGTCGACAGTACCATAGTTAAGTGCAATAGGTGCATTAATATTTCTTGTTACCCATGCATGATTATAAATCTTTTATTTAAATATATTGATGTAATTTAACATTTGTCAAGCGAAGGAAAGTTGGAATTAGTTAAAACAACTACTTTGATACATCTAAGGTATGAAATATTATTTTACTAACCCATCGAAACAAGTTTGGTTAGCGTTGTTGATGTAGGGAATGTAACAAAAAACAGTTGTTGATCTTGTCGTATGTATATATGAGAGGAGGCAGTAGAAGTCTAACATGAAGGTCATGCATCATTGCTTAGTTTAAAGAATTGCACATAAGGAGATCAAACAACAATTTATTGACTACCAAGTTTTGAGAAACTTTCAAAGACGATCGACATTGTCACTTAAAAGATACATATTAAAATGAGGGGGAGTAATAAACACGTTATTCGTTCCTCTTCACTAAGTTTTCTGTTATCGAGTTTTCTTAATAAGGTTCTTAACGAGTAAACAAATCTGATCTAGAAGTATAATGGGAGAAAATACGCGCTGCACTCTTTTTCCCTCAGCTATGGTTTTATCCCACTGGGTTTTCCTAGCAAGGTTTTTTATGAGGCAACATCACCAAGCGTATTAGAATAATACTATAATATATCATCATGTGGATAGTCAAGGGGGAGTGTTATGAATACATCATTAAGAGTGACTCTCCACATCCTTAACTCCTCTTTTGTATTCAATCTTATATTAATGTATGGGCATATAAGTAGAGCCTTTGTCTTTCATACTTACACATGAATAAGATATATATTTACCATTCTCTCTTTATCTCTATATGTTAATAGGCTAGTTGTTACACAACAAAAAGGTCATATTACTTTTAGTAAAAGACAAGTTTTGATTCTATTAAAAATATATAAAAAAAGAAAAAACAAACAAAGCTTTTGGATTTTGAACCGAGTTTGGTTAAGTGGGATAGGTAATCTTAGTAACTTGGGTTGTGATTTGTTGGACATTGGATAGCAAATGTTTTTGAAACGGGTTTTTGATCTACAAAACTTTTGGAATTGACTATTCGGATTCAAACAAGTTCCAAGCTTAGTGGATTGCCAAATTTTAAAAAATGGACTGGGAAGATTTAATGTTGAAATCAAATATTAATGTGTCAATTCCAAAAGGGAGTTAACAGTACAAAAGTATTGTGAAACACTTATTTGAAACTTTCATGGTCATGAAAGATGAAACATTTGATAAGTTGATAAAACAATACGGTGATTTGATTTCAGAAATGAGGATTTGGGTCTGGCTATCGGATGATGAAGATATCAAAGTTTGTAGAATCTCTATCTTCTGAGTGGGATGATTATCTACATGAATTAAAAGGATTTCCATGGTTCAGATGGTTAGATCTAGATGATTTTATCAGAAAGATTAAAGAACACGAACCAGAAATTGAAAAGAAAAAGGCTATGAAACAAAAAGCTAGTATAACTGTAAAGGTGAAGAACAATGAAATCAAATAATCTACCTCGTTTACCATTGAAGCTTCATATTCTGAACTGGTTTGTCCAAAATGTGAAAAATATCAGACAGATAATGTCAAACTTTTGAAAGATGTGGAGAGTTTGACAATGGAAAATAAAAATTTAAAACAAATGAAAACGATTTTGAAAACAAAATAAAATTTTTTAGAAAATGAAAAATTAGTTTTAAACGAAAATATTTTAGAAAAGCAAAAAGAAATAAATTCTTATATTGAAAATATGATTCAGCTTGAAAAACAAATTGTAATTACTAAAAATGAAGCTTAAAATGTGAACTAGATTTTGAAGGGTTTTGTTACCTCTTCATTTTTGCTAGATCACATAATTCCTAAACCATTTAGGAAAGATGAAGAAACTGAGGAATATGTATATGATCTGGAAATTGTGGAATTGGTTATAAACCATTAGAGAATGTTAATAAAATTGATTCAGTAACGGTTGTACCTGATGACACTAAAAATAAAACTCCCTTAATTAAAATTACAATAAGTGAAAATGTCAAATTATGACGAAATAATAATTAGGATTGTGATGATGACATTGGTGATGATAAAAAAGATATATTTTTTTAAATTAAAATAAAATTTTCAAGAAATTGTTTTGCCTTTTGCTGAAAAAGGAGAATGTTTAACACAAAAGCCTTCAAAGAAAATGGGGAACAAAAACAAAATAAAAACAAAATGTTGAGCATTCTAAAAATTTTTAAAGTAACGATAAAAGATTATTAGTTCAATCATCCAATCATTATAAAAAATCACAAAAATTTAAACTCACAAAAGTTTGAGAATAAGTGGTGAAGGTTTGGTCACAGTGCTCCAAATAAACATCATTTTAATTAGAAAAGATGGAATGATGATTACTACGCGTCAAATCAATGTTATGATCTTGGAGTATGGATTGATCGAGAAGAATGGTACGATAACAGGGTGTGTTACAACTGTGGATTTAGTGGACACATTGTTGTAAATTGCACGAGACAAAGATTTGAGAGACAAAGATTTGAGATGAGAAGATGTTATAATCGTCAAACCAAATGTCATATTGTTAGAGATTGTCCAATGAGATCAAAGAGAGAATCGTTGGATAAATCTCACAAGAAGGATGAGAAAAAGAAAGAATAAAAGAAGATAAACAAGAGAAAAGCCCAAATAATGGAAAGTAAATTTTCGATTTAGATTTAGAATATATGTTTTTAGTTTCAGGGGGAGAAAAATTACAAATTGTCAATTGTAAAATTGAAAAACACCATCTCAAAATTATTTTAGATAGATAATTTTTTAAAGAAAAAATCAAAACAATAGAAAATATAAAAATATCAAAAACATTGAAAAATGCAAATGAGAATGATTGTGCGAAAAGAGGAAAAGATAGTATATCAGTGGACTATCAGTGCATGCTAAAGATATGTATTGTTTAAAATGGTTAAACAATCTCACTAAAGTTGTGTCGGTAGACTCAGCTAGACTAGTAGTTTTGCGAAAATGATACAAAATTAAAAGAAAAAGCCTAGTTCTAGTGGAAAACGCAATTGAAAGCATAGTATTTAGTTTTATCCTTCGTGACTGTGTTCCTACTTGGTAGCTGAATGATTAAAAGCATAGAAACCGACCAGTTTGTGAATATTCACAACTTACTGAAAAAGTCACTGTGATTGTGTTTTCAATTTCAAAAGATTTAAACTTATTTTATTTCTTTATTTTGTTTAAGCATCGGATATCCTCTGCGTATATGAAAGTATCGAATTGGATGTTAGTGACTAAACGTTTCTGCTTTATTTTACTTGGTGTTTCATTTAAATCTTTGATCACCTCTGCGTATATGAGAATAACGAACTGGTGGTAAAAATCTAAACAAATTCAGCTTGCTTTTCATTTGTTATTTTGTTTAAGCATTGGATTTTCTCTGCATATTGAAAGATCGACCCGATTGTTAATGTTTAAACATTCTACATTATTTTTACACAAATCACAGTTGATTAAAGTTTAAAGGCATTACTTGAGTTAGTGTATTACATGATGAGGGGTTATGTAACATCCGTCGAAAAACGGGTTTCCAAAACCCGCTTCGTTTATTAATCGAACATCCAGTTAAAATTTTCGTTGCATATTTATGGCTCAAACTAATTTTAAACAATACATAATTAAAAAACATTCTAGAATTTAAAAATTTTAATTAATAAATGATAAAAATAAGTGAGTAAAAAAATGAGATGAGGCTGCCGGGTTTCGAACCCGGGTAAGCCGGTTCAACAAACAACCAACACACCACTCCGCCACACACTTAAGTTTGGAATAATACTGAAATAAATAATACTTAACATAAAACTCGAATTCGAAAGCAGACTTCAGTGTGGCAGAACTCGCGATCACCGGAAAATCCGGCAATCCGCGAGTTTAGCCATTTTCCTTTTGATTATAACGTTATAACCGACTTCGACATTGGTTATAACCGACGTCTACAGTCAATTCCAGTCGTAACCGCCGGAGAGATTTGACCGAAATTCTTGAAAACCGAAAATCTTGTGCTTGACCATCTGCATTATAAATACCGACACCTTCAGAAACACCTCGCCCTTTTCTCTCTGGAGATTTGCACTAAAATCCCTTGATCAACTTTCTGTCGTCGGAGCAATCACAGTTCACCGGAGTTACTTCGCCGGAGATCCCGTTCAACACCGGAATTCAACAGGAAAACTTAACACCCCCTTTCGATTCGGTACAAACCTTTTTCCTATCTTGCGTATAATGATTCTGTTATAAATTCAGCTTTGAACAAATCAGTTAAAGGTTTAACAGTCGGGCAGAGGTTTTGGAAGAAGATGAAGTTATTGTTGTATATATATATAATATATAAATCGGCTTTATAACCGGGTTAGACACACAGTCCAGCGGCGGACTGTGTGCATTTTACATACATGATGCCGGGTTCGAGTCTTGAACATGTCCGTTTCTGCTGAGATAAAATCCATTTTTTTTTGAAACCACAACAGATTGTTCCACAGTATGTTGTTAAATATAATACAGGAACTATATAATACGGGTTAGACACCCAGCCGAGTTGTTCGGGCTGGGTGCAAGTCACACTAAGGTCGCAGGTTCGAGTTATGTCCAACACACCGGTTTAGTTGATTTAAAAACCTTTTTAATTAATTAATTTCTGAAACATACTAATCAGTATATAAGTATAATAAAAATCAATAAAACTAACAGGTTAGACACACAGCCCAACTGGTTGGGCTGTGTGCACACGAACCGTAGGTCGCGGGTTCGAGTCCAGACTCTCACACCGGTTCGATTGGTTTAAAACCTTTTTAATTAAATAAAATTCTGAATGATCCAAATAGTATATAAATATAATTAAAATCAGAAATATTTCGGGTTAAACACGTAGCTCAGTTGGTAGAGCTGCTTGCACGCGAACGGGAGGTCACGAGTTCGAACCTCACTCAGCGTACATAATTAACACGATCCGACCGGTCAACTGTCAACGGTCAACGGTCAAAAAATCAAAATTTTATTTTCTTTTTATTTATTTATTTTTTTGAAAAATCAATTAAAAACACTTAAAAATAATATTTTTGAAGTTAGAAAATTTCCTTGAACTCACAAAAATAAATCTAACAATCACATTAAGAACACTAATTAAAAATATTAATCTCAAATAAACGTTTATTTATTTATCGAATTATTATGTTATTATTTAGGTTAGTTTCTCTCGTGGTTAAATCCAAATTCGTGCACATTCATCATCAATCCAAGAAACGCACCCACTGTGAGTGAATTCTTACAAATTCCCCTTTTTATTCATGTTTTGGGGTGTATCATGTGTCGCTTTAACTATTTCGCTTATTCAAACTCGTGCTATTACCATTATATGATCTAAACTTGTAATGTAAATATTGTTTATTGTAATGTGTTTTTACATTTAGTCAAGTTGTGTGCAAATCAATTCATCAAGCCCATCAGTTCCCCGTTGGAGACGGGTTGAACATCGCGTGCCTCAAAATCATTCATTAGGCCCATCAGTTCCTCGTGGGAGACGAGTTGAACATCGCGTGCCTCAAAATCATTCATTTGGTGTGTGCGTGTGTATTAATTAATATTATGTGTTTTGTGATTAAATTTACATTTACGTTTATTCATATTTGGTTATGCACAATTTATTCAAATAACCAACATAACTAATCCTTTCAAATGTTTAAATAAGATTCACTCGCCAACTTTTTGTTGACCCAAAACCCTATTTTTACACATGATACAGGTGAACAGGTTGAAGCAAGGGTCACATAGGAAATTGCCTTAGAAGAAAAATAATGAAGTTATGAAAAATGTATTTGAACATGTAGTATTTGTATGCTTATTGTAATGTTCTTTAAAAAGAAATAATAAATATGAAACTTTATAGTAAATGTCATGAGCTTTGATGACACCCAATCATGCCCCGATCACCTTTTTCCGCTGCGGGTCGGGGTGTGACAGATTGGTATCAGAGCTTTTGACTATAGGGTTATAGGATAGGTTATTAGACCCTTAGAGCCTATACTATAGTTGATTAGATTTTAATTGTTTATGTGGTTACATGCAAACTCATGATGTTTATTTGTTTCATATTTATTACACACACAAATGCATGCAAACACTTCCACTATCATATTGTGAGATATTTAATGAGTTATACTTATTGTCAAACATAACAAGCTTACATATACATTCATCACGCCTATTTCAATGTTCACATATTCAAGTCATCCTCATATTCCTTTATTCAAGATTTTGTCGCATTTTTCGTTTTTCAATCTCATCAAAGTGAGTTCTACGACGAGCATGTAGTAACTGTAAGGGTACAAGTACCGGTAGTCGGAACGTCCTGTCTAGGTTGGCATTCGTATAAATCCAATATAACGGACCAGTTTGCCTACCTGGGGACTAACGATGAGAGTACGAAGGACCTATTAGGCCAAAGCATGCCACACCAAACGTCGTTCGAACTAACCCCACTTTGAGGTGTCACCGTGTCCACACCTGGATGCACTCCAAATTTCATACGTTACATAAATATTTCTCGATTTTCTCTGGGTTTTAGTGTACGTTACCAGGCTAACACATGCGAACCATATGAAAGACCCGGTAATCATGGGGGCCCACATGATTACGAAGGTGAAGTATGGCGGCATGCAAGGCCCAATTACGAGCAAAGCCCAAGACATCCTATGGATGTAGTAAATTTATTATTCTTCATTTATTTTATGAATGTTCATTCCTAAATACGACACATGACCCCTAAAACGTCCAACTCATACTCTTGATACGTATTTCTTGTAGATGTCTTCTAGCCTCTCTCGTAGGAAAATGAAATCAGGAAAATCCCGCGAGCGCATGGCTGCCCAAATCGCTCAACAAATGGCTGCCGTAATACCCAACATCGTAATTCAAGTACAACAGGCCCTTACCGCTAATCCCGTCAACCCAATCCATCAAGAAGATCAAAACATTGTCAATCCTCCCCCAAAAGCCACTAAATGCACCTTCAAGCATTTCAAATCCTGCGATCCTCCAAAATACGAAGGTACTGAAGGTGTCACAGCTCTCCTCCATTGGTTCGAGGAGATGGAAAACACTTTTCTAAATTGCGACTGTCCCGATGATCGCAAGGTGCGATATGCTACCGGTCGTTTGTTTGGAGTAGCACTTACATGGTGGAATACCGAGAAGGCCAAGCGAGGTACTGAGAATGCTATGACTTTGACTTGGGAAGAGTTGAAGGAAATCATGACAAGACGTTTCTGTCCAAGAAGCAAAATCAAGAAATTGGAAGATGAGTTATATTCTTTGAAACAAAAAGAGGGCGACCACACCACATACAACAAGAGATTCCTTGAGTTAAATCAAATGGTCCCCAACTTGTTCACTCCCCTCTACCGTTTGATCGAGCACTACATTCGAGATCTTCCATCAAAAATTCAAGACCCTGTAATAAGTACCACACCTGCAACTTTGGAAGCAGCAATGGAGTTAGCTACAGAGCTCACCGAAAACCGCATAGAAATAAGGACTTCAAGGAGGAGAAGAAGAAGGATAAAGCATCAAGTGAAACCTCAAACTCCACCCGAACCGAATCCTCTTCACAACCCACTTCTAAGAGAAAACGAGATGGGCAAACTTTCGCTGTCACCCAACGCAATCAACCAGCTTCACAAGCCGTACCCCTTCAAGCTATCCCAATCACTCAAGTAGCACCCAACTCAACTTACCCAAATAAGAAACCTTACATTGGACCTCACCCTGAATGCAACACCTGTTTTTATCACCATCCATCTACCTTACCTTGTCGACTATGTGCGAATTGTGGACGCTATGGTCATTTGAGCAAGGCTTGTCGCACCTCTCAAAACCAAACCTCACCCCCTACTCAAAACATGATTCAAACATATCAACAACCCCAATACCCCATGTTTCCATATGTTCGAGCTTGTTTTAATTGTGGCGACCCTACCCATTTTAGAAACACGTGCCCTCGATTGGTTAACATCATAAACGCCCAAGCTCAAGCAAACCCAGTTAACCAAGTAAATCAAGCAAACCCAGCTCCACGGCCAGCAAGAGGAAGAGCTTACAACATCAACGCCAATCCTGTTGAAGATAATAACGGCCCAAACGAATCACCCAACTAGCTTTCCCTCACCAAGAATCAAGACTTAACTCCAATCGTCTAGTTTTAATCTTTTCTTTTATCTCAATCTCTACGTATCTCAATTATAAATTTGAAATTTATGTGTCCAAGAATCTTAATGCGAATTACGATCTCAGTTTTGTTTTATACTCATTGATTTAACATTCATATCATCAAACATCTCGGCGTACCTCGATCACATCATTTAAAGAAGTTGGGTTGTGTCTCACTTATACATAGACTAACCCCTTCATCATAACAAACGAGAGAGGTACTGTCATCATTCAGTCATGTATCCTTTCAGAATTGAGACTCAAGCTTTGGTTGTTGTGTTTATTTATGTTTTAGAGTCACATAGAACTGATCATAATTTACTGACAAAGCCAATGAAAATTTGACAAAAATATGATGGATACGCCGCTGGTACTTCCTATATATAAGTATTCTTGTCAAAGGATTAAAAGCATTGTCAGGCGGTTATGAGAAGTTCCATGTAGGTTTTAATATTGTCATGGATGAAGTTTTGTTTTAGGATATAACCTTATCTTTCCAAACGTACCAATTCTCTCAAAACTCTTATGCATGAGATCATACCTAGTCAATCAACTCTTTTTATCAATATTCCTTATCTTAGGCATCAAAAAGCGATTCCTGTAGCAGGGTATCCAACCCTTACTAGGAACGTTACCGCCTCAAATAAAATTTAAACTCTCACCCCCTCCTAAGTATGAAATTGTCAAAACCACCCTCCTTTCGAGTCAAACATACCACTACTTAATTTCGGGACGAAATTTCTAAAAGTAGGGGATACTGTAACATCCGTCGAAAAACGGGTTTCCAAAACCCGCTTCGTTTATTAATCGAACATCTAGTTAAAATTTTCGTTGCATATTTATGGCTCAAACTAATTTTAAACAATACATAATTAATGAACATTCTAGAATTTAAAAATTTTAATTAATAAATGATAAAAATAAGTGAGTAAAAAAATGTGATGAGGCTGCCGGGTTACGAACCCGGGTCAGCCGGTTCAACAAACAACCAACACACCACTCCGCCACACACTTAAGTTTGGAATAATACTGAAATAAATAATACTTAACATAAAACTCGAATTCGAAAGCAGACTTCAGCGCGGCAAAACTCGCGATCACCGGAAAATCCGGCAATCCACGAGTTTAGCCATTTTCCTTTTGACTATTACGTTATAACCGACTTCGACATCGGTTATAACCGACGCCTACAGTCAATTCCAGTCGTAACCGCCGGAGAGATTTGAGCGAAATTCTTGAAAACCGAAAATCTTGTGCTTGACCATCTGCATTATAAATACCGACACCTTCACAAACACCTCGCCCTTTTCTCTCTGGAGATTTGCACTAAAATCCCTTGATCAACTTTCTGTCGTCGGAGCAATCACAGTTCACCGGAGTTACTTCGCCGGAGATCCCGTTCAACACCGGAATTCAACAGGAAAACTTAACACCCCCTTTCGATTCGGTACAAACCTTTTTCCTATCTTGCGTATAATGATTCTGTTATAAATTCAGTTTTGAACAAATCAGTTAAAGTTTAACAGTCGGGCAGAGGTTTTGGGAAGAAGATGAAGTTATTGTTGTCTATATATATAATATAAATCGGGTTTATAACCGGATTAGACACACAGTCCAGCGGTGGACTGTGTGCATTTTACATACATGATACCGGGTTCGAGTCTTGACCATGTCCGTTTCTGCTGAGATAAAATCCATTTTTTTTGAAATCACAACAGATTGTTCCACAGTATGTTGTTAAATATAATACAGGAACTATATAATATGGGTTAGACACCCAGCCCAGTTGGTCGGGCTGGGTGCAAGTCACACTAAGGTCGCAGGTTCGAGTTATGTCCAACACACCGGTTAGTTGATTTAAAAACCTTTTTAATTAATTAATTTCTGAAACATACTAATCAGTATATAAGTATAATAAAAATCAATAAAACTAACAGGTAAGACACACAGCACAACTGGTTGGGCTGTGTGCACACGAACCGTAGGTCGCGGGTTCGAGTCCAGACTCTCACACCGGTTCGATTGGTTTAAAAACCTTTTTAATTAAATAAAATTCTGAATGATCCAAATAGTATATAAATATAATTAAAATCAGAAATATTTCGGGTTAGACACGTAGCTCAGTTGGTAGAGGTGCGTGCACGCGTACGGGAGGTCACGAGTTCGAACCTCACTCAGCGCACATAATTAACACGGTCCGACCGGTCAACGGTCAACGGTCAAAAAGTCAAAATTTTTATTTTCTTTTTATTTATTTATTTTATTTAAAAATCAATTAAAAACACTTAAAAATAATATTTTTGAAGTTAGAAAATTTCCTTGAACTCACAAAAATAAATCTAACAATCACATTAAGAACACTAATTAAAAATATTAATCTCAAATAAACGTTTATTTATTTATCGAATTATTATGTTATTATTTAGGTTAGTTTCTCTCGTGGTTAAATCCAAATTCGTGCACATTCATCATCAATCCAAGAAACGCACCCACTGTGAGTGAATTCTTACAAGTTCCCCTTTTTATTCATGTTTTGGGGTGTATCATGTGTCGCTTTAACTATTTCGCTTATTCAAACTCGTGCTATTACCATTATATGATCTAAACTTGTAATGTAAATATTGTTTATTGTAATGTGTTTTTACATTTAGTCAAGTTGCGTGCAAATCAATTCATCAGGCCCATCAGTTCCCCGTTGGAGACGGGTTGAACATCGCGTGCCTCAAAATCATTCATTAGGCCCATCAGTTCCTCGTGGGAGACGAGTTGAACATCGCGTGCCTCAAAATCATTCATTTGGTGTGTGCGTGTGTATTAATTAATATTATGTGTTTTGTGATTAAATTTACATTTACGTTTATTCATATTTGGTTATGCACAATTTATTCAAATAACCAACATAACTAATCCTTTCAAATGTTTAAATAAGATTCACTCGCCAACTTTTTGTTGACCCAAAACCCTATTTTTACACATGATACAGGTGAACAGGTTGAAGCAAGGGATACATAGGAAATTGCCTTAGAAGAAAAATAATGAAGTTATGAAAAATGTATTTGAACATGTGTATTTGTATGCTTATTGTAATGTTCTTTAAAAAGAAATAATAAATATGAAACTTTATAGTAAATGTCATGAGCTTTGATGAAAACCCAATCATGCCCCGATCACCTTTTTCCGCTGCGGGTCGGGGTGTGACAGGTTATGCTGAAATTGTGGGTTCCATAAGAACTTAATGCAAATGAAAGTACCTTAACGTATTGGTAAGCATTATGAAAGTTTTTAGATTGAGTTTAACTGAGCAAAAATATCGACAATCTATGTGAATTGTTTAAACAAAGTGTTTCATAAAGATCAACGGTGCAGCTGATATGTCTCATTAAAATTGATATGATCCTCTAGCACGTTTTCTCACAAAAAAATTGTAAATATTACATTTCAGTATGTTTACATTTCTACATTCAACATTAAAAAACCAAAAAGATTTTCTTTCACAAATCTTCCATGGAAACCTAATAATGTTGAATGTGAGACGGACCAGCAAGACAGTTAAGATACTGTTTGTGTGTGGATACGTGTGATTGTACATCAACGTAAATGTTAGAGATTCGAAGCATCATTCATGGGGGAGACTAAGATTTCACTTTGAGATGTTTTACAAAGCAGATCAAGACTTAACATCACAGATTTCTAGCTATGTCAAGGGGGAGATTGTTAGTGCACTATTCGTGTAGCCATAGTTAGAAATATAACTGTACATGTAATGTCTAGTGTCTTGAGTTAGTATTATACCAGATAGAGGTTTCGCTAGGGTTTGATAGGATTGGTTAGAATAAGATAGGATTTGGTACGACAGGTTACGAAGAGAGCGGGCATGATTGGGAATGATATCATCACATTTATGTGATGACATCACAATTCTACAATCATCATGGCATCATAGTTATCACAATCACTAATATATGCATGCATGGAATGGATGATTATACATACGTATGGAGGAATACAACATATCACATACGTACGAAAGTAAAGGACTACATTCGTACGAATGTACATGCCTATGAATATCAGATATACGTCTGTTCAAGGAGTGAACCTACAAGCCTTCATATGGATCAAGTTGTTTTGTGTTCATAGGCGTCGAAACTTAATCCAGTTGTTGTCAGGATCGTAATAATACATTGTTTTTTACATTCATGTCTTGATTACGTTTCGGTATAACGGATTCCGCACGTTTAAACCGAATTAAACGCAGAACTTGTGTTCAATAATGAACGGTTCCTGACCTCACAGATCTCTCGGTCTATCGTTGGCAAGAACAAGTTGATGGTCACCGCTATTACAAACCCCCTGTACCGGGAACTACACAGGCTTATTAGTACCTTTATTGCACCACGCGAGATGAATCATGTGTGGTGCAATCAAGGTGACCTATTTACTTTTTACTATTTACTATATAGGGTGTCATGTGCCCTAGATTATTACCTCACTGAGTGATTTGCGACGGCTCACCACCGCCAGGAGTGATCGTCGTTGTATAGGGGTCGTACATCATAGTCATTGCTTGTGCATTGGGCCTCGTTTCAAATCAAGACCCCCTGTTCATGTTAGGGGGCATGATCGAGCTTACCAGATTGACATGATCGACCCCCTGTTCATGTTAGGGGGCATGATCGGCATGCGTATTGTAACATCCGTCGAAACACGGGTTTTCAAAACCCGCTTCGTTTATTAATCGAACAATCAGTTTTAAATTTTTGTTGTTTATTTATGATTAATTTTAATTTTAAACAATACATAATTAATAAACAAATTAGGATTTAAAAGCAAAAATTGTTAAAAAGTGAAAATAAGAGTACTAAAAATAAAACAAGGCTGCCGGGATTCGAACCCGGGTCAGCCGGGTCAGCCAATGACTTAACTCCCACTCATCCAACCACTCCGCCACTTGTATTAATTGATAACATATCGAAACAATTAATTCAAATGACAAAACACAGAAATCAAATTCAGTCATTGACGCGCCCATTTCGCAGTCGCCGGAAATCCCGACGACTTCGCCAATAATTGACGGTTTCTATAGATTTAATGGAAGAATTAATCCTAACATCGGTTATAACCGATGTCTGAACCCGCGACATCAGTCGTAACCGCCGGAGAACACTGACCATGAATCGAGACTGAAATCAGACCAAATGCGTCTCGATTCTTCCCTATAAATACACCCACAAATCTCTGGTAGCCTTTTCGCTCAAAATCGCACTTTTTCTCGAAGCAATTTCACTCGCCGGAAATATCCTGCCATCACCGGACTTTCGCCGGAAAACCGAGACTCACCTCAACACGGTAAACACCTCGACTCTTTCTGTTTCAATCCGTTGTTAGACTGTTACTAACTTCAATCCAACAATCAGAATCAATCCCAGACGACGTAGCCGGAATATTCAGCTCTCGCCGGAAAACCTCTGGAATTTCTAATCTCACGCTGTGAATCGGTATAATCATTCGAACTTCTGTTAATCCTTGTTTAGTACCCCACTTTCATAACTAATCAAACAAAACTGATAATTGATTCAAGCAGAAAGAATACACAAATCAGAGCCGACGTTCATTGCCGGAATTCTGAAGAAATACAATTGATCGGTACATTCGTTTCCTGAGTTCATTTTATTCATCACATTTCAACCAGTAATATGCTCGATGAACGACCCAATCAAGAACAGTTGAAAAATCGTCGACTGAGTCTTTGAGCGAAGAAGACGAAGTCGACTGTGTATTATAAGATTAATTAAAATCAGATTAATAAACGGGTTAGACACACAGTCCAGCGGTGGACTATGTGCAAATAATAAGAACACGTCTCGAGTTCGATCCCTGCCCCAACCTCACTCCTTTAAACAAAAATGCTCTTTTTAACCGAACTGGGATAACTCACAGAATCATGTTAAGTATAATAAAAACCGGAATATTAACCAGGTTAGACACACAGTCCTGGACTGTGTGCAACACTAACTCGCACGTCCTGGGTTCGAGACTGGTTAACGGCACCGGTTCAATGCAATTAAAATCCTTTTTTTAAAATAAATGATTTTCGGATTAAGTTAAAAAGTATATAAATATAATTAAAAACAGAAATATTTCGGGTTAGACACGTAGCTCAGTTGGTAGAGCTGCGTGCACGCGTACGGGAGGTCACGGGTTCGAGTCTCACCCAGCGCACATATATAAGCGACCGGACCGGTCAACGGTTAACGGTCAAAAGTCAAAAAATTTTTTTATTATTTTATTTATTTATTTAATTTAAAAATCAATTAAAAATACTTAAAAATAACGTTTTTAAAGTTAGAAAATAGCCTTAAACTCACAAAAATATACCCAAAGATCCTATTAAAATTGTTAATAAAATCCACTTACTTACCGTACCTTTTCGTTATTAACTAGGTTAGTTATTCCTCGTCGATCAATCCTCTAAATTCGTGGGCAATCAACATCATTCATCGGACGCACCCAAGGTGAGTGAATCTCTACAAATTCCCCGTTTTAATCACATTTTGGGGTGTATCATTGTGTCGTTATTATTTATTTAAATTAAACACTTGTGCATTTATCATATTCATGATCAAATGTGTTGCCAATATATATCTATTGTTTGTGTGGTTAATGATTAGATTAAAGTTATCATTTTCAGTACATACATTATCATAGGCCGCCGCTCCCCATTACCTATGAGCGTGAGCTGTTCCCCATTACCTATGAGCGTGAACGAGGCGTTGCCAACATAAGATCGGCTCCGTTTGATTGAGCCTTGATCTCACATACATCATCATAGGCCGTCCGTTCCCCATTACCTATGAGCGTGAACGAGACGTTGCCAGCATATACATTGTCATTCATATCATATACTCATGCAAGGTGTTTGTGATTGTTTGTTTATATTCGTTTGTTCATGTATGATTATTGCACAATTTTCCATATTAATTCCAATAAGAAATCAATAACAAATGTTTTTAACAAGGTTCACTCGCCAACTTTTGTTAACCAAAAATTCCCCATTTTACACATGATACAGGTGATCAAGTTGGAGCAAGAAACATATAGGGCGGCCTAGAAGAATAAACCAGTTTACATTTTGGATTGTTTTAGTTAATTTTTCCTTTCCTTGTATTGTATGAATTTGACTTGAAACTTTGAGATGTAACATATTAGTAAGCATCATGAGCTTTGGTGATAACCCAATTATGCCCCGACTCTTATTCCGCTGCGGGTTGGGGTGTGACATGTATCACCTATGACTTTCCGAGGGTTAGCCTTCGCTTTTGTGATCACGAAGACCACATTTTTGTCCCCTTCCAGCTTGTGGAGGTCATACCTCATGTCATGAAGCATGTCGAGCCAATTGATGAGCCTGAGGGTGAGGATGATGCTCAAGTCGAGCCTGACCTCCTAGCACTGGTAACACAGACGCAGCCACGCGATCAGTTGCCTCTCAGTATCTTGCACTCGATAGTGCAGATGAAGGAGGCTCAGATAGACGCCCACCACTCCCGTACTGAGGCGCGTTTGATGCGGGTGATCCAGAGGGATATCCAGGTGTCTATGGATCGTGGTCGGACCCCTTACCGATGTCGACGATGCCGGCAGCCCCTGGTAGGGATTCGCAGCCATAAGACGCTGATTAGGATCCACATGCGTTAGGAACCCATGAGGATCCGGCGGTCTTGGATAGTTTGTTGCCCTTTTTTGTATTTCACTTTTTGATGTATTTATTTGGATTATGTTACGCATGAACAAACTTATTATCTAGTTAAATTTGCAGTTTCAGTATTTCTATCTGTGATGTTTATTTACAATGTTTGGATTGGTTGGTTGGTTACGTGTAATGTATAATAAGATACGACAAGATATGATACAATACGATATTATGATACGACACGTCACGATATGATACTATACATCACAATACGATACGATACAATACAATTACAATACGATACCATACATCACGGTACCATGTAATATGAAACTACATGTCATGGTATGACACGATACTATACGATACGACACGACACGACACATCACGATACGATACGATAGACCACAATACGATATAATACGATACGACACGTCACAATAAAATAGAAAACAAAACATATAAAAAGAATATTTTAAAAAACAAACACCAACACCCAAACACCCATCTTTAAGCTCCAAAAAATCATTTAGTCCGTATACGAATCGTATAGATCTATACGGGTTGTATACGACCAGCCACCACACATAGACCGACACTGTTAGCCTCCCTTGTTTAAAGTTAACCCTGTATAGTTCATATAGCTCTATATGAATTGTATAGAAATGATTGTGTGCCAAATAAATTCTTGGGTGTTTAAATAGATTCAGCCTTTACCAAATTATTTTTAAGAAAACTTAGTGAGTGTGAGAGTCCATCTTTGTATTTTTAGCATATTTGGGGTTAAATACCTTCCTAAAATTACAATCATTATCTTATTTCTATAGTTACACACATAATAACAATAAACTTGTTTTATTTATATATCTAAAATACTTAGATTGGTATGTTATAATAGTTAATTAAGTTTTAGCATAAAAGAAAGATCGCTTTCTATACAAAATACACACACATATACATATATATACTACTAATTTATTTGTGCTTTGTCAATGAGTTGGTGGTAAAGTGGTAAGTGAGAGACCTCGGTTTCCAAGAGGCACAGTTTTGATTTATGCTTCCCCCGTTAGTTTTGGCGATACCGGATGATGATGAGAGACTAGACGAGTAGGTGGCGATTACTAGTTCGATCCTTGAACTGAACGAGTTTTATGTCACCACAATCTCGTCCCTTCGGGCGTTCACGGGCTTAAGTCCTAGCTAAGGGTTTTCCTCGGTTCGAAGGTTTAAAGGTGAGTGTATCCCATTGTGATAAATTTCTTCAGTAGCAAATTTAGAGGATTTGTTGATTGTTCAAAAAACGATTGGCATTGATAGTTGTACTTATGTGATTTATTAATATCATTTAATATTCTTTTTTATTTTGTACCTCTGACCCTTACACTTCCTTCTTTTATAATTTGTAACAAACTTTTGTCTCATTTATAAATATACATTTTTTTCACTTTCAACTATGGCCACATATGCTTTTCATCTTTTATAAATTTTCTGAATTATATTCGGTCAAAATTTTGCAAGTTAACATGGTGTAACGCGTGTGTATGGTTCAACGTTTTTATGTTAATATTTTCTGTTTAACTATCCCAACGCATTACCCGGGTACCTAAGTCGACTTGGTTATTCTTTTATATTATACGTTTCGGTCTAAGTTTTGCACGTTAAACGTGCCAACGCATGTGTGGTCCAATAGTTCAAGTCTATTTTTTGTTTGGTTAACAGTCCCACCGCATAGCGCAAACGAAGGGTGGTTTTGGTTGCATAATGTTTCAGTGGATTTGGTGGCGGAGGTTAGGGCTAGGAGGATACAAGAGTTGGTTGTGAAGAGGTGTTTGAAGATAGACATATCGCTGTTTTTGAAGTGGTTATTTTAGTTTGGTAACATGGGGGAGGGGGTCAAAATACTAGTTTATATTAATTTACTAGGTAGTACAAGATATAAGATAGAATGTTATATTAGATTTAATTAGAATAAACATGTGGACTACGTTAAATGTAGGGGCAACCCACAATCTAGGTGGGGTTTGCTTCCATCAATAAAGTGTAATTCCCCCCCCCCCCCCCTTCTATTTAATTGCTTCCATCAATATTTTCTATTTAACTATCCCAACGTATTACCCGGGGTTCTAAGTCGACTTGGTCATTCTTTTATGTTATACGCTTCGATTTAAGTTTTGCACGTCAAATGTGCCAACGCATGTGCGGTCCAATAGTTCAAGTATACTTTTTGTTTGGTTAACAGTCCCACCGCGTAGCGCAAATGAAGGGTGGTGGTGGTTGCACAATGTTTAAGTGGATTTGGTGGCGGAGGTTAGGGCTAGGAGAATACAAGAGTTAGTTGTGAAGAGGTGTTTGAAGATAAACATATTGTTGTTTTTGAAGTGGTTATTTTAGTTTGGTGCCCCACAACATGAAAGAGGGGGTCAAAATACTAGTTTATATTAATTTACTAGGTAATACAAGATATAAGATAGAATGTTATATTAGATTTAATTAGAACAAACATGTGGACTACGTTAAATGTTGGGGCAACCCACAATTTAAGTGGGGTTTGCTTCCACCAATAAAGTGTAATCGGGTCATTTAAAAAATCTACTAATTTTATATAATTAACAAAAGAACGTCAAATGTCTTTACAAATGCATAATGAAAATCTAATATACTTTTAGTTGTTATCTATGGATTTTGATTTTGTAAATCTAGCCGTAACAAATGTTTGTAAAACCATATCGGACATTGAACCATAAAATATTAAACAATAAGCCAGTTAAAAGAAAAATCATAAAAATATAAAATTATTATTTTTAAGTTAACTAAATTAATAGGCAAATAATTGATAAACTAAACACATATTTTTACTACACCTAATACATTGACTTTCTTATCATTTACCTTCACATAAAAAATATCATATTTAGCGTAAATATTACTCATACTCTACTTTACACCAATAATTAAAAACTACTCCTCTTACTCATGTTTAAACCTAAAACAACTTACTTATTAAAAACTCAAATAAGAAAGAAAGTAATGTTTAAATTGAAAATTGGGTTGATAATGTTTAAATTAAAGATTAGCTTGATAACGTTTAATAAAGCCCACTCCAACACCTAACAATAAATATGTAATCTTCTGTTAGGGAATTTTGTAAACACGGGTAATTTGAGAGGCGCTTAATCATTCTCAGGTAAGATTATATCATTGGCTCTTTCGAATAATTTAATCGTATACAACTCTGAACTCGAGAAATTGAACAACAGTATGTGTATAAAAGAAATCGTGAATGAAGCAGTAAAATACAGCTCTGCCCCTTGAACTGTGCTAGGGGTTGCCGCCCCTTGAACCCTGCTTGCCCAGGGGGCGTTGCCCCATTGGAACCCCTCATTTGGGGCTTCGCCCAAACACTCGGAATCATAACAACCCAAACAAGTGTGTACTGCCGCACCTCCTAACTTATTCGATATATATTATAATTCCCTTTGGTCACCAAGTTAATCCCAATTACACTAAATATCTAACAATCCTCCCCCATTTTAGCGTAATCCTTGATCAACTTAAACAAATTCACAGCGTCAAATAAATGCATAAATGAAATATTTCGATGATTGAATTTCATATTAGTATATTACACATTCCAAAAATTTGAATATAGGGATGTCGCTAAGTAATGAACCTTTTCTATTCACAATGAATACATGAAGATAATATTACACAAATTTACATACTCTTATGTTCTATCATAGCATTATTTTTACTAGCTTGTGTCCTATCGTACATAAAAGCCAAGTCCTAGCTTATTGAAGCGACTAAACTTCATGCTCATATAGGTAGCTTTTTATTCTTGCATTTGTATATGCAATTTTTCAAAGAACTATTAGGATGAAAACCTTGAACCTCCTTTAACTTGTAGGTCTAAACACATACCTTGGGATGATGCTACTAATGTGTTCCAATTTCTTGATGTTAAGTTTTCCGCATTGAATTCAAATCTAACGTCATATTAGGTGGGAATTGTGTATCTTAACACGAGAAATTTCATATGGACGTTAATCCCATCCCACTACAAAAAAAAGTGTCATTTAGTGGCACACAATTTTAATGACACTTAGTTAATATGCCACTAGTTTAGATTTTAATGGCATTTTGTGTGTGCCAAATTTTCTTAACGTGTATTATTAGTGGCATTTAGTTTTTGTGTTACTACGTTAGGTTTTTTTGTGGCACTTTACGCATGTCACAGGTGCATTACAAACCATTTTAGTGACAGTTAACTTTTATGCCACTATATCAAACATAACTTCACATTTTTATAACCAAAATTTTAATCTTCTCCAAAAATTTGATCCTCAAAAGTTAAATTTCCTAAAAACATTGATTTCCCTCTCGCCCCTTCTTTGAAAATTTCATCCTCTAAAAGAAAATTTTCTAAAAGCTTTAATTTCCCACTCACTTTCACTAATTTCTCCCTTCTCCTAATATTTCCTACTCACTTTCATTGATGCTCATTTTCCTTCTTTGTAACCCTAGCTTGCAGGTCTAATCTCATGAAGTCATTAGCGAATTCAATTCGATTTACTACCCAATTGATTCTTAATCTCATTGTCGAATTCAATTTGATAGAAACCCTAGCTTGCATGTCTAATTTCTATTTTTATGACTTTTTGCAGGTAGTTAGGGGAACTTGAGAGATCAACCATCAAAGTCAAAGCAACCCCATCTCCACCCTCACACCCAGATCGCTACTTTTTGTTCATAACTCATTCAGTTTCTCCACACCATTTTACCCAATCTATTTTCATTTTCAATACCTAGAAATCAATTTACACCAATTTGGGTTTCAACAAGGGTTTTGCAAAAAAAAGTCTTTCTATTTCAAAATGTCAATGTTCATGGTTATTTTACAACTCCTTTTTCCTGCTGCTGAAACCCTAGAAAACCCAAAAAAAAGTTTATTTTAATTAGTTCAAAAACTTGTTTATTCAAACGATTTTCATCTGGGTGCTCTTGAAAATTTATTTGTGGTCAAGAATCAAGAAAGTTGCCTGCTTTCTGTCGAAGGTCCAATCTTTGTTGTTAATAGACCCATTTGGGGTTTCTTTTGAATCCCTAGAAAGATCATGAAATGGGTTTTTTTTTTCTTGTTTATAATTTATCTTACTTCTGTGTTTTTTGTTGTTAAATTAGGTTAATGGATAATTCTTATGTGGGTGGGATTTCATGGGAGACTACAGAAGATGCTATCAAAGACCATTTTAGAAACTATGGAACCTTGGTGGGTTCAGTTATCGCTACAGTGGGTTCACTTTCGTTTTCTTTTGGAATGCATCAACTCTTGGTAAAGTTCTTGTTGACACACATACAATCTTGGCAGAATGGTTTGTTTTTCTTAGCTTTTTTTTCTTTTATTTTTCTGGATTGCGTTGTGCTGACTAATGACTTTCTAAGACTTTGGAGTGTTATATATTAGGTATTTATCATGTTAACATTAGGTTGGTTTAGAACTTCTGGTTTGACAATTGACTACTAGTTTATCAATACATAAAGGATCCAAAATTGAGTGACTGAGTGAGTAAACGAAGATATAGTTTGGTAACTTTATATTCGGTTTGCATTAACTAATTTCTCTTTCTGTATTTCTTTAGTTTTTGTTGTTGTAAGTACTAAATTCTTATCATATGGATGAACTAGATTTAACATTCTGTTATATCAATTCTCATCATCCTATCAAGTTTTGCAACAAGTTATTATCATAAAGCACGTCTATGCGCATACTTTTTCTGAAATATCATCATGCATATTGATTGGCCCCACTTTGTTCTTATATGAAGAACAACTTAGTATGTCAATGTAATGTCAGCTTATCTTGTATATCTTATTTAAAATCTCGTTTGTCTTTAGGGTTTTGCACAAGTTGTTGGTTTCTCATTATACATAGTTTTCCAAAAAACAAATCATATATGCATAGTTTCGTGTGGTTTATCTTTAAG
The DNA here is from genome assembly GCA_947069175.1 of Scalesia atractyloides. NCBI lineage: Eukaryota > Viridiplantae > Streptophyta > Magnoliopsida > Asterales > Asteraceae > Scalesia > Scalesia atractyloides. Next base: position 12,513,116 of record CAMTDV010000026.1, on the reverse strand, counting down.
ATCTGCTTGTTCTACCCTGAGGGAAAAATTGCAACATGTTATAGTTACTTTTTCTTGAACGATAAAAAAATTCACTGTTGATCAGTTCTGTTTAAACATAATGGAAAACATGAATAAAATACCCGTGACGGCCGACAGGTCAGCAAAGAATCCAGTCAGAGATGCAGCCATGGAGTTCGACATCTTTGTAAGTATGATCTGGTTCCTCCTTAGGGTGTAAGATTATGATGGTGATAACCGAACTAAGGATGAATTCAGTTTAGGTTATGGAGAGAGAGGTGAGGCGATAATGATTATGTTATGAGTAAAAGTGTCTAACCATAAATCTCTCTAATCATTTCCTTATATATACACCAAGAAGGAAACCCTAATTAGTTAATAAGGGTAATATGGTCCATTAACAATTACCAACTAATATATAATATGATTAATATTATTTTGATATAATATTACATAAATGATTATAATGGCTACTTGATTAAATATTATAAATATGATATATTTAATCTTACATTCTCCCACTTAGCCGAGTAATAATTTATCATGAGTATTAGATTAGTCTGATCAGAGTTAATACTCATTTTAGCTTTAAACCAAGAACCGTAGTAGAGAAATACAGCCGTTGAATCATCATTCGACTCAGGAACCCCATTAGTCATACTACAGCCTCAATTTAAAACCTAACAATTATGATCAAAATATGCAAGTAAGCCTTTTAATGTTTGATTTGTATTTTTCTCTATATGTCATTATACCGGCAGAACATATGTTAGAAACATACAAAAATCAAACTGTTGAGGAAAATTAATAATTAATCGTTCATAGTACGATATGCAGTTGTACATAGTCATAAATAAACCCGTCATTATTATAAGCGATTACATAATAGTTGTGGGTGATATACTTTCAGTTATAGGATCCTTAAGCATATCATGAATGCATTCGATACAAATATTTAGTTTGCTAAATTCATTCATAAACGAATAATTAACTTTGTAACGAAATTTAATGCAGCACCTCTCGAACTCTTACTGTCCAAGGAGACATGGTAGATGACTTTATCACAATAAGTCTTCAATATATAATTTATATGGAGTTAATAAACTTATGAGTCCACTAATAAATTTTCAACAACATTTAGTGACTATTGCTTTGTGATCAACAACATATTATGTCATTATATCTTAGGTTGTTATTATAAGTTCATTATAACTCCTTCATGAGATAGATAAGGATATGCCCAGAAATTACATTTTGTCATATTTGAATAACCGGTTTGAGTTCTCACTTCTTCTTTAAATTATATTCTCTCGTTTCCTTTATAGATATTTTAATACTCCATAAGATGCTTCACATTAATCTAGATATATCTAGTGTGTTACAATGTGGGTGGTATCTAAACGAGTACAGACTTAAACTACATAAGGCTTCTAATTAATGAAGCGTAAGGAAATAATCTCATTTACCCTATTATCCTCTAAAGGAGGGCAGTATTCTTTGTTACATATGTAAGGACCCATTTAAAGTTAAACTTATAAACGAAAATAGTGTCTCATTAGGTCTATCTCGGTATGCTATGATATCTATTACATAAGAGATATCTCTGAGATCTATTATATCAAAATTTGTTTTTAACAATGCTTTGACTTATGTAACATATACTTGTCAAAAGAATGTCATCTATACATAGACAAATTTATTTTAGTTGCTCCCACTCATCTTGAGGTAGGTACATTAATTCACATGTTTCTTGATGAAAATAATTGTGTTAAGATTTCATCGCATTATGATGTTTGCATTAACTCATACATGAATTTTATCGGCTTATAGATAAATTGTTCTTTAACCTTAAGTTTAGAACTTTCAGTTTGGTTTATGAACATGTAAATATGTCAGCCAGTTGTTAGGAAAGTTGTTTTAATGTTCAACTAACGTAGCTCTAAATTGTTATAAGCTGCTAGAACAGTGATGATCCTCAAAGAAACTTTTCTAATATAGGTAAGAAGATTCTTTGATAATTTATCTCTTCTTGAGTATAACCTTTGACAATCAATCATGCATCTTGGTGTCTTAACGTTTATATTAGGATTTGGTTTGATTATGAACACTCTTAGGTAATTCAATCAAATCCCAAATGTTATTCGAACACATAAAATCAGTTTTACTAGAAAACAGTTTTATTCCATTGAGAAGATTTATTGACGCTAATGGTTTAATTAGAAGAGATAGAATCAGTACACTTTTCCAAAATCCACTTCAACATTAGTTAAGGAGGTTATGTAATCATCAAAGTTAGTAGGTTTTTAAACCAAGATGACCTCCTGAGTTGATTATTAGGTTTATTAGAAGTTTCAATTTTGTGGGTTAGCTCTTGGTTAGGTTGCTATATTTTTTTAAGGATTCTAAGTCTGTAAGAGTTGGTGCAGTATGATGTACAAGAGGTGTAAACGGAGTTAAATTCGGAGTAAAATTTAATGACACTCTTCCCCCCGCCTCTTGTATTCCTTGCAAGTCATGATAAAGACTTTACCCCTCCCACTGACCTTAGAAGTCTTTAGGAACTCAACATACTTAGGGTCAATATTTAACGACCAACATATTCTAATAGAGAAACGAATTTATGACGTTAGTCGTTGTAGTTTCTCTTGTTGAGGATTATATTAGTTTAGGTAAGAAATCTAAGTGTGCTCACAATTAAGCAACAATGAAACTTTTGTAAGAGTAGCACTAGATTTTAAGAGACAAATTTTGATGAAACAGTGCCGAAATGGAGCAGTTTCTTGTACAAGAGGTGTAAATTGAAGTAATGTGAAGTTTTCACTCCCCCACCTTTTGCAACTTTTGCAAGTTATAATTAAAACACTAAATGCTTCTACTGATCTTTGATATCTCTAAAATTGCTACAAGAGAAATTTCAATAAGGTACGTGACGTGGGAACCTATCATATATATGTTAGACTTTACTTGATTTCCTTAATGTCCAGATGTCATAAGAAGCTTAGGGACATATTTAGTAGAAATCATATTAAGTATATATATGAATAGATTTCTTTAAGACTATGGGCCATATGAGACAAATTTAGATACAAGTGGATAGTCTTTAAATGATAAATGAACTGTGTCTGAATATTCTATTTTGAATAAGTTTCATGAATGTCAATGAAACATACTTATTCCTTAAGCCAAAATATTTTATGGCTTTTATCATCATGATTTAAAATCACTTAGAATGAGATTAGATGGGAAAATCATCCTCATTAACCATGTCATGATTTCTCATGAATTTCGGTTATAATGAATGAAATTTATAGGTCTCACTTTTCTTTTGTCACATTCTCATTTGCATGATAAGAAAGTTGTGAAAGTGTAAGGTATCATCTAGTTTCATCTTATTAATGCTTCTATTCAGATATTGAGAACAAATAATATGAGCGTTTAAGGTAAGTGTGACTTTATGTTGACTATGCAAACCTCACAACTATCATAATATAGCTTTAGTATTGATACTAAATTCTGATTAATTTTCTGAATATGTAATGTATCATAAAGAGTAATTAGAAGACAACTTTTCATGGTTCTTATAGCCTTAACATTTAATTTTGTCACGTTAGTTATTTGTTGAATTCTAGTAAGAAAACATTTAGAACTAGAGTCAACTTATCAGGTGTTAACTGGAATATTAAGATTATCAGACTTAAAGATAATTAAAAGGCGACTACCTATTTATCCAACTGTTCTTTTGAATTATGGATAATCTCTTTGATTATGCCTAATGGCATAATTAGGCAGTGAGTTTCTCCCTTGAAGAACCTTAGAGTTGGAATTACTACTTGTATTTTGTCTATGAACCTTAGAAGTATTCTCTTTTAGGTTTTAGTGGTAGTGAGGTGAATTACATCGTATTTTCCAGTTGTAGGCATTTCTTTTCCTGTACATATGTTGCTGATCAACACACTCATTTTCCTTTGGTACTTTTGAGTGTTACAGTTGATTTATTAGGCATCAAATTGTACTAGTGAAGAAGTTAGTAGTAATTCACTGGAAAAGATGTACTTATTTCCATGCGTAGGCCCTTTCTTTTATGGGTCATGGTATTGTACATTATGATTTATTCACGGATACCATTTAACCCTTATAGCTTAGAATTTGAAATGAAGACGTGCACCTTAGGAGTTCTTCTGATTATTCTATAAAATTAGATTAGTCTTAGGAAAAACATAATCTGGAATAACTTTAGTAATAGCAGTTATATTAAATGAGTTGTTGATTAAAATAAGAGACATCGTGTTCGACTTATCCTATTCATCATACTCTACTTTGCTTCTGCAGCATTTTTATCAGAAGAGAGAAATAGGATTATCATGTCTTAAGGGATAATCAAGAATTTAATTCAAGAGCCAATCTTATAGAAACTTTAAGTAAAGCAAAACATATTAGGTTTAGGAATTAGAGTGGATGAGACACTGATTTATAGAAGAAAATTACAGTGAGTAATGTTATGGGGTGTTAAAGATGAGGCTTACAAAATATGATCATAAGATTAATGAATGATCATTAATGTGAGGATCATTATTTGAAGAAGTTGTGATGTGTCTGTTACTAACATCAAAATAATAGACTTAGTTAAAAATTCTACTTAAATGAAGACAAAACAGCTTTGGCCAGAAGTATAATCATCTAAGTATGTGTGTAAAGTATTTGTGACAAATCAGCTTTGGCCAGAAATGAAACAATCACTTTAATTATGCACTTGTTAAGTATGCTAGACATGAATGAGTTAGATCAGTTTTAGCCAGAAATAAGACATTCACGTTTATAATGCATAATTAACATAGCTTTGGTAATACTTGAACAATAAATAGATGCATCAAATCACCTTTGGGCAGAAGTGATACATCAAAAACTCATTCAAGTTAAGCTATTTGGTTTTGCAAAAGTTATTTGATTATGATTAATTAAGTATTTATAAAACCATTTATTTAATAGCTGAAATTTAGTTCACAATAATAGCTTAATGTAGTAATCAGATTTTGGATGAAACTCGAATTATTCCGAGATAGGCATCTCGGATGAGTCTCGAATTAGTCCGAGATAGGCATCTAGGATGAGTCTCGAATTAGTCTGCCATGGTCATCTCGGATGAGTTTCGGATTAGTCCGAGATGGTCATCTTGGATGAGACTCTGATTATTCCGAGATGGGCATCTCGGATGGATCTCTGATGAGACAGACTTGAATTAGTTCGAGATGTTCATCTCGGATGAGACTCGAATTAGTCCGAGATGAGGTATCTCGAATGGGTCTCGGATCCATCTGAAACTTGTCCTTAAAGACTTCGAAATCTCTAATCATGGCAGTTAGTTGTGATAAGTTTTGAAATTCGAAAATTAATGGATTATGGGATAATTTGTTTCCTTTTTAATGTCAATTTAGTTTATCTAATTATTTCGAAAATTATATCCTTTTATAAAGCAACAGATTTCGAAAAGTTTTAATTAGATAAAATAGATCAAAAACAAGAAAAACACCCCATAACCCGAATGACATTCCAAAATATAGGAATTCCTTCGAATTTCATAAGAACATATGATGAACCCTAAAAAAACAAACTTAATTTTTGGAATAGTAATCCGAAATATAGGATTATGATGATTTCGGAATAGTAATTTATCCATTAAACAAAAATCTGAATTTTAACTCACAAAATTTATGTGATTCCAGAACAGTATTTTCAAATTATTATTAGGTTTTCAAAATTCTGTTTTCCAGATTTTTAATCCTAGAATAATGGATTCAAAACAGAACTGATTTATTAACATATGCTCTGATACCACATGTTGATCAGTTCTGTTTAAAAATAATGTAAAACATGAATAAAGTACCTGTGACGGCAGACATGCCAGCAGAGAATCCAGTCAGAGATGCATCCATGGAGTTCGACATCTTTGTCAGTATGACCTGGTTCCTCCTTAGGGTTTAAGATTATGATGGTGATAACCGAATTAGGGATGAATTCAGTTTAGGTTATGGAGAGAGAGGTGGGGCGATAATGATGATGATGTTATGAGTAAAAGTGTCTAACCATAAATCTCTCTAATCATCTCCTTATATATACACCGAGAAGGAAACCCTAATTAGTTAATACGGGTAATATGGTCCATCAACAATTACCAACTAATATATATAATAGGATTAATATTATTTTGATCTAATATAATATAAATGATTATAATGGCTACATGATTAAATATTATAAATATGATATATTTAATCATACACTCACGTGTAAACTCACCCTACCCGCGGCAATGTCCAAGGTCAACTCCTCGACCGCCATGAGACTGTGCCCATGATGCACGGGAACCGGATGGAATTCGTAAACCCTCGGCCCCCGTCAGGTTCGAATCCGGGATTAAAGCCCCGGTTTGTCCGTTAACCCAAGCGGGAATCGCATTTGCGTCTCCACTAGGAAGAGCAGGCCACCAACATCCCAGAACCAAGTTTAGCTACTTAGGCACTAGCCAGAATGCTGGAAATAACAGGTATTTTACTTGAGTCAAGTTAAAGCCTCAAGACGAGCTTTTTTGGTTTACAATACTAGAACCTTTGTTTTCACTAATCCATTTTTTCCAGGTGAGTTGTGTTATATGTGAGTTAATGAAATAAGCATTTTTATATAACTTATCTTATCGATTTAAAATTTCATAATCTTGAGTGTTATCTGGTTTTGAGTCGGTTTTATTCTCTTGTGTCCAGAGAATTAACGAGAATTAACTGATTGCTAAATTATAAATTTGATGTTGTCTTACGTGGTTTCAAGAGGTGTCTTTTATTCAGTAAACTAAACTGGTTGATATAAATCAAATTGAGGATTATATGTATATGAATGTAAGTTGGATCTAAATAATTGATTGAAAGAGGTTCAGTTTTTAATTTTATTTTTAGTTTTAAGAAATAAAGAATGGTAAAAGGCAGAGAGATCTGCAAGGTGTCATAAATGGTATTAAATAGCTGGATAGGCTTCTATTTTTTTGTTTAATTTATTATATTTTTTTAATAAAAAGCTTATAAAGTTTTGTATGTTTTTCTTTTTTGGCAAACAACTAGGTTTCTAGCATCTTTTTCTAAAGTCAAATCAACATTGCCCTTGTTTCTAGTTTTATCTACCAGTATTGACACAACACGTCTATATATTTGTATGTATATATGCATAATAGTTCACGTAAGTGTGACAGTGTGAATGAATGATGTCTTGCATGTATGTATGCACTAAGAATAGTTAAGGTTAATCGCCATTGGTACCGGCGATAAAAGTCCACAATCGCCAATGGTACTTACGTTGGTACTTTCTGTTTCATTTCATCTTTCTTTTCATAAGTTATTTTCATCCTTGTCTTGTACTTAATTTTGATCATTTCGTTGTGTTATTTGGTCTTTTGTAGTTACATACGGTTATTTCTCAAATTGACGATGTGCACAAAATATATGGAACATCGCATAATGGGAACTGGTGATAACCATGATGTGATTTATGAGGATATTATTGATAAGTGCAATGAAGTTTTGAGTTTTTATTCATATATTTGTTAGTTTTTTTGTTTTATATGTTTGATATTTAGACTTAATTTGACACTTTAGATATTTGGAATATGTTTGGAAGACAATCGAAATTTTAATTGAAGTGATAAAAATTTTTATTTCTATATTTTATAGTTTTTATTTAAATTTTATATATAAATAAATAATGGTATTGCAAGAAATCAAAATTATAATGATAAACATCTATACTGGTGTATAGTTTTATGTGATTTTGTGGCAAAATTATATGCCACTAAAACCCCAAAGTAGTGGCCAATCAAAAAGTGTCACTAAAACCTCAAAAGTTTGTAGTGGCATATCAAAAATGTGTCACGAAAAGACTTTAGCGTCACCGCTTCTAGTGTCACTTTCTTTTGCCGCCCATTTCAATAGCGGTCTTTAATGGCACTTTTTTGTTTTTTTTAGCACTTTTTGTATGCCATTAAATGGCAATTTTTTTTGTAGTGTCCCTAAACTTCCTTGTGCACAAGATTTTTACTTAACTCTTTGGTTAAATGGTCGGCTAAATTCTGTTGAGTTCTTACAAACTCCACTGATATCATCCTATGCATGATAAGCTCACAAATCATGTTGTGTATAACAAATAAGTGTCTGGACTTCTTATTATACACTTGGCTATAGGCCTTAGCCAATGTAACAACAATAACACATCTAATTGATATTAGTGATATAGGTTTAGGTCACAATAAAATATCATAAATCAAGTTTCTTAGCCACTCAACTTATTTGCTAGCTACTGCTAACACTACAAACTCATATTCTATTGTTGAGTTACTTATGCAAATCTGTTTCTTAGATACCTAAGATATGGCACCTCCTCCAAGCAGAATAGTCCATCCACTTGTGGAAGAATAATCTTCCATGTTGTTAATCCAACTTACATCTGAATAACCTTCTAAAACTGAAGGAACTCCAATGTAAGTGAAACCATATTTCATGTCCATTCAAGTACCTAAATACTTGATTCATAGCTTGCCATGAATTGCACTTGGATTCCTAGTATACCTACTAAGTTTTGCAACAGCATAAGCTATATCTGGTGTAGTGCTTATCATAGCATACATGAGGGATACAATAGCTCTTTAATACTCAAGTTTACTTAAAACAACCCCTTTATTTGGTGAGAGTTTAAAAGCAAGATCTATTGAAGTGCTAACCGGAGAACTATCATGAAAATTAAACTTTTTCAACATCTTCTCAATATAATGAGATTGAGAGAATGATATACCATTGTTCTCCCGTTTGATCCTTATACCAAAGATCACTTCTGCCTCCCCATGTCTTTCATGTCGAAGCAAGATGACAAAAATTTCTTTGTTTTATCAAATTGATCTTGGTCTTTACTGAAGATCAACATGTTATCTACATATAGGCAAATCATGACTCCTTTTCTAGGAGCATCAAATTTTCTATATACACATTTGTCCGCTTGGTTTAATACAAAACCATTAGACAAAACCACATCATTAAACTTTTGATGCCACTGGTTATGTGCATGTTTTAAGCCATACAATGACTTAACTAGCTTACACACCTTATGCTCATTACCAGACATAACAAAACCCTCTGGTTGTTTCATATATATTTCCGTATCCAAATCACCATTTAAGGAAGCCGTTTTCACATCCATTTGGTGAATCACAAGATTGTGTATTGCTGCTAGAGCAACCCACAATCTAATACTGGATATTTTTGCTACAGGAGCATATGTATCAAAGTAGTATATTCCTTCTTTCTGTCTAAAGCCTTAGATAACCAATTAGGCTTTAAACTTATCAACTGAACCATCTTGTTTCATCTTTTTCTTGAAGATCCATTTACAAGCAGTGGTTTACACCCAGTGGATACATCAAACAATTTCCAAGTGTTATTCTACATTATAAGAGTGCATCTCATCATTTATAGCTTCTTTCTAGCATGCTACATTTCGAGATGTCACGACTTCACTATAGGTTCTAGGATCTTCTTCAATATTAAAACAATATTGATATTGAGTTTAAATCTCATCTATAGATCCTTCAACCAAATATAGTTGAAAATCATCACCAAATGATTTAGCTTTTCTTACTCTACCACTCCTCCTAGGTTCCAGAGGAGTATCAATCATTTGGTCAGCCATTTGAGAGTTACTAGAGCTTGAAACCATATCCTTAGGTCTAGGTACATAAGAGAATTTGTTCTCATCATAATTTGCAGTTCTTGCTTCAAATTTCGTATGCATAGACACGTAGTCATTTGGTTCTATAACATAGAACCTGTGAGCAAATTGTCACACCCCGGATTTTCAACCCGAAATCCATACACCGGTGGGCCCGGGTGGGGAGTATTGTGACATCAGTTGATAATCATCATAGTCAATTAAACACGGCACAGCGGAAGTCTTGGAGTAAAATTACTATTACAAACCGAATGTTCGAAAATACAAAATAGAGTAAACTTCCGTTTTGCTCCCTATGGTTTGGTCGTTTTAATGGTTTTGCCCCAAACCTTTAAAAATAACCATTTTGCTCCAATAGCTTGTTGTGTTTTCTCCATTTTGCTCCCCGCCTCTAACTCCATCAAAATTGTTTATTAACTGAAAGGGTATTTTGGTAATTTTATAAATGCAATTATTAATTTATTAAAATCAATTTTGTATTTACGCACATACATATAAGAGGGATTATCTCTCTCTCTTTATTCCCTTTATATGCCCCTTTTCTCTACCTGATTCCACCGCCACCCTCCCCTAACCACCACAACCTGACGACCTCCAGCCATGACCACAATCACCTGCCGACTACCGACCTCCACCCACTGCCATCAAAACGCCACTGCCAACAACATAAAAACATGACTTAAATGCCGCTCCATGTATAACAACTCAAATTCACCATCACCTGCTGACTGCCCATGCAACGCCGTGGAAGCCGCCAAACCGACCAAATCCGACGAATCGCCGACGGAACAACACGGTGGTCCACCAAACCCGACGAATCACCGACAGAACAACACCGTTCAATCCCATCGTTCAAGCCGCCGCATCTCCGTCAACAATCGCCGACAACCACCATCCCCACGACCTCAACACCGTCAACAAGCACTACCACCACCACCGCCACTCCACCCCACATCGACTACCGACCACCGCCAACGACCCACACAGTTACATCTTCGTCTGCAGCCGTAACCCCCAAATTTTTATCAAACCCTAGTCATGGATGTGGAGGTTTCATATTCAAAAAGGGCGATAATGGTGGATACAGACCTGTTCAACTGGATAAAGAGAGAAAAAGGGGTGTTAGGCTTTGATACCTTCGTCGGAATCCTTCACCAAACACCCTTCCATCGGAATCAGGTTCTGAATGAAACCTTTGTCGGAACCCTTCACTGAACACCTGTCCATCGGAATCTGCCGTGCACTGTTTGCATCGGCTAGTGGTGCTGGTGGTGTAGATGGGTTTTTAGACTTGTGGTGATGAATTTTGTCGATTCGTTGTGATATCATCCATATCTAGTTCTCCGGCGTGTCAGATCTAAGCGAGGTGATGGTGGTGGCAGGTTGGTCGTGGTGGCGGGATGGTGATGGTGGCCAGTTTCTTGCGGCTGACTAGTGGTGGTGGTGGTGGTTGGTTATTAGAGAGAGAAAGAGGAGAAAAGGGAAGCTAGGATGTATGTATGTCTGTTATATTATATGTATGTAACATTTTTAACAAATCAATAAATAAAAAGGATAAAACATATTTAACAAATCAATAAATAAAAGGATAAAACATATTTAATATATTAATAATTGCATTTATAAAATTACCAAAATACCCTTTCAGTTAGTAAACAATTTGGATAGAGTTAGAGGCAGGGAGCAAAATGGAGAAAACATAGCAAACTATTGGAGCAAAATGGTTATTTTTAAAGGTTTGGGGCAAAACCATTAAAACGACCAAACTACAGGGAGCAAAACAGAAGTTTACTCTACAAAATAATACACGGCTCGTAATAGAAGATCCACAGGCGGATCATAAAATATACAAGAAAGAATATAAAACAGACTTTAGGCAGATTTAGGATTTGCAAGATCCTCAATCACTACCGAGCAGCTTCCGGCCTATTTCGTATTGTACCTGCAATTTAGCCTTTGGACGATACGTCAGCTTACGTGGTAAATACACCCAACTGACTCATTTTGAAAACTTTAAAATGATTTTTAAGTGCAAAATGGCACAAAGTCTTTTATTAACTTGGGAAAGTTGACCTTGCAACCTTGTATCTGATTCACATGTTTGTCAATACATACAGGGCCCGGGACATAAACCGAGACATGATTAAATACACACCACTCAGGTACTCACGAAGGAGTCATCCCCAACGTCTTGGGCATATTGCATATGAGTATCAAAAGGTGTATGCCTACACCCCGTGCTAAGGAGTCATCCCCAACGTCTTGGGCATATTGAGTCAAGGATATCCAGGACAAGGTAATTTAACCACTGATGTTTAAGTTATCAAACAATATTGATTAAAACGAAATATGGGATTTACTAGCCACAAGCGGGCATTCGATTGACCCCATTTTGGACCAAGCGGTAATACTTTACCGTATCCCAAGCCCGTATAGGGAAAATAAGTCGAGAGTATTTACCTGAGCTAGTCTTCTTCTTTTATTTTTAAATAACTCAGCCGTATACAAAAGTACCAAGTGCAGATAGCATTTACCGGCAAGGCTCTAGTCTGGATTATGGCATAAGCTAGCCAATTAAATACTAACGGTCTTATAAACCGAATAGTGTACATGATCAATACGTATAACGCTTGATTAAACGATGATCGGATAGAATGTAGTTTAAACCCGACAAGTACATTGACTTGTATAATATAGGTAAACTATATACATTCTGGATTTTGAATCATAAATAACAAGGTTAAACCCGTTTTGGTTAATTTCCGTAAAATAGTTACATAACGTAACTGTGCGCATATAAGCGATATCGGGTAACCGGATAAGTTATGGACAAGTTCTATATGCCATTATATTTTAAATAAGTTAAGATATCAGTAGGATATCGACTTATATGCCCGTTAAGATTTTAAAAAGAAATTATGCCTCATAAGGGCATTTCGGTAATTATATATCGTATAAAAGGAACTTGGACATATTTTAACTTTATAATCATGACTATTCTGGAAAATATTTTATTTATGATATAATATCAGTAGGATATCAATTATATATGTATATTATCTTTTATGACCAAACTATGCACCGAAGGGGCATTTTGGTCATTTTAAACATAGTTTATAAATTATTTGGGATTCTGAGTTTATAACCTGTACCTACTATAAATATATTTAAAATAAGTTTTAAAATCAGTAGGTATCAAGTCTTGGTTAATAATATGGTTTAAAACCATACTATGCGCCGAAAAGGCGCTTATGTCGTAAAATGACGTTTTATGCGATGTTTGATGAAAACTGATATTAAGGTCTGATAAAAATGTTTAAAATATGTTTTAATATAACATATCAGTAGGTAAATGATTTACCTTGAAAAGATTGATTAAAATCATTTTATGAACCACAAGGGCTAAAACCGTCATTTATCAACATAGTTTAAGGACCTGCTTGAAAACTCCTTTTATAACTTAGTTTAACATCACAAATAATCCTAATTATAATATTACATCAGTAGGAAACTCATTTTTAAGCTCATTATTATTTAAAACCTTGTTTTATGCAAAAAGGGCATTTTGGTCAAAGTTGGCATAATTATGGAACTTGTACCTAAACTTGGATTCTGATTATGATTATGTAACATAACCTCAGAGTGTTATGCTACATTATATTACAATCATAATGCAACTCTAGATTAGTATCTAACTAATCTAAATCGGGTCAGAATCGAAAGTCAAAGCAGAAGTCAAACTTCGCGACTTTCGGTTGCGAACCGACCGTAGAACTGAAATTGACGAGCCGAACATGTTCTTACATGTCCTAATAATTATTACCAACTTGTTTAAGTGTCAAAACAGGTTTCATAACATATATAAGATTAATTTATGATTTTTCTGAAAAATGGCTTGTTTGACTTTTTAATATCATAACTTTGACCCGTCAATTGGTCTAGCAAACGTGATCTTCAGGAGGTGTCCTTTATAGGGATTAACACCTACCTTATTACGATCACTTAGCCATGTTCATTTCGAACAATGGCTGGACCATAATGGTCTAACCGAAAGTCAAAGCAATTTCCGTAAAACGCTTGACTTTTCGCTATAAAAGCCTATAAACGAAAATGCACAAAGAAGGAACACTTACCAGTGATTCCTATGGTGCAAAAGAACTATGTTTGATGCTCCTTTTAGCTAGGAACTTCTAGATGAGTGAGAAGAGTATGAATAAAAAAGGTGCAAGTTGGAATGAAGCACTTGAACACCTATTTATAGTTGGAGAGCTCAAAGGAGGTGAAGCCAGGTCTTTAGGAGTGTAAGAAGAAGCTTACAAGTGTCCCAAAACGTGGTATAGTAGTTTGGAGAAGCCATGGTTTCGAATTAATGGTTTTGGAGTTTTGTTTGGAGGCCAAGCAAAACTTTCTGCTTCAGAGGCCTGGTCTCTTGCGGCCCGCGACCGCCCCATGGCCACTTTCAAACTTTGACACTTTAGCCCCTTAACTTTAAAAAGCTTCTAAAAACCTTTTTAAACATCTTTTTGGCACTTTTAGCCCTCCGTAGCCAATACTTGGAGCCCGGACATTGTCGAGCTTTCGGTTCGTTAAAAGGTCACTCAGAGGTATAAATTAATATGTTGACACTTTTAATACCTCCATCATCCAACTTTCACATATTTACAAAATTGAACCTCTCATCCAACAAATGGCACGTATGAGAGTTAGGACTTCACCAAGGATCACTTAGAGGCTTATTATAAGCATGTTGATTCCGATGTCACACATAGGCTAGGCATGTTGACATAACAGTCACTCAGAGGCCAATTTTAAGCATGTTGATATATCAGTGACTCAGAGGCTAATGATTAAGCATGTTGACATTGATCCGTCACTCAGAGGCTCAGATTGAGCATGTTGACGCCTTTAGTCCTTATTGGTCTTTAACAGACTATATTTAAAATACAATACGTGTCACTATACTATTGGACACGATTTTACAGGGTGTTACACAAATGAATGCTTAGCATATCCAATGAAAATGCAATCTATACCTACTTTCCATATGTTCCTTATCTTATAATTAGTGAGCCTTACCACAGCTCTATAACCCAAACTCTCAGTTTATGCAACTTTAGTGGTTTTTTTATACCAAAGCTTAAAAGGGGTAGTCTTGTTCCTTTTATTTAGAACCATATTTAGCAAATAGCAGGCTGTTAACATAGCCTCATCCCCAAAAGCCTTAACTTATGCCCAAATAGGACATCATGGTATTGACCATTTCCTTTAGAGTCCTTGTCTACCTTTCTGCCACACCATTTTGTTCCGGTGTATAAGGAGTTGTGGTATGTTGTATTATTCTAGTTGATTGGAAATACACTCGATCAAAATACTCACCACCTCTATCTGTATGTAGGGTTTTAATCAACCCACTCCGATGAAGCTCTACTTCTTGTTTATAGGTTATAAACTTTTCCCAAGCTTCATCCTTAGCATGTAACAAATAAACATAACACAATCTAGTAGCATCATCTATAAACGTTACTACATACTTTTTATAACATACTGATGGTGTAGCATGATAGTTACATAGATCAGATTTATCAAATCTAACATTTTACTTTCCTTGTGAACATGTTATATGAAAGGCTTTTTAGTTATCTTATTCACTTTGCAAATATGGAATTTATCATTGTTTATGTTAATAGCAGAAATTAAGCTCATTTTAAACATTTCTTTAATTCTCTTATAATGTACATGTCCTAGTCTAGCATGCCATTCCGAATCAATTAAGTTGTTACTATTACTAGTTGAAGCGATGCAATTACTATTACTAGTTGAAGCTATGCAATTAACATTACTAGTGGAAGCAACACAAACAAATTCATTCATAAAAGACTCATCAACATTCAACATAAACATGCCACTACAAAGATAACCAAATCCAACAAAAGTACCATGTTTTGACAAGATATACTTGTCACTTTCTAACACTTATTTGTAATCACAAGTATTCAACACAATGCCACTTAATAGATTCTTTCGAATTTCGGGCGCATACAAAACATTATTCAAAAGTAAAGATTTTTCAGAAGTAAAAACAACTTGCACGATTCTTATTCCTTTGATTGGTTAAGTTGCAACATTTCCCATCTTGATGATAGATCCGTCTTCAATTTGTTGAAAATCTTTAGACCAATGAAGATCCTTGCATTATGGCTTGTTGCACACGAATCAACCCACAAAGCAATGTCATCATCCTGAACATAAATGCTTCAACATTAGTGATACCTAATTCTGAACCGAATTATTAAATTTGTACTAAATTCTGACCTTGCTTGCCTGCGTCCTTGGACCCACTAGAACCAGCCTCATTCTTGTTCTTTGAACCAAACTTGTTGTTGTTCTTCATCACTTTATAGTCTCTCTTAAAATGACCAACCTTACCACACCTCCAGCAAGGGTAATTCAACTTCTTGTTTGGACCTGAGTTGTTGTTCCCTTGAAACTTTCGTTTCCCTTTGAACTTACTATTTCCCTTGGATGATTCACCCCGTCTCAACCATATTCACAAAAGACGTTCCTGCCTATTTCTTTTCATCATTGACCAACATTGTTTCTTGTGCTCTTAAGCCCTCTTCAATTCTAAAGTGGCTTCTAAGTTCAACCAAACTTAACTATTTTTTCTGATGTTTCAAATTATGTTTAAAATCTTTCTAGGAAGGATGAAACTTGTCAATATTGCTTAAAACCGAGATGGATTCATCCATCTTCATGTCATGTTGGGCATACTGCCCCAAGATTCGCAACAGATCGTTATATTGTTCCATGATAGGTCTCGAATCAACCATTTTGTAATTGTCGAAATTACTACCAAGAAACTTCTTACTATAAGAATCTTCTACCATGTATTTGGCTTCCAAAGTGTCCCACTGTAAGTTTGCAGTTTCTATGTTTTGATAAACATCAAACAGGGAATCAAACATACCATTTAGAATGTGGCCAAGACAGATGTAATTGTCGTTTTCCCACTATGACCGCTTCCTGATTTGTTCCAGCTTAATTTTTGTGAAGATGACGAGCGGATCGGTGAAGGAAATGACAAGAAAATTTGACAAACTAGAGAAATTTGAAGGGCATGATTTCCGTAGATGGTAGAAGAAGATGCACTTTGTTGGGGAATTTTGTAAACACGGATAATCAGAGAGACGTGTAATCACTCTCAAATCAAATTATTTCGGTGCTTCTCCTGAATAATTTCAATCGGAACAACTTTGAATTCGAGAAATTGAACAACAGTATATGTATATGAGAATTCGTGAATGAACCAGTAGAGTGACCAAAAACCCTAATTTCGAATTTGGGGATGAAAGGCCAGTAACTCCCTGTTGGCAGTTATTATTTTTTCTAATGCCTAAAAAGTAGCCTTATTTTCCGTTACGATATTATGTCCTAATTTCTGAAAAATTAATTTTTAAGCCATTTTTTATAAAGCAATTTAATTGACTCCAGCTAGGGGCTCTGCCCCTTGGACCCCGCCAGGGGGCTACAGTCTCTTGGACCTTGCTCCAGGGGGCGTTGCACTCTTGGAACCCCCATTCAGGGCTTCGCCCGAACACTTGGAATCATAACAACTCGAATAAGCACCTCCTAACCATTCGATCTATAATTTAATTCCATTTGGTCACCAAGTTAATCCTGATTACCCTAAAATATCTAACATCTTCTCCTCGACTATTTTGTAACAATAACATAGCCATTGTATGGGATAAAATATTAACGGGAGTTTGTCTTGCTGGAGGGTCAGGCCCCGTCTGATTCTACCAATGCAGATAGATCCGATGAGTTCAAGGGGAGCGATTGCATTTCATGGGGGTGCTTAGGATTTTCGCGTACCTGTTACTCCAAAAAAAATTAAGAAGGCGGCTGCCCCACATACCCAAGCTCTCGGTATTTCCCTGCTTCTAATCTCATTTTACCATAAGTCCCTTGGTCACTAAGTGAACTTACCGGAAAGATTCTTGCACCTATTTTTATTTTCAGCCTTTAGCTTGAATTCTTGCAAGAATTGCTTTTTAAAAGAACTGGAAGTTATATGGTGCTGGGTACCCGCCCATGAATGCTTAGCCATTTAAAACTAGTGTTGATTAGTAATACCAAGATGTGTTAATTAATAGAAACGTGATGTCTTGAACAAGGGTTTTTATGACCAACCCGACAACCTTTTATGTGTTTGGACTATTTTTTCTATGTATTTGGACTATTTTTGTATGTAACTAGATTTTTTTTAAAACCCAATAAATGATATATAACTTGATTCGAAATTACATCGGGGAAATGCTAGCTGAGAAAAAGCCTTCATGTGATTGTGATTAGAGGGGTCTTTGGTCACAAAGAGAAGAATGGTCGTCGGTGTTGCCCTTTACTAAAGGTCGGGATTTGTCCTTCGTTGCTAGTGCAGAAGAGTGGGAGATGTTGAAGATAATATATTTTTATTTTTTTTGTGTTTCTAACAGAGAAATAAATTAGGCATTTTAAAAATATAACACAACGACTAAGTATTCTTCTACTCCAAAAACTAAATATATCGTAAGAACTAGGTTTACTTTTTAATAAAATATATTAAAAATAATAATAACGAAACTCTTGTTTTTTCATGGGAATGAAATTAGTACAATACTGGTTACAAAAACTAAATAAAACATAATATAAAATACCTTTTTATATACAGAAATCGATTCAAGCCACATCTTGAGTAAGTACTCCACCGCATATTTAGAAGCATCCTAGACTCAATTCTTCACCATGAGTCTACAACTATGCTTCTTCACTTCAACAATGAACACACTAAAAAGATAGCGGTTTCGGTTAAAGACCGTGTTTGACACGGGGCCCTTAAAACTGATTTTGCGTCTTATCTAAAACAGTTTGTCTCCCAGGCTACAACAACCAGAATAGTATATGTACTGTTGAAGATGACACTCGCGCCCAAAATAGCACCGGGCATTACAATGTTCCTATTTAGTGAAAAATATGAAGTTGAAAAATATTCTTAAGAGTACTCGTCTCAAGTTCCTAAAATTCTAGAAAATGTAATGTGTGTTTTTCATCATGCTTCAAGTATGAACCCACATGTACATTTATATACATCATAATAAAACTCATTTATTCTTGCAATAAATAAGACATTAAATAAGATAATTAGTCTTGTAATAAAAGTTTAATCTCTAATCAGTTGGATTTAAGTGGCTAGTCAAAACGGTCATATTCATTCATTACACGAATTAAACAATTTAAAACAACTAGTTTGACCAGGTCCAACCAGCTCTTCTGTTACTGTAGCAAACCTTTGCGCGCGCCTGAACTGACTTGCGTCAGCGCATCATGTCGTATAGAGTCCGACAATGCAAGTCATACACACTACCCTAGAAAACCGTACTACCTAGAAATCTCTACTTGTACCAGGACGCCACCTAGTTATGCGTCTTCAAGACACGCCTGCCACCTGCACCTCTGTCATAGCCAATTTGACGCGCCATGCGCTCAAAGCCCTCGCACCGTATTGATGACATGCGCCTACGCACCCAAGGGTGTGTCATAAGCAAACCCGTCACATACTGACCACGCGCACATGGACAAAAATACAAAGGAGGCTCTTAAGCGGCATTGCGAGTGTGCGAAGTGTAAAGGGCAAAGTGCGCCACATTGCGTCCATTGCTCACGCAGATGTGAGTGTGCACGAGTAAGGCCCGCACCCTTTAGGGTCCCCACTAGTGTTTGGCTTTAAGAAAACAACATACATGGAGTGCTACTCCTTATAAACCACTTTAAGTTTTGTCATCCCACCTATGTAGGACAAATTGACAAAACTAGATCCAATTTTCTTATATTTGTTTGTTCCAAACAAACAATTTTAAGGTTCCATATCTTATTCATCTTAGCTTCATTTTGGACATAGTTTGGTTTGTTACGAAGATTTCACAACGTAGAATGCCAACTTACTAAATAAGGTAAAGATGCTGAAAATAAGGTAAAGATGCTCTTCTTATACCTTACATTTTAGAATGACTTGTACAATAATTTATGCACTTGGACCAATAACAATTTTCTAGCTTTCTCTTTTGTTTTCTGTGAATTGTTAGCTGAGCCCAATAAACACTTTTTTTTTAGTTTTATAATTAGTTTTTAACATAATTAATATAATATTTTATAATTGTATTTCTTTTTTAATAGATTTGTTTAATTGTAACTTAAAAAATACGATGTTTTATAAAGTTACGAGTATGTCATTACGATTCGCATTTTTTAATCTACCTTTACACATGAATTTTATTTGAAATGAGGTATAGACAATAATATAAAATGATGTCGTTTACCTTTTTCCTTATTTAAGCAATATAATGTGACGTTTTATAAGCCGTTTACCCTTTTTGTTATTTGAGTGATATAATATAACGCTTACTAAGCTTTCAAATAGATCATTGCAAAGTGTTTATTTTTATCTACGCTTCAATAAAATTTTTAATCAAACAAACATTGTACCGATGTTGTATTTGGTTTTATGGTTTTCTTTTCATTGTGTTACAAAATTTGTTGAGTTATATTTAGTTACGTTGTTTACCTTTTTGTTAATTAAGTAACACAATATAAATTTTTGAATACACCGTTGCAACATGCATATTTTAATCTACGATCCAATTAAATATGTAGTTGATTTTCTTGTTCTATACCGTGAAAAACTGAACCAATACTATTCAAACTATATCGGTACTAATACCGTATTCATTTTTATGATTTTTTCGACATGACGGTATAAAACTAATTGAAAATAATGTTGTATTGGCAATAAAGTGTTTTTAATACCTTATGCTATAACGAGTGCAAATGGCCGAATCAATGCCCTGCCTAAACAAAATTGGTACGAGTATCATGTGTCGATATATTTTGGACGTATCTCTTTTAGTTGCTATAAGAAAGGAGCCGATATGTTGTTGATGACTTGATACTTTAACGTACCGAGCTGATACCAACCATAAACCTACCGCAAATCACAGAAATCCCGCTGGTTAAATACATTTCTCAAGAGTAAAAAGACCACTCAACATAGATTTATTTATTTAATTCTATGAATTAAAATAATCTTTTGTTTGATCTCTGTTTTTTTTAATAGGTGGTTTTGTCGAAGCCTAGTGAAAACCAAAACAAAAGAAAGGCAGTGCATTAATTCACATCTAAATTCTATATGTATTATAACATCATTTGTCGTAGATAATAAAATATACTTAATTAAAAATATTATTGATACTCCTATCATCAAACGTACATGTGTTTTTGCATCTATGAGATGAAAATTTTTAATCCCATTTTCATATGGAACATTTTACATTGTGCTTTTCCAAAAAGTATAATATACTTAATTATAAATATTATTGATAGTCTTATCATCAAATGTACATGTGTCTTTGCATCTATGAGATGAATAATTTTAACCCATTACCATAGAACATTTTATTATGTGCTTTCTTTAAAAAAAAAAAACAACTCAACTTCTAATCTAGGTTTCTCAACTTAGGAAAGCGAGGCCCTTCACGTGTAGAGGTGCAAGGGATCAACCCTTACTAGAATACTACCGTCATCCTCAAAGGTAAGGGGCAAGGGTAAGTACTACGGGTAGAGGCGGATCTACTATATAATTAGGGGTAGCTTCCGCTACCCTTTGACGCTCCGGTGGTAGTGTAAATTTTGAAAAAAATTAACGTTTTTTCGATTTTGTTACCTCTTTCTTTTAAAACGTCACCCCTATGAAAGTTTTCTAGATCCGCCACTTTGCGGGTGCATTAACTTGTTCGGGTTTGAAGAGAAGGGGTTTGAGGGCGGGTCCATTTCTTGAATGACTTGTGTGTGATTGATGCGTGGAGTAAAATAGTAGGGTTTATGGTTTAACTGTACTTTATAGTGCAAGAGTAGAATGCCACCAGTGTTTTGTAATGATAGGATACCTTGTAAAGAATTTGACATGACGGTGATTGATTAGTCGGGACATGGGTAGTACCCTTTAACTACCCCTTCCTTAATAGAGAATTAAGATAGTCATTTAAAAACATAACACAACCAATAAACATTCAACTACTCCAAAACTAAATATGTTAGCATACAATTAAAAATATTAAATGCTTAAAATAAAGTAAAGATGCTGTTAGATACATTTCTCAAGAGTTGAAGACCCACCAACATAAATTTTTTATTTAATTTTATATTTTAAAATAACTTTTGTTAGATCTCCATTTTTCTGAATGGACGGTTTTGTCCCTTAACATGTTAACATTAAGCAATTGTATAAGCATTTATAAAAGAGACAAATGGTTACTGTAGTCATTTACTTATGCATGCGTCATAAGAAAAATTAGGTTTAACGTCACGTTTTTATTGCCCATTCGCATGTATGCACGTGTAACAACATTGTCGTCTTCACCTTTCTGGATAACCCTAGTTTAGCGCGTGGTCGTGGAGCTCACACTCCAAATTTTTCTTGAATTATTTTGCCAACTAGCCTGTTTAAAAATACATATTTTTTTAGATATTAATAACTAAAATATACATTATCTTTTTTGCTATATTGTCGATGGGTGTGTTCTCTTGCAACTAGATCTCACAAAACCAGATACTGTATGGAGTCTTCCACTTGGCCTGAAAGTTTACCAAGTAGTAGGATCAAAGCAATTCAAGAGCTTACAAAAGGTCAAGTATTAACCAATAAGCTTCATGAAATGCTCGATCGACCAGAAAAGATAGAATCTGATACCGATTCGGTCAACGATGTGGTAGTACAGATCTTAAGGATGTTTGATAACACCCTTTCGATCTTGAGCCCTTCTAACCTCAATGGGATTCCTCATAATCCAACTAATGATGCGAGAACTCCAAACATCTCGGATGATCAGAAGTCAGAAGTTTTTGATGAAAGTGTCAAGAATATAATACCAGTAAAAACAAAAAGAGGATGTTACAAAAGAAGGTACGCTTTATATTGAATTGTTTTTTCACTAGCATAGACCCATAGTAATTTCCTTAAACTATGTGTACATGATATGAGGTTGACAGTGTTAGATCTAAGTTGATTTACATATGAGATTGTACATATATGTACACATTTATATCAAACTATTGTTAATTAGATTACTTTGTTTGAGCCTATGCAGAAAAACTGGTTCAACCAGAACAAAATTTACATATACTTTGACTGATGACGGATATGCTTGGAGAAAGTACGGCCAAAAAGCGATTCTCAACTCGAAATATCAAAGGTCGTACTTATGGATTCAACTTGAACATTTTTAGCAAATCATATTGTGTTTGTTTTTAGTAAAGGTTCCAACTTGATTTGATTTCATAAAGTTTGACTATTATTGATAGGAAATATGTTTTTCTATGATATGTAGGAATTACTTTAGATGTAGTCACAAGTTTGAACAAGGGTGTCAAGCAACCAAACAAGTTCAAAAGACTAATGATGAGCCATCAAAGTACAGGATAACATACATTGGAGTTCATACTTGCAATAATTTACAAAAGGCTCAAATCATTGAGGAAGCTCTAGACCCTATGGATAATTCGATCCTAATTAGTTTTGAAAAAAATACAACTGTGAAGAACAATAAAATGGGCACTTGTTTCCAATCAATGAAACATGCACCCAAGGAGGCTAATCCTTCTTTAAGCTATATGAAACACAAACAAGTTTCTTTCTCCGATCATGACACTCCTTGGGATCCGATCGTGGGAGACTCACAAGTTCCGTCAGAACCTTTGTCTATAATCTCATCCGTATTAGATTGTGAGAACATGGTATCTCCAGGGGTATTGTCGTCAACATGTAGTACACATGGTTATGGCGATATGGCTAAATGCCATGATTTTGATGATTTCCTCTTTGAATTGTGTTCGTAGCTAGTTACTTTTCAAAACATTCTCTAATATCTTCAATAACGTATAGATGGCACTAAAATGTAATATTTATTTATCAAATATATTAATAGTTAAATTAGGTTAAGCTTGAATTTGATTCCATTTATGACGCATGAGATAATGTAGTTTACATTTATATAGTGGAGTTAATTTGGATTTTATGGACAATTTTGTTCCTCAAGCAGTCAAGTTTCTTCAAAAAGTCTAAAGAGAACCTTTTTAATTTGAGTCCTGATTCAATGCCTCTTTATTTGGTAAAATATAGTGCTGTGTAAGGAGATATTGGAAAGGTATGTTTTTTATTCTAATTATTACCTTTACTTCCTTATTCAGTCTTTTTATAGTACAAAAGTGATTGACTGCCCATGGTTTTATAGTCTAAATGCATTTTAGGGATGAATAAGTTTTTGAAATCAATGGGTTTTGGGTTGGATTCCTATAAGAGTGTTTTCCGATATATATTGGGTTTCATCCTGAATTAGTGTATAGGCATTATGCCTAGTGAAGATAGATATGATTGGATATGGATATGATCGGATGGTCCCGTTGACGACACGAGGATACTCCGATGATCTGACAGTGTTCCAAATTTATCGTAAAAAAAACAAAAGTGATTGACTTCTTAAACCATTGCATTTGGCCTTTTTTGTTATTATTAAAAGAACCATGATTAGTTGTCTCATTTAGTTTTGTTTTAAAAACATAAATCATTATATGGAAAACTACTCCTTAAGTTCTCGTGTTTTTATATACGAGGATTATATATTTTATCTAAACTCGAATGTATTAGAATGTTTAGCACTTGATTTATTTGGAGTACCCATTATCCCATCAAGTTTGGTGAGTAAATTATAGCTCTACTAGAGCCGTAGAGATGGCAATTTTGATTTGTTTTCATATAAATTGGTCGATTTAGATTTTGGTAAATCAAAAGTTAGCTTAAGTAAACAGGTGAAACACTCAAACAGGTTGTAAGTTTTCTCAAGTGTATATTTGATACATAAACCCTCATACACCATTATTCAAAAATTATATATTATTACTAAAATAATACAATTTTTATATCATATTAGACTAATCTATTAAATTTTAATGGCCCCTCTAATTCTGGTGCTCCACAAAATTACCCGTACACATTTTTGCATATTTTTAAACTAAAAACGCGGCTTAATTAATACAGGTGAGGCATATGTGTTACTTATGGAAGATGTGCTTGAAGTTGTAGCTGATATGTGTTGCTCACGCATACAACGGCTAACTAAGTTGTCAATGACTCATCTCCGATCGGTATACTTATGAATGAGTCGATTTAGACAAATTAGTTTGTGGCTTTTAAATGGTTCAAATGAGTTAAGATAAAAATACTAACTAAAATGAAATTATGTCAAATGGGCTTAACATCATATAGACCTTATAAACATGAATAAAAATGTTCTCACATATTTATCACATTATTTACTTTATAAAAATAAAAACAATGGATAAAAATGTGCTTAGGTGTTTGCCAACCCTGCATTTAATAATTATTAGATTTTTACCTGTTTGATCCGATTCATTACTAAATATGTAACTTAATGATAAACTATTTAGGTCCACAAGATTTGTTTTTTACTTTCCCATCATTCAAATTCGATGACATGAAGATCTTGTTAAAAAAATTTTAGGTGTTTTTAGATGGCCAAAGAAGAGAGCTGCTAAATGGATGATCTTGATTATAATGCCAATCTCAAAGAACAAATGAAATAATGCAAGAGGGAGAACAAGGCCAAGCCTCGTAGCCTGAAACCTAGGTAAAACATGTTGACAACGCTCAAGAAAACTCGGTTCTTCCTATGGTCATCTTCGACCATTTATAAAACTTATAGTCAACTTAGTTCAAGAAGGCACGATATTTTTTCAACTTTTTTTTAACACCAGACTAACCTAATACTAAAATACTCATATAACTGCTTCTTGCAGTACTTGGACTCATCATCTCTTGGATAGAGGGTTATCATATTACCACCACACCAAAACCACATGTTGGTTTGTCCATATAAATCAACATGTTGACCAACAACCAGTTTCACCATGCAAAGAGGTTATGTTTTGTTTCGAGGTACGTACCTAAGTATCTGGCTCGTCTTGTTAATTATTTTTCAAACTTGATATCAAGCTGATATCGGTTCATACACACACGTGAAGGGTTATATAGACAACACTTTTTCGTGAGAACATAAAAATAAAATAAATCATTTATTTTTTCAATGTTACAAAATTTTAAAATATAAAAAAGATGGTTGAGATGGTTTATTTGTATCTGTTGAGGTAAAAAAAAAGATATTTCGACTATCAAACCTACATAGTGGTAAATGCTTAAAAGTAAAGAAAGAATATGAGTAATTTTTATATACATAACATACATATTTTATATATACTGTTAGTAGGGTTAATGAATGGTAACTTTATTTTTATAATAATATATAGTTTTTTTATTTTTATTTAATATAATAGTTTATTATAATATTTCCTTTTAATAACATATTTTAATTTTTCCTTTTCTTTAAACACATATTTCATTTACCATTTTTTTAATAATTGTTATTTTCTTTTTTTAAAACATATATTAAATTATCGATTAGTTTGATACTTCTATAACAATTTACGTTTATAACTTTTTTCTAAAGACTTAAGTACGTAGTTGTGATTGATTTTTCCTTAACATTCCGTTATAAGTTTGTTAAAAACAAAGTTGTATTAAAAATAAAGTATTTATTTGTTCTCATAAAATGGTACGATAATAAACTAAATCATTTTAATGGTTTGTCTTTATAAACAATATGTTTTATTTTCAAATCACGTTTGTTTTACATTATTGGTTTTGCCGCAAAGCGTGACTTCAAAAAACTAGCTTATATATAAAAAGTAAAGAAGTTATAAAATAATTACCATTAATAAAAAGAATTAGTGATTTAGATTTGTTGTTTCTTTCTCGTATTAATTTGATACTATGAATAATGAACCACACGCCCTATGTGTAACATAAATAAAAGTGATAACTTTTATAAATAAAAGATATATTATCCAGTTTTGTTGATCGTAGATTTAATTTTTTTTATTTTTTTGAACAATAAATTTTTTTACTGCTATCGTTTGTGAGATTTGAACCCAAGACTTCTTCTCCCAAGGTGTTTAAAGGTTTTGACTTTGTCAATTGACCATCACCCATTGGTTGTATAAAATTATTTATTATGTAGCTTTATATATTTATAATAAAATATAACAATTGTTTATGACACACTGCAAGCCTAGTTAGTCAATCCCGATATATATGAAGCTTAGAATCAAGGTCGGACTCGTTTAAGCTCATTTGAATTTCACCAATTAATCTCAAGTATGTCACGAAATGATTTACTTTATTACACTCATATACAAGGCCGAGATCGATCACATATTTAATTTCTAAAAGGTTTGAACAAAACCTGTGACCTTGTCGCACATTCATTCAAGTAATTTACTTTAAAACTCGTATTAAGCTTAAACGTTATTAAAAGGGTGCAAGTCAGTCGTTATTTTTCTAGCATGTGTATAACCATTAAACAAAGATTTATAATAAATTTAGTAACCATGTAGCTATCATAACATTGGAAAGTTAGGTGGTCAACATAACGGTTTTCGTTTTCGATTGATGATCCCTTCATTGCAAGCATTGGCGTAGGTTAGAAGGGACCGAGAGGGCGCCCTACCCCCCAAATTTTTCTCTCAGTAATGTTATGTATGTAGTTTTCGTATAGAAAATTTTGGATATGTACGTTTTCGATCCCCGGTTCTATAAATTTTTTTGGGTATATACGTTTTCGACCCTCCCCCACTCGTCAAACATCTCAAACTTCGCCACTGATTGCAAGTAGCAGACAACAAACACTGGATTGAAATGACACATGCAGAACTTATAATGTTCGAGGAAGCATACGAATAAGATATTATAAAGGGAAAAGTCCAAAATGGATATCGCTGACGTTTTACTAAAATGAATATAGAT
Source organism: Scalesia atractyloides (assembly GCA_947069175.1). Taxonomy (NCBI): domain Eukaryota; kingdom Viridiplantae; phylum Streptophyta; class Magnoliopsida; order Asterales; family Asteraceae; genus Scalesia; species Scalesia atractyloides. Next base: position 12,485,395 of record CAMTDV010000026.1, on the reverse strand, counting down.
ATTGAAAAAAAAAAAAGAAAACAAACAATAAATTTGGAAGACAAGTTTTGACCAAAAAAAGGAAAAATCCTAAATGAATATAGTTAACAAATAGAAGCAACTCTTTGGTGTTGCTGAATGAAGTTGTTGCTGTTCAAAAAAAAAAGAATATAGTTGACCATATTTACTAAGATGTATATATGAAAAAACAATGACTTTGGAATGGAAGTCACATACTACAACGGATAGACATATATCTAGCGTCGATCGTTGTACGGTGTACGGTGTTAACAAACATTTTAGAGAATAATTAACAAACATGTAAACATATATATTTTTGGAGACCAAGGGGGTGGAACTAGCAAAAGGATTAAGAAAAAAACAATTAGAGAGCGAAGTCGGACGTTAATAAGAATAACTCAAGTAAAATAGGTATTGATTAGAAGTTAAAATTGCATTAAAATATAGAAAACTTGACATGCATATATAAAAATAATTTTGTATTGAACCAGTGAATTTTTACTGTTTTATGTATTGGTTTGGTTAACAATAACAAATGGGTAATATGTAAATTTTACTGTTTTTATGTATTAGGTTAATTACTACAATAAATAGGTAGCCAGTGCCCAGTCATCAACTGTTATTTTACAATTTTTTTCTCTTGTATAAAAAATAAATCTATTTTTGTTAATAATAAAATCGATAATTGGATATGTTGAAGTTTTTTGCTTTTTATTATTACAATATGGACACACGCAATTAAAGTAGGTACAGTTTGATATATCCAGAGAGGCATTCACATAGGAATACAGGATATAATACATAAAAACTGAAATAGAGAAGAATATAGTATGTATGTGTCTAAAGCTCTAGCTCAACCGTATTGTTAATTTTTCAGACTTGAGCTCAAGTCGATCTTGGCTTGTTTACCATTTTTTCAATATTTAATTATTTTAATATTTCTAGACAATCACAATTTTCTACGAGAATAGAAAACTAAAACAAATCATTCATTCCTCAATCTTATAAAATTTTGATTTTTTTTAAAAATGATTGAGATGCAATATTTATTACTTCTCTTGAAATTTAAGAATATGAACAAATTTTTTACTATTTATAAAATCTGCACATAAATAAATCATGAGAAAATTATATTATCTAGACATGTATAGGTACATGTTAATTTATAAATAAAAAAAACCTTATGAACAATCTAATGTAGTAGGTTTTTTATATGAATAACATGCATGCAAACATATGTAATTTGTATGTAAAAAGTAAGAAAAATTATAAAAAAATATGAACAATTTAGTTTAATAAGATTTTTTTATATGCATAACATACATATATGTATGTAAAAAGTTAAAAAAAAATACCATTGATAAAAAGTAAAACAATTAGATTTTTTTTCATAATATATAATTTAATGTTTTGAAATGAACCTCACCCTACATGTATATATACAAATAAATTTATAACAATGCTTTTATATGTAATAAAACATACATATTATTAAGTTTGTGATCATAGATATTATTTAGTGGAAAGCTATCATGTTCCTACTCCTAAACTACATCTTATGTATTACATTGTTTAATATAGAACGCCAGACCTCCTCATATTACATTTGTTAAAGATAGAACGTCGAACCTACTTATAAATGATGAATCTAGAGGTTTTGCTTTTTCGTTGGGTTAGCAATTGTAGTGGTTAATCATTCATATATATATATATATATATACTATTATTTATTATATAGTTATATATTTATTATACAAAATAAAAATTAATATATTTAGTTAAGTAAATAGACTCATTTTTTACCTGCAAGCCTAATTAGGCTCGGTGTAGAAAACCAGGCTCAAGGTCGTGTTTAATTAATATATTTAGGTCTGGATTTGAGCTTTTGGTCAATTAATCTCGAGTAGCTCGCTAACTCTATAAGCATTAGATTAACTTGTTTACACTCATTCATCGTGAAGAAGATATATTTAATTATATAAAAGTTTGGAAAGACTCGTAAGAAAATCATAACACATTCATGCATATAATTTATTATATAATGCATATAAAACCTAGATAATATTAAAAAAGTTGGAAGTCAATCGCTATTTTTCTAGCTTGTGTTTACAACATTAAACAAAGATTTGTAATATATTTACGCTATCATAACATTGGAAGGTTTAACTGGTGTATATACGCTGCAAACCTATGGTTTTCCGTTTTGAGTATGAATGTATGATGTCCCATTCATTGCAAGTAGTAAACAACAAACATCGAATAAAATCAACAAATGCAGACTTAATCTTCGTGGAAGAATGCAAATAAGACAACATAAATGTGAAAATTCCTAAATGGATGCAACTGACCTTTTACTATGAATTATATAATATAATTATATATTATATACAATATTAAAGAAATATATTATATTTTATATAATATAAAAAAAAAGAAGATGAATATTGTTGTATAACATTTAATTATATATAATCTAAACGAAAAGAAGATAATACTATTGTATAACGTTTATTCTATTTCGTAATGTTAATTTTTCCATTTATAACCCATATAGTTTAACTATTTTATTTTTTTCTTTTACTTTAACAAAATTACTTTTTTACCCTTAAATAGTTTTTTTAACATACACGTTAATACCGTTTTAGATATATTTTTAATTTTTTTTTGTTATGACGAGTGCAGAAAAAGTGTTTTTAGTTTAATATTTTTAAAGAAGACGTTTATATTCTTTTTAATATATTTTTAAACTTTTTATATATAATATAAAAGAGAAGAAGATGAATAGTATTGTATAACATTTAATGCATGTTTTAAAAGCTTATTAATATTTTTATCCTTTATTCTATTTCGTCATTTAGTGTAAATTTTTCCATTTACAAAAGAGGTAGTTTAACTATTGTATTTTTTTTCTTTTACTTTAATAAAATTATTTTTTTGCCCCTAAATAGTTTTTTTTAACAAACACGCTAATACCGTTTTAGATATAGTTTTAATTTTCTTTGTTATCATGAGTGTGGCAAAAGTTTTTTTAGTTTAATATTTTTAAAGAAGACGTCAATACTCTTTTTAACATATTTTTTAACTTTTTTTTCTTTGTTATAACGAGGGTGCCGAAATCAACCAAATTTCTATCGTTTTCTTTTTCATTTACCTTATTTTTACCTTTGTTATTTACTATATCGTTTTACATTTGTTATTATTTTGATGTTCAGTGCCGAGTTACGACGCAAATAGCATAACTCATTAATATATTTATCAGTTGTCATGATATGTTATACGTTATGAATTCCAACTGCATCTCTGTGTAAGGCGCGGATAACCACGACCCTAGTATAGATTTAAAAAAAAAGAACAATGACCTTGGATGAAGACACGTTGACCATAGAATTTCTAAACCAATATCATTGACCATTTATTAAAATAAATGAAGATATAAAAAAACCATGATTTCGTGGGGGTAATGACGTGGGCGTCCAGAAGCTCCCACTCAGCAGAGCTGAGTGCAATAAGCAGGAAGCAGTTAGTCAGTCGCACGGATAATTAGCAGCTGAAAGTTTGATTAGTGTACACATAACAAGTCTCAAAACTGGAAAGTCAACTTGATGGGCCTTTATCCAAAAGTAACACATAATTCAAACTTTCACAAAAAATGCAAGGCAACCCACATAAGCATCATCTGGGTGGATAAGATTGACCCAATCGGGTTGGTGAGTTGTTGAAGAGGCTTCCCCATGGGCAGAAAGCTCGGGACTCCTCACAACTCTCAAATGTATTTTAACTCTTATTATCTCTCTAAAATTTTACATTCTTATTCTCTGTAAGCTTATTAACTCCCGAAAACCCTTTACTTATTCTCACGGCGAAGTCCAAACGCAGGGGGTCACCTCCTGTGTTAAGGCTAACGATGCTTCTTTATCTGCAGATATCTCCGAGAAAGCTTCTAACAAAGTGAATCCAGAACCTTGCCCCAGCCATACTCTTATTGTTTTACAGAAGATATGTTCACAATAGCATTTTTTGCCGGTTTGGGCACTAAGGTGAGAAATTCACCGTGCTATATAAACGAAATCGTCTTCTTTGGAGTCCGATAGCCCTCATAGTCGTGGCCTGTATTCGTGTTAACATACATTTTTAGAGAATAATCAACAAACATGTTAACATACATTTTATTAGGCGAGGGAGTGGAACAAGAAAAAACAATCAAAGAGAAAAATTATGGCCGGACGTTAATAAAAAGAATAAGTGAAGTAAAATAGGCATGTATTAAAATTTTGACATTTATATATGAAATAATTTTGAATAATTGTATTAAACCCTACATAAGTACTGGCTGACTAAAAGAAATGGCCAATCCATAATTTTTACTACTTTTATGTATTGGCTGACTGGCTAACTCAAATAACCTAAAGCTTTTTTATAAGGCAAACTATTGATAAACAATCCATCTAGTTAGCAATTCATTATCATGAAAAAAAATCCATCTAGTTTGCAATAATTGTACACTTATGATTACGACTAAAACACCACACAAACAACATAAAAATAACTGAATAAACTAAACCATCTTACTTGCCATGTGTAGCTAGTCAATCGCTTTTATTTTTATAACCAAAATTTCTTTTGAATGAAAATAAATCTATTTTTGTTAATAATAAAATCGATAATTATATGTCGAACCTTTTTGCTTTTGAATTATTGACATATGGATACACGCTAAAGTAGGTGTCAGGTTTGATATATTTTGGTTCAAGTCATAAATAATAAACATTTCAAACTCACAATATTTAAGGATAGTTTTTTTGGTGTGTTGGTACTTAATTGGTACGATTAAAGCATGAGTTAAGTTTAATACAATATAATGTAGCTAAGTTAACCATATATATTAAATGCAAGTTTAGGGAGCACTAAACATAAGACTAATAAAACGATAAATACTTTGTGCTTAATGACAAGACTAAAAAATATGAAACCAATTATCGTTTACCTAGTGTCAAATCTATTCTATATGTATTTTAAATTCAATCACGGGTTTAGTGATTTGACTACCAATACCAAACACATAAGGAGTTCAAGATTTAAATGACTAGAATCCAATTTTTAGTTCTAAGTCAGTAACCTAAAGGAATGAGGATGGGGTTGGAAACAACTTTTGAGAACATTCCTTCTCCTTTCGGATTCATCAAAATCGAACAAATGGGAGAAGGTTATTGATTAGGACATTTTGTCATTTTCCTTTTTTGACTTGCATCAAAGAATATGTATTGGGTCAAGTGACAAACATTTTAATCGTGAAACTGAGTTATAATAAATGTGTAAACTGGTCGCAAGTAATGGAACTTGGTAGATCGACCTGTTTAATTAAATAAGTTGATGAATCAACCTGTTTAGTTAAACATGTTAAATTGATCAACCTGAACAAGTCCCATATAATGTCAAATCCAAACAAAAGATGTTTAATGAAAAATTAATAGAGTTAACCATGATTATTTCCCTATTGTGTGGAACTTGACACCCCTAAATTTAGTGATTAAGAGGGGTATGAAAAGTTAGAACCAAACTTTATACCTAAACGGCCATAGATGTAAATTCTGAAAATTTAGGAGCCATTTTACGACACAGTGTATTTACTCTAAATTGACTAAAAATCATATAGACCTACCACCTTTATTCGAAAAAAATGTCGCAAGTGGATGGTTAATTTCTCACATAACAATAAACAAATATTGATAATATAATTACTAATTATGTAGCCACCACAACATTGGAAGGTGGTCAATATACACTGCAAACCAATGGGGTTATTTAAGTATGATGTCCCCATCATTACAACAAACACCGGATTAAAGATTAATTGCACTATTGTGGTACTTATATAGTTATATGTTTAACCAATGTATTGAACCCGGACTAGATCGGTTCGATTAGGAATCTGGGTCTTAACCAGTCCGGGTTAGGGTGTTAGAACCCATTCAATGTGAATCAAGGGTCGGACCGAAAAAATGGTGGTCGAACAGGAAAACCAACGTCAGACATGAAAACTGGTTGGTTGAACAAGACTTTTAAGAGGTCGAACTGGAAATAATTAAATTTCTTGGATTTTCCCTACTTATTTTTTTATAATATTTGTGGCGCCATCCGGTTCTTACATCCAGGCTGACATGTCCGAACGCTGGACAGCGAAGGAGATCAGTTCGACATCTTGTCTGACCGAGACCTCTCCAAAGTTAGAATTCCAACATTCTATCTTTGATCATCCATATGAAGAATAAGGCATCGTTAGATTAGTTAACTGAATATATGTAATAAATGAAAGTTGAGATACACTTGTTACACACACACACACTTGAGATTGGGCTTGAAGATCATGGAAGAATGGTAATCGTCATCAGTGGCGGATCTAGAAAAATATTCGTAGGGGTAACGTATAATAAAAAAGTGGTAACGAAATCGAAAAAATGTCAAATTTTTCCAAAATTTACACTACCGTCGGAGCGACAAGGGGTAGCGGAGACTACCCCTTCGCCTAAGGTAGGTCCGCCCCTGATCGCCATTGGTAAAAGTGTTAAGATATTCGTATGGTTGTAATCTCTATGTCTTCTCATACTCTTGGATTAGTTAATCTTATAACTTTAGTATTTATTTTATCAAAGTTGTCTATCTTTTACTAATTCTTGGTTTATTATCTTTGGTGATAGGATTTCTTGACCTCTTTGAAACTAAATTAACTTAACAACTTAATTTAACTATTTTAATCTAACTTAACTAACTTGGTTGGGTGTGTGTATGAGTCCTGGTTCCCCTAACCAGATCCAGTGTAAGTTTCTAGCATTTGACCAAGATCTTACTAGAGTTTCCTGGTATTGAATCAGATTTGGGTGACAAGCTTCTGGTATTGAACCAGATCTTAGGGTAATAAAAGGCTTTTGATACTACATCTAGATCTTTAGTGAAGGCTTATGGTAATATACCAGATCCAATTAGGGGTAAAAGTTAAGAAAGGTGGAATAATGGGGGAGTAGGTAACTCGACAAAGTAAAAGAGACCGTATGAAACTTACTTTGTTTATTCGGTAACTTAACAAATTTGATGACGAAATTCCTCTGGTAATTGATAAGATCCTAACCATGATCCCATTTGTGAGCTTGAAATAAAAAGCACAAACTAGTCAAGTTATAAAAAATAATAAAATCAAGATGGCCTTAAACTAATCTTGTTATGGTATTTTGTTTACTAGTTGAGAGGCTAAGGGATGGTTCATTATGGAATTAATTCCATACTAGTCTATCGATATGTTGTGGCAAGATAGAGGGAATGTCGCTAACCTTAACAGAAGCCTCTTCCAATTTCCATAAAAGATAAAATAGAAGGTTTAACCGTTTTCCTCATTTTATAAATAAACTATTTTAATTAAGAAAGACTTATATGAGAGTCCAAATATTACTAGTTTAATCCACTAAATTATCTATACGTGATGGGTTCTCTGTCAATTGTATGTGTTTAGTCTAAATAAAAATCGTTATTATAAATTTAAAACTAAGATAATCATGTTTCAAAGTTATTAAGTTAATCCACACAATCATGCTAAAGAGTTATTAAATTAACCACTATGTCAAAGACCACGTACATCGCTTCCTGCTTCTTGTTTGATCCATCTAAAGTTAAGTTGGACCCGGGATGTTCAGCACCCATAAATATGCCACCAGATGATTTTAGCCTAGAGACACTTGACAAATAAATAGTTAACCGAGTTTATCCCACTTCCACATCTTTTACATAATCCATCCCCCACAACCACACCTCTAATCACGAGGGCTTCAAAATTAGGAATATTGTTATTAACAGCTTTCCAAATGAAGTGATTCACTTTCAGCACTACAATAACACTCCACTTAAATCAGCGACCCTAAATACTCCCATTCCACCTAGCTGCAATATCTAAACTCACCAGCTTGACAAAGAAATCAACACACTTTGCACCTACAACCCACGACCATACATCCTTATCTTCCTTAATACGTTGACTCTGAATTAAATCACGAATCCAACCCCTTGATCATTTTCTTCCTTAGTCGACGAAAGTATCTTCCATTCCAGATCATAGATTATCGACTCCCTAACCTTAGTGTAGCAAAGCTGAACCTTAGCACTTTTTTTCTGCATATTGAGAGGAGATTAGGAAATTGGACACAAAGTCCCTCACCCAACACCCACTAATCCTCCCAGAAACTAACCGAATACCCCTTACCCACCCAACACATATATACTCTTAAGATCAGCTTACCAAACTCTTTGTCGAACTGGCCAATATTCTTCTAGACTCCCGACAAAGTTTTCTTGTAAGGAATAAAGGCCGGTTCCTCCTCTCACCGCGAATAGAATTGACAACTCTAGCCCAAATATGCTTACCTGAGGCTTTGTTCCTCCACCATCATTTAGCGAGAAGCCCTAGGTTCATATCCTCTATGCTACCTACTCCCAATTCACCCATATACTTAGGTTTGATAATTTTATCCCAAACGATCCATTGAATTCTGTTCAAAGAAGATGAGCACCTCATAATAATCTTTTCCTGATCCCCTCAAGCATCATCAGCAACCCAACTGGGGCTTTAAACAGAGAGAAATTATAATTGAGGAGTGATCCGGGAATTGCTTTAATTAAAATAGAGAAATAATAATTGAAAAGTAATTTGAATCAGCTGTGAGATTAGGTGAAAACACCTCAGAATTCGATTCAAATTCATAATATTTCTTTTCGCCTATGACCCAACGAAGAGGGTAACATCTGCATAAAACAAGTGCAAGATGATAGGTCTGCATTCGAGATGTTCTCCCCACTAAACACCTCCTTATCGATAAGAGAACCATCAAGAATATTGAATATTTCTCCCTTTTATAAATGCAACTATAAAGAGTCGGAAAAAACATTAATAAGACAACAAACAATATATGTGAAAGTTTTCCAGAAACGAGTGTAGAAATCATGAAATCCAGGTATTGTTTATTTATTTGGGATTGAGTTTGGAAATGAATTATTTGCTTTTTCAAAAATCCATCAAGTTAAAAAAGTGTTTGATACTTATAGAAATCCTTTTCATTTCGGCTTTTAATAAATGAGTAAAAAGTTGTTTTCAGAAGTCATAAAACATAGTTTTTTTAAATAACTTTTGACTTTTTTAATATAAAATTACCAATTTAACCTCATCCTTTAAAATAGTAACATAACATGAAAACTTATCCCACTTTTTTTTGTCATTTTACTTTTAAGCTTTTTCCCACTACAAAAACTAATCCAAACATGTTTTAAAAACTTCTTTTAATAAAGTTATAAGTCAATAAACAATTATAAAAAAAACTTTTAAAGTTAAATAAGCAAACTGGAGGGTTATTACCGTCTTTTAATAATATATTTTCCTTGCCGTTAAAAGAAGAAAATAAATGTGTAATGATCTGACTATCAAAACAAAATAACAAAATACATAACCGTTAAAATCTTGATTTTAAAATTTCTATTTTAAAATGACTAGGGTCCAATTTTCAATTCCAGTTAATGACCTAAGTTGAAAACAATTTTTGAAGCCATGTCTTCTACATTCAGATTCAATGAATATGAATATATAACAAACTGGAGAAGGCTATTCATTGGGACCATGTCTCCAATTTCTCTCTTGGCATATATAAAAGAATATATATAGTTGATATTGGATTCAATATATTATATTATATTATATTATACTAGAGTTAACGTTGATTTTACCTTTATAAATAAATGTATTTAGTTAACACAATCAGTGATTACATTTAGTGAGTAAAAGTCATATAAAAGTTAGGACCAAGCTCTAGACAATGTAATTTCTGAGAAGTTTAAGCAGTCTTGCAATATTATCAAAGAATATATATAGTTGATATTGGATTCTAATATATTATATTATATTATATTATATTAGAGTTAACGTTGATTTTACCTTTATAAATAAATGTATGTAGTTAACACAATCAGTGATTACATTTAGTGAGTAAAAGTCATATAAAAGTTAGGACCAAGCTCTAGACAATGTAATTTCTGAGAAGTTTAAGCAGTCTTGCAATATTATAAAAGAATATATATAGTTATATTGGATTCTAATATATTATATTATATTATATTAGAGTTAATGTTGATTTTACCTTTATAAATAAATGTATGTAGTTAACACAATCAGTGATTACATTTAGTGAGTAAAAGTCATATAAAAATTAGGACCAAGCTCTAGACAATGTAATTTCTGAGAAGTTTAAGCAGTCTTGCAATATTATCTTACGAAACAAGAAATATTCCAGTAATTTACTCTTAATTTCCTTATAAAGCTTGAGCATTATTTAAAAGGTTAAACATTATTAAAAAGGTTGCAAGTGATCGATCAATCATTATTTTTCTCACATGTACTTAAGAACAATAATCAATGATTTATTACATAATTACTAATTATGTAGTTATCGTCACTTAGAAGGTGGTCAAATATGTACTGCAATCCTGTGTTTTTTTTTGGAGTTTGATGTCCTCTTCATGGCAAGTTGCACGACAAGAAACACTGGATTGATATAAACAATGAGACTATGTGCTACAATCTAATCTGCTGGCCCTACTCCCAATATGACCTTTGTTAGGTTGCATATTATTTGTATATTATATTTACCCGGTTATATGTTGCAACTCCAACAAATAAGTAACAAGTCCTTTGTTTTTGTTTTTGATTTTGTTTTTGTTTTTATTTTTTTTATTCAGGCAAAGTGTTATAGGATGTTATGGGTGTGGAAGGGGGCACGTGGTCTGGACGCTACCTGTGATTACCACCACCACAGATCGATGTGATTGGGGGACCGGGATTTCCCCATCCGTTGGATTGTACCATTAGAACCAAACCAGGCTGCCATGACCGCCATCACAGTGCCGCTACCCTCGACTACTTAGTTCTGCCTCTGTTGGTTGTAATCATATACCGCTTGAAACCACCTTGAGCTATTGTTGGTCATGGCTGAGAACCACCACTACGCCATGACTTCGAGATCTAGGCGTTAGTAACACCGTCGACAGAGGTCTGAGCCTCACTGGAGCAGACAACTAGTTTTCGTCCGCTCTCTCTTGTTTCATTCCTAATCTATAATTTTGGGAACAATGCATTGCAAACACGGAGGTCAAATGGTGTAGGTGCTATTTTGAGAGTGGGATGAGTGGTTTTGGAGTTAAAACTAAAATCAATTTTTAAAACATATATATATATATATATATATATACACACACACACATAGGGTTAGGTTCATTTGTGAACAATCCCTTTAATTGTGAACACTTGTGAATTAATCTTAGCCCTTGATTATCAATATACAAGTGTAAATATAAGTGTAAATCAATGGCAAGGATTTGATGATAAAAATACACTAATTTATTTTACGATTGTGAGAACCGTGAGAACGAAAAACAATTCAAATTCAATTTTTTTTTACACTTATCATTATTATTTGAGTAGAATGTTAGAAATTTAATTTACACGTTTAAATTAGCATGGATTCTTAAATAAAGAAACTTTACACATGTGTAAGTTTGTCATTTATATATGTGTAAATTTGTTATATTTACACATGTGTAAAAGTTCTAATAAAAGTGACTTGAGACAAGAAATGAAAATTTGATGTTGTAAATTCTTTTTTTATGTTGTATCTTAATTACAATGAGTTTTGTGTTAAAAAATGTTTTGAATAAGTTTTTCTTTCGTTCTAATGGTTCTCACAATATTTAGTGTTCTCAAGATAACTCTCTCATATATATATATATATATATATATATACTGAGCAGCAGCTGCCGTTGCTACTGCTAACCTAGTAGGTTGGCCCGCAAGATACTTGATTTAAATAAAATGTTTAAATAAAATGATACTTGATTTAAAGAGAGAGAGAGGGGGGGGGGAGGGGGGAGGGATATAAAGAAAACTCATTTGGGTTAAGAAATTTAAGAAAACCTTATGTAACAAACATTTTTTTTTTCTAAAAAATTAGGGAATGCAAATTACATGTTTCGAACGTTTTGTAACAAAAAATAAATAAATAAAAAGCGTAGAGGGATTTTTTTACATATATAATAGCACTGAATTTTTAAAAACATTTATACAAAAAATCCTCTCGGCGGCTTTTTTTTGTTACAAAACGTTTGATAACATTTAACTTACATTTCTTAATTTTTTTAGAAAAAAAAAGTTTGTTACATAAGGTTTTTTTTTAAATCAAGTGAGTTTTCTCTCTATAATTCACTTATCTATCTATATATATATATATATAATATATATAGGGATGGTGTAAAATAGGAACCACCTTTAGAGGCGAGAACCGTAAAAACCATTATCCACTCTAGATCTCTCATGTATGAGTGGTTGAGATTAAATTGTTTAAGTTTGATTTGTCTAGTAATGAATTTATTGATTAAAAAATAATAAATAGTACAACAATAGTATTTTGAAAATTTTGACTTGTGTACTATTTATGTCAACTTTTCTAATTAATAATAAAAAATCATAGACTACATCACTTTTTATGTCAACGTTAATTACGTTATTTATTTAAAAAAATTAATTATAACACATGATTTTATACAAAAAAAATTACACTACATGTATAAAAAGAAAACGTCTTCAATCTTTGATTTTGATCTTCATTTTTTGTTCGTTATCCTCGTCATTTGAACGTAAAAGCATCAACACCTACGAAAATCAAAGAAAAAAACAGAGCGTTTACATTCCACAAAAGTTTAGAGGAGCTCGGGCCGGCGATCAGGACGTAAAAAACATTTTTTATTGTATGTAATAAAAGAATTTACATTTAACGCCGTGCGCGATTTTTTTACATTAGACCACGTACGAGAAACAATTTTTCAAAGTTATATAAAAACTAAACATTTACGCGTGATGTTTAGAGTAACTCGGACCGACGATCAGGGGTGTAAAAAACTCTTTTTTTTTCATTCGACACTATGCGTAAAAAAATATTTTACATTCAACAACTTACGTACAATCATTTTTCAAACGTACGTTAAAACTATGTCACGCTTTCCATTTTACATACGTTTGAAAATTAGAGTTATGTGTGACGTTTAGAGGAGTTCGGGTCGGCAATCAAGGGCGTAAAAGTACCTTTTTACGCACGTTGTCAAAATATTTATTTATTTATATACATAGTGGTGTTCTCATACTAAGTTCGTGTAAATGTTTACATACGCTATGAAACTTTTTTTATGCATGTTGTCAAAACTTTTTTTACACGTTGACATAATCTTTTTACGCACATCAAAACTTTTTTTACACACGTTGTCGAATGTTTTTTAAGTTGTAATGCAAAGTAATCAAACGTTAACGAATGAAATAGAAATTCTCAATAAACATATAAGACAAATATAGCTTGCATTTTATAAAGAATATTATGTAAAAATTATAAAAAAATATAGCTAAAAGAAATAGATATCATTTTCGATATTTTTGTATTTTCTAAGAAACATATAAGACAAATATAGCTTACATTTTATAAAGAATATTGTGTCATAATTAAGGAAAATATAGTAAAAAGAAATAGATATCATTTTTGATATTTTTGTATTTTCTAAATTACGTAATACTTTTAGTGTTTTAATTTAAAACCTAAGATATTTTTTTTCTAATTTTAAATATAAAAAGTATAAAACAGATGAGAGATGTTGTATAGATATACAAATGATGATGTGATTTGTTTTAAAGGTAAGAGAGAGGGGATGTGAAATTGAGAGAAAAATACTAAAATACCATTTTGCATTAAATTGATTATAGGTGATGTGTTAAAATTTTATTGGATGAAAGAAGTTCTCATGGTTCTTGTAACTGGTAGTGGTTACTTCTTGAACCGAATCCTATATATAGGGTTGGGTTAAAATGAGAACTAACTTGAATTGTGAGAACTAGGTTATTCAAAAGGTTTTTCCGAATTTTTTTTCAAAAGTCATAAAAAATCACTTGTTTCAGCAAAAAAAAAAAATGTCGCATACTCACATTTACATGAGCCGTAAAAAATATTTATTTTCGTATAAAATTTACATCAACGCGTTAAAAAAAACCTGCATCAGTCAAGACTATCGGCTCGACAATTTTTTTTTACCTTTTTTACATATGTGTTTATAATATTTTCATTTACGTATGTAAAAAAAAATTTGGCCAACTTGAACGGAAAGAAAAAGTTCTCACCGTACCCCCACCCTCCATTTTTTCCTCTTATTACCCTTTTATGTTTTTAATTTTTATTTTTCGTTTACACCCTCATTTTAAATTTTTAACAAATTATCGGACAACTCATCATTTTAGTTAGGTTATGTATCCATGTTCCATAATGAGTACACTACATGCTAGTACTAGACTTATACTACTACGACGTGCAAGGTAAAATACTAAAGTTATTGTAAATGTTACTTTTTTCCGTTTCATGACAAATATATCGTGTGCCGCTATTGTACTAATATCGCCGCAACACGCGGGGTGTTAGTCTGTTTACACTCTTAACTTAGCTAATATGCATGTTTAGTGCTTCTACTTTAATTTTCTTAATATACATATTCAGTCCTTCTATATAAAAAAAGTTTTTTTTTCTTATTTAGTTAACTTTGCTTATATACATGTTAAGTCCCTCTACTTTAATTTTAATGATATATATGTTTAGTCCCTCTACTTTAGTTTCTATTAGTATTTCACCTTTGATATTTTTTTCTTACTAACATGACGAACCAACTCGACTTCTCATACAACGTATGGGGTCAAATTAGTAGTTGTTAACTTAGTGTTACCCATATACTACTGATCTAGGCTCCACTATTTCCTATGTTTTAAGTTTTAACTTAGGTGTAGTATTTTGACTAGCGATACAAAATAGATAAGCGTTTAAATCTTAAGTTTAAGTTTTTTATATTTTTACATGACTAGAGTCCAACTTTTAATTCCAGTCAATATCCTAGATGATAAAAAAAGGATGAGCATAACAATAACTTTTGGAACCATTTATTCAACATCCGGATTCACAAATTTCTAATAAACCGGAAAAGGTTATTGATTGGTACCGTACGTCTCTCCACTTTTCCTTTTGTCTTATATAAAAGGATATGTAGTTGGTCTTGGTTTATATTATATTACATTACCGTTTATATTACATTACCGTTGATGTTAATTTTACCTTTATAAATTGTATGTAGTTAACCCAATTAGTGATCCAGAATAGCATGGGAAACACGATAAAATGCAAGAATTTTTTTTTAAATCTATAGTTGATACATTTTGCGATTAAGAGTTGCTTGAAAAGTTATGACAAAACTCTACACAATGTATTTTTGAAAAGTTAAAGAGTAGAGATGCAATATTATCTTAAGAGACATGAAAGATTTGAGTAATTACTCGAAATTTCTTTTAAAACTTTAACATTATCTAAAAGCTTAAAAATAAGGCGGACCAAGAGCAACTACAATGTCAACTCTGCTGCCCTGTCCGAATTCCAAACGCACACCAAACCGGATCATCTTGTTGTAGCTCAATGACTAGGATGATTTGGAGGGTGGTGGTCCGCCCCAGCAGACGAGGTGAAGGGGTGAGTCCATGTGTGTGGCTTTTGTATTATATATATATATATATATATATATATATATATATATATATATATATATATATATATAAAGCTGATTTCACTTAAAAAAAGTTTGGTAAAATTTAGGCGTTTACACATAAACACACATACAATCTCATTTGAAAAAAACCATACCTGTAATTGTCAGTTGAAATCAATCAAATCCTTGTTAGCAGACCTGGTTAGTCAGTCGTTAGTTGACCATGACACATAATCTTTTCACATCAGATTAGAAGGGTATTATTGTTTTTCATTGCTATTCTTCTTCTTCTTCTTCTTATTGTTGTTATTGGTGTTGTTGTTGAGTATACAAGAAACCTACTTTTTCTCACACCACCAGATTCAGAGGCGGACATACCTTAGACGCAGGGGTAGCATCCGCTACCCCTTGCCGCTCCGGCAGTAGTGTAAATTTTGGAAAAAATGACCTTTTCTTGATGTTTTTCGATTTCGTTACCCCCTTTTATATAAAACGTTACCCCTACGAATATTTTCTAGATTTGCCGCTGACCAGATCTTCACCTGCATACCTACCACCATCAATTCTACTCCTTCCACCACCACCGCCTGCATAACCACTGTCAGACTACCACCACAACCCATCTTCACTACCACTATACCATCACTAAACCCCACAAACAAACCACCTGCAACTATCCACCCCTATATCAATCAGATGTGAAACACAAGCAGATCCAAACACATCTTAAACCTAAATAGTTCTTAAAACATATCAAGATGATGTAATAGTGTGAGAGAGACAGTGTTTTAAATCGAAATAAGCATCTCAATGATATACCATTGAGGGTGTGATGGGCTTGGTGGCCGCCAATTTAAGGTGAAACGTTGATGAAGATGTGGTGGTGCTTGGTGGACGCCGATGGTGGTGCTAGCTGGATCTAAGGCTAAACGAACCTGGCTTCCTTCTTTACCCTAGAAAATAGGGAATTGGCACTGATTCTTGGTGAGGTTGTGGGGTTGTGTTTTACTTTAAGAAAGATTTCATAGATTATGGAGATATCTTTAGAGTTTAAATTGAAAGGAGTGATAGAGATTAAGATTATCCAACGCATTTATACAAATTCTTATTTATTCATTCTGTAGTTATAATTTTATTATATAATATCGACAGGTGTTCATCTTTATTGGCTGTTATAACTTTGTTGAACCTGGTTGAATTTATGAATGAATCATGATTATGCTTGTTGAATATTGAACTCTTGTTTCACTTTTGTGAATTGGCTTCATGACCAAAGTTCATCTGCATCACTATTACCGTAAGAAGCAACAATCAGTAGTTAGAGCATTCACATCCTATCCATTAAATTCTAAGATAGAGTTTATATTATAAGAAGTGGTTGTTAGTAGAAAGGAAAGAAAATGTTACTAATTATCTTTATATTTGAGGCGACACTGTTCACCCTCTATAATGTTAAATATATTTTAAAGTAGCTGTGACTGGAGTTGAGAGAAAATGTAATGATAAAGCTATAAAAATATATTATTTAATTAAGAAAAGAGAGAAAAAATAGTTGTGTTTTAGTGTAATTATAGGGTAGAAAATGATTGAATGGATGTGAATATTCTTAGGAGTTGTTCATCAACAATGAACGTACAAACAAGATGCAATTTGATAGTTAATTAGAAAGTCAAAGAAAAAGTCAAATGAATAAGTTTGATGAGGAAAAAGAAGGCTATCATTTCGAGGTTTGGTCGCTGGAGGCATAGAGTAATTTAAGCATATAAGTAACGTTGGGGTAACAACTTAAATCAAAAAGAACCTTATTAATTTCAATTGACAACCAAAGGGATTGGAATATCCTTTTTTCAAATGAGAATTGTATGTGAGAACGAGTGTAAATCACAGGGACGGAATTGTACGTTAGAAAAAAACCTTAAAATAAAAATAATACAGAGTAAAAAAAGTAATTTCTTAAAATTAAAAACATTACACAAACCACACAATTAAACCTAAACAAACCACACGATAAACCTAAATACACCAGATAATTAAACTAAACAAGACGAGATAATTAAACCTACACAAGGCGAGATAATCAATTTCAGCATCTTAGTAACGTTGGGGTAACGATGGAAACAAAAAAAAGGATCTGGTTGATTTCAATTGACAACCAAAGGGACTGGAATGACCTTTTCTATCATACCCGACCCGCAGTGGAATAGATGACTGGGAGATGATCCAATTTCACTTTGCTTATGACTTGCTATGTAAATGTTTGAGTATTCATTAATTCAATATTAAGGAATTTCATATAACAAATAATCCAGAATACATCAAATAAATAAAAGACATTGTTCACAACAAATAAACTTGTTTATTTCAAATTATTGTTACTAAGGCCCAAATCCTTTGTTGATCTCCTCTTTATTCATGTTCACCTGTATCATGTGTGAAAGTAGTTTTTGGATCAACAAAGGTTGGTAAGTGAATTATATTGTTTTTGTGAAAATGATAAGTTTATTTTTGTATAGAAAACGTGCATATAACCATATGTAATTCAATGTGTTGTATGTAAATGTATGAAACCTCAAGCAACCAAACATCAAATAATGTAAGGACTCAAATGAATGTATGTATGTTGCACTATATAACGGTGTGCTGCAAGATTCGAGCTCAATCAAACGGAGCTGATCTCGTGTGTTGGCAACGTTGAGTTCAGCTCATAAGTAATGAGAAACAGACGCGCCTATGATGATGTAATGACTGTCTCATGAATGTAATGCACCACATGATAGACCAAAAAAACCAATCATCAAATAACATGATGACTCAAAATGAATGTATGTATGTTGCAGTGTATAACTGTGAGCTTAATCAAATGGAGCTGATCTTGTGTGTCGGTAACGTCGAGTTCTGCTCATACGTAATAGGGAACAGAAAAGCCTATGATTATGTAATGTCTCCAATGAGTGTAATGCACCAAGTGACAAACAAACAATTAACACATAATACATAAACTTCACAAGACGGTAATCGCACGTATTTGAATTATGAAAATGTAATAATGTGACACATGATATACCCCAGAACTTGTTATCAAAAAGGGGAAATGAAAGATCCACTCACCTTTGGGTGCAAACAAACCAAATAACTGCAAATATGTAAGATGTTTGGAAAAATTCCAAATGCGACCCTTTACAATAATTACATTATAAGGTTAAAATGGAATACTAAAAGGAGGGTTAAGGCATTAGAGATTTCTATGACTGATTTGGGAACACTAGGTTTTTGAAAAAAAAAGAAGTTTAAATTTACTAATTTATTTTAAATTATTAAATTATAGTTATATGTCATGCATCGTGAAAACGGGATATGAGGTACTAAATCGTGAAAAGTGTTTGGACAACAAGTGCTTGGTTACTTGGTTTTTAACAAGGTATAATTATTTATATAAATAACTAATTATGGGATTTTAAAAATAATGCAATGACAAATTAATTATCTTAGAGTTTTAAATAAAAAAAATACATATATTTCACCTCAGATTAATCAGGTGAAATCAAGTTTAATAAGTAATGTTTACGAAATATAAAGTTATCTATAAATTTGAGTTAGATAGTTACTAGGTTAGAACCCCATGTATTACGTGGGTTGAATAAATATAATTCTATATAATAAATAAAAAAACAATATATTTTTAAAAACCTCATTTATTACATGTGTTGAGTATATATAATTTTACATATTAAATAATAAAAAGTTATATCTTTAATAATCTCATGTATTGTGCGTGTTGAGTAAATGTAATTTTATATACCAAACAATAAAAAAGGTATATTTAAAAAAACCCTTGTGTATTTAGGGGTGGAAGAAATGTAATCTTATATAGTAAATAATAAAAAAAGTTATATTTTAAAAAAACTCAGTGTATTGTACGGGTTGAATAAATCTAGTTTTATATAGCAAATAATAAAAAAGTTATATCTGTTATGAATGTACCCATTATGTAGTAACTTTTCACATGTATAACCCCTATCTATGAATGCATCCATTATGTAGTGACCTTCTGCATGTATAACCCATGTCTATTATTTACTATTGTACTAATGTGAGTGCCTATATATAATGGCATTTGTATATGATGTTATATGAATGAATAAGAATTCTTCATGTTCTATTCTCTACATGATTTCATAGTCTAGCTCTCATGTTTATATACATATATATTAGTTGCTAATAGACCGTTGTTTCACAACACGTTATCAGCACGAACGTGCTCTATGTGTTTTGCCACCCTTGGTATCCCCTTTTCCTTGCCTTTGACGTGTATTATTTTCCAACCTAACTCAATCTCGTACGTTGAGAAAGCAACCCAATAATTATGCAACTATCTCTACTAATAAAGCTATGATTCTTCGTATGATTATTTCATATTATATTTGATGATGATACATCAATCTTACTGGTGGCACTTATTAATATACATATATAAACTTAAAACTGATCATTACTATAAATTCTAGGATGTAGTCTCATGATTGAAACTTATCTATATATTTTTCATTTGCTTTTAGAAGTTATTATATATATATTAGCATGTTGGTATTCATAAGGATTTAGATGTTACATCATAAATTATGACGTTACAATTGACTAATTCATCTTTTTTCTAATACTCATTATTAATTGAATAACTATAGTTTTTGTTGACGACGACGATATTACGAATATTTATTTTATTTTTCTCTTTTACAGATGATCCTTTCTATTATTCTAAATTGGCTGGATTATCATTTAATTAGTTAATTTAATATATGTTGTTTACAATCTAGTGATGCTCATCTACATATTCTTTGAGCCACCATAATCATGTATTTATGCTTCCTTATTAACCTTGTTAAGTTGTAAATAAAATTGTTGAATTATTTTGATTTGAGGAAGTTAATTTGCAATCTAGAGAATATTATATGTGCTTTTAGAATCCATGAAAAAATTAAATTCAATATTCAATATTAAAAAGTATGAAACTCAATATTTATGGATTAAACAATGCAATTATATTAGGTATATATGCTTGTATTGGTGGTAATATATACATGATGTATGTACTAGATTTTCATTTTGTATAGTTTATAACTTAAATGGATATGAATTTTGTAATTAATTGTTTACATTAGTCATTGTTAATACATAGCATGCCAAAAGACTTTTTACATTATTAGATATAAATGAGTTATGTGAGTAAACATCAATTGATTTAGTTTTAAATAAACTATACAACTTATAATGCAATATATTATTATTATTATTGTTATAACATGATTATGAAAATATCGTTTGGTATTTATACTAAGGTTAATGCTATAACAAATTTTGTATATAAGAAATTCATATAATAGATTAATATTGCTAGATATCATTAGTTGTTTTTAGAGAAACATTTTCTAGCGATGTCAATACCTCTCATGTATTCATTATGCCATGTCATAATGTTTAACAATTTATTTGCATATTAACTATTACTATTCCTAGTATAAAATAGTGACTATTGCTATTGCTTCATATGTACAATGTATAAATTGCTTATATGATATCATCAATTGTTTAAATATCAATATTTGAGAAGAAAAAAAATAGTATGTTATGTAATTCATCAGTATATAGTTTTCAAATAAAATTTTCAAATACAAGTAATAAATGATCTGAGAACTTGAAAGAGATATATGTTTAAGTTTTAAAGTAAGTGTTCAAAATATATAAGATATTATGTTTTGTTATACCATAATAAGTTATTACATAAATTATAAGCGTTTGCTAATTAGTGATAAAAATGTTTCTTATTTTATAAAGGCCCATCATAAGTTGTTTTTATATGATGACATGCTATAAGGTCATGTATTGTACGATTTGTTACTATCTATAACTTGTATTCTATATGCTATCACTTCTTTGCATCGATAATACCGAATAGAACGACTAAATTAAAGTTATGGTTTACTGTCATTCTCATGAAAAGGTAGAAATATGCTTCGATTTGACACCCAAAGTGTCATACTCCTTGTATCTCATTATCAAGTATAAAATAAATATTATATGACTCGAACATATAATTACTTCTCGATTGACGTTATACGAAGAGAAGTTTATTTATAAGGGAAATCGGATAAAAAACAAATTTTGTTTGTCAAACCTCAAATATACTCCTGAAGTAGCAGTATCATTTAAAGGGTATAAACGGTTTGAAACGACTGTATATCTATATGTTCGAGAAAATAATAGAAAACCGTAAAAATTGTATGGTTTTACTCCGATGCATGAAGTGAATA
Source organism: Scalesia atractyloides (assembly GCA_947069175.1). Classification (NCBI taxonomy): domain Eukaryota; kingdom Viridiplantae; phylum Streptophyta; class Magnoliopsida; order Asterales; family Asteraceae; genus Scalesia; species Scalesia atractyloides. The sequence goes on along the minus strand of CAMTDV010000026.1, from coordinate 12,463,451 downwards.
TATATTGATCATTGTAATCATGGACATCATTGAGAAAAATGTAATAATGATCATATTAATAATAAGATTGACCATCAGAAGTGCAACAATCATCATGTTAATAAGAGATCAAACTATCAGAAATTATAAGATAGTCAACCTAATAATGAGATCGAATATCAGTAATATAATGATAGTCATGATGAGATCGACCACCAAAAGTGGTAAACTAGTGATTACGTAGCACGATGGTTTGAACTTTGAAGTTATAATACATTCTTTCATATCTTATGTTTTGTATTACATGCGTGCAAGCAATACATATACAATATCATAAACCATAAGTTTATGGATCATGATTATTTACTTTATTGGTATGACCGGTTAGACCACACCGAGTCAATGATGATGTGAATATAATGAAGAACTTGAAGATTGAAGTTGATAGCATATTATATTTGCTCTTAAGGGAAATTATTTATTTGCCAATTAATGGTATAGATCCCTAAAATATTATGGAATGAATGAAGGATGTATATATCCAAACATGATACCGTTTAGTGTTTTTACATCGATACATCGTCTAAATGGTCATCAAATTTACAACTTGAAGTTGTGTGTAGCTTAGCTAATGAGATAGCTTTTATTCCATATTATCATATTTATGGTGGTTATAACATTGAATTTGATATCCATGTTACTAATGATTATTGGAATAAGTATTGAACTTTCTAAATGCTTAGGACACAAATTGCTTTTGTTGAAGACGATGATCAAACGTCTACAAATTGATTCCAAAGCCAATAATCAAGAGAGCAAAAGTTCATATTTGAGAACATATGATTTTACATGCGGTAACATTATTTCACATCAAGCCAACATGTTGTAATAGTTTCTCCCCATTATATTTGGTTTTCGTCAGGAACCAAATATTTCCCCTCAAATATTTTATTGTGCGTATACATTGGAATTGATCCACCACAGCGCACAAAGATTGAAACTTAAATAATGTTGGGAATATATGTTGGGTGAAAATACTATTTATGATTACATACTTAGAGCAATTAACGAGAAATTTATTTATGGCTCGCTAGATCTTAATTTAAGTAAATTAACATTCTCAACATTAGGAGGAGATCAATGGCAGTTGAAAAAGGAATGTGTATGCATGAATTATCATTGATCCTCAAACGAAATTGTGTGAACAAGAAGTTCAAAAGATAATTCGTTACCTAGATTAAAGAATCAATCACCAGACATGTTAACTGACCTAAATACAGTGACTAAATAAGTCACGTAGTCAACTGCTAATGCTCCAATTAAGTTAATTGTCATAGTAGGGCAAACCATATATTAATGAGTCTATTGCACGCCTGAAGCGTGGTAGATTGGTCGATTCCAAGAAAATAAAAATTCCTCGAAAAATTGGAGCAAGTAATGAAGAAGATGATCAAGTCGAGGTTATAGTAAAAAAAGGTTTCTTGAAGAAACAAGACATGATGGTTCTGGAAGAACCTCAGGTACCTGAAAATAAAGAGTTTTTAGTAAATTATATCATGTCTAGAAGTGTATGGAATCGAAATAAAATCGACGTCGTTATACTTTTGTATATATAGCGCTTGAAAAGATGAAATGATGAGGATCAAGATTTAAAATCTGCCTATGAATAAATACAAAGAAATGATTGGCCAAAATGGAACGACGCAAATGAGGCAGAGTTGAATTCTCTATTGAAATGGAAAGCTTACGGGCCAGTAGTCCATAAAAAAAGTTGGAAAATATATTTAATATAATTAGGTCTTTTATGTGGATCAACAATTGATGGCACAAGGATTTTGTAAAGACCTATGATTAATTAGGAGGAGATGTATTCTCCAATGATGGATGCAATAGCTTTCCAATATTTAATTAGTCTGGTAATATAAAGAGAGAATTGATATGCGTCTTATAAATGTTATGTATTATTTAGATACTAAAGTTTACATGCAAGTCCTTGAAGGATTTAAATTATGTAATTCATGTAAAGTAAGTTCTCGAGAACAATATGATCATTGTATACATATTCATTTTTGAATACGATTGAACTCCTGATGAGTTTCTTAAAGCAATTGAGTTCTTTAAAGGTGAATCAAAACATCTTAACGATGTAATTCTTGTGCACCAATAAAGATACACCCAGTGATTGTGATATCTTAATAAATAGTGTACACGCATGGTACAATATGGAATTTGGAGATAAAAGCAAGTGTTCATGACACTTTTACATGATATAGATATCTATGTGTTAAATGGGCATGCTTTTATAGCAAAACTCCTGAAGAGTGAAAGCATATGCATATATGGATAAGATGGAACGAATTCCCTCATGGATTGATAATGCTAGAAGCATTGATATCAAAACCTCAAGAACATACTATATGAAGTTGACAAAATATGTGTGGACTAAAATAGTCGAGTCAAATATGATATAGTTGACTCACCAGTGAGCTTGAAAACGAGAAATACATATGGTGAAGTTGGTCCATTTATTTTTATTAAAAGAACGATATGAGGTTTACAGGTATTGCAATATATGTTGATGATGTCATTGAATCTCCCGAAAAGAAAAAAAAGAGCTCAAATATTTAAGCAAGAATTTGTAAATGAATACAATATTGCAAATTTATGGCTCGATATGTAGGACATACGTTTATATTATAATCCATCAATCATAATACATCTAGAAAATGTTGGACATTTTCATATGGACAAAGCTCTTGGTGTAAGTACATTTAATGATGTTCAAATATTTGATATAGATAAAAATGACTTTTATCATCTTATATCAAAGAAGCAAAGATCCTTGGTCATGAAGTACCATAATTCAATACAAATTGTATTAATATATATTGCTAGCTATACACGAACATATACCATTAAATTCATTGGCAAGATTTAACTCGTGTACGACGAGGAGATAGTGTAATGAGTAAAACATTTATTTTCTATACCCTTAAGGTACGAAAGGTATGGGTTCATATTTTACTAACCCATCAACAAGTTTGGTTAGTTTTGTAAATACAGGGATTATAACAAAACACATTCATGGATCTTATGGTATCTGCTTACAAGAGGAGGCAATTAAAGTTTTACATGAAGATCATACATCAAGTTCATTAATAGATTGCACATCAAGCGACAAATCACTCACTACAAAAGTTTTTCAACAACTTTCATAGAAGATTGACACTTGTTACTTGAAATGATACATATTGAGAGGGAGACAATACGTGTTGCACTCTTTTTCTCTTAGCTGAGGTTTTGTCCCATTGGGTTTTCCTAGCAAGGTTTTTAATGAGGCAACATCATGAAGTGTATTAAAGAATAGTATTCCATCATGTGGATAGTCAAGGGGGAGTGTCATGAATGTATCCATTATGTAGTGACTTTCCACATATATAACCCCTATCTATGAATGCATCCATTATGTAGTGACCTTCCACATGTATAACCCTTTTCTATTATTTACTATTGTACTAATGTGAGTGCCTATATATAATGACATTTGTATATGATGTTAGATGAATATAAGAATTCTCCATGTTCTATTCCCTACATGATTATAGTCTAGCTCTCATGTTTATATACATATATATTAGTTGCTAATAGACCGTTGTTTCAAAACAATATCTTTAAAAACCTTGTGTATTTTTGAATTAGGTTTATTTTAAATTTTTGGTTTGATTACTAAGTTGTTTAATATAATTTTTTATAGTTAACAATAATAACATTAACAATAAATAATATGCATGTTTATCTACTCTTAAGTGAAACAATGTTTTTTAGTTTAGATAAGACTTTACGATTTGAAGTTAAGTTTATGCCAAAAATTTAAAGTTGATAAGATTTATATTAATTTAATTAATATTTAATTATTTAATAATTTAAATTTAATAATAATTATCTAAAATTAAGATGGTCTAAAATAATAACAAGTGTCCATTCATTGGTTTCTTTTATTATATAGTATAGATACGTTACAATTTAAAAGAAAATTAAATAAATATTATAAATAAATTTCCATAGTTTATGTTTTAAAAGAATGGAACAGTTTGTTGGTTTTCAAGAGGTTTCGTATTTAAGAAGTTATATGAAAGAGATGTTAAATAAATTAACGACTTATAATATTCATTTATTTAAATAAGATGTTTAGACTCTATAAAATTCGAAATATGCTTGTACTTATTCTCACGTAGTCAAAATACCTCAGCTAGTTTATAAAAGTTCAATGAATAAAAATTTCTAAATTTTATCAAGAAAACAACTGTGAGAAAAATAAAATCTTGGTTCGTAAAATACTTATCTTGTACGTACAATCACTCCTAAATCCCAAATCATGTTCAGAATCCTAATTCCTTTTGCTCACAAATAAATTCAATCAGTTTTCTAGAAATCAAAACTAGTAAGGGGCTTCTAATCCGCATAATCAAAAGATCAGAAAAATACACAAATTGTTTACCTAAAAGTTAAGGAGGATGGTTGGGATTGCGTATGGCCAAAGCTCAATAAGTTCCGGTGAATGCACGTTGTTCGCCAAGCCACGCAAAAGACGAGATTGAAGTGATTTGAGGGAGGGTAAAATTTATAGAGGTGGTCCGCGAGTTCGTATTTGTACTCGATTCAACCGACGTTAGCCATTTTGGAAGGTTTCACGATTTCAATTAAAATCCATTTTGTAACATTTTTAATTTGTTTGGTTTAAAACATCGAATATTAGATTGATATGATATGCGAGCTATATTTTGAATGACTGGCACAATTGATTCGGAAAAAATATAGTTGGGAAAAATGCTTTTAGTCCCCTACAGTTAATGAAAGTTTCAAAATGATCCACAACTTTGATATTCAAAGTTTATTAAAATTTCTTCAAAGCAAATGCTTAAATAACGGTCGAGTCATAAGTATTACTAATAAAATGTATTATATATATTTAAATTGAGTCTATAATTAGAATATATATTAGCAGAATTAGTTGGAAAATTAGGATCCGGTACGGAATTGTGTATATATAGTAAAATGAATAGTTGAATGGATGGTTTTCTAAACGAAATGAAAATTTTTTAATAAAATATACACATAAAAAAATACGGTGTGTAATCGATCAAGATAGATGTACAAGTATTATAAGTTGGATGGCAAAACATAATTAAAATTAAAATATGTTAGGATGTTACATTTTCTTTTAAATGAGAGTTATATGTGAGAGCGAGCGTAAACCACAGGGACGGAAATTGTTTATTAAAAAACATTAAATTTGTTTATATTCAATAAAATAAAACCTTAAATAACATAAATTAGAAAAAAACAAATATATAAAATAAAATTAATACAAACTAAAGAAAACAAATTAATTAAAATTAAAAGCATTACACAAACCATACAATTAAACCTAAACAGACCACACAATTAAATCTAAACACACCGGATAATTAAACTAAACAAGGCGAGATAATTAAACCTAAACAAGACAAGATAATTAATTAAACCCAATCGTCAACCCATGAACTGTCGGAGTCGGCATCCAGAGGGCGAAAGGTTTGCGTACGGGGATGGTTTCTTATTACTTGCACACTGTCATGTGCAAAAAAATATTTCTGTATATTTTCGAATTCCCGACGATCCCGAGCAATCGCTTGTGCATCCGTTTTGCCGCCACCTTGAACCATCCGTGGTTGAAGCATGCATGAAATGTGAGAACCTCCCCGAATAAAATATGAAACATTGACAAAGTGGCGTTCGAATTGATTGGTTTCTCCAACACGTTGATGGAATTCTTCAAATAAGGGTTCTCTAATTGACTCAACTGCTTGTCTGTTGTCGCTAAAGTCCATCTAAGAGTTGACCAGAGCCATCTCTTCTTAGCAGTTGAGAAGTGCACATGTTGCTTGAAATACGAATTGAATTTATAGCCAGTAAAAACTTGTCGTGGCAAAAGTAGCCGTTTGAAAAAGAGCCGTAATAGGAATTAAATATTTTTTACTATTTTATTTGAATTTATAACTAAATAAAAGTACTAGATAACGAAAAAAATAAATAATTAATTATATTATTACGAGTTTTATTTTTTTATGTCATATTTAATATGAAAATAATTATAATTATTAAATAGATATAACTATAAATGATTGTATAAATTAGATATAGTTTTAATAAAATGAAAAATAGGTGATAAGGTGGAAATTTGAAGTGGTCTGGAATTGTTTATTGTTGTAGGGGAATAATGGGGTATGAAATAATGTGGCATGTTAACTAGGTAATTTGGATTTGCGCTTGCATATACCATTGTGGATGCTCTCTGGGTTGCCCACCAAAGAAAACAGTACAACCCGATGCCACCTCGACTACGCCCTAGAATTGGCGTCAGTGTACCTGTAGGTACGCCGTCCCCTTGCATTGTTTTCCAGGCAATTAACACACACGTGCACAATCCTCATTCCATTATTTGGTGATTAGTCCATGATTTTGCTTACTAATTTGGCTTACCGAAACGGTGACGGCGGTGTACCCGATCGGGTAGTGCTACCTTACATGGGTTACCGACTACGCCCCGTCCACCCTAAGGTTAAACATCACTGGAAAGGTCGCAAGTCAATCATTATTTGTCTCACGTGTCTTAAACACATTAACAAGAAAACAATGATTTACGTAATTACTAATTATGTAGCTATCATCAATTTGGAAGCTGGTCAAATATATGTTGCAATCCTGTAGTATGTTTGATGTCCTCTTCAATCCTTCATTGCAAGTTGTAGACAAGAATCACTAGATTTAATTAAACAATGAGACCATGTGCTACAATGTAGCCTAGTGGCCCTACTCCCCAATTGACGTTTGTTATGTTGCAAATTATCTGTACTATACTACTAGTTACTCGGTTATGTTTTTTGGCTCCAACAAACGAGTAATGAATTGTTTGTTTTTAATTTAGTAATCATCCTTTTGTTTTACTTTTAAATAAAAAACAAATCTATTTCGTTTGTTTTATTTGCTTTAAAATAGATAGGGCAATTAAAATGGTAGCTTATAGGGGAGTTTCATTGATGCTGTGCATTACTAGGGTGTGGAAGGCTATACTTCATAATTGTTGTAACTAATCTTTTCAATATTTAAAAGTTGAAGTATGCTAAATGATTTGGTTTATTTTGGTAGGAAGGTTTAGAATTTATACTAGTTTTATTTCATTTGGTTTACTTATAGAAGTATGCTACTTGTTCTCTAATGGGTTGTTTAATATAAATAGAGATAATAGTTTAGGGTTTATGTATCTTTAATTTTAATCAAAGAGTTTTTTCTTATTAAATCCATCATTTGATTTTATTAAAGAATACATAATTTCCAACAATAAGAGCGATTTATTAATTTGGGAGGTTTGTCATCAGCCATTGAATATAAACACTCCAAAGGAATAAGGGGAATTAAAGGGAATGACAAAAGGTTGTTGTGAGCAAGAAGATAGATGCGAGAGGGTTTGTTGACCAAACGGAGACAGTAGTTGTAGTAATCGAGGTTGTGATCAACGACAGTAAGACCGTAGCAATCAAGAAGCAATGATTGCACGCTTGATCAATGGAGAAAACCTAGGTGCAGTGCAGGTTTAGATTGCGTCAACATTAACCTTTAAGGGTGGTGAGTAGCAGGTTTGATCAAGGTGGACGAGAAATGATGTTGCCTTGTTTGTGGTTGATGGTTCAAGTGTTTGGACAAGTTTTCAGTGTGATGCCAAAGAGAAAACAAGGGTGCAGTGTTGTGTCGGTTGCAGCAAGGTTGTTGATGCAAAGCGAACACAAGAGATCGAGTATCAAGGTGGAAGAACTCTGGGTCTTACTTGGTATTCAAGACCTAGAGGATCTTGACAAGATTATGGGGGGGGGGGGGTGATTGTTGGAACTAACTTTGTCATACTCAAAAGTTGAAGGATGCTAAATGGTTTTGTTTATTTTAGTAGGAAGATTTAGGATTCATACTACTTTTATTTTATTTGGTTTCCTTATAAGGGTCGGTTGCTTGTTCTCCAGGGGATTGTTTAGTATAAATAGGAATTATCATTTAGGGTTTATATATTTTCAAGTTTAATCAAAGAATATTTTCTTGTTAAATCCAATTGTTTGATTATATTAAAGAATGCCTAATTTCCAACAATAATAAGAAACTAAACTGGACTTGGGCAACCATTGCTAAGTTGCAGAATTTTCTTGCTTATTCTAATGTGTCGCTTTCAAGTGCCATCAAAGCAATGTTAGTGAATGGCCAAATCACCCGATTCTGGATGGATACCTGGTTACATGATAAACCTCTTCAGGTTGTTTACTCAAACTTATTCAAAAGTGAGGCTAACAAAAGATGCACGGTGAGAGAGAGGTGTGTCATTACTAATGGTTCTAAGGCTCTTTGATGGGATAGGAAAAACCCAATAGTAGAAGGCGAGGAGGTGGCAAAACTTTTTAATCTCATTATGGACCTTTTCTCGGTTACCATTCCGGTCAACGATGATAGGTGGAGACGAACGAAAAAAACGATTGCGAATTTTTTGTGGCATTTGTAAAAAATGTTTAGTGCCTCATGTCAGTGTGTGTGAGAAGTTTGAAAGGAATACTTGGGCTCCTATCAAGGTTAACATTTTCGGTTGGCAGACAATTCTTGGTAAATTGCCAACTTTTGACGTCCTTATTAAAAGGGGTACAATGCCCGGCCCAAATAGATGTTTATGTGAAGCGGATATTGCCACATGCTTTCAAATTGTTTGGTGGCTTGTGTGATCTCGAAAAGTATTTTCTCATGGTGTAATATTCCTCAGTTTCATGCGGCTTACTTCAAGGATCTAATGAATGTGCACAAAAGTATTTTAAGGAGGAAACATAAAAAGAAAGCTATTCAAACCATTATTCTCGTAGTGTGCTGGAGTATTTGGAAGGCGCAAAACAATCTCATCTTCTCAGATATCCCCAATCAAAATGGCGAAAATCATTGATGAGGTGAAAGTCGTATGCTTTTGTGGATTAGAAATAGAGGTAGAAATGTGGATCTTGATTAGGATAGGAGGAGAGCCTTTATTTTGTAAGATTTCTTTCTTATTATTGTTGTATTGACCAACTCCTATGGTTTCTTACTGTAGGAGGTTTTGGGTCTTTGTTTGGGTTTGATTAAAGCATGCATTTTAAAAAAAAATCATGGAGCAATTAAAGGAGTTGTCATGTTTGTAACATTTTGATTCAAGTTAATAGTGTTACCTAAGTGATTTGTGTTTCATTTCTTTCCTTGCGTGTAACAATAAAATTTCATTCAAAAGTTAATTGCGATTTTAGTCCCTGTTTTTTACGACATTGTGGCTTCAATTTCTTGTAATTTGTGTTCTTAGACTACACGTAGTGGGATGGCACCCATTTAGGCGCCTAAACACTACACCACACCGGCGTTATTGGGTGCCATAAGGGGAGGGGTATGGTAACAAGCGTTATGCATATTTATGTGGATACATGTTTTTTTTTGGAAAGGTAAGCACACAATATATTAAAAAAGAAAGAGCTGAACGTAGCAAGATGCTAGGAACAACCCAAGTACACAACCAAAAAAGAAAGAACAAGACAAACAACACAAGATTAGAGACACGAAAACGACGACTTAAACCACAAGTAGGGGTGATCAAATTAACTGCCAAAACCGATAACTGAACCATAATCGACATAACCGAACCGCTATTAACTAATAACCGACATAACCGATAGTTATGGTTATGAAACTTCACATAACCGACGAACCGGTTATGGTTATGGTTATGATGCTTTGATTAACCGATATAACCGAAACCGAAACCGAAACGAACTTGTAATGCTAAGTCTATATAATGTATTATATTTTAGATTAACCATATAGAGGTATTTTACCAAGATAAAAGTATGTTAGTAGCAAAATGATCTTGATGTAGATGCCATATTTTTATAAAGAATTGAGGTGTTACGATAGTTGAGAATTATCTTATTAAAAGGAATCCCTCATTGATAGTTTAACCAAAAAGTGTAATCGTAGTTATCTTATAAAAAAGGTTTAAGCTAAGTCCAAATCGTGCACACCCCTATTTATTCTAAACCTTGATTCGTTAATTGACTGAAATTAATCGAAACCGAATCATAACCAATTAACCGTAACCGATGTTCGGTTATGGTTATGGTTAAGGATATTCCACAACCGAAGCTAGCGTTTATGGTTATGGTTAATGCTAAAAACAAAACCAAACCGGCCCATGCACACTCCTAAGCACAAGTTCCAATCGATATCCTTTGTTTCAACCTATTGTAAATCCAGCCAAACAACACAATCGTGATCTCCTCTGCATTAGAAACTGAAAACATTCTAGCTCTGTTGAAAATCTACGTGTTTCTGCCTTTCCAAATAACCCAAAACGTCGAGTAAATGATGGAATGCAACACTTGTTTTACTTCTAGATATGTGTATGTATTTTTCACCCAATCCCACTACACATAGTCTTATACTTTACACCAATACAATATCCAGTCAAATTTAGACTTTTTTTCTTTAACATAAAAGACTAGTGACGAAGATAAGTCTTAAATAAAAAAAGTAGAAAGTTGTAATATTACTTAAAAAGTAATAGAATCAGTAAATATATATAATATATTTTTTTTCTCCCTTTTTTTGTTGTCCCATTACTATATCAGCATAAATATCCGTGCAAATATATTGTCCGTTTTGCCTCCAATGGGTTGCATATCTAGGAGCTCACGATTTTGTTTTCACCTGACGAATTGCTCGCCCAGGCAAAACGTGTATTGGAAGAGAAGGTTTCCACCCCCTTATAAGGAATGTTTCATTCTCCTCCTGAACTTTGCGCCCAGTGGGTTACACATCCAGGAGCTTACGGTTTTGTTTTCACCTGACAAGTTGCTCAACCAGGCAAAACGCGTCTTGGTAAAGAAGGTTTCCACCCCTTTATAAGGAAGGCTTCGTTCTCTTCCTTATATGGGGGTAGAAATCTTCTCTACCAAGACGCGTTTTTCCTAGACGAGCAACTCGTCGGATGAAAACAAAACCGTGAGTTCCTTGATGTGCAACCCATCAGGGCAAAACGGACACTATTTTGCATGGTTAACTTGGTCTATTACAAATGGTATCAGGGGCGGGCCGCTATGCCAGAGAGGACGCCGGGCTCCCTAAGGGGGGTGGAGATGTAAGTCACACATTGGTTGAGATGGAGAATGAAGCCTTCTCTATAAGGAGGTAAAAACCTTCTCTTTCAAGACGCATTTTGCCTGAGCAAGCAACTCGTCAAGTGAAAACAAAACCGTGAATTTCTGGATGCGCAACCCATCGGGACAAAGTAGACAATATGTTAGCATGGTTTAGTTAGCTATTACAATTACTCTTTCAATCTTTCCTCTCTAAATATCCATGCCATGCAGCTTCACAATCAGTAATCGAAGCTTCTCAAAAGGTGCAAATTGGATTCACAATCGGATTACTCTTCTTGCTTTGACTAGATTGCTCCTCTCTTTACTTGTAAAATAGATTCACAATCCGACCAAAATCAGGGGTTGTAGTTTATTTTTGAATTTTTATTTATACTATGTTATATCAATTCAAGTTTACATTGTTAGTCTGTTAGGTGTAGACTTACGTTTATACCATTACTTCTAACACCATAGATAAACTGAGTTACTCTCCCGAACTAAAGCAAAAAACCGGAACCCACATGGTGTCGCAAGCACAGACGAAAAGTATATAGACAGAAACCGAGAATTTCATCAAACCAAAAGAATGAAAAAATTAATTAACTCTTCATCTAAAGATGATTATTTAAGCATGTTTCATATAGTTTAAAACATTTATCAAGTTTCATGTGTCGCAAGCAAAAAAAAAGTATCACTACAAGAAATTAACCTTACAGAGACGAAATTTTGAAGGCCTATAGGAAGGACATGTCGTTTCTATAGGTCTTTTTTACTTATAAAAACGACATGTCGTCTCTATAAAACTTGTCTCTATCGCCCTGTCTCATAATTCACAAAAGTCGTCTCTATAGGTGTCGTTGCTATAGATGCATTTGTTGAGACGACATGTCCTCTCTATAAGTCTATGCTAAAAAATAATTGAAAAATAAATTAATATATACTAAATAAAAAAACATTTAGTAAAATACTCTTTAAGCTCTATATAAACGACATGTCGTCTCTATAGTTTTTAAATTTAAAAAATAAAAATATATATTTCATCTATAGAGACAACAAGTCGTCTCTATAGGTTTTGTTTAAAAAATAATAAAAAAAATACTTAAGCTCTATAGAAACGACATGTCGTCTCTAAAGGTTTTTCTTATACAAATAAAAAAATGTCATTTTCTCCAATAGAGACGAAATATTGTTTCAAAAGGTTTTGTTTAAAAAAATAAAAAATATTTAAGCTCTATAGAAATGACCTGTCATCTCTAAAGGTTTTTCTTATGTTAATAAAAAATGTCATTTTCTCCAATAGTGACAATATGTCGTCCCTATAGGTTTTTCTTTTAATTTTATAAAAAATATATTCACCAATAGAGACAATATATCGTCTCTATAGGTCCTAAAAAATTAAAAAAAGATTATTTGTCCAGGTTTTTAAACCCATGAATCCCAATAATCCAACAAATTTAAACCTGCTAAAACATGTTTCATAATACTACATAAAAGATAAACTTACCCTTCACATTTGAACCACTTAAAACATATTGAGAGCAAGAACGCGTGCATGTCTCTGCAAATCATCAATGACTAACCTAACCTCCAACCATTTAGCATAACGAATATGTGTAGATTGAGGGAAAACTGACAAAAGAGAAACAAAGTCCCATTTAAGTGATTCAAAAAGTACCTGCACTGGGTTTACCTTGAAAACTATGTAACACTATTACTACTTTGAACAACAACAAGCAGATAAATCTCTAAACTCACCAGTGTGCATCAAAACAACATAACCTTAATAGCGACCAAGTATATTCCAATACTAGCATATAATTATTGAATTATTAAGGGAAAACTCATTTGCTATAAGTTGATGAGAATAAAATAAAATAACAGCAAGCGCACCCTTTTGCTAGTAGTTAAATACTATGATAAAAGGTGAAGTATTAACCTCATAATGCTTTGTCGTTTCTCTGTTTTCATTTCAATTATTTTCCTTTCCTTTGCTACATAGTTTCACCCATTCTGCAAAGTGAAAACCAACAAAAAAATATTGATGCTCACATGCTTTCAGGAGAAAAAATATATACACAAAATTAACCTTCTAACATTAACCTTAGCATCGGTTCGAACAACACCAGCCATCTTCATTTGCTTTTCTACATTCGCCTACCATGAGTACAACAATAGTCGTTAATATACTTTAATATATATGCAATGAAAATAGATCGGTATGTTAATTTGGGATAAGGATTTAGGCTATAAAAGTGAAAAAGGGCTACTTCAATCCACAATCCACATTCACATACATAAAAAGTACTGATACATTTTGCATCATTGGATGACACAGATCATGGTGAATTCCACTATGAGGTCCATTATGATAGATAAAATTTAGATCATTGGCAATCTATGGAGAATACAACGAAATACCTTTAGCTAAATATTGAGGATGACAGTCACTGAAGAATTACCTGAGAATAATTTGGACAATTCACACTTCAGTTAGCATACATGTTTTACCATCTTATTTGCAAGACCAATATAGTAACTTATATTTCTTGCTCATAACTTAGAGCTGCTATTTCATATATAACTTTATATGTAAGCAATCTACAACCAAGTGGAACTTCCATTAGCAAATCAGAAGCACGTTTTGACTTTTTTTTTTGGGTCACGTTGTATCTAAAACTTGAAGAACATTAGAATTCAGTAACTTACAACCTTATGATCCTTTAAAAATCATTCTCCGGATTACTTGACTCGTAAAGGAGGAATTACCTACAAAATGACTGATACAAGATTACACAAACATAAATTCAAATAAGAGAATCTATTCTGTCAACAGTTTGGCTTTCTACATGTAAATAAATCATGAAGATATAAATCTGGCTTAATTTTGTTTATCAAAGATGAAGCATGCTACAAGAACAACTTTTTGAATCCAGTTTATACCAAAACTGAATGAACACGGGATTAATTTGCTATGAAAACAGATATATGAAATTAGGGTTTCTACCATGACATCATAAAATTTATAAAGTTAATGCACTATTAGACAAATCTACCAGAATCCGACAAATTGTCAGCAAATTAACGGTAACGGAATCATTAGCCGGTAACAATGGCCACCAGTAATCCATTCATAAACGAGGTGACGAGTTCCGGTCTGGAGAAGATACTACATACATATACAAAAACTTACCTTTTGGGACGAACAGTTGTCACACCCCGGATTTCCAACCCAAATCCATACACCGGTGGGCCCGGGTGGGGAGTATTGTGACGTCAGTTAATAACATCATAGTCAATTTAACACGGCACAGCGGAAGTCTTGGAGTAAAATTACTATTACAAACCGAATGTTCGAAATTCAAAATAATATACAGGCTCGTAATAGAAGATCCACAGGCGGATCATAAATGTACAAAGAAAGAATATAAAACAGACTTTAGGGCAGATCTAAGGATTTGCAAGATCCTCTTATTTCACTACCGAGCAGCTTCCGGCCTATTTCGTATTGTACCTGCAAACTTAGCCTTTGGACGATACGTCAGCTTTCGCTGGTAAATACACCCAACTGACTCATTTTGAAAACATTTTTAAATGATTTTAAGTGCACAGGGCACAAAATCTTTTATAACTTGGGAAAGTTACTTTGTAACCTTGTTAACAGATTCACATGTTTGTCCATACATACAGGGCCCAGTACAGAGACCGAGACATGATTAAATACACACCACTTAGAACTCACAGAGGAGTTATCCCCAACGTCTTGGGTAATTTACATTTGAGCGTCTGTCAGGTGTATGCCTACACCCCACGCAAAGGTCGTGGCTATTATCTAATATAATGAGCCGAGGATATCCAGGACACGGTAATTTAACCCCCGATGTTTAAGTTATCAAACAAATCTTATTAAAATGCAATATGCGGATTTACTAGCCACAATACGGCATTCGATTGATCCCATTTCCGACCAAGCGGTAATAATTTACTGTAACCCAAGCTCGTATAGGGAAAATAAGTCTAGATTATTTAACTGAGCTAGTCTTCTTTTAGTTTTAATAATTCAGCCGTATACAAAAGTACTAAGTGCAGATAGCATTTACCGGCAAGGCTCTAGTCTGGATTATGGCATAAGCTAACCAATTAAATACTATCGGTCTTTATTTAAGTCATAGACTTAGACCAAATAGTGTACATGATCAAGATGTATAACGTTTGATTAAACGATGATCAGATAGAATGTAGTTTAAACCCGACAAGTACTTTGACTTGCTTAATATGGGTAAACAATTAACATTCTGGATTTTGAGTTTAAAATGATAAGGTTAAACCCGTTTTGGTTGAATTCCGTAAACTAGTTACGTGTAATCAACCGTATGCTTATAAGCGATAATGGGTAACCAGATAAGTCATGGACAAGTTCTATATGCCATTATATTTTAAATAAGTTGTAATATCAGTAGGATATCAACTTTTATGCCCGTCATGGTTTTAAATTGAAACTATGCCTCATAAGGGAATTTTGGTAATTTCATATCGTATAAAAGGAACTTGAATATAATTTAAGTTTATAATCTTGAGTATTCTGGAAAAATAGTTTATTTATGATATAATATCAGTATGATATTAATTATGTGTGTGTTTTATCTTTTATGACCAAACTATGCACCGAATGGGCATTTTGGTCATTTTACATATAGTTTATAAATTATTTGGGATTCTGAGTTCATATCCTATACCTACTGTAAAAATATTTAAAATACGTTTTAATATCAGTAGCTAACAAATCTTGGTCAAATAATATGGTTTAAAACCATATTATGCGCCGAAACGGCGCTTATGTCGTAAAATGACGATTTACGCGATGTTTAACGAAAACTGATGTTAAGGTTAGATTAAAATGTCCTAGATATGTTATTTGATATAACATATTAATAGGTTAAAGATTTGGTATGACAAGGTACGATTAAAACCATTTAATGAGCCACAAGGGCTTTATCGTCATTTACCGACATAATACTAAGACCTGTTTGAAAACTCAGTTATATAATCTGATTTAATATCGCAAATAATCCTACTTATAATATTACATCAGTAGGAAACTTATTTTTAAGTTCATTATCTTTTAAAACCTTGTTTTATGCAAAAAGAGCATTTTAGTCAAAAATGACATAATTGTGGAACTTGTGCATAAACTTGGATTCCGATTATGATCATGTAATATAACCTCAGAGGGTTATGCTACATTATATTATGATCATAATGCAACTTTAGATCAGTAGGTAACTAATCTAAATCGGGTCAGAATTGAAAGTCAAAGCAGAAGTCAAACTTTGCGACTTTCGGTTGCGAACCGACCCTAGAACTGAAATTGACAAGCCGAACATGTTCTTACATGTTCTAATAATTATTACCAACTTGTTTAAGTGTCAAAACATGATTCATAACATATATAAGATCAATTTATGATTTTTCCAAAAATGGCTTGTTTGACTTTTTAATTTCATAACTTTGACCCGTCAATTGGTCTAGCAAACGTGATCTTTAGGAGGTGCCCTTTATAGGGACTAACACCTACCTTATTACGATCACTTAGCCATGTTCATTTCGAACAATGGCTGGACCACAATGGTCTTAACCGAAAGTCAAAGCGTTTTCCGTAAAACGCTTGACTTTTGGCTATAAAAGCCTATAAACAAAAATGCACAAGGAAGGAACACTTGCAAAAGGTTCCTAGGATGCAATAGAACTTAGTTGGATGCTACTTTCAGTTAGGAATTCCAGAGGAGGGATAAGAGTTATGATTAAGAAAGGTGCAAGTTCAAATGGTGGACTTGAACACCTATTTATAGTTGGAGAACTCAAAGGAGGTGATGCCAGGTGTTTAGTGGTGTAAGAGAGAGCTTACAAGTGTCCTAAAACGTGGCATAGCTGATTGAAAGTCCATAGTTTCGAAAAAAATGGTTTTTGGCAATATGTGTGGAGGCCAAGCAAACTTTCTGCAGACACAGGCCTCTTGCGCCCAGCGAGAGGCTAAGGCCTTGCCTCTCGCGCCCCGCGAGCGTCCCATGGCAGATTTCAAATTTTGTCACATTTAGCCCCTCAACTTATTAAACCCCTTTTAACCTTATAAAACACCTTTTTAGCATATTTAGCCCTCCGTAGCCAATATTTGGCGTACCCGGGATTATGCCCGGACATTATCGAGCTCTCGGTTCGTTAAAAGGTCACTCGGAGGTATAAATTAACATGTTGACACTTTTAATCCCTCCATTATCCAACTTTCACATATTTACATAATTGAACCCTCTCGTCCAACAAATGGCACGTATGAGAGTTAGGACTTCGTAAAGGATTACTCAAAGGCTTATTATAAGCATGTTGACTCCGATATCACTCAGAGGGCAGGCATGTTGACATATAAGTCACTCAGAGGCCAAGTTTTAAGCATGTTGACATATCAGTCATTTAGAGGCTAATGATTTAAGCATGTTGACATATCAGTCACTCAGAGGTTGTTATTTATGCATGTTGACATCAGACTATCACTCAGAGGCTCCGTTTGAGCATGTTGACGCCTTTAGTCTTTATTAGTCTTTTTAATAGACTAAAAATAAAAATAATACACGTGTCACTATACAATTGGACACGATTTTACAGGGTGTTACAACAGTGGTGGTTATTGCAAGCGGTCGTGGTAGTTGCGAGCAGTGCTGGTGGCTGCGAACGATGGTGGTGGTTGCAATTGGAGTCCCGGTAAAAAGGGTGGGACGATTGCGGTGGATCGAAGTTGGACGGAGGTAGGAAGAGGTGGGCGGTAGTAGTGGATCGGAGGTTGACGAAGGTGGTACAGTTTTAGGATCGGAGATGAGGTGGGAGGGAGCCTGCAATTGGGGGGAATGAATGAGAGAGGAACGCGAGCTTTAGATTTTAGGGTGGAGAGAAGGTTTACACTATAGAGACAACATATATCGTTTCTATAAGTTTTTTTTTACTAAATATATATATGTATATATATATATATTTATTAATTTTGTTTTCTAAATATAAAACTAATTTTAACTATTAGAAAATAAAAATAAAAAAAAGTATTATAAAAACGTGTACATACACACACTACACAGAGACGTATACATACACACTACACAAAGACTACATAAAACACACTTATAGTGGTACCCCCATACATTGCATATGTACATATACACATACGTACACAATTAAATATGCATACATGCATGCGCACACACACGCATGCGTACACATATACATACATACACACACTTCACAAAGACATATACATAGTCGTACCTAGGGGTGTGCACAGTTCGGTTCGGTTGTTAGTGTTATCTGTAACCGTAACCGAAGTTATCGGTTAATTGGTTTGGTTATTTCGGTTAATTTGTAGGTTTTCGGTTCGGTTTGGTTAATTTTCGGTTAATAACTAATTCAAACAAGGGCTAATTTTTTTGCTTAGAAATACATGTAATGGAGGTATAAATACATGAAATGGATGTATAAATAAATGAAATGAAGGTACAAATGCATGAAATAGGTGTTTAAATACATGAAATGGAGATACAAATGCATTAAATAGATGTTTAAATACATAATATGGAGGTAGAAAGTATAAATAAATGAAATGGAGATATAAATAAATGAAATGGAGGTATTATTACATGAAATGAAAGTATAAAACGTGAAATACATGAAATGGAGGTATAAAAGCTAGAAATATATATAAAAAAATTAAATGGTTCGGTTCGGTTCGATTAATTTCGGTTAACCAATGGTAAAAAAATATCCGTTAACCGAATTTCGGTTAATTCGGTTTTGGTTTTGTCGATTTTCAGTTTGGTTTGGGTTAACGGTTCGGTTATTGCACACCCCTAGTCGTACCCTCATACTTACGCAAGTATATTTACATGCATGCATACATTGCATATGTACACATACACATACATATACGTACACTATTAAACATACATACACACACATGTACATAGAGACACACACACACATACATACACACAAATATACACATACACAACCACACACAAACACATACACATAGATATACACATGCGTAAATAATTACAGGTACATACACTAACACATATACAAACATACACAATATCGTATACATACACATACATAAAGTCACACGTGTACACACGTACACAATATCGTATACATACATACATAAAGACACACTTGTACACACATGCATACCCGCAAGTACACATACATACATACATACATACATACATACATACATACATACATACACATACACACGTGTACATACAATAACACACATACATATATACATATACACTAACACATAATAGATACACATACACATACCAACGGGAAGACGAACGTTCACCGCATTCAAATTGCTCATTTGATTGAATTGAATATCTTGTTATGTTTGATATTAGATGCTTTTTTTTATGTTTAAGTATGTAGGTCTTTTTAATTTTATGTAGTTTATTTAAAATAATATTTATGTAGTATTTATATATATATATATATATATATATATATATATATATATATAAAACCAAATAAAATTAATTTTAATTATAAAGCCTAATTCTTTATTACATATAAACGTACTCATATTAATAATAGTGATAATTATATAAATGTCTTTTTTTAAAATTCATGAATAAAATGAACACAGTTAATTTGGCTAATAGTGACGATATGTTTTCTTTATATATGAATATTTTTTATATTTAATTATTTATTAATAAAGAACAAAAAACAATATAAAATTATTTTACCTATAGAACGACATGTCGTCTCTATAGGTTAATTTGGTATATAGGACGACATGTCGTCTCTACACATGAATAATTTTTTATTTTAATTATTTATTTATAAAGAACAAAAAAAAATGAAAGAAAACTATTTTTTCATATAAAGACGACATGTCCTCTCTATAGGTTAGATTATTTTTTCAATTTTTTATGGAATGATGGGAAATTTTGCCTCCTAAATGAATTTTTCTACCGGTCAAACAATTTAGAGACGACATGTCGTGTCTATAAAACAATAATAAATTAAAAAGCTTAATTGGGCTTATAGGGACGACATGTCGTCTCTCTATGTGAATAATTTTTTTGTATTTTAATTATTTATTAATCAAACCTAAAAAAACCAAACGAAATTATTTTTACCTATAGGGACGATATGTTGTCTTTATAGATTAGACCCATTTTTTTCAAAAAAATTGGAATGGTGGAAATTTTTGCCGCCTAAATGAAAATTATTTTTGAATAGTCAAACTTTTTAGAAACGACATGTCGTCTCTATAAGTTAATTATATTTTATATATTTTTTAATTTTCATAAATATATTGATAATTAATAAAATAAAATCAGAAGAAAAGTATTTGAAGTTGTAGAGACGATATGTCGTCTCTATAAGCTAGAACGTTTTTTAGGGTTTCTAATTTATCAAATTTGAAAATATAAAAAATAAAAAGAAAATATTTTCACCATATAGAGAGGACATGTCGTCCCTATAAGGTAACCTATCTTAAAAAGCACAAAATCTCTATATACACGACATGTCGTCTCTATAGGGTGATCTATAGAGATGACCTGTGTTGTCTCTATAGATATCGTTCCTATAGGGGTTTTTCTTGTAGTGTATATGGACCAAAACTAATCAAGAATTCACCAAACTAACAGAATGAAAAACGTAATTAATTCTTTATTAGAAGATGATAATTTAAGCATGCTACATATAATTTAAAACATTTATCAACTTTAATATATTTTGAAATTATAGACAGTTCTAAACAAAAGCTAATTTGCAAATCAATCACTAATACAAATTGTGTGAAAAAACTTTCAAGATGAGAGTAAAGATCGTCAAACCCGTATATCGTTTGCTTAGTGTTCCCTAGGGTCAACTCTATTATATTTCTAATTTAAGACAGGTGTAATGATTTGACTACAAACAACAAATACTTACGCGTTTAATTCTCTATTTAAGATTTTTAATTTTAAAATGACTAGAATCCAATTTTCAGTTCCGATCAATGACATAGGATCAATTCAATCAAGGAAAAAGAATGACTTGGAAATAATTTCTGGGACATTTATTCTTCACACGGTTTAATGAAAATCTAACAAATGGGAGAAGGTTATTGATCATTTGTTTGACTCTGCATTATGTCCCTTTTCTTTTGTCTTGCATAGAAGAATATATAATCTGTCGTTTTGTCTTATATAAAAGAATATATAGTTGGTCAAGTTTTTAATATATTGTATTATAGTTAAATGATAATTTTACACCTACAAAATGCAACTACTTTTACAAAAATATACAAGTTAATACAACTAGAGGGTAATTAGAGAAGCATGAGAAACACAATAACTGTAAATAGTTTTTTTTAATTAATATGCAGTTAATACAATTAATGGTTGAATTAGAAAAGTGAACCTATAAGAAACTAATTACAGGTTTTAACATTTTCGATGATCTTATGGATAAGGGGAGGTTGTTGGAGAAGATTTAGCGTTTCTTATTCTCCAAAGGCATCAACGCCAAGTGAGTCTTATCAATGTATTTGCTTCTTTTTGGTATCATCACCCGGTGTTTGTGTGTGATATTCAAGGAAGCGTCTAACGGAAAGAAAATTTAGGAAGGATTTTGCATAACTGACTGATAATTGACCATGTCAAGTTAGCCATCGAGCACGAGACGAGTAAATGTTCCGATGTTTCCAATGTAACACAAATTGGGTGATTAGACCACTTGAATGTTGTTGGGTTGACATGGGATATCACAAGGGTCATATGATGCCACGATGGATCATTAGGGTTCTGGGGTAAAAGTGAAATATGTTGAATAAAGTTGATAATCCAACATAACACAAAAGGATTCAGTGGCTTAAACACAATGAGAGTGGTGGCCATGTGATGGGTTGGTTAGCCATGAGACGTGCCTTGATTATGGGGTTGTGTTTATGTGCTTGTTTAGCCATGAAATGTACCAAGAGTTTAATGGTATGACCGGTGTTTATAAATAAATGTACCAAGGGTTTATAAGTTTCTTTAAAAGGAAAATTTTCAAAAAAACATGATACGGGGTTGATTAAGGTAGCAAACTTCCATATGTGATAATGTTCCCTTTTA
The DNA here is from genome assembly GCA_947069175.1 of Scalesia atractyloides. Taxonomy (NCBI): domain Eukaryota; kingdom Viridiplantae; phylum Streptophyta; class Magnoliopsida; order Asterales; family Asteraceae; genus Scalesia; species Scalesia atractyloides. The sequence continues at coordinate 12,441,100 of CAMTDV010000026.1, read as the reverse complement.
TATGTAATGTGATGGGCATGTTAATTATCTGATTAAGTTGTGGTAAGTTGATATCGCTAGTAATTGTTTGTTATTGAGTTACGAGTGATATTAATTTTTATTCTGATACACATTTCTATAAGAGTTTTGTTGACGTTTAACATGTGTATTTCAGAAAGAGACATCAGGATCTATGATATGGTATTTCTGGGCTATCTGACGATGAGAGTACAACACATCATAAATTTACTTTTGTAAAGTTTAAATGTGTAATGAAATTTGAAATGTTGTTTTTAGATATTTCGTTGTGTGATATGATATGTAAATCCAACAAAAGTTAAAGCGATCAGGTTTCAAGGTTTTAAGTTTTGACATTTTATAAAATTTGTGTTATACGATTGGTTTTATAACTGTGTTCCTCCACGCAGTCGTCTTTCTCTCTATCTTTTCCTCTCTCTTCCATGAATATTTCTTACTAGTGTGAGGTTCAATGAAAACCACAAAATAGTGGAAACTCAGGAACCATATACGTTCTTAGCTTTGATTTGATTTTATTAAAAAGTTGAATAAGCAGTTCTGTTGACAACTACATTTAGTTTCATTTGATTAGATTTTTCTCTATTAACTTTTGTTGATTGACTTTTTTCTAAAAGTTGAATATGAAGTTGTGTTGAAAATATATTTGAATTCAAAATATAGTTTTTTCTTGGCATCGTAACTTATAACGAACGGCGATATCGGTGATAACCCAAATCGATACCGACGGAACATCGGTACCGGTATAATCAGAACCGATACATGTATTTATTTTTATGGTTTTCAATCATATAAAGACATGCATGTATCTCTTTGGGTATATTGCTACCAAGTGTTGGTACTACACAAGTACTTAAATGAAACAAATCGATATTGACGGAGTTTCCTCCGCATCATACGGGAAAATCTTTCTGGTTTATGATAAAAATAATATTAAATTTGATAATGTGAAGTGTTGCTATATTTTAGTTCATATTCGGTATTTCGGTTGGACAAGATTTAAGTCATTTAACATCCTTAAACTCGGAGATAAGCAGCAGCATGTAAAGAACTTGATATCCGTATCTCGAGGCACTCTCCACCAATCAAGCCAATAAGAGACCCATTTTATATATTTGCCTTGAGGAAGATTCTCCCAAGTAGTTGTCACTTTTGGAAGTCAGATTAACAATACATGTCAGACAAACCCACTTGAGTGGATATATCATTATAAACTGTAAAGTTTTATTTAATATTCTCCATCATAAAAAAACTAACATTTTTAATTAATTATATTTGTGAGAACATTAACAGGATATTAAAAAATTCTGTTGATTCAGTTAACGTAAACAACGATACATAAAGCAAGGGTTAATTAAATAGGTTATCTTTACGTGACAGTACATATTGCCATCTTATTAGGTGTCATTATTTGCCAGGGTGATGTTCCATATGTACATATTTTTAGGCAGATTATATATTATATTTGGAACTCCAAAATTATTGGTATTCTTCAAATTCAGTTGTATTTTGAAAATGTATAATAGAGGAATCGTCCATGTGATATGCAAATCTCATAATTGTGCCCAAGTATCATATATTACACATATTGGCTCTATTTTTCACTTAACCGTCACGATTTTGGTCACTAAACTAAAACTTTTAAGAAGTTTTGTGAAGTTTAGTTAAATTACCAATATTCCACTATTATTCAACAATAAATTAATAAAGGGACATCTTCTTTACTGGTCAAACTTTTTTTCGCCAACATGGTACACCTTACATTACTCAAATCCAAGCACATACAGAAGTGGAACCATCACTACACAAGCCCACAACTGAGACCAACTCTTAGCTCTTACCAAACATGGCGACCATGCCTACCCAGAGCCGCTTGCGAACCACGCTTTTCCGGCCAACTTTGTACACCACACCAATCTCAACTTCAAGCATACCTAAGGAAATATCCAAACCCTAGGCCACACACTCCACCACGTCTTATTTTCGAGCACACCTGTGACCACTCCCACCAAAAACTGATGTGTGACAACCCCACTCAGACAAACTTACAAAGTTATATGTGTTGGAACCAAAAGAGACCGTCGATACTAGATTAGCTTATTAGGGTTCCAATGGGGACATCGTGTTTAACTAGGCACCAACATACTTATAAATACATCGGGCCTTAGAATTATATATATGGATTATGTGTGTTTATTAGGGTTTTAGGAGTCTTAAGTGTGTGTTTATCAAGGTGTAAACAATTTTGGCGCTTATTGTGTGAATCCAAGAGCTACTCGGTTTTCATCTTTTTGGATATTAAAACACCTAATCATTAGGTGTTTGTGTGTGTTAATCAATCATCATCATTGTCGATCCGTTGATATTGGGATCTATAATTTATTGTCCTTGAATTATTGTTTGTTTTGAATTTTTTTGAAACTTTTGGGTTTTTCAAATTATGCAAAGTCTTTCAAATATTTTATGTGAAAATGGTTTGAATTGGTATGTATTGTGGTTTGCATTTTTCTAAAAGTATTCTAAATCATTTGGGATGGATTTGGATATGTTTTGGTTGATTTTTAGTTAGTTTCAGGTGTTTAAAAATCAGATCTAGGCGTATTTGTTCTTGGCTCAACGTTTTTGTTGAAGATTTGGAATATTTGTTGAAGATTTCCCACACCGGCTTTGTAGTGTGGGGTCGGTGTTTTTGTCGGTGCTTTTGTTAGTGTTTTTGTAAGTATTTAGGTCAGTGTTTTTGTCGGTGTTTTTTTAGTATTTTTAGCTTTACAAGGCGTATTTGTCAGTGTATTCTGCAATTTTAACACAGTTTAGATACGTAAAGAACGCCATTGGGTACAAAGACAAACTTGGTATAGAAAGAAAACTCATTCCTCACCACATTCTTCAAACTATGTACCAATGCCTAATCTTCATTTAGAAAGTGAACTAATTGCCAAAAATGATTTTAATGTTAAAAATGATGTTGCAAAAGCTAAATAACCTACTAACCCTGATAAAAGCGATGCAGACGTAACTATGCCAGTAGAGGTGGTTGAAGATAATAGTTATGGGGAAAGACTTTAGATCTAGGTTATCCCGAAACCGATTACTTCTATTTTGAATGAATGTAGTAATAGTTCAACTAGGGTGGATGACTGTATTAAACCTAGATTAAATTTTGATGTGTCAAATAACTATAACTATAATAGGCTTAGACCTAAACTTTGTTTTGATGTGTGTCGTGAGATTGTCGTGGTTGTCTATGTTGATCTATATTTTGCATCTTGTGATGATAAATCTGTGCATGAACCTCCTGTGTTTGTGTCAGAACTGAAACGAAACAAGTTTGGAAAATTTCTTACGAAGGAAATACAAGAATTTATACCATCTTACACAGGTACTTCAAGTTCTGAGGATTCTCAAAATGAAATAGTTAGTAGTGAAGATTCAAGTGAACCACCACTGAAGACATTTGAAACATCTCTGAAGAAGAACGCAAACTTGACAAAAAGCTAAAGAAAATCAAGAGTTCAAGCTCAATAAATTCTTAAGACAACTCTTCAAGCTCATTAAGTTCCTCAACAAATTGTCAAAACTCATCATCACAAACATCATCACCTAAAGCATCAACCACTAGGACAACTAAGATTCATTGTTCTCGTTGCTTTAGATGTGGTCAAATAGGACACGTGGTTAAAAAATGCAAGACGACAAACACTCGAGAACATGACGACTATTTTGTCAAAAACTTTTCAATCAGATATGGGAATTTTAGAAAATCAGTTTGAGGTTTTGTGAACTCATATTGTTTTTGGAAAAAGAAAGAAAACAAAACAAGAGAAAATCATGATAGATTAAAACTGAAACAAGTTTGGGCTCCAATCTCTATTTAGAATCATTTTTGTTTGTTTGTTTCTTCTTATTTTTATATTCACACAATAAACTGCAGCTTTGGCTCTAAGCACTAACGGAGTATATATGGCATGTAAATAGGGGGTGCTCGAGACTCTTCACTGGCTTAATAGATCTCCTAAAAAACTATTGATACATAGACGGTGATTTTGTATCATTTAAAAAATTGTTTTCTTAAAAATTCAAAAAGATTTTGAAATAGAAAACATCATTCGTGTTTTGTGCCTATAAAAAACATTTTATGAATCTTAAAAGAAAAGAGAGTTGGAAAAGTTCGTTCCCAATTGACAAAGATGATGTTTGAAAAAAGGGGAGCTTATCAGATTAAAGTTGTCAAAGAGCAAAGTGAAGATCCTCAATAAAAAAAAAACTTGGAAAGCATCAGTCTAGGGGGAGATTGTTAGGTCTTAAAACTGAGATTGAAGCTTGCCAAATTGAAGATCACAGCACGCACGATATTGACAGTTTTGAAGATGATGCAAGAGTTTGATAACTTTAGCCTAAGAGGGAGATTGTTGGGTCTAATTTGGTAGTCTATTGTTTTCAACAATGTCAAGTTAACAAAGTCAACATCAACGAGTGGGAGTCGACAAAAGAAGATCGAAGAAAGAATTGGCATGTGAAAGTTTGGGATATGACCGTTATGTTGTTTCGGTTATTTATTATATTTTGTTTATACAAAATATATTATGTATTATTCTAGACTAAGAATGTTTAAGTGCTAGTTATAGTAAGTTATTAATTATAGGGACTTGGTTGTAATTAGCAATCTCTGTGGACCTAAATGTAATTAGCCTAAGTGTGTTTAGGCTATAAATAGAAAGAGATTTAAGGTTTTATGTTACACCCTGACCCGCAGCAGAAATAGAAGTCGGGACATGATTGGGTTTTCATAAAAGCTCATGACATTTACTATAATTAAGTTTCATATTTATTAATTGAAATTTAAAAGAAATATCCAAACACAAAGGAACAAACAAACACAAGTAATGTTGTTCTAAACAAGAGATATTTTATTCATCTTCTAAGGCCAATCCTAAGTGTTCCTCTCCTCAGCCTATCCACCTGTATCATGTGTAAAATAAAAGTTTGGGTCAACAAAAGTTGGCGAGTGAATCTAAATAAAACGTTTAAATAAATATGTTACATTGATTAATTTAGTAAAAGTGTGCATGGACCATATATGAGCATATGTATATATAATCTAACCACAAACCACATAATATAAACAATGTACATATGAGCATGATAAATGATGAACTATGAGATCAAGGCTCAATCAAACGGAGCCGATCTAATGAGGCACGCGATGCTCAACTCGTATCTAACGAGGAACTGATGGGCCTTATGTGAATGATTGCACTGAAATGATATAATGTAACCACATATAAGATCTACACAAAAATATACACATTAGATCACATAACGGTGTTAGCACAAGTGTTTGAATAAATAAAGTATGTAAATGACACATGATACACCCAAAACACATGTAAGGATTCACTCACAGTGGGTGCGTTTCCTTGGATTGACGACGAACGCGCACGATTTTGGATTTAACGAATGAGAGAAACTAACCTAAATAATCACGTAATAAATCGATAAATAAATAATTTTTTTTGAAATTAATATTTTTACTTAATGCTTTTTATTACATTTTAGGTTTATTTTTATGGTATTTAATGTAATTTTTAGACCTAAAAAGTCTTATTTTAAGCATTTTTAAATGATTTTTAAATGAAATTAATAAAGAAAATTAGTATAAAAAAACTATGGATCCTGTCAGATCTGACTGGTCTGACCGGTTTTATTCGTGTGATTTTTGGCACATGTGAGGTTCAAACTCGTGACCTCCCGTATACATGCACGCAGCTCTAACAACTGAGCTACGTGTCTAACTTGATGTAATCTCTAATTTAATTATTTATATATACTAGTTAGGTTATTTCTGAAATTATTTATTTAAAAAGGTTTTCATAAATCATTGAACCGCTGCCCACACCCTGTCTCGAACCCGTGACCTCTGCTATGTGATGCACCTAGCCCTACCAATTGGGCTGGGTGTCTAACCTATTATTATCTGAAATTATATTATACTTATAAACTTCCTGAAAGGAAATCTAGTTAAGTTCAAAAAAAAAATTATCTAAGAAAACCGGTGATGATTAAGGCTCGAACCCGGGACGTGTGTATTGTTTTTGCACACAGTGTACCTTGGAGTATGTGTCTAACTCGACTAAAACCCATTTTTTATTATATTTATATATATACAAAACTTCATCTTCTTCATATAATTTAAAATCCAAAACTTAATTACGACTGTGATCGGTTTAAACAGTTTTGGTTACTTGATTGAAATGTGAAACACATTAAATAAAAGATATATAAAGGGTTTTGGGGAATTATACCAGTTAGAACAAAGTTTCGGTTTCCGGTGGTAAGTTCCGACGAAAGTAGAAGATCTCCGACGAGTGTTTTAAGAGCGGAGAATGAACAAAAAATTGCTTTGAAATTCGCGAGTTCAAACGAACGAGAAGGGTTAGATTTATAGTGTAAACATTTACCCTCGATTTCGGTTTTCAGTTTAAAGATTTTTAGTGCTCATGATTTTCGGTCAGTTTCAACGATTAACCCACTAGGGTTATTCTTAATGATGAAGATCAGTTATAGAAAATCGAAAATCTTGCGTTGATTGGAGATGGGCGATTACAGGTTCTGTTATTTGAATTTGCAGGTTTTAGGTTGGTTGTGTATTAAGTTTATTTGGTTTGGGTTTTAACACAACAAGTATGTGTAGCTCAGCGGTGTATATGGTATGTGTGTTTGTTGGGGACCTGGGTTCGAAACCTGGCTGCCCCCTTTTATTTTTATTCTATTTCTTTATTATTTTAAGAGTTAATTATTTTATTTATTCTTTTATTGCTTATTACTTTAATTATGTAAATTATTATTAATCATGAATAATAAAATAAATTAAGTAACCCTAATAAATGAATGCATAACGACCTTTTAATAAATACTTGATTCTCAAACGGAGCGGGTTTTGGAACCCGTTTTACATAAATGTTACTGTATCCCCCTACTTTTAGAAATTTCGTCCTGAAATTTAAGTAGTAGATGTAACTAGAAAGAGATGCAGGTATTTCTCACGCATTGAGTCTTCGTGTTCCCAAGTAAACTCAGGCCCTCGTTTTGACTCCCAACGCACCCTGACGATTGAAATACGACTTCGTCTTAAACGCTTCTCACCGATATCCATGATTTCTATAGGTCTTTCAACAAAATGCATAGATTCATCGATCTGAATATCTTCCAATGGTATATGGAGATTTTCGTCAACGAGACACTTTTTCAAGTTTGATACATGGAATGTGGGATGAATTATGTTGAGTTCTTCTGGTAGGTTAAGCTTGTTGCTACAGGACCAACTCTTTCGAGTATTTTGAATGGTCCTACATAGCGTGGTGCTAGCTTGCCTTTTTGACCAAAACGAACCACTCCCTTCCACGGTGATACCTTCAAAAGTACTTGATCACCAACACAAAATTCCAGTGGCTTTCGTCGTTTATCAGCGTAACTCTTTTGACGACTTCAAGCTGCTAGAAGATTATTGCGGATCTGTAGAACTTTATCAGTTGTTTCTTGCATTAATTTAGGTCCAGTGATTTGCGCTTCACCGATTTCGTGCCAACATACAGGAGATCGGCACTTACGACCATATAAGGCTTCAAAAGGAGCCATGCTGATGCTTGAATGATAGCTATTGTTGTACGAGAATTCAACTAACGGTAAATGAGTATCCCAATTACCCTTGAAGTCTATGACACATGCTCGCAACATGTCTTCAAGAGTTTGTATGGTGCACTCAAATTGACCATCAGTTTGAGGGTGAAAGGCAGTGCTGAGATCAAGTCGTGTACCCAATGCTAATTGTACGGCTCGCCATGTCCGTGAAGTAAAACGGCCGTCTCGATCTGAAATGATACTTAAGAGCACACCATGACGGCTTACAATTTCATCAATATAGACCCGAGCTAACTTTTCATTCTTGTAATCTTTGTGGATTGGAATAAAATGAGCTGATTTAGTGAGACAATCAATGATAACCCAGATTGTGTCGTACCCACTGGAGGTGCGAGGTAACCCGGTAATAAAGTCCATGGTTATGTTTTCCCACTTCCAAACAGGTATTTCAGGTTAGGCGAGTAATCCTGAAGGTCGTTGATGCTCAGCTTTAACCTTAGAACACGTGAGGCACTTAGAGACAAAAATGGCGATATCCTTTTTCATGCCAGGCCACCAATATGAGTATCGTAGGTCTTGATACATCTTATCAGCACCTGGATGTATAGAGTATCGTGTTTTGTGAGCCTGATTCATAAGAAAAACACGCAGATCGTCATGATCAGGTACCCGAATACGATTTAAGTAGTAAAAGATACCATCGAACTTGGATTCTAATTTGCTTTCAGCTCCACAAGACAATTCATCTCGTACATCATTTTCCGTGACAGAAATATGTTGAGCTGCTTGAATTCGGTTTTGAAGATCGGTTACAATTTGAGAACACAAAAGATAGATGGAGTTCACATACTCTTTTAGACTAAGAGCATCAGCTACAACATTGGCTTTGCCAGGATGATAACGGATTTAATCATTTAAGAGTTCAACCCATCATCGTTGCTCACGTTCAACTCCTTTTGATTAAAGGTATGTTGGAGGCTCTTGTGGTCAGTGTAAATCTCACACTTGGTACCATAAAGATAGTGTCTCCATATTTTTAGTGCGAACACGACTGCTCCAAGTTCTAGGTCGTGAGTGGTATAGTTCTTTTCATGAACTTTGAGTTGCCTTGAGGCATAGGCTATCACCTTTCCTCTTTGCATTAGGACACAACCTAACCATTGCCCTGACGCGTCACAATAAACCAGAAAGTCTTCACAACCATCAGGAAGAGTAAGGATAGGCGCATCACAAAGTTTTTGCTTCAAAGTTTGGAAAGTCTCTTCTTGCTTGGGCCCCCAAATGAAGGGTTTACCCTTGTGAGTCAAGGCTGTGAGTGGTACGGTGATACGAGAATAATTTGCGATGAAACAACGATAATAACCAGCTAGACCAAGAAATGACCTAATTTCGGTAGGAGTGCGTGGCGCTTGCCATTCTTGCACTGCTTTAATGTTTGCAGGGTCAACATGAATCCCTTTGTCGTTGACGACATGACAAAGAAATTGTACCTCTTTTAACCAAAACTCACATTTCGATAACTTAGCATAAAGCTTTTCAGTTCTCAAAAGTGTTAGAATGAGTCGAAGATGTCGTTCGTGATCGGTTTGGGTCTTAGAATAAATAAAGAATATCGTCAATGAAGACTATGACAAAATGATCGAGGTAGGGTTTACACACCCTATTCATCAAATCCATGAAAACAGCAGGAGCATTGGTCAAACCAAAAGGCATAACCATGAACTCATAGTGGCCATAACGAGTTCGAAAAGCAGTCTTTGGAATATCTTCTTCACGTACTCTAAGTTGGTGATAACCAGAACGAAGATGGATTTTTGAGAAACAGGTGGCACACTGTAGTTGATCTAGAAGATCATCAATACGAGGTAAAGGATATCAGTTCTTGACAGTTAGCTTGTTGAGCTCTCTATAGTCGATACCCATTCGAAAAATTCCGTCTTTCTTCTCTACGAATAGAACCGGCGCACCCCAAGGTGATGAGCTAGGACGTATAAATCATTTGTCAGTCAATTCTTGCAACTGACTAGCTAACTCTTGCATCTCAGATGGGCCTAACTGATATGGAGATTTTGCGACTGGGGTAGCACCTGGTACAAGATCGATTCGGAATTCGACTTCTCGCTCAGGAGGAAGTCCTGAAACGTTGTCGGGGAAAACTCGAGGAAATTATTTGACGATTTGAATGTCTTCGAGCTTCTTTTCCTTGCCTTCCTTTTTGACGATGTGAGCTAAGAATACGATATAGTCTTTGCAAAGGTATCTTCGAGCTTGGAGGCATGACATTGATACGTGGTTGTAAACCGTTGCTTTTATTGAGTTTAAGTTTCGAATAGCGTACTTTTGATAGGATTTGTATTTTGCAGGTTTACGAAGTTTAAGGAGCTATCGGGAGCGTTTCGGAGCATCGAGGCGGAAAACGATCAACCGGGAGCGAAAAATGGGAAAACAGAAAAACACAATTTAGGGAGGCTGTCGCCGACTCCCATATGGACCGTCGGCGACGCCCCCCAGATAACCCCGTCGGCAAAAATTGTTCGTAGACAGTGGATTAAGGCGTTGGAGGAAAACACGAAATTCTAAAGGCCATCGGCGATGCCCCATTGGGCCGTCGACGACGCCTTTACTTTTATGCTGTCGCTGAAATTCAATTTTGAACGGTTTTTAATGTTGGTGTTGACCCATTTGCGAGGAGTTACGAGTTTTTGGAGTTTTGAAACACATCTTGGAGCCAAGAACACCCCAATCATCAACACCCATTTTTCCAATCCATTCCCATCATTCGAATAGATTATCCCACTCCATATCCATAACCCTAATCATCACCATCATCATTCTTCATCCAATTCCATCTCTCATCCCAAACCCTAACCGCCATCATCTTCACTTCAAGGTTTCAAGATGTTCGTGATAAAGCTTAAATCTCTCATTGATCAAGTTCCGTTCATCATGAGCGGCTAATTTCCGAAGGTTTCACCCCGGTGTAGACATTTGTAAGATTTAGGGTTACTTTATGAATTTAGTTGATTTTGTGACAAATTGATTTGTAGTTTTGAATTGATTGATAATTGTCTTGCATTTGAACTATATTTGCGAATTGTCGAATGATTATAAAATTTGGCTATGTGAAACAAGTTTGTGTATTTATGCTTTATCTTTCGAAAGGGATTATTTGTCCGAAGTAAAAAGTGTGTTGTGGTCCGTTACATACGTGATAGAAATTGGCACCTAAGCTTTGTGATATCAAAACCGTTAACAACAAATTCAATTGAATCAAGTAAAATTTGGTAGTAACCCTAGGTCTTGCATTTGTTGAACCGGGTGTTAACTTTGTTCTCAAACCATTGTTTTTAATCAAGTGACATAGTTTTATGCAATTGTTTTAAGTTAGTAATTAGATAAGTAAGTCAAATTCGTCGGATCATTCCGACATTCTTTCAAACCAAATAACCAAACTAAACAATTACAATAGCAAGCTTCATAAAGTGACACTTTTACCGAAAATCAATCACATCCGAACACAAACCACAAACTCTTCGTGGTTCGACCCCTTACTACCACTAACGCATTGTTAAGGGTAATTTGGGTATATAAATATTATCTTTGACCGGGGCGCGACACTCCGATCAAATTTTGGCGCCGTTGCCGGAGAGTTCGTGCGCTTTGTGTTTGGAATTGTTTGATTTTGTGATTAACTGTTTTAAGTGCTTATTTCTTATTATCGTCTTTGCTTTTGTGTTACGTGGGTGTGTTACTTGTGCAGGTTACAGGTAGTGCATGCATACACGGAATTCTGGGAGGACATCACCATTAGTGTTCGAACCGGAAATCGAGTGGGTCGTGAGAAGAAACCTAGCCAACCGGTTAGAGGCAACACTTGCTGCTAACCCACCCAACGCCAACTCACCATCTACACCATCCATTGGACCCATTCCAATGGACCCTCGAAATTCCAACCAACCCAACACCCAACACCAACAATATGACTACCCACCACAAAACCAAACCCATCAATCGGGTGGTGGTCATAACTCTAGACTACCAACACCACCATTCCAAAACCGAAACTGAAACCCAAGCAATCGCCAACGCACACCTCCACCTTCAAACCAAAACCGAAAAAAACCCAATACCACCCAATATCAACAACCGAAACGTTAACGCCAACCGTGGGGTTAACAATAGTCGTGGCAATCCCACAAACGAAGCTCAATTCATCGACCTTGAAGAGTTGAGGAACAACATCCCTGATGATGCACCATACAGTGTTCCCGGTTATCAATCAACGGATCACATAAGCATTCACTCAGAATACTCAGACGACGGGGGAAATCATGATGAGAGAGTCGGAGATGACGAATGGGGGGATAATAACATGGGAAATTTCCACAACGCGCGGGGGTTTGATTATGAAGAATTTGGTTATCAAAATGCCAATTTCGTAGGGAACGATGGCGGTTATGGAGGAATGATGGTTATGGGAATCACCGTCACCTAAAGAATGATAGACGGAACCGGGATTACAGTAACAACAACAACAACGGTAACCGCGACCGAATTCCACAATTTGTAGGCGGCGGAATTCAAGGTGGGAATGGGGGTGGCGATCGAAGAGGTCATTATGGGCCGATGAATCAAGAGGTTAATGGTCCGAGACGCCAAGTAAATCAACAAACTCCGAGGGGCGTTAATGGGCGACTCAGACCGGTGGTCACCGAGAACGACTCACCGATTGTACCTACACCTCGAGGAAGAAGGGCGTTTGATTGCAAGCCGAACTACATCAACATTCTACCCCACTTCAATGGTAGAACCAATGACGAATCGTATACCCATTTGGCGGAATTCTCAGCCATTTGTGGCACAATTGGAGGTCATGATTTTGCCCTAGAAGAAGTGAAATTGAGGCTGTTTCAATTTTCACTAAAAGATAAGGCGAATCAATGGTTTCTCACATTGCCGGCGAATAGTATTCATACATGGGCGGAGATGCAACAAGTATTCCATTGCCAAGACTGATGATGCAAGAGACAAAAATCGGTCGTTTAGGCAATTACCGGGGGTGTTGTTACATGTGGCTTTGACCCGTTTCAAGGAGTTGGTCAGAAAATGCCCTCATCACCAAATTCCAAGATGGGAGTTGCTTAAGTGCTTGGTAAGGGGGTTAGATGCCGATGAACACAAGTATTTACAATCGGCTAGCAATGGGACTTTGTTGAACAATCACGAGAAGGATGATTGGAATTTTTTGGAGCAGATGAGTAAAAACTGAAAAGCGGTCGCTATGACGGACGGATCAAAGAAGCATCCAATTTCTCGATCCCCTTCCTGATCTTGATTCAAGAGCCAAGGATAGAATTGCCCCTTTGGAAAGAGAGTTGGCAAGAATGAAAAAGAAAGATGTTGGGGCGGTCCAATTTGCGGTGTGTGAAGACTGTGGGGATATTGGACATCGAACTGAGGAATGTCAAGTGGGCATGGTACAAGCGAGTGAAGAGGTGAATCAAGTCTATGGTGAGAGAAAACAGTTCGATAGGAACTCAAATACCTATCACTCGGGGTTGAGAAATCACCACAACTTTCGTTATGGAAATACTTCAAATCAGATGAACCCTAACTTTCAAACGAATAATCAAGGTGGAAATCAAGGGGGTTCGATGTACCAAAACCGCCAAGGCGGTAATCATGGAGGGTACCAACGAAATTACAACCAAGGGAGTGGCCAACACTATCAAAACCGCGAAGGCGGGTATCAAAGGGGTTACAACCAAGGTTGTAATGGAGGCGGTAATGCAAACCCTCCGATGGGTGGTGAAGACTCCGTAAGCTCCAAACTAGATGCTATCATGAATGCCATCACAACGTCGAATCAAGAGATCAAGATGGAAATGAAGAAAGAGTTCGAGGTTCATGACAAGTCGCATAAAGCTTTGGAGAAGCAAGTGGGGCAACTTGCGAAGGAGATGGCGCAATTGAGAGGCAATTGAGGGAAGCTACCTAGTGATACGACCGTGAATCCAAAGCATCAAGGCTCAAGCTCAAAGAACACACGTGAGGTACCTATTAATAAAATTTCTTTGCTTAGTGGTAGAGTCGTTGATAACGGTGCCGTGTCACCACCACCTCATTTTGTTGAAGGGGTGGTGGAAGAGGCTAGCGATGATGAGAATGTTGACGGTCAAACGGGTCGAAAAGAAAATGTTTTAAAAAATGAGCAAAGTACACCCGTTGTGACCATTCCCATCCAAAAAGCTAAGGAAAAAGGTGTGGAGGTTAATACCACCCCTTATCCCGAAGCCTTGTTGGGACCATCCAAAAAGGTGGTAAACAAAAGAGGTCCCCACCAAGAAGAAATGTGGGAAATTTTCAAACAAGTAAAAATTAATCTACCTCTTTTGGATGCCATTAAGAAAGTTCCATCCTATGCTAAGTACTTGAGAGATTTATGTACTCAAAAGCGAACTCACAAATTTCCTAAAAAACTTGATTTAACTGAAAATGTGAGTTCGATTCTTTCGGGTGCACTTCCACCTAAGCTACAAGATCCGGGGGCGCCTATTATCTCCATTCAAGTTGGAGAATTTAAAATGACAAGGGCACGTTTGGACCTTGGGGCTAGTGTGAGTATCCTGCCGGGTAGCTTATATGACCAATATGAGTTTGGTCCACTTAGAGCGGCAAACACTACTGTAGTGTTGGCCGATCTAACTCCTAAGCTACCCCGTGAATTAGTCACAGATGTAATCGTTAAAGTTGAGGACTTTTACTATCCAGTGGACTTTCTTGTACTCGATTATGTCTCATTGGACCTTACCAAGCAACCCACAGTTATTTTGGGTCGACCGTTTTTGGCTACATCAAATGCTCAAATAAATTGCAAAACAGGAACGGTCGACATGACCTTTGGTAACCGTCGGTTGCGGTTAAATGTTTTATCTGGATTAACGAATCCTCTAGTTAATCATGAATGCTATATGGCGGACGTCGTTGACGCGTTTATACCTCTTTGCGACATGGGTGTCGAGGAGGAAAACACAATAGAGGAGTGCTTTATGTTTGACAGGTTGCAAATGGTGATAAATCGAAGCATGGATGAGGAGGAGAAGAAAATGGAGGTAATGGCGGTAAGGGAAGGAAGACCACCTTGGACATACCAAGTGGAAAGTCTTCCCGAAAAGATTGACACCAAACTGAAGCCGTCATTGGAAGAACCTCTTACTGTTGAGTTGAAGGTGTTGCCTAAGCATTTGAAGTATGCTTTTGTGGGTGAGGGCAACACGCTACCGGTTATCATTGCGGCAGATTTGACCGGGGAGCAAGAAAAGAAGTTGATGAGTGTATTGGTCACCCATAGAGCCGCTATTGGGTGGACCATTGCGGATTTGAAGGGGATTAGCCCTTCGGTAGTGATGCACAAGATCATCACGGAGGATGGAAGCACACCTTCTCGTGACACACAACGAAGACTGAATCCGAATATGAGAGAAGTGGTCAAGAAGGAAGTGCTAAAATGGCTAGATGCGGGTATTATATACCTCATTTCTGATAGCCAATGGGTGAGCCCAACACAGACGGTTCCTAAAAAGGCGGGCATCCAAGTCGTCACTAATGACGCAGGTGAAGAGGTCGCCACTCAGCCGGTAACCGGGTGGCGGATTTGTATTGATTATAGGAAGTTGAATTCTGCAACTTCCAAAGACCATTTCCCTTTGCCTTTTATTGACCAAATAGTTGAAAAGTTAGCGGGTCAAAAATATTATTGTTTCTTGGATGGATATTCGGGTTACAATCAAATAGCTATCCATTTGGAAGACCAAGCTAAGACCACCTTTACTTGCCCATACGGTACCTTCGCATTTAGGCGATTGCCATTTGGGCTATGTAATGCCCCGCCACCTTTCAAAGGTGTATGATGAGTATCTTTTCAGATATGGTGGTGGAGTCCTTAGAAATATTTATGGTTGACTTTTCAATATTTGGGTTATCATTTGATGGTTGCCTTGACCAACTCGAAAAGGTCTTGAAGAGATGTGTTGAAAAGAATTTGGTTTTGAGTTGGGAAAAGAGCCATTTTATGGTTTAAGAGGGAATCGTGTTGGGTCACGTTGTGTCGAGTTGTGGGATAGAGGTCGATAGGGAAAAAGTGCAAGTTATATCTACTTTTCCATATCCCACGAGTGTTAAAGGTGTTAGGTATTTTTGGGTCACGCGGGGTTTTATAGAAGGTTTATAAAGGGTTTAGTGACATAACAAAACCTTTATGTAATCTATTATTAAAAGATCAATCGTTTGATTTCAACAAAGAGTGTCAAAATGCCTTTAATGTGTTAAAACAAAAGTTGGTTGAGGCCCCAATCTTGTAGTCACCGAACTGGTCGTTACCATTTGAAATCATGTGTGATGTAAGTGACTATGCGGTGGGAGCCGTGCTGGGTCAAAGGGTAGAAAAGAAACCCGTGGCAATATACTACGCAAGTAAGACTCTTTCAGATGCGCAATTAAATTATACCACGACGGCGAAAGAGCTACTTGCGGTGGTATATGCTTTGGATAAATTCCGGGCTTATATTTGGGGAAATAAGGTAATTATCTATTCTGATCATACTGCTATCAGGTACCTTATGGAGAAGAAGGATGCAAAGCCGAGATTGATCGATGGGTTTTGTTACTACAAGAGTTTGACCTTGAGATTCGGGACAAGAAGGGCAGTGAGAATGTTGTGGCTGATCACTTATACCGATTGATGGTAGAAGAGGGTTCCTCTCGTGTTGAGATCAACGAGACTTTCCTAGATGAGCACATTCTGAAAGTGTCAACATTACCTTGGTTTGCTAACATTTTGAGTTATTTGGTGACAGGTGACTTACCAGCTCATTGGGATAGACAAAGAAGATTGCATTGTTTGTCTCAGATCAAGTATTACACGTGGGAGGAACCAGATTTGTTCAAGACATGTCCAGATCAAGTAATGAGAAGATGCATCCCGGATGAAGAGATCCCGAGTGTTTTGAAACATTTGCACACCTTTGCTTGTGGAGGCCATTTTAGTAGTTATAAAACGGGACATAAAGTGTTGAATAGTGGCCTTTATTGGCCGACCATTTTTAAGGATGCTTTTAACTTTGCAAGAACTGTGTTTAATGTCAAAAGTTTGGGGCCATTTCTAAGAGGGATGAGATGCCCATGCACCCGATCCTTATTGTCGATATTTTCGACGTTTGGGGAATCGATTTCATGGGCCCATTCCCCAATTCTCATGGTAATTTGTATATTTTGTTGGTAGTGGATTTTGTGTCAAAATGGGTCGAAGCGATTGCCACCAAAAGAAATGACCATACCGTTGTTTGCAATTTTGTGCAAACAAATATTATTTCTAGATTTGGGATACCACGGGTTATCATAAGTAATGGGGGATCTCACTTTAAGAATTTTAATTTTGGAAAAGTGCTCAAACGGTATGGTGTGGACCATAGGATTGCTACCCCCTACCACCCACAAACGAGTGGTCAAGTGGAAGTGTCTAATAGGCAAATTAAAGAAATTTTGCAAAAGATTGTTCAACCGGACCGTAATGATTGGTCAACAAAGTTGAATGATGCTTTATGGGCCTATCGAACGGCGCATAAAACCCCTATTGGCACTACTCGTTACCGCTTAGTTTACTGTAAAAACTGTCATTTACCAGCCGAACTTGTGCACCGTGCATTTTGGGCTATAAAAGAGGTTAACCTTAAATATAACGATGTAGGTAAGGAGCGCAAGTTGAAGCTTTGTGAGTTGGAGGAGCTTCGGGATGAGGCATATTAATGTGCTTCGAAATACAAAGATGGTATGAAGAGAGCACACGATGCTAAGTTGAAACCGAAGGAGTTCGTGGTAGGCCAAAAGGTGTGGTTATATAACTCACGGCTCAAATTCTTCCTGGGAAAGCTTAAAAGCAAGTGGATGGGCCCGTTCGTGATCACAAGGGTTGGCAAGCTTGGGGATGTTACCATCGAGGACCCAAAGGGTGGGTCGAGACAAATTGTCAATGGTCATCGTCTTAAACTGTTTCTCGATGATAACGAGGACAACATTGAGGCGAACAACGAATCGGTAAGCTTCTTGGTAAGCGTACCGACTTATGAGGTCAATTAAAAGGACCAAATACACTTGTTGTAGAATTTTGTATATTTTCATTGTTTACGCGGTGCGTTTGTGTTAATTTCACTTGTTTTGTACTAACCGGCTTAACCGTGTGAAGTTTGGAATTTGCAAACGGGTCATGAAGACATAATGTATGTTTTTAACTTGTTTTGTGTATTGGGAACAATCCACAGTTTTTCGTGTGTTTGTATATATAAAAAAAAGGTTTAGAAGGGGCGTCGGCGACGGGTCAGGAGGCCCGTCGCCGACGGCTTCCAGTTTGTACCGTCGGGTGAAATTGCTTGTATACAGTGGGTTAAGCCGTTGGACCCTTTTGGGTTTTTAAGATGGCGTCAGCGACGGCCCACGGGGGCGTCGACGACGGCCCTAGGTTTGTCTGCCAACGCTGGTTTGATTTTGACGCAAATTGTCGGACCCAAACACTTTTTAACCCACCGAAACACGACCCGAACATGTTTTTAGCCACAAATTCAACCCGGATTAACCACAACCAACCAATACCTCTTAAAAAAAAACCCAATCCCCTGCTCTTTCTCCACACCTTCTTCATCTTCAACACCAAGAACCCTAATCTTCAAGCCTTCATATATTCTTCAATCCTTAACCAAATCACTTGATTCTTGAGCCTATTTCGTGTGTTTTTTCGCATAGAACAAAACCCCTAACACGGTTTCCTTTAATTGTTGCGTATTTGCAAGATTAGTGAAGATCAAAATTCGGGTTTTTGGAGAAAAGAGTGTTCTTCATAGTGCATTATATTTCTTTGAAGTTCTAAGTGTTTAAGCAACATAAAGGTACGATTTTTACTTAAATTTGAGCTTGGATTCCATATGGTATGTGATTTTCTTCCAAAATTTTAAATCTAGGTTTAAGAGTAGGTTGTTATGATATCATGGTATGAGTAATTGCTTGAATTTGAGTATACAGGTGATTCGGGTGGGATTGAACATGCAACCTAGTTAGGTAATGAGAATGAATTGTTTAAGCTGCATGTTTGAGCATACACACAATGTTGAATCTTGTTTGAGCATGAATTGTTATATGTTTAGGATTACAAACATAGAACTTGAATTTAAAGGTTGATAAAAGTGCACAAATTTAGAAGATTTAAACCGGATAATTGTCTAACCAATTAAGTTACATGTCAACATTGTGTGATATGCTCAAGAAATACATTTGGCTTGAATTTGGAGTGAGGATTTAGATGTCGAGATTCACCATGTTTAATTGCTTCTTTGCTTTGTGTTTTGTATATATGGCAAGCCGAAAACGTAGCAAGGTTTCGGGTCAAGGTTCCTCTTCTAGAGCCGGGTCATCAACGGGGCAAATAGCAAGGAAGTGGGAGCAGTTGACTAGGTTGGAAGATAATGACGATCACATATTCATGCAAGATTGGACATGGGAAAGGATTCGGGATAGTAGTGTCAGTGAACCTTGGGAGAGTAATAAACGACGACCTCTCTCAAGGTTAAACGATAGGCGGTTGGAGGTTAGGTTGTGGAAATGGAAGATGGTTAACGGGGTGCAAACAACGATCCCGAAACGAATTGTGCCAGAGCGCACGTTGAATGTAGAGGAGTTTAGAACGATAGGGATCGTTCAAATGTTTGAAAGGATCGGTTGGGAAAGAGTTTTTGATTGGTGTGAGGATATCACACCACGGCTATACTTGGCTGCTGTTTGCGAGTGGTTGGCCTCGCTCAGGTTCGTGAATAAGGATGGCCCGCCTAGTACATGGCAGTTGGTGGGTGACACTGGTAGGGGCAGATGGTGATGTCTTTCGAGACAATGAATTGTATCGCCCGATTCGATTCGTTAGGGGTCAATGAGTATGACTACTACACTATTGACCAATTTTTGGATAATAAAGTCAATACCGTGGATCCTGAAGGAATGGTAGAATCGGTTTTGCCCTATTCGGATTGTGGGGCCGCTCTTAGAAGTCAATTGTCGGTTGAAGGGAAGATTCTTCAGCCCTTTTCTCTTGAGAATATAATGGTCAGGTTTGGGGACCGAGGGAAAGTGAAGGCCTCGGACTGTCGGGTGCTCCACGCTTTGATTTTTGGAACACTCAAGTTATCGTGGCACCATCTAGTCATGATCAACACTTGGGACACGCGCGAGTCGTACACTCGAAAGATGATACCATATGTACGACTTATTAGCGCGATGATAATGCAACAAAACAAGTTGCCAATTGATTCGGTGTGGGTGTTAAAACTGGTGGATCAGATTTGCTTCGCATCGATGAAGCAACATTGGAAGATCCAAGTTCAGGTGTATGGCCACCAATACACCGTCACCGACGATCAGGGGCATCGGTTTCAGTTTGCCGACCCAAGTGTAGCTCAAGAGGATGCAAGAGAAGAAGAGATGGTAGATGAAGAAGAGGAAGATGAGCCTCAAGGTCCAAGGGGGCCTCGTCAAAGATACACCCGACCACATCGAGAAATCTCGGCCGTGGTGGCTACTTTCATTCCGAACCGGCGAAAACCCCGATACCCCAACTACAACCGGGGACATCAAGACGTTTATGACAACGTCTCCGCGTGTATCAGGGAGAATCGGGAATATGAACAGCGGAGGCGACAATGGGAACAAGATTGAGGGGCCCAACAGCAGGCCCATTGGGATGAAGATGCTGCTCATTGGGTAAAAGAGCAAGATTACTAGGAGAGACAGCAGGAGCAGTGGGCTGCTCAACAGGAGTTTATGGAGAGACAAGACTTGTATCAGGCACAAGAATTGTCTCGAAGACAAGCATGGGAGGAGGAGAAAGATAGGTTGCGTGCTGAACAAAACGCGTTGGAAGACCGTCGATGGCATGCTATGGCGGTGGCGCAACAGATGGCGGTAAATAACGCCAAACATTTGCATGATCTGGAGCACCACCACCGAGATTGGGAAGCAGGTCATCCATATCAAGAGCACGCGCCTTGGGTATCTTACGAGAACCTACCTCTTCCCACTGGGTCTTCTGATCCATCTCCGCACTGGCCCGAAGCCGTTGGCTCCAGCGTTATCCCACCACCGTTCCGAGCGCCGGCTGAAGGTGAAAGGGGGCCACTTGACGATTTTCACGATATGATGTCAGCCCTCACCGGATATCCCTATCAGCCATACCCACCGGTGGATCCGAATGAGCGATACCAACGATGAGCCGGTATGTTTTCTTTGTTGTAATTTTTGTGTACATTTTAGTTTTTATTTCTATTCGTGTTAGTAGTTAAATGAACTTTGTGGGTGTGTTCCCTAGATAACCCTCACGAGACCTACTCGTCCTTCCGAGCTATCGGAAGGTTTAAAAGGGCTTGTTGCAACGCTGAATGCAACCGTGATTCCTGCGAAAGTGAGTTTAGGTTGTTTTTGTAAAATTTTCCTTTTCCACTAAATCAAAAATTGAATAAATTATATGCCTTGGTAACTAGTTTAATAAAAATGGTAGAACTAAATAACTAACAAATTTTTTAGTTGTGAGAAGCTTGCTTCTACACGAAGATTGAAATTTGTAGGTGCATTGGGTTCGTTTATCAACCATTTTGTTGAAATTGAAGAGCACACGAGGAATGAGCGAAAACCAGGTGCATACATTTCCTTTAGTTTTGATTTGGTCATGTTGCTTAATAACTGGATTGTATTTTGTATTTTATTTTCCGGGGTGGAATTTTGGGAAAGTCGGTCGTTTCAAGTCCCTTATGCGTTTTTAAAAGCTCCATTTTCACACATTGAGGACAATGTTGATCTCAAGTGTGGGGATGGGGAGAAAAAGTTTTTCAATTTTGACCCGTTCATTTATACACTATACATTGAGGACAATGTTGACCTCAAGTATGGGGATGGGGGGAAAATTTTAGAAAATTTTCAAAATGTCTTTGTTTAAAGCGATCTAAAAGGCACAAGTAACTAAGTTAATGAGGGATGGCACAACCCATGTGGTATTTAACGGGTGGTTATTTGGGAATAATCCCTCTAAGAAACTTGCACTTTATACATATTGCATACCATATCTTATATACGTGAGATTTTGAGCCACTTTTACATATCACATATGCATATATTTCTTTGGTTGAGTGGACCATTAGTCATGTATTGTAGAACTTGCAACTTTTGATACGTTTGAGACCATAGACCGAATATGAGCACAAGAATGATTAAGGCATTAGGTAAACCTTTTTACCTTACACCCTTTATATATCCTTACCAAAAATCAATCCCTTAGTTGCCAATTTTGAGCCTAAACCTTTTATTGACCAACCCATTTAGCCCTTGACCTTTGAACCCTATATTTTAATCCATGTGATGAAAACTTGATTTTAGATTGTGAAAAAAAAAACCAATTGAGAAAAGAAAAGAAAAATGCATGTATAGATAGTTGTTGAATAAAGGCGAAAAACTTTTGCCTTGTAGTTATTGTTTTGTAGTCAATTATGATAGCATAGTGATTATGTAATAAAAAAATCAAGTTTTTCATCACCTTAGCCACTTTCAAAACATCTCATTCCATACCCTTAGCCTATCTTTGTTACAACCCGTTCAAGACCTTTTGACTTGTGTTCAATATTTGTGTTCAGTGGTGGAGAATGATTGAGTTGCAAGCTTATGCGGGTATATGTTCTAATCAGTTTGTGTGTTTACATCAAAAGCGCTAATGTATTATTCATTAGCCAAATTCTAAGTCGAGTGGAGAGAACATTGTGAGGGATATGTATGATATGTGAGTTTTAAAGGCAGGTTAATCTTGGATAACCATTTTTATATGAGATCATCATATTAAAGTTAAATAATTTGAAAATGATAAAATTTTTGAACTAAGAATGACATTAGACCTTAACTCATATCTCGAGAATGGGAAGTGTGTTCTTTGTTCAACCCATGTGAAAGTGAACGACAGATTTGCTTGAGGACAAGCAAAAGACAAGGGTGGGGATGTGATACGTAGTTGAAAACTGTTGCTTTTATTGAGTTAAGTTAACGTTTTAGGTAACTTTTAGTTTCGAATAGCCTACTTTTGATTGGATTTGTATTTTGCAGGCTTACGAAGTTTAAGGAGCTATTCGGGAGCGTTTCGGAGCATCGGGGCGGAAAACGGATCAACCGGGAGCGAAAAATGGGAAAACAGAAAACACAATTTAGGGAGGCAGTCGCCGATGCCCATATGGACTGTCGGCGACGCCCCCCAGATAACCCCGTCGGCAAAAATTGTTCGTAGGCAGTGGATTAAGGCGTCGGAGGAAAACACAAAGTTCTAGAGGCCGTCGGCGACGCCTTTCCTTTTATGCTGTCGCTGAAATTCAATTTTGAACGGTTTTTAATGTTGGTGTTGACCCATTTATGAGGTTACGAGTTTTTGGGGTTTTGAAACACATCTTGGAGCCACGAAGACCCCAATCATCAACACCCATTGTTTCCAATCCATTCCCATCATTCGAATAGATTATCCCACTCCATATCCATAACCCTAATCATCACCATCATCATTCTTAATCCAATTTCATCTCTCATCCCAAACCCTAACCGCCATCATCTTCACTTCAAGGTTTCAAGATGTTCGTGATAAAGCTTAAATCTCTCGTTGATCAAGTTCCGTTCACCATGTGCGACTAATTTCCCAAGGTTTCACCCCGGTGTAGACATTTGTAAGATTTAGGGTTACTTTATGAATTTGGTTGATTTTGTGACAAATTGATTTTTAGTTTTAAATTGAGTGATAATTGTCTTGCATTTGAACTATATTTGCGAATTGTCGAATGATTATAAAATTTGACTTTGTGAAACAAGTTTGTGTATTTATGCTTTATCTTTCGAAAGGGATAATTTGTCCGAAGTAACAAAGTGTGTTGTGGTCCGTTACATACGTGATAGCAATTGGCACCTAAGCTTTGTGATATCAAAACCGTTAACAACAAATTCAATTGAATCAAGTAAAATTTGGTAGTAACCCTAGGTCTTGCATTTGTTGAACTGGGTGTGAACCTTGTTCTCAAACCATTGTTTTTAATCAAGTGACATAGTTTTATGCAATTGTTTTAAGTTAGTAATTAGATAAGTAAATCAAATTCGTCAAAAACCAAATAACCAAACTAAACAATTACAATAGCAAGCTTCATAAAGTGACACTTTTACCGAAAATCAATCACATCCGAACACAAACCACAAACTCTTCATGGTTTGACCCTTTACTACCTCTAACGCATTGTTAAGGGTAATTTGGGTATATAAATATTATCTTTGATCGGGGCGCGACACTCCGATCAGACATCAATTTAGGCCCTTTGGAGGGGGTTTCGCCAAACATACTTAAAGTTTGACCGCCAGCGAGAGGAATTCGAATAAACTTCTCATAACAAACAACTTCGGCGTGATGCTGACTAAGCCAGTCCATTCCAATGATGACGTCGAAACTACCCAATTTCATCGGGATGAGATCAATTGAAAAGTCATGATCATTGAGGGTGAGAGTGCAATCACGAATAACTGGGTCTAACGTAACAGGTTCACCATCAGCAACTTCCACCGTGAATGATTCAGCTAGACTAACGCGAGGTAAATCGAGTATAGATTCGAACTCTAAGGACACGAAACTCTTATCCGCACCAGTGTCAAATAGTATAGATGCGTAAGTACTGTTAATGAGAAGCGTACCGTTAACCACATTATTATCAGCTCTAGCTTGATTGGCATTGATGTTGAAAGCTCTTCCTCTTGCGGGTGCATTGGCTTGGTTGGCTTGATTCACCGGATTAGCTTGAGCTTGAGCATTTATGATGTTCACCAAACATGGGAAAGTGTTTCGAAAATGGGTTGGATCACCACAACTGAAACATGCTCTGACTAGTAGCATCATAGGGTAGTTGGGTTGGTAGTAGGGTTGAGCCATGGGTTGAGCATGTGGTAACAGTAGAGGTTGTTGGTATTGGGCTTGGCCTACTACTTGATTATTGGGTTGGGCTTGGGGTTGATTGCGGTTTGGTCTTTGAAGGATGCGGCAAGTTTGAATTGTATGGCCTGCACGACCACAAGTTGTGCAATGAAGACATGGGTTCTCAGGAGGGTGATGGTATTGACATCGATTGCATTTTGGATGAGAACTAGTGTATGGCTTCTTGAATGTGGCGGCAGGAGGAGCAACTTGTGTGATTGGGGCGGTAGTGATAGGAGGATTGGTTTACGTAACAATGAAATTCTTCCCATTGCATTTCCTTTTACCAGCAAATTTAGAAGACGATCCTGTTTGGGTTAAGGTTGGGGTTTCAGCAGATGTCTTGTCTTTCTTCTTCTCATCTTTAAAATCGCCATTTTGGATGCGATTTTCCGTGAGCTCAGTAGCCAGCTCCATTGCAGTCTCGAGAGTTGCAGGTGTAGTACTCATCACTGAATCTTGAATTTTTGAGGGTAGACCTCGAATGTAGTGCTCAATTAAACGATAGAGTGGAGGTAACAAGTTGGGAACCATCTGGTTCAACTCGAGGAACCTCTTATTATAGGTGATGTGGTCTCCTTCCTTTTGCTTCAAGAAATAAATTTCGTCTTCCAATTTCTTGATCTCGCTTCTTGGACAGAAGCGTCTAGTCATGAGTTCCCTCAACTCCTCCCAAGTTGAGGCCATGGTGGCTTCAACACCTCGTCTACCCTTCTCCGCGTTCCACCACGTGAGTGCTACCCCATACAAACGAACGGTAGCATATCGCACCTTGCGATCATCAGGACAATCGCAGTTGAGAAAAGTGCTCTCCATCTCCTCAAACCAATGGAGGAGAGCGGTGACACCTTCGGTCCCCTCGTATTTTGGAGGGTCGCAGGAGTTGAAATGTTTGTAGGTACATTTGGTGGTGTTGGGGGAAGGATTGACAACATTCTGGCCTTCTTGATTTGTTGGGTTGATGGGATTAGTAGCAAGGGCTTGTTGAACTTGAACTTGAACTACGATGTCAGAAGTACGGCAGCCATTTGTTGGGCTATTTGAGCGGCCATGCGCTCGCTAGATCTTCCTGACCTTCTACCTCCTCGAGAGTGTCTAGCAGACATCTACAGGAAATTCGTAACGAGATTATGAGTTGAACGTTTTAGGTGTCGTGTATCATAAAAGAAAGAGCAACATTCACAGAATAAATGAGAAAATAAGTTTACTACATCCATAAGATGTCTTGAGCTTTGCTTATGTTTGGGCCCCCATATGTCTCCCATACTTTGGCCTAGGTAGTCATGTGGGCCCCTATAACTACTGGGCTTTGTAGGGTTCACATTGGTGTTGTCCTGTTAACACTCGTATCACCCGAATGAAAATCGTAAAACATGATTGCGAGATATAAGGTCGGAGGGTGTCCAGGTTTAGACACAATGACAACTCAAAGTGGGGTTAGTTCACGCGACGTTTGATGTGGCATGCTTTGGCCTAATAGGTCCTTCGTACTCTCATCGTTAGTCCCCAGGTAGGCAAACTGGTTTCTTATATTGGATTTATAAGAATGCAAATCCTAGACAGGACGTTCCGACTACCGGTACTCGTACCCTTCCAGTTACTACATACCTGTCGTAGAACTCTTTTTGATGAGATTTTAAAACATGAAAACATTATAAAATCTTTGAGAAAGAAAATCATGATAATTGTGATGTGTGTGTTTGCGTAGGCATGATATGTTAATAATATATAGACCACAATAAATACCCCACAATAACATGTAATAGTAAAAGTGCTTGCATGCATTTGTGTGTGATATAAATATGAAATAAATAAACATCATGAGTTTGCATGTAACACTAAGCATTTAAAGTCTAATCAACTATAGTATAGGCTCTAAGGGAATAATAACCTATCCTATATCCCTATAGTCAAAAGCTCAGATACCAACAAAAAGATCAACAACAAAAATATACACATTAGATCACATAACGGTGTTAGCACAAGTGTTTGAATAAATAAAATATGTAGACGACACATGATACACCCCAAAAACATGAATAAAAGGGGAATTTGTAAGGATTCACTCACAGTGGGTGCATTTCCTTGGATTGACGACGAACGCGCACGATTTGGATTTAACCAACGACAGAAACTAACCTAAATAATCACGTAATAAATCGATAAATAAATAAATTTTTATTTGAAATTAATATTTTTACATAATGCTTTTTATTAAATTTTAGGTTTATTTTTATGGTATTTAATGTAATTTTTGGACCTAAAAAGTCTTATTTTAAGCATTTTTAAATGATTTTTAAATGAAATTAATAAAGAAAATTAGAAATAAAAAAATTATGGATCCTGTCAGATCTGACCGGTCTGACCGGTTTTATTCGTGTGATTTTTTGGCACAATGTGAGGTTTGAACTCGTGACCTCCCGTATACGTGCACACAGCTCTACCAACTGAGCTACGTGTCTAACCTGAAATAATCTCTAACTTAATTATTCATATATACTAGTTAGATTATTTCTGAAATTATTTATTTAAAAAGGTTTTCATAAATCATTGAACCGCTGCCCACACCCTGTCTCGAACCTGTGACCTCTGTTGTGTGACGCACCCAACCCTACCAATTGGGCTGGGTGTCTAACCCATTATTATCTAAAATTATATTATACTTATAAACTTCCTGAAAGGCGATCTAGTTAAGTTTAAAAAAAAGATTTTATCTCAGAAAACCGTTGATGATTAAGGCTCTAACCCGGGACGTGTGTATTGTTTTTGCACACAGTCCACCACTAGACTGTGTGTCTAACTCGACTAAAACCCGTATTTTATTATATATATATATATATATATATATACAAAACTTCATCTTCTTCATATAATTTAAAACCCAAAACTTAATTCCGACTGTGATCGGTTTAAACAGTTTTGGTTACTTGATTGAAATGTGAAACACATTAAATAAAAGATATAAAAAGGGTTTTAGGGAATTATACCAGTTAGAACAAAGTTTCGGTTTTCCGGTGATAAGTTCCGGCGAAAGTAGACGATCTCCGACGAATGTTTTAAGAGCGGAGAATGAACAGAAAATTGCTTTGAAATTCGTGAGTTCAAACGAACGAGAAGAGTATATTTATATGTGTAAAAATTTACCCTCGATTTCGGTTTTCAGTTTAAAGATTTTTAATGCTCATGATTTTCGGTCAGTTTCAACGATTAACCCAATTACGGTTATTCTTACTGATGAAGATCAGTTATACTAGTTAAAGAGAATCGAAAATCTTGCATTGATTGGAGATGGGCGGTTACAGGTTTTGTTATTTTAATTTGCAGGTTTTAGGTTGGTTGTGTATTAAGTTTGGGTTTTAACACAACAAGTATGTGTAGCTCAACGGTGTATATGGTGTGTGTGTTTGTTGGAGACCCGGGTTCGAAACCCGGCTGCCCCCTTTTATTTTTATTCTATTTCTTTATTATAGTAAGAGTTAATTATTTTATTTATTCTTTTATTACTTATTACTTTAATTATGTAATTTATTTATTAACCATGAATAATAAAATAAATTAAGTAACCCTAATAAATGAATGCATAACGATCTTTTAATAAATACTTGATTCTCAAGTGAATCCACATCAAAAGATTCACAAGACTTGCTCTAATGACTCATAAAGCGTATCAAAATTCAGTTCTTTGACAACAAATCAAAGCTCAAGTGAATCCACATCAAAAGATTCACAAGACTTATTAGATAAAGATGAAGAAAGCTCTCAGACAAAAAGATGAAGAAGTTCAAAGAATCTACCACATCAAGATCATCAAAAATTTATCAAGAATTATCATCAAAACCATCTGATGTTCAAAAACTAAGAACCTCAAATGACACTGTAAGTCCAGTCAATCAAGATACACTGGAAGAAGACTTGCATATAGAAGATTGCTCAAGTTCAGAAGATGAATTAGTAATGAATGAAAGTCATGGGAAGATAAAGATCAAAATGTTATCTGAAGTTTTCAAACAAGCTAAATCAAGCTCAAAGCAGTCTTCACCCCTAGTGAAGGCTTGTTTTATGTGTGGGAAAGAAGGTCATGTTTTATGTGCGGAAAAGAAGGTCATGTGCTCAAGCAATGCCCAGAACGACATGACCTAGATGGTAAACACAACCATAATTGCTTCTTTGGATCAAAGGGTAAAAAGCATACATCTTTGAAAGATCAAATAGAGAAGTATTCATCCAGATCTTCACATGTGAAGTCTCCCATGATTCAAAGTTGTGTCTTCAATTCGGAAAGCTTCAGATTTCTGAATCTTAAAATCTTCATTTTCTAGTAACGGACATACGAAAATAAAATTTTAGGGGAAAAGAAAATCTGAAAATTGAAAATGTCAGAAGATGAGACATGATTAGTAGCTAGTTTGGGAAACTTTGAAGAAAATATGAAATTTTCATAATTTGTGTGGCCCCTGTTTAAGAGAAATGATAAGAACCGGTGATACTTTTTCGTCATGTGAATAGGATCTGGAGGACGTTGCAGTGCCAAGCAACAACGTATCGGTAGGTTTTCCAATTCCTTTCGAGTAAACTACAATTAGGAGATAAAGATAAGTTCTACACAAAAATTTTGGATAACCATTATGTTTTAGGCTTGCGCAAACTGTAAACTTTCAAAGGGGAACAAATTGTGGCATATGACTTTATAGTCTTGAATCTTATGTTGATAGATTGCCTAACTCCAAGATTTTGGTCTTTATATTGTTTTTCATTTGGAGATATCTTGGTTGTCTTTATGTTGCATCCAGATATATGCGGACATAGACACAACCAAGATATATTAAAAGAGCTAAAAGGCCCAAAACCCAAGAAATGAAGAAGCTCTTATGAAGAATTATTCAAATTAAATCATACCATAATTAGTATCTGCCCTGCACTAGTCTGACACAATCTTGGTCGCTTTAATTGTATGGTGGTACATACCCGTTCACCAATGATCTGACTTTGTAATTCTACTAAGAATGAAAACAATATAATAACCTACTATAAGTAATCTTTGTGTATACCTTGATCATGAGGGTATGGCCTGAAGTGGGATCTAAGATTGGTAAGTTTACACATAGCACTTGTGGGGTCCCTAGCAATTTTTGTCAACATTATCCATACGCATGATAGTTCATCAGCGAACGTGCGTTGAAAGATCGATCCATGGACTTAGCATGACAAATATACCGACAGTTTTTCTTGTGTCATGATTGCCCAAAAGAAAGTCAAAAGATGCTCTCACAAGTATTATCGGTATGATCTTTTGCAGGAAGTCGAAGAAATTTCAACAAAAGATATCAAACGTTCTCAAAAGCAACATCATTTTTGTGAAAATAACTCATATCGTCGTCCATTTTACCAATTATTTTTATTTTTATCAAAAAGGACACAAAATATATTTGTCTAATTTTGTGAGTATAATTTGTTTTACCAAAGATTCCAACATATTTAGAGGCATGCTGACGTATTTGTTAAATACACCAGCTCCCCAAAAAAGGTTATATAAAAGACAGATTCTGAACAGATGGTGTACATAAAGTTTCAATTTGGTATTACAACGAAGTTGTGTGAAACGATCAAGGGGCTTGAAGATAGGTCAAGTGTTAAATCACCATAAATTATGAAGAATTGTTTGATCTCAACAAATTTTGTGAATAACAAAAAGAACGAAAACAACAAACGACTATGAATGGGGCTCATGTGGATGGAGCAGGTGGTGATGAAACTGATGAAGAGTACGTAAGTGAAGACGTGATACTAGCAAATTTGTTGAATTGGATCTCGAGGAAGATACGTATATGATACTTTAGATGGAAAGAGAAATAAACCTAAACGGATAAGCTGGTTCAAGAATATTAGAGAGAAAGTACCCAACTTCCAACAAAAAATCAAGATTCATAAAAACCATTCAAGAATGTTAAAGAGAAAATACCCAACTTCCAACAAACAATCAAGATTCATAAAAACCAGATGTCTTAAGAAGACCATAGCTCGGATGTACAATGAATTGAAAGGATTGTTTGTAGTCAATAGAAAAGAAAGAGGTATTCTAAGTTTCAAAGACAAGCAAGATTTTCAATCACTATAGCGGTGGGATATTCGAGCTTCGGGAAATAGACATAATTAACCCCACCGACTACTTGATTGGGTCAAATTTGAAAAATCTATCTAAAAATGAATGTGACAGAGGATTTCGGGTATTCATGCTTTAAAAGCCAAGAAGAAGGCTCTCCAAGACAACCATCGATCTAGTCATTGGGTGTGGAGGTGTTACTTTCATTGTCGACCCTGTCAAATCTGTCACCAAAGTCATGACTTATCCTGAACAAAGAGTCAAGCAAAATGATTTCGGAAAACAATTATATGATAAACTAACCAATTTGAATATTCTCTACTGACAAAAGAAGACCAGGTTGATGCAAGAGCTCCAGTGGAAGAAGCCTTTTTATTCAAAGGGTTGTCGAAAGAGCAAGAGAAAGGAAAAAGGAAATGATTGAACTGCTGACGCCATCATGTCCCGAGAAAAGGAGTAGTGGATTTGTCAAAAGACAAAGACCAAGATGTATGAAGAAAACAATCTAGTATGCAACGGTTTAGGGGGAATATTGTTAGAACCAAAACAGACCGTTGATACTAGATTAGCTTGTTTGGGTTTTAATGGGTTAACCAATAGCTAAGGTGATTAGTTGTAAATACGGGAAACTTACTAAAAGGGGCGGTGTATTTAACTAATCAATTAGTCTTTGTGTGTTAATCAATCATCATTTCCGATCAATTGATATTGGGATCTATAATTTAGTGCTCTTGAATTATTGTTTGGTTTGAATTTTTTTTGAAATTTTGGGTTTTTCATATTATCTAAAGTTTTTCATAAATTGTAAGTGAAAATGGTTTGAATTGGTATGTATTGTGGTTTGCATTTTTCTAAAAGTATTCTAAATCAGTTTCGGATCATTTTTATATCATTTGGGATGGATTTGGATATGTTTTGGTTGATATTTGGTTAGTTTCAGGTGTTTTAAAGTCAGATCTTGGCGTATTTGTTCTTGGCTCAGCGTTTTTGTTGAAGATTTGGAATATTTGTTGAAGATTTTCCTTATAGGCTTTGTAGTGTGGGGGTCGGTGTTTTTGTCGACATTTTTTTGTAATGTTTTCTAATTATTTAGGTCAGTGTTTTTTTAAGTATTTTTATCTTTACACGGTGTATTTGTCAGTGTATTCTACAACTTTAACACAATGTACATACGTAAAGAACGCCATTGGGTACAAAGACAACCTTAGTATAGAAAGAAAACTCTTTCCCCACCACATTCTTCAAATTATATACCAATGCCTACTTCTCATCTAGAAAATGAACTAATTGCCAAAAATGATTTTATTGTTAAAATGATGTTGCAAAAGCTGAATAACCTACTAACCCTGATAAAAGCAATGTAGACGTAACTTTGCCAATAGAGGTGGTTGAAGATATTAGTTGTGGGGGAAAGACTTTAGGTCTAGGTTGTCCCGAAACCAATTACTCTACAGTAAATCGTCCTTTATATGTTCATACCAAATCTCAAAGATTATCTTTTGCCTTTAAAATTGACATAAATTGTATTCTTTTGCATATGCTACATGTTATGGTCATTTTTGCTAACAATGGTTAGATTTACTTGTTAAAAGCAGTCATGAGGGTAAAGTTGTTATTTTACAAATTTATTATAAAAGAGTATCCTATTAACTTAACAAATAAAATAATATATATGTATATAAATTTTAACCCACTCTCTCTCTCTA
The DNA here is from genome assembly GCA_947069175.1 of Scalesia atractyloides. NCBI lineage: Eukaryota > Viridiplantae > Streptophyta > Magnoliopsida > Asterales > Asteraceae > Scalesia > Scalesia atractyloides. The sequence continues at coordinate 12,408,579 of CAMTDV010000026.1, read as the reverse complement.
CAAGTGTTCTATCTCTCACTAAGTGTAACACCGTCATTGTCTCCATTCCCCAATCCTAATACCCAATAGCCAATATCCATCACCGCAAATAATCCCCGACTACCCTCCATTGCCGCATACAACGCCCAGCCACCATCACATGAACCCTCTCCCATCCTACATCGCCTAAACCCCATTCCACTCGCATCTTCTTCTTCCTATCACCCACCCACCTCACCAACAATGACTCGTTAGAAAAACATGTGTGCAAGTGAGCAACCCAGAGTCACAGGCCAAATTTAGGATCAACAAGTCACAATGTTCGCGAACAGAAAAAGATTCTCCAAAGAAGGGAGTGGCCACTGTCCTTTATTGGAGGCGGAGAACAAAGGAAAATGTCGCCTTTCGCCTGAAGAGGGGTTTAGGGATGCATTATATTTTCTTGTTATCTAATAAAGAAGTAAAATAATCGTTTAAGAAATAGTTAATAAGCAAAAAACAGAACCCTTTCACTCTAAATATTAAATGTGTTATGACTGAACATAGATAAAGTGTACCGTAATCTGTTTACACTTTACAAAGTTTAACCAACAACGAAGTTTCCCTCTTAAGATATAAACAAACTAAGAATACTTTTACATCTATTTCTCATAACATGTGTTATTATTCTTTTTATTAATTTTAAAAATCAGTATATTTTTGTTTACATCTCCAAGATATTTCAATGTACCGTCTTGTCCCTTAATAGTAAGCGTTTGTATTAGCAACAAAGGGTTATGTAGTCATTTTACTCATGCATGCGTCATATGACAAAACCGGCTTACGTTACTTAAGTTTTTCTAGAATTCCTTTACCACTTGCCTGCTTAAAAAACCAAAGTTTTATTAATTGTTAATTAGTAATTATATAAAATATACGTTATCTTTGTGCGATATTTATTGATAGGGGTGTTCTCTTGCGATTATACCAAATATAGCATGGAGTCATTCCTCTCTTGGCCGGAAAGCTTACCAAGCAGGCGAACCAAAGCTCTTCAAGAGCTCAGAAATGGAAAAGTATTTGTGGATAAGCTTCAAGAAATGCTCGCTCGACCGGAAAAGAATGAATTTGATCTCCAATCCGATTACAGTGTGGTGGTGCAGATGATGGGGATGTCTGATAACGCCCTTTCGGTCTATCACTCATCTAGCCTCAACGGGAATACTCATAATCCAACTAATAATGTAAGATCTCCATACAGTTGGGATGATCAAAAGGCAAAAGATTGCGGTAAAAGCAATAAGATTGTGATACCCGTGAAAACAAAAGAGGATGTTACAATAGAAGGTATGCTTCATATAAAATTGTAGTTAACTTATCCTTAATCCACCATACTCTCCTTTTAATATGTGTGTATATGATGTGAGGTTGATAAGATTTGATGTATATGAGTTACATATCAGATTGTCTTTTCATAACTCATCTTTACCAAATTTAACAATCACCAACCATTTGATATACATGGAAATGATAAGATATCATGTGTGTTTCAAGTTGCTAATAAAAACTTTGTTTGGACATATGTAGAAAAAGTGCTTCGACGAGTGTAAAGATGACCTCTACTTTGATTGATGACGGATATGCTTGGAGAAAGTACGCTCAAAAAACGATTCTGAACTCGAAACACCAAAGGTACTATTTATATTTTTTTTTTTAGCAAATCTTGTTGTATTAATTGTTTTCTTTCCTATTTAAAATCTAACAACTATGCAATCTTTTTTCGTTTTCATAAAGTTTTACTATTACTGATAAGAAATATGTTTTGCTATAATTTGCAGAAACTATTACAGGTGCAGTCACAAGTTTGAACAAGGGTGTCAAGCAACCAAGCAAGTTCAAATGATTGATAGCAAGCCATCAAAATACAAGATAACATACTATGGACTTCATACTTGCAACAACTTACAAAGAGCTCCTCTAATCTTTATGGAAGATCTAGATCCCAATGATAATTCAAAGCTTATTAGTTTTGGCACAAAGACTCCTATGGAGAACAATAAAGTTGGCACTTGTTTCTCTTCAGTGAAACATATACCTAAACCTAAAACTAAACCTAAAGAGAATCGTCCTTCTTTAGGTTCTTTGAAACACGAACAAGTTTCTTTATCTAATTATCATACTCCATGGGATCCAATCAAGGAACTCTCACAAGTTCCATCAGAACCTATGTCTGTGATATCATATGCGTTAGATTGTGACGACATGGTATCCTCGGGGGCATTTTCATCTCCATGTAGTATACATGGCTATGAGTTAGACGACATTACTGAAATCCATGAGTATGGTAATTTTCAATTTGATTTGTGGTAACTAGATTATGTAACATCTTCAACATATAAATGACATGGATATGTAACATTCTTTTATGAAATATATTTATAATAAATTATTTAATTTATTTTTTATTTATTTCGTCATCACTAAAATAAGTACAAATGTGGTTATGTCGATTCCTTGGTCGATTGTCAAAAGGCATGCCCTTTCGGAAACAAGATTATTTAATCAAGCTGGCGGCTGATTTGTCTTTAAGTATCATTAAGAATATGTAATCAGAGTAGTTTGATAATTCATTTCCTATTTAAATTTAATTAATAATATATACTTGTCCTTTTCATTACATATATATAGTGTATATAAACATCATAATTATATTACTAAGCCTTCTTGTTTAAACACCGAAGAATGCATTTAGATTATAAATTTTTATCTTGGAGTTAATTAACTACAACAGACATTATATATTTGGTGTAACTAGCTCACCGTAATTATACTAGGTTATCCTAATATTCATCGTACTTTTTTTAATGGAAAATTTCTTTTAATCCTATTTATCTGTGGGATTTGAATCTAAGACTTTTTCATCCCAAACTTTGGGATTTACCTTTACCGATAGATAATATTTTAATTTTAGATAACTTTAATAAGTAATATAGTTATTAATTAGTGATTGTTATGAGTTAAAGTGTCATTAGATCATGTAAATTAAAAATGGAAGGGTACTTCTATCAACAATCAGTGTTGGTGATATTAAACTAAATTAGAATTTAAAAGTAGAGTTACTTTGTATAATTATCTATTCTAAAGTAGTGTGTTCTTGCTCAGCATCGTGCTGGGCTTTCTTTTTTGTTTTTTATTTAATTTTTGTTGCCGTTCTTAGAAAATTAAAATCTATTCAATTATTGCATGGGTTTATAATATCACTAGATACGAAAAAAATATTTCTCGTGACATACATAGATGTGTTTACGGTAAACACGAGATGTAGAATTAAGAGAATGGAAGAGTTGAACGCCTGAAGGAAATTTTCTGTTTTTTCGAGTTCGTTCATGGAGTTTTGTTACCAGATTGTGGCCTCATTTAGTTCAGGGCTAGTCTCTATTTGTTGATGTCATGACAAACATTAGTTTCTACTGGTTGATTGTTGAGTTTATTTTTCTTGTTTTTTTGCCAGCAGAATGTAGCAGAATGGAACTGATTCAACAAAACAAAAGCCCTTAGCAAGAAGCTAAGAGCACAGTACAACCAGAATAAACCAAATTTGGATGCGTTCCCCTTCTATAAAGTCTATCATATTGGACTTTAATTGTGTAAGTCTTGTTGATCAAGTTTGAAAGAAAGATACGGGTCATAATGTAATTTGTATAAAGTATGTTTATGTTTTAATTAGTAGTTGTAAGATACGGGTCAAAAGTGTAATTAGTATAAAGTATGTTTATGATTTAAATAGAAGTTGTCTCAAACTATAAGGGTTAGTTGTGTCAAGAAACAAATATAAAAACCTACATATGAAGAGATGCGAGTTCACAGATCAACACATCGTTTTAGAAAGGGCGCCATACATGAGGCAACATCAAGGGACGCGACGTTTCTTCAGGGTTTCTGTTTGTATCTTGTACCTTGAAACAATCAAAATCAGTTGTTCAGTTTATTAATACAATTGTGTGTTAGGGTTAATATCTCTCTTCTTGTTCGTGTTATTTTGTTTTTAATTGATGAGTTGAATTCGTGATCTTCAGAGATTTATGTATCGAAACCCTGTATTTGGTTTTAAATTAAGTGCCACAAATAGATGTCGTGATGGTGAAAAAATCAATAATAATTCAGACATAGATGATTACATGAACCCGAGCTATTCTGTCGTATTCAGCTACTGCTAATGTAAGATATTGCTTTCGAAAACTCATGTGCAAATCAAAATATTGTTTTCGTAATGAATTTTATTATTGCATGTTGTTAATGATCCTGGTGAGTATTAGGGGTGTAAACGAGCCAAGCCAGTGTGGATTCGGGCTTAAAGTTAAAGAAACCGGCTCGGACTCGGTTCAATAATTTTAGCGAGCTGAAAATAAGCGCTCGAGTTCAGCTTAAAGAAAGTTTGAGCCAGCTCGCGGCTTGACGAGCCAGCTAGTTTTTAAAAAAATTGTAGAAAAAGTTAACTTTTGTATGTGAGCTAAATCAGAAAATAATACATAGAACATTTGGGCTCATATGCATGGATTTTTTTATACATTACCTTTTATGAAATATGGAAAAAAAAACACAATCCAACTGGAGACCATCAAAGTACCTTCATCCTAAACAAACCAAGATTGTATGAAAATGCAGGAAGATAATACCAAAGTAAACTTTCATTTAGTCATTACTTGTTAGATATCAACAACAGTATTTTAATGTTATCAGCAAAAAAATATAGGAAACAACCAAGTTCAAAACTTCTAATGTCTTTAAAACATAAACGAAACAAAAACATTAACAAAACATTAAGGTTTCATCTTGAAGTTCTTTCCTATTTTACAGCATCCTGAGTTCATTTCCAACTTCACTCCTTCCCGATCACTAAAACAATAATGAAGCCTGTAACTATTTATATACCACAAATATAAAAAATCAAAGCAACCATTTATATTTTGCAAGTAATCTATACAAAATTTTTAATTACCTTTCATTTCAATTAAATGCATCGTCACTCATTGGGATTGGAACTTCTAAATTTTCTTCTTCCATTACCAATTGCTACGCATAAAAAACGTTAGTAATAAAATTATAAAACTTAATATTAAGGATAGATATGAATATAAACTTACTTCTAAAGTTTGAATAGTTAATTTCGATGTGGACTTTATCCAATCGCCTCTACAAATGCTAATTCCGAGGCAACCATTGTAATTGGAATGCTAAAAATGTTACGAGCCATTTTGCTTAAAACTGGGAACTTGCTGGAATTTTGACTTTACCAACTTAGCACATCAAATTCGTTTTCTAGAACTAAATAACTAGGCTCCTCTAAGTACACATCAACTTCACTTTTTTTTTGTGTATTTTCAACTGGCCTAGACATAAGAAAAGCAATAAAATCATCTTCAAGTCTATCACGGACGTTTGGGGCCTCGGATGATGTGCTCGTCAAGTTGTCCATAGAAGCCCTAGCCATGTGAAATGCGTGGAGTACTTTTCATAAGAAACTTTAAGCTAATTATCACATTACCAGACCATCAACTTCATTTGCTTGATATAACTTCCCAAAAGTCCATGAAACTGAAACCTTCTTAAAATTTGGATCTAAAATTGAGGCAATTGCCATAAGAACCCTAATTTCTCCCCAGTTTTTTCAAAAATTTCAAACATTGGCTTACTTATCTTTTAAAAAAACATCATTTGATATATAACAACTGGTTATCTCTTTTTTAACTTTAAAAATTTCAACAAGAAACAAATTTGTTGTCGGATATGATGTACGTGGAAACAAATTTATTGCATCCAAAAAAACCTCAAATACTTTGCAAAGCTTTTCAGCCCTATTCTACTCGTCATCGGTGAGAGACCATTCAAAGTTAGAATCTCTCAATGCGTAACCTTGAAAGGCAAGTCTGTAATGCAAAGCTGATTAAAGCATTCAATGTGTAGAGTTCCATCTAGTTTTACATCTATACACAAAGATCGACTGTTTGAATACCAAGAGTTATACCAAGTTCACCAAACTTTAAAAGACGACCCGAGGACTTCCTTAAATAGTTGATCCCTTCTCAAATTTTCACAAGACAACAATCAACTGTTCCTAATCCCTCTTGTCCTACCAAATTCAATATGTGAGCACAACACCTCACATGAAAAAACATTTCCTCATAATGCAATTTTCCCTTCCCTTAGAGAGTATTTTTCAAAACTGAAGTAGCCCTATCATTGCTAGAAGCATTATCTAGAGTAATTGTACCAATTTTGTCTTGAATGCCCCCATTTAATAAGACACCTTATGTGTCACACCCTGCTCGTAGCGGAAGCGTATTGATGTGACTATGAAAGGTTTTCATAGCATTCGATAGTGTAAACATTCTACATGGTTAAAATAAACAACGATGCCAGTTTCATAAATTACTTGAAATGATAACACAAAATAAAGTATTTTTTTTTACAACATAACCAAATTTCTTCAAGTACGCAAAATGATTTTTAAACAAAATATAGTTTTATAAATCAAGGCTTTGGCTCTTACATCCCCTCACAAGGGCGGTATATAAGAGACAAACCCTTTAAAAGATGTCATCGCTACTAGTTTCTCGTTCATCCTTGAATTTTGACCATGCAATGCTTTACTTTCCTAAAATACATGTTAGAAAATTTGTCAACAATAATGTCAGTGAGTTCACGGGTTTTGTTTAACACAAATGAAACTTTAAATCATTTGAAAACTTTGTATGAGAACCGGTATGCATAATGCCAATGAAATATGTGGATCAATTAATGTATAGCTGGGACATTAATGTATGTGCCAATATAAGACAGTAACCGACCCTCAACATTGTAATCCAGCATTACCGGGCCACTAACTTCACAATGATGCAGATACACGTCTTTTTGGACACAAAAACACTCTCGTAGATCTCATTGACCTAGAGTAGAGCATGCCAAGACTCGATAGATCTACCACTTGCACATGATCTAAGTGATTTCATTCCTTAACTATTATACCATTGTGTAACATGTATCTCCCCGAATATTTAAAAGGGGGTCTTGACTCACTGTTTGCGTCCATACAAGTTTGCTAGCAATCACTTGGTGTTCCTATTCGTATTTGGCCTACAAGTGTCCTAATTTCATAAAGTCACTTAGGTCTAGTTATTTGATCATGTACAAATGTTTCATCATAAACCTTGTAAAGACTTGACCTTGTTTTCTTTGGTTGAAAATGTTTGTTTGTTTGGACGCGTTGCTGATTGATGATCCATATGATTATATGTTTAATGTATCTTTGTTTGTGTATGTCCGGGCCTAGCCCCTTGTACAACCTCGTGTCCCACACGATTGTTTCCAAATTTTTCTTGTAGCATCCAGGGCCTAGCCCCTTGTATGTACTCTGTTCCACACGATTGTTTAGTGAAACGATAGATATATAAATATATCCCTAAAATACATTCTTATATCCTATGTCATATTTTCACTAATTCATTTGTTAACACAATTATATTTATTCTTAAAAATAAATATATATTTTTCTTGTCGAAATTTCTTAAAAACAATGTTTTAACATTGTCTTGTATATGTATACATGTATGTGTACTTGTTTGTATACTTGTCCAATTCATGTATTCATTGTGTATAGTACGTATACGTGTACCCAAGTATATATATATATACACACACACTTAATTCTATTCTTCTTAAATAGGAACTTGTGTCGCATTTATGTGTATACATATTTACATGTATAACACTAGTAACTTGTATTCTACTATGTATGTTATAGTGTACATAATTATACGTATATACATATATACTTGTATTTCTTGGGGTATTTCCACACTTAATCTTTTATACGTTTTTCCGGACTTACATTCTTGTGAAATATATCTTTACAGTTTCTTAAAAATAATATATATTTAAGATTAGTTTGTAAAAAAAATTTCTTTCTTATATGACATTATAAATATATATGTTTGTTACTTGTCCGAATTTGTATATGTTTTAACCGAGCCTCATTATTATATATTCCTTGATATATATATATATAACCCGTCCGATTGACCGACATCATTGTCAAGGATATATATATTCTTGTGTTTTTGTCCATGTATCCTTGTAGATATGTGTGTGTGTATATACATATATTTATGTATATATACTTGGTCAGTTTTCTTTCCTTGTTTTTGTAGCGTATTATTTTGGGTATTAGTTAGATATAATTTCCAATATCTTTCTACTAAATACATATAACACACAAGATATACATAAATACACACTTTTACATGGTTTGATATATATATAATATATATATATATCCATTTTAGTCTTGTAACCTTTTGTTAATCATGCTTTAATCATACTTATATTTGTAGAAAATTTTGGCATGGTGTCCCCGCAAGTTTTCCCATTTTAGTCAACATCATCAACAAGTTTTATAACTCATCATTAAACACTTATGAAACAATATGAGCATGTTCATATACATATATATATATATATATATATATATATATATATATATATATATATATATATATATATATATATATATATATATTCACCAAACTAGAGCAGGAATTTGTGTAAAACTCTAAATCTCTACAAATAACAATTTTCCATGTTCATTTCTTTTAGAAAACCAAGTTCATACTAAACCTTTTATACCCACTTTTAAAACCAAAAACATGAACATGATGCTTTTGAAACTTTCTAACTTTGAAACACTTTAACATAAATTTTCAAGATCATATAACAAGTTCATGACAACTTTTTTTTATGTAACATGTTCATCATGACATAATACTTGCACATTAGGTTAGATCTACTTTTTAACATCAACTTGTAAGTTAATATGTTATATTTTTCATGAACATCAACAAGATCAGCACAAAATCAACACAAGACCACTTATGTTAGTTGGATTATGATGTTTATTTTAGGGTTTTCATGTACTTTTAACAAAGGTTTCTTGATGATTAACTTGTACATCTAGGATCTATACATGATAAGAAGCGATATCCAAGTTTTTGAATACTTACAATTAGCACACATGCTAGGGAAGAACTTAGGATGAAAAGAAAAGGAAATAGAAGCTCCAACAAGTGCAAGACAACCTTCTTGAAGTTCCTTATGCTTGATACCACCTTAGGTAACCTTGAAAAGCCTTGAAAAAGCCTCAGAACACTTGAAGAATGTTTGAATGTCAAGAGAGAGAGAGAGAGAGAGAGATAGAGAAAGAGAGAGAGGAGAGCCGAGATTAGAGGGAGAAAGGTGAAAATGTGTGTTTTGATCTTTTTGAAATGACAAGTGTGGAATGGATAAGGTTTGTGGTATGGCCTTCTATTAATCCTTATCCCATACTTTCTTCACATGGTCAAAGGAAGACCATGCTTCCTTATCTTCATCAACAACACAAAGGATGGCATGTGGGCCCTTCCCAAAACCGTCCACCATAGGGGGTGTTCTTGAGTTGTTTTCTATTTCTTTATTCCTTTAGGCATGTGTTGAATCTCTAGGTTAGATATTTATGTAATTAGCATTTATTTAGGATGTTTAGTGAATTCATCTAGTGTTAGTATGTTAAACGATATTTAACTAGTTCACTAGTTTGGGTTTTGGTGGTTATTGATGTTCAATGGATAATAATTGCACTTGCAACTCGATTAATGCTCAAGTATGAAGCCATGTTGGATGATTTATGTTTAAATAAACTTGTGGCATATATAATGCCTTTGATATTATTTATGATAATTAACATCACCCATTGATCAAATATGTTTCCAATAATGATGAAACTTTAACCACTTTAATGGTAATTGCAAGTTTGATGGCTCGGATCCAACAATTTATTACTTATATATTTTTCTTTAAAGTTATAACTTATATACTTGTTTCCTCACTTAGGGTTTAGTATCTGTTTTATGTTGAACATGATTTAATGTCCTATATGTGATGTTTCAGGGAGTACTAGAATCGTCCAAACATGAACAGTGTAATCAGATAATCTACCAATGGTCTCTGTAAATACTTTTTATCGTATTGCGTCACAGCCAATACGATGATGTGATATGCGGATGTAATGCATTTCCTTGGTATTGCTAGACTTATGAGACTCAATCATACTATAATTAAGTCTAACGCACGTAATTATATAGTTAAACAGTGATTTAGTTGCACGAAATTAACTGATAGATTGTCATTTGTCACACACTCCCCCTGAAAAAGAATTTTGTCTCAAAATTCAAATCGAGTTATCCTATGCAGGAGTCTCATCGAATGGATGGGATATTTCGTTCTCATTTGATCTTCGCATTCCCAGGTAAACTCAGGTCCACACTTTGAGTTCTAACGAACTTTGACTAATTTGATACAACTTCTTCTTAGCTTTAGGACCTTCAAATATGTAACCTCGATGAGTCTTCAATGTAATGGAGCTTGTCTTTGATGCAAACCTCTTCTGCTGGAATGATAAGCATTTCAGTTGATAAGCACTTCTTGAGGTTCGACACATGAAATGTGTCATGCACACTACTAAGTTTTTCCGGCAATTTCAACTTATAAGCAATGGTACCAACCTTTGCCAGAATTTCAAATGGTCCAATGTACCTTGGGTTAAGCTTTCCGCGCTTTCTGAACCTTGCTACACCCTTCTAAGGTGAGACCTTTAGCAAGACCTTGTCTCCGACCTCGAAGCATAATGGTTTACGTCGTTTATCCGTGTAGCTTTTCTGTCTGTACCGGGCCGCCTTAATACAGTCTCGGATTTGGAATATTCCGTCTGTAATCTCTTGGACTAACTCCAAACCAATTAATGGCTTCACCGCGACTTCCACTCAACACAACGGAGATCAGCATTTTCGTCTATATAAAGCCTCGAACGGTGCGACTTCAATGCTAGTGTGATAACTGTTATTATATGAGAACACTACCAAAGGTAAATGAGTATCCCAACTACTGTATAAATCCATCACATAAGCATGTAGCATATCTTCTAATGTTTGGATGGTCCATTCGTTTTGGCCATTGGTTTGTGGGTGAAAGGTCGTGCTAAGAAACAGGCACTTCTGAAATGGCTGCCATATTATTGACACAAACCGCCCATCTCTATCTGAGATGATAGAAACATGCACTCCATGATGTGTCACTATCGCCTTGAGATATAATTCTGCTACTTTCGGTGCTATCTTTCTAGCGTATTGATAGGATGTGAGCAGACCAGATGGCCCCTTGTTGTCCTTGGTAACTTCGTAATGAAATCCATGGATATTTGTTCCCATTTTCATATGAGAATTTCTAGTTGTTGTAACAAACCAGCTGGCTTTTGGTAGTTGTTGGGGCTTAGATTTTTATAATTAATGGATTGTTGCCTGGATCAATTCTCCTTATCGAGTAGTACAGGGACTCAGAGGATCAAGGATTCTTATTATTACTTATAGTTTCTAACAATTGTTCTTGATGTTTTCTAACATTCATGTGCAGGTTGTCCACGAAATGGACTGAGTATTAGCTGGAATCTTGGGGATGATTCGTTTTAGATGCCGCACGTGTTATTTCCACAAAGGTCATGGGGGAATGAACGTGGACTAGCTTAATTTTTCGGTTATTTTGTTATCTCTGAAATATAAGTGGTTGATCAAGTGTTGTAGAACAATTACAGTTACAAACACATACACATACACACACACTTTCGCATACATTCAAACCAGAGGTCTCTACACACTTAGCATTCGATTGTATCACACTTGATCAACATCCAAAGTTGTAAACTTTTTTGTGCAATATAGTTGATAGTGATAATTATCACTATCCGAGGTTCTTTATGCCGGAAATCTTCTAACGATCAAGGGCTTTTTCCTCGTATAAATCATCGTGTTCATTTCTATACTCATTTCATATTCGATTACACATTTGTCCAACATTCAAGCACACTACCTCACAAATCAGATTTGGTTACATTATCCTTGATCAAATTTTTGATCAAAACAGTATTCGACCTTGACCTTTGCACATGTTAGACACTTTCCAATAGCGGTCGCGATATCGCCCTTAAGATTAGGCCACCAATAAAATTCTTTTAAATCATGATACATTTTATCCGCTCCCAGATGTATAAACTAATTAGACTTATGTGCCTTATCAAGTACAAGTCTCGTAAGCCGCAAAAAGTAGAACCCAAATTCGTCCCGTAAAATAAAAAGTTCCATATACCTTTGGTTCCATTTGTTGTTCCATGCCACATAATGTTTCTGCCTGAATATGTTCTAATTTAAAAGCTTCATGTTGAGTGTCATGAATCCGTGTTGTGAAGTTTGTTTGAACCATTAGTTCCAATACCCACATGCATAATATCTTAATTGGCTCCTTCGACTCAAGGCGTCCGCAACAACGTTTACCTTGCCCAGATGATACTTGATCTCACAAACATAGTCGTTCAACAATTCTACTCAACTTTGTCGATGCATATTAAAATCTTTCTGATTAAATATATGTGAAGACTTTTGTAATTCGTGAATATGGTACATCAAGTACCATAGAGATAATGATGCAAAATCTTTAATGCAAATACCACCGTGCGTAGTGATATGCGGCAAATGCAACATATAAATTATATCAAATACGGTATAAAATAAACCCTTTTTAGTATTAATGTTGGAAAAACTATGATTCTTTGTATACTTTTGATTTTCAGGATTAAAAGAGCTTAAATGTACCAAAGGAACAAATTAACGACAAAAACCAGCGTAAGTACAAAAGAATGAAAGATGATACACTGTACCAACCCTCCGAGCTTCAACCAAGACCAAAAACAGTGAATCAGAAGTCAAGGACGGGGTCGTATCTGCTCGGCATGGGGCCATGCGCCTTCAAAGATTCTATACAGAAGAAGACAAACAGAAGCAGACACGAGATACGGTGTGTCCCTTGGACATGGGCAGTGGTCAACTTCCAAGTACAATAGCCATGGGGTCGTGCCGTTGTGACACACGGGGAATTTAAGCACCTGAACTTACAAGTTCATTAAATGAAGACATAGAAGGTGGAAGACACGGGGTCGTGCCCACTAGGCACGGGGCCGTGTGAAGATACTGTTTCCAGATATAAATAGGGGTGATTGGTTTCATTCTAACTCTTCCCTTGGCAAACCACTTCTCTCACACCTGTCACCACTCCACTACCACAATACAACCATCATCCACCACATTCATCCATCATCAATCTTTAGAGTGTGTGTAGTAGTCTCGGGATCCAAGATTGATCGTAAGAGTTTTTGTCAAACAAAGGCCATGCTTGGCTAATCTCTTACATCACTTGGTGAAGACAAGTTATTTCTGTATTACTTTTGATTTCCAAGGTTTGGTTAACTTTTTTAATTAGGTATGTATTAATGACTATAATAACTAGTTTTTTTTATTGAAAGTGAACTTTATTCTATCATCTATTCATGTTTTGTTGATTCACTCATTCGTGTTTTACGGTCCATATAAAGCGCGTTAACTGCCTAGAAGGGGGTTAGAAGGGTGGTGTGGGTAAAGTTCATGCCTCGTTCAGTGTATAGATCTGGCAAGAACTTGATTCAAGCTTATTAGGACTTTCTTTGATGCAGATAGCATCAAATCGGGGGAAGTCAGAATGACTTGAATCCCTCATAAATAAGAGACATGCCACATTTTGCATTAATAACTTAATTATCTTTCAATATTGCGGCCTTGCGAGACTGTATCCTGCTGACTCATATCAATATGGTTGAGGGTAGTGTTGCATCCAAAAGAGGGACATACCACTACAACTAAATAATCTCTTAAAACACCCAAAGTGCGGAAATCATCAAAGGATATATAACTAATAAGTTAGAGCCAAGTGATTCTATCTTGTGTATTTGTTTCTTTTATCATTTTAGTTTATTTCTTTAGTTTACTTATATTAAAAATCTTTTCTCAAAATTTGATTAGAGTAGACATCGATGATATTCCGGTATGAAAAGCTCTTGTGTCGTTGAACGACCTCGGTATCTTACCATCACTCTACTACGCCAACGATGGGTGCACTTGTCCTAGCGTGTTATAGAGAGTGATAGTGTTATATCGTGTTTTATAAATCTAAAGCTTGAATAAAACGACTGAAAAGTACTTAAAATATATCTAAAAATTTATACGCATTTCATCAAGTTTTTTGGCGCCGTTGCCAGGGACACAAAGATTTTAGGAAAGTTTAAAATCGACGGCCTAATCGTTTCTATGCTTTTCTAATTTTTCTTTTTAGGTTTTTCTTCTTTTACTCAAACTTTTCTACTTTTTGGTAGAAACAACACAGGGTCGTGTTTGATCAACACAGGGCCATGTCAGATCTACAGTACAGGAAATAATTTGTTTTTTGGTTACTGGAATAAAGGCACGAAGCCGTGTTACCGGAGCACGGGGCCGTGTCGAACCTCCAATATTTGGGAACCTAAAAATAGAAACTTTTTCTTAACAACATAGGGTCGTGCCATGTAAGCACGGGGCCGTGCTACTCTTCTGATCAGCATTTTTTTTATGTTTTTCGCAGAAAGTCACGCCATCTCGCGTAATTCATTGAAAATACAACCTAGTGCATGACCTCCACCTCCGACAAAGACATAAAAGTGCCACTAAAAGAACCTGAGCACTTTTTCTAAAAAAGATTTCAAGCTAAAAATCGACAAAAAGCATCGGCCCACAACCCCTCTATGGCGGATCCACGAACTCTCATGGATTACCTACGGCCTATGGTAGGTAATCTTGGAGCCGCTATTAACCCTCCTAATGTCGATGCCAACAACTTTAAGCTTCGACCACACCTCACCCAAATGCTCCAAAATTATGCCACCTTTCACGGTCTACCCGATGAAGATCCCCATTTACATATTACCAAGTTTTTAGAAATATGTGACACCTTTCAGATCGATGGAGCCTCCACCGATTCTATCTGGCTCTGTATGTTCCTTTTTTCACTTGAAGAATTAACCAAAGCTTGACTAAACACCCTCCCAAGTGGGTCTGTGGACTCTTGGGATGAACTTGCCCAAAATTCCTCTACAAATATTTCCATCCCGCTAAAACTGTCAGACTCATGACTGAGATTAATTCATACTCTCAAGACGATGGGGAATCTTTGTACGAGACATGGGAGAAGTTCAAAGAGTTATTAAGGAAATGCCCGTATAACATCTGCCTTAGTCAAGCTCTGCTAAAGACGAAATGTCAAAGGTCTGTCATAGCAAAACTCTATTAAAGATAAAGCTCTACTGATGTCTAAAGCTAAAGGTCTGCCAAGGCAAAGCTCTACTGAGTCTAAAGCTAAAGGTCTTCCAAGGGAAAGCTCTTCTGAAGATTTAAGCTAAAGGTCTGCCAAGGCAAAGCTCTGTTGAGGCCAACATAGGATGTCTCATCAGTGTTTTACTATCAGTCTTTGTAATGTTTAGTTTATAGTAGTGGTTAGCTTAGTAGATGTTGTTAGTTTCTTATTTTTGTTAAGTGTCACTTTCATGCTGACATCATCATAAGATGCTCAGTGGTTAGGATTGTAGTATAAATAAAAAGTGCTTGTATTGTTCTGTTTGATCACTTTCATCAATTATCAATCTATCATTTCTTCCTTACATTTTGTACAAACAAATCAGTGATCTTAGGCTAAGGGGGAGATTGTGATTTATATGTATGTGATTACAATCACTAAAAGCATGGTAATGGAAAACAATCTCTCAACTGTTATGAATTAAAGCTCATCATTCCGCTGCATGTTCATCTGATTTATCATCTTTTATTTATCATTTTTAGAACATTCATAAACAGTTTCAAACTCAGATCTTAACAGGATTGAATCTTCCTCCGTAGTGGTGGTAGGGGAATGGACTAGGGTATGAGTGAGAGTGGGTTTATGGGTGGGAATAACCCGTAGGGTGTCAAAACTTTTATCAGTAGGATCTGCCCTAAGATCGTGTCTTCTAAGAGTAGCTGGTGACACGCGATCACTTGCATCGCATTGGCAGATGATACGTCAATGACCAAAAAATAGGGAAGGACATCTCTAAAATGGCTACGTCAATAACCTGTCCATCTCCTATCTCCTCATCATCGGAGATATCGATGATGGGAGCCACCATAGCCAAAGGTGGGATTCCAAGGATGAGGTCTCCCCCTGGAAGACCTACGACTATCACTCCCAGAAAGAGGGGGTCTCCATGGGCCAGCACGTCATACATAATCATATTGTCAACATGATCCTCGTCCTTGCTCATGTCATCTACAATCTCACCCGACTCACAGTAAGGATCCTCATCTGGATCTGACTTGTCATTGGAGATGATCTCCACAGTCTGCTCGAACTCGTCGTTGGAGTCTAACTCTATGTATGTGATGTTCTGTTGGTGCATATTTGTGACAACAGCTTAGATTTTGTCTTTGGATATCTTGTAATTAGTAAAAAGATAAACAGTTGGCGGGTTTAGTTTTGTATTAGTTAATTAGAAGCATTTGGGCTGAACTAGATACAAAAGAGAGCATGGTAGGCGAATTGGGCCTAAAACCCAGTAGCAGTCCATGTAGGAAACTCTAGCCCATGAGCATAACCTATCTCTATATATAGGGAGGTTGTGATTAAGGTTAAGGTTGCTCAGTTAGTTGTTCAGTTGCAGAGAGAATTGCTTCAGAGAGTTTTTTAGAGGGAGTCTTGAATTGATTGTAAACACTTTGCGTTCGATAATCAATAGAAGACAGTTTGAAGGAATTCTTTTTGTTCGTGTTCGTGTTCTTGTTATTTTTGTGAAATCTGATCTAGGGATTCGGCACTCTAGATTAGATAGACGATTATGTCAAGATCTATAAGGACTATGGGACCTACAATTGGTATCAGAGCATTCGGCTCTTGATTATTGCTCGGTTCAGAATCATGACAGCAGAAAATTGGGATTTTGGGCGTTTTTGGAGGTTGTTTCTTGAAGTTTTGACGGCTGTTTTTGGGTTTTGAAGGTATTTCGGATTTTCTGCAGGTATTTCGAATTAACAACAGTTATTTCGGATTAAAAGAAAGCAATTCGGATTTAAGAAAGGCATTCCGGATCAAAAAGCATAGGAATTCGGATTGAAGACTTGAATTTCGGACCAGAATCTGCATTTCGGATCTGGAAAACAGTGCAATTCGGATTGTATTTCGGATCAGAAGTCATTTCGGATTGGATTTCGGTTTGAATTTCACTCGTACTCCTATTATGATAGACAATAATGCCACTATATCAATCGCCAACAATCCCGTAAAACACAGTCGCACAAAACATATTGACATTCGTCATCATTTTATATAGGATTGTGCTGAAAAAAATTAATTGAACTGCATCGAGTCGACACACTAGATCACCTGGCAGATCTTTACACAAAAGCATTTGACAGGGCTCGTTTTGAACATTTAGTCGAACTCAACGAGATGAGGAATCCTGAATAACCATTTTTTCATAAATAGAGTTTGTAAATAATTTACTGCTTTTCAAAAATAAAAAACATAAAAAAACAGAAAATCAAAATGAGTTCACTGTGTGAAAAAGAAGAAATGATAGTACATCAGCAAGTTAGACTGTCACACTGAAATTAAAAGAAAATTGCTTAAGTGAGATAGCAGCTTCAACATATGATGTACCAGTAGGTAAAAGGCATGAAATAATCAACTTACCTTGGTGATACAAATAAAATTAACTGTGTATGAGCGGGTAACATATCAGTGGCGTATGGTTTTATAACCTTAACCTCTTGCGTTGATAGATTGCCAAAATCTAAGGTTTTAGGTCTTATATTGTTATTTCATCCGGGGTATCAAGGTTGTCCTTCTGCTGTATCCAGATATATGCTGACCTAGGCACAACCTGGATATCTTAAAAGAGAAAAAATGCCAAATCCCAAATATTGAAGAAGCTTTCCTAGAGAGTCATTTAAATGTGCAAATTGCATTATTCGTACCAAAATTTGGTATTTGTCCTAGCCCTCATTGAATATTGGTCTCTTTGCTGTACGGAAGTACTGACCTGATCACCAATTATCTAACGTTGTAAATCAAAAGGATGAATTTCGGTATACTCACCTACTAAAATGAATTTTTGTGCATACCTTGATCGCGGGGGTATCTCCTGAAGTGGGACACACTAGTATATCAGTATAACTTAACTAAACAGATCACGAGGTGATGGTACTTGAAATGTTCATGTATTTTGTTTAATTGGATAAACAATACTGGTAATCGTCTTGGACTGCTATTCATGAATATTATATAAAGAATTATCAAATAGTGTGAAAATAGTTTGATGTTTCTGATATGATCTTCTTACCGGTGATACTCACAAAATAGAGTATTTATTATTTCGTTATTTACTTGCTTTCAGAAAATATAAAAATCCAAAGAAATTTCATTTTCTTATATATTCTTATTGTACGGATATTGGTTGTTCATGGAGGAGTTGTTACCGATAGGGGGAGACGATGTTAGAAGCTGAGTTCAAAATTTTTTACGATCATGCAGGTTCTGCGTGCTTAAAATTTTGAGTATGTATTTTGAGTTGAGAAGTGCTTAATTTGTGATACAGTTTTACTGTCTCTTGAATAATAATAATTTGTTTAACTTATGTTGAAAAATTCTTATGGTTTCTCGAGATGTTTGTTTTTTAGTATACAGATTGTAGCAGTATATTGCTGAGAGGTTTGGTGAAGAGGAGTTTTGCTTGGATGCATGGTAGAACCTCCGTTCTACATTGTAGACAAAGTTGAAGAGTTTTGAAGATTGCTATGCAAGGACTAAACTGGAGTTTACTCAAACGGTAACGATTTAAAACATTTGGTGATTGGATACATCAGCTTAGGGGGAGTCTGTTGCTGACAGAAGCTATTAAAGCTGAAGCTATCCAAAGAGCAACGTTTTTAAAAGATCTTGAAGATTGCAAGAAGACTGAAGACTAAGTTATTTTTATGAAGCTATTGTCAAGGGGGAGTTTGTTGGTGCATATTTGTGACAACAGCTTAGATTTGGTCTTTGGATATCTTGTAATTAGTAAAAAGATAAATAGCTAGCGGGTTTAGTTTTGTATTAGTTAATTAGAAGTGTTTGGGCTGAACTAGATACAAAAGAGAGCATGGTAGGCGAATTGGGCCTAAAACCCATTAGCAGTCCATGTAGGAAACTCTAGCCCATGAGCATAACCTATCGCTATATATAGGGAGGTTGTGATTAGGGTTAAGGTTGCTCAATTAGTTGTTCAGTTGCAGAGAGAATTGTTTCAGAGAGTTTTTGAGAGAGAGTCTTGAATTGATTGTAAACACTTTGTGTTCGATAATCAATAGAAGACAGTTTGAAGGAATTCTTTTTGTTCGTGTTCTTGTTATTTCTGTGAAATCTGATCTAGGGAATTCCGCACTCTAGATTAGATAGACAATTCTGTCAAGATCCATAAGGACTAGGGGACCTACAATTGGTATCAGAGCATTCGGCTCTTGATTATTGCTCGGTTCAGAATCGTGACAGCAGAAAATTTGGTTTTTGGGCGTTCTTGGAGGTTGTTTCTTGAAGTTTTTGACGGTTGTTTTAGGGTTTTGGTATTTCGGATTTTTCTGCAGGTATTTCGAATTAACAACAGTTATTTCGGATTAAAAGAAAGCAATTCGGATTTAAGAAAGGCATTCCGGATTAAAAAGCATAGGAATTCAGATTGAAGACTTGAATTTCGGACCAGAATCTGCATTTTGGATCTGGAAAACAGTGCAGTTCGGATTGTATTTCGGATCAGAAGTCATTTCGATTGGATTTCGGTTTGAATTTCACTCGTACTCCTATTATGATAGATAATAATGCCACTATATCAATCACCAACAATCTCGTAAAACACAGTCGCACAAAACATATTGTCATTCGTCATCATTTAATACGGGATTGTGCTGAATAGAAATTAATTGAACTGCATCGAGTCGACACACTAGATAACCTGGCAGATCTTTACACAAAAGCATTTGACAGGGCTCGTTTTGAACATTTAATCGAACTCAACGGGATGAGGAATCCTGAATAACCATTTTTCCATAAATATAGTTTGTAAATAATTTACTGCTTTTAAAAAATCAAAAACATAAAAAAACAGAAAACAAAAAATGAGTTCACCGTGTGAAAAGGGAGAAATGATAGTACATCAGCAAGTTAGACTGTCACACTGAAATTAAAAGAAAATTGCTTAAGTGTGATAGCAGCTTCATCATATGATGTACCAGTAGGCAAAAGGCATGAAATAATCAACTTACCTTAGTGATACAAATAAAATTAACTGTGTATGAGTGGGTAACATATCAGTGGCGTATGGTTTTATAACCTTAAATCTTGCGTTGATAGATTGCCAAAATCCGAGGTTTTAGGTCTTTATATCGTTATTTTATCCGGGGTATCAAGGTTGTCCTTCTGCTGCATCCAGATATATGCTGACCTAGGCACAACCTTGATATCTTAAAAGAGCAAAAATGCCAAATCCCAAATATTGAAGAAGCTTTCCTAGAGAGTCATTCAAATGTGCAAATTGCATTATTCATACCAAAATTTGGTATTTGTCCTAGCCCTCGTTAGATATTGGTCTCTTTGCTGTACGGAAGTACTGACCTGATCACCAATTATCTAACATTGTAAATCAAAAGGATGAATTTCGGTATACTCACCTACTACGATGAATTTTTGTTCATACCTTGATCGCGGGGGTATCTCCTGAAGTGGGACACACTAGTATATCAGTATAACTTAACTAAACAGATCATGAGGTGATGGTACTTGAAATGTTCATGTATTTTGTTTAATTGGATAAACAATACTGGTAATCGTCTTGGACTGCTATTCATGAATATTATATAAAGAATTATCAAATAGTGTGAAAATAGTTTGATGTTTCTGATATGATCTTCTTACCGGTGATACTCACAAAATAGAGTATTTATTATTTCGTTATTACTTGCTTTCAGAAAATATAAAAATCCAAAGAAATTTCATTTTCTTATATATTCTTATTGTACGGATATTGGTTGTTCATGGAGGAGTTGTTACCGATAGGGGGAGACGATGTTAGAAGCTGAGTTCAAAATTTTTTACGATCTTGCAGTTTCTGCGTGCTTAAAATTTTGAGTATGTATTTTGAGTTGAGAAGTGCTTAATTTGTGATACAGTTTTACTGTCTCTTGAATAATAATAATTTGTTTAACTTATGTTGAAAAATTCTTATGGTTTCTCGAGATGTTTGTTTTTTAGTATACAGATCGTAGCAGTATGTTGCTGAGAGGTTTGGTGAAGAGGAGTTTTGCTTGGATGCATGGTAGAACCTCCGTTCTACATTGTAGACAAAGTTGAAGAGTTTTGAAGATTGCTATGCAAGGACTAAACTGGAGTTTACTCAAACGGTAACGATTTAAAACATTTGGTGATTGGATACATCAGCTTAGGGGGAGTCTTTTGCTGACAGAAGCTATTAAAGCTGAAGCTATCCAAAGAGAAACGTTTTTAAAAGATCTTGAAGATTGCAAGAAGACTGAAGACTAAGTTATTTTTATGAAGCTATTGTCAAGGGGGAGTTTGTTGGTGCATATTTGTGACAACAGCTTAGATTTGGTCTTTGGATATTTTGTAATTAGTAAAAAGATAAATAGCTAGCGGGTTTAGTTTTGTATTAGTTAATTAGAAGCGTTTGGGCTGAACTAGATACAAAAGAGAGCATGGTAGGCGAATTGGGCCTAAAACCCATTAGCAGTCCATGTAGGAAACTCTAGCCCATGAGCATAACCTATCGCTATATATAGGGAGGTTGTGATTAGGGTTAAGGTTGCTCAGTTAGTTGTTCAGTTGCAGAGTGAATTGTTTCAGAGAGTTTTTGAGAGAGAGTCTTGAATTGATTGTAAACACTTTGTGTTCGATAATCAATAGAAGACAGTTTGAAGGAATTCTTTTTGTTCGTGTTCTTGTTATTTCTGTGAAATCTGATCTAGGGAATTCCGCACTCTAGATTAGATAGACAATTCTGTCAAGATCCATAAGGACTAGGGGACCTACAATTGGTATCAGAGCATTCGGCTCTTGATTATTGCTCGGTTCAGAATCGTGACAGCAGAAAATTTGGTTTTTGGGCGTTCTTGGAGGTTGTTTCTTGAAGTTTTTGACGGTTGTTTTAGGGTTTTGGTATTTCGGATTTTTCTGCAGGTATTTCGAATTAACAACAGTTATTTCGGATTAAAAGAAAGCAATTCGGATTTAAGAAAGGCATTCCGGATTAAAAAGCATAGGAATTCAGATTGAAGACTTGAATTTCGGACCAGAATCTGCATTTTGGATCTGGAAAACAGTGCAGTTCGGATTGTATTTCGGATCAGAAGTCATTTCGATTGGATTTCGGTTTGAATTTCACTCGTACTCCTATTATGATAGATAATAATGCCACTATATCAATCACCAACAATCTCGTAAAACACAGTCGCACAAAACATATTGTCATTCGTCATCATTTAATACGGGATTGTGCTGAATAGAAATTAATTGAACTGCATCGAGTCGACACACTAGATAACCTGGCAGATCTTTACACAAAAGCATTTGACAGGGCTCGTTTTGAACATTTAATCGAACTCAACGGGATGAGGAATCCTGAATAACCATTTTTCCATAAATATAGTTTGTAAATAATTTACTGCTTAACAGAAAATAAAAAATGAGTTCACCGTGTGAAAAGGGAGAAATGATAGTACATCAGCAAGTTAGACTGTCACACTGAAATTAAAAGAAAATTGCTTAAGTGTGATAGCAGCTTCATCATATGATGTACCAGTAGGCAAAAGGCATGAAATAATCAACTTACCTTAGTGATACAAATAAAATTAACTGTGTATGAGTGGGTAACATATCAGTGGCGTATGGTTTTATAACCTTAAATCTTGCGTTGATAGATTGCCAAAATCCGAGGTTTTAGGTCTTTATATCGTTATTTTATCCGGGGTATCAAGGTTGTCCTTCTGCTGCATCCAGATATATGCTGACCTAGGCACAACCTTGATATCTTAAAAGAGCAAAAATGCCAAATCCCAAATATTGAAGAAGCTTTCCTAGAGAGTCATTCAAATGTGCAAATTGCATTATTCATACCAAAATTTGGTATTTGTCCTAGCCCTCGTTAGATATTGGTCTCTTTGCTGTACGGAAGTACTGACCTGATCACCAATTATCTAACATTGTAAATCAAAAGGATGAATTTCGGTATACTCACCTACTACGATGAATTTTTGTTCATACCTTGATCGCGGGGGTATCTCCTGAAGTGGGACACACTAGTATATCAGTATAACTTAACTAAACAGATCATGAGGTGATGGTACTTGAAATGTTCATGTATTTTGTTTAATTGGATAAACAATACTGGTAATCGTCTTGGACTGCTATTCATGAATATTATATAAAGAATTATCAAATAGTGTGAAAATAGTTTGATGTTTCTGATATGATCTTCTTACCGGTGATACTCACAAAATAGAGTATTTATTATTTCGTTATTTACTTGCTTTCAGAAAATATAAAAATCCAAAGAAATTTCATTTTCTTATATATTCTTATTGTACGGATATTGGTTGTTCATGGAGGAGTTGTTACCGATAGGGGGAGACGATGTTAGAAGCTGAGTTCAAAATTTTTTACGATCTTGCAGTTTCTGCGTGCTTAAAATTTTGAGTATGTATTTTGAGTTGAGAAGTGCTTAATTTGTGATACAGTTTTACTGTCTCTTGAATAATAATAATTTGTTTAACTTATGTTGAAAAATTCTTATGGTTTCTCGAGATGTTTGTTTTTTAGTATACAGATCGTAGCAGTATGTTGCTGAGAGGTTTGGTGAAGAGGAGTTTTGCTTGGATGCATGGTAGAACCTCCGTTCTACATTGTAGACAAAGTTGAAGAGTTTTGAAGATTGCTATGCAAGGACTAAACTGGAGTTTACTCAAACGGTAACGATTTAAAACATTTGGTGATTGGATACATCAGCTTAGGGGGAGTCTTTTGCTGACAGAAGCTATTAAAGCTGAAGCTATCCAAAGAGCAACGTTTTTAAAAGATCTTGAAGATTGCAAAAAGACTGAAGACTAAGTTATTTTTATCAAGCTATTGTCAAGGGGGAGTTTGTTGGTGCATATTTGTGACAACAGCTTAGATTTGGTCTTTGGATATCTTGTAATTAGTAAAAAGATAAATAGCTAGCGGGTTTAGTTTTGTATTAGTTAATTAGAAGCGTTTGGGCTGAACTAGATACAAAAGAGAGCATGGTAGGCGAATTGGGCCTAAAACCCATTAGCAGTCCATGTAGGAAACTCTAGCCCATGAGCATAACCTATCTCTATATATAGGGAGGTTGTGATTAGGGTTATGGTTGCTCAGTTAGTTGTTCAGTTGCAGAGAGAATTGCTTCAGAGAGTTTTTGAGAGAGAGTCTTGATTTGATTGTAAACACTTTATGTTCGATAATCAATAGAAGACAGTTTGAAGGAATTCTTTGTGTTCGTATTCGTGTTCTTGTTATTTCTGTGAAATCTGATCTAGGGGATTCTACACTCTAGATTAGATAGACGATTCTGTCAAGAATCCATAAGGATTAGGGGACCTACATGTTCGATCCTGATGATAACATCGTGACCTGGCAAAATATTCATTATTTTAAATTTATAAAAACACATAAATACCTTGTGAGATATTAATGTGCATGAAGTGGTCTAACTGAAACTAATTAATTTTTACCTAAGCTAAACACACTAAGTTTTAAATTTATAAGAACAAACTCTCTAAAACCTAGACCACACAAGCCACAAGGGTACTGATCAATGTAGTATAGCCTAAACAAGTCCGAGTATCGAACCCACGACACTCTCTAATTACGTTTACTAGACTTGACTGCTATTACTAAACTAACACGACTTAATTGTTTTGTTGAATGGGGTGTTTTCTAACAAACTACAAAAATAACTAGAATAACTAAAACTTACTAGACACGCAAACTAAGCGGGAGATGTGATCAGATGATGGAAAACACACTACCCAGGTCTGAATCCTACACTTGCAATACATGTTCTATTGGTTTTCGAACTAATGTGGAAACCGGGATCTTAGGTTGCTGAACCTAAAGAGTAACTGTACATGACCCTCGACCCTTCTCGAGAAGACACCTATTAAGTTGTTTAATTACCGGTTTGTAGGACTCCCTCACAGGGTATCCTAGTATGATAATAAAGCACCCTTAGACACTCTACCCCACGACGCGAAAATCTAGGGAAACTGTGGTTTATACTATAACTTAGCTAGCAGACAGAGACCGTGAACTTGGAGATCTTCTCATGAAGAATCTAACCTAGAAATATAATCGCTCAAGACTAGCCAACAATCTCTCACCTTCACGGATATAGAAGATTAGTAGAATACTCAATCCAATTCAAACCCTAATCATAGTTTCTACAGGAAATCGTATGCTATTAACCATAAAGTAGCCGCTAACACACAATCCGCGACCTAACAAGCATTCATACATAGAAGACATCCACAAGAACGCAAGTGAAATATATGATAAAGATTCATATAAGCTAAAGCATACATATACACTAGAACATCGAAACCAAAGTTTAATACTTTACTAATCAATTTCACAATTCATGTCCAAAACCGAATAGAAACAATGTCAAGCAAATGTATTCATCTTTTAACCTAGGTAGTGATAAGGAAATTAGCCTAACATAGTTTTAAAAAAAAACAATCATCTTCAAGAGTTTACCAAATATGATGAAAAGAATATACACGAAAGAACCGAGTAATAAGATGCTTAATGTTGGGCCTATGTTGCTAAAGGTTTACACATTAGGGCTATTTTGGGCTTTAGAGGGGTTTGTGGGCTTCCTAGTGCCTTGTGGGCCTAGCGTTGTAAATGGTGGGCTTAGTGATCATTATAAGTAGATGTCTTAGGTCAAGGTGAAAAGGTTGGAGAGTGGTATTTGCAAAACTTGTATCAGACACTTTGCTAGTGTATGCAAGTTGTTCTTAATTCAAAGTTTGTTCTTCTTCCTAATCATTATTTCCACTACTGATTAGGTTAGTGATGCCTGTTAGATCCTTTATCGGGACTTACAATTGGTATCAGAGCCTGCTGTTCTAATACAGGCTCCGGGTATTGCTGATTGAAGAAGTTGTTTCGAAGTGTGTTGCTGCTGTTCAGAATCGTTAATGTTCCGGATCACTATTCAGAATTAGAAGAATCATTGTTTTCGTCTTCGGAAGTGCTATTGTTCTGAAAAACTCGAAGAATATTTGAAGGTTTCGGATCTGTTACTGTTACGGATTCTGAAGAACTGGAAGAAGATTCACGTATTTCGGATCTGCTACTGTTACGGATTCCAAAGAACACGAAGGAGATCATCCATCTCGGATTGATCCCGGACTGTTGTCAATCCGGATTACTACTTTTCCGTATCCGAGGTAATATTGGTGTTTATCGGCTCCTTGGATTTCGGATTTTTGTTGCTGAAAATTCGGATTACTGTTGCAATCGGATAAGGATTGGATTCCGGATTCTCATCATTCTGGATTCTCTATTCCGGATTCGCATTTGGAATTCTTTGTTCTGGATTTTCTCAACTCGGATTTTCATTCCGAATTCTCATTTCGGATTTAAAAGTTTTCGGATTCATCAACTCGGACTTTTAAGTTTCGGATTCATCATTTCGGAGTTAATTCGGATTTTTCAATTCGGATTCATTTCGGATTCAATTCTGTTTCGGATTCATCATCCGGATTTGACAATATCGGACTGTCTTCAGAGTTGACCATTCCGGATCGATTTCCGATTAATCACTGTTCATCATAGAAAACTTAAAATAAATTGATTTTAAATCTGTTTGATAATTCTAATTAACTTAATCATGATGAACGGATACATGACAGCACAAGACTTGACCAATGCCACTCTGGCTGCCCTGCAATCACAAACTCTGGCCCTCCATCAAGAGTTGGATCAAGTCATTGGCACTTCTACTAAAGTGCCACGTTTGTCGTATGGAGATGAGTATTCGAATGGAAGTTTCGTTTCAAACAATATTGCAAGGCAAAAGAGCCCGGTGTGTGGAGGTGTATCATGAATGGTCCTCGAACGATAGTCTACAATACAGAGCAAGATCCGGACACAAAAATTCCTAAGCCCATGCACTTGTGGACTCCAGAAGATATTAAGATAATTGAGGAAGATGAAAAGGCCTCGGCTACACTGACCATGGCGCTTGGACCTGATATTTCTATTGCGCGCTAGAAATTGTAAGACCGCAAAGGAAGTTTGGAGTGAACTGCAAAATCTCTATGAGGGAAATGCATATATGAAGGCTAGAAGGGTAAATCTGCTGAATCAACAATTCAGCTCATTCAATCACATCTACAGGGAAACCATTGAAAATTAGATTCGTCGCTATGTAAAGCTTGTTTCCCAGATGATTTCAGCTGAGATTACTCTCACAAACAGTGCCATGAACAGACAATTGTTAAATTCGATGCCAAAGAGTTGGGATGCGGATGTGGGAATGATAAAAAAGACAAAGAACCTGAATGATGTCACTCTCACAGAAATGATAGCTATTATCAAATCATGTGAGATTGATAACAAGCAGAGAGAAATAAATCATCAGAGCAGTTTGATGGCCGCCGGGATGACAGGGCAAAATGCAGCACTGATGTCACAAATGTTGGTTTATAGCCCTCTGCAAGGAAATTCACAAACACCGGGTAGCTCAAACGTGGTTTATAGTCCTATCGCCATGCCACATAATACCCAGTACGTGTATGGTCTTCAATCTCAGAATCCCACTTTGATTTCGGCTGCTCAAGTTTAGACACAGTACCATGCTTAGTATCCCAACATGGTGTTAAGTCCAGCAATTCCTCAAGTAGTTCAACAAGGCAACACTCCTCAAACTGTTGCACCAGTGCCTGCACCTGCTCAACCTGTGTCCAACTCTGCGTTTCTCGCTAAAGAAAGCGAAGAAAAATTGGCTATTGCAACTTCGATGATCTAGAGCTTGAAGGCCTTTCTGGCAGGTGATCTGACTCCTCCATCCATTCTTCCAACCCAAGTTGATCAAATAAAGGAGGAGGACCTGGACGAGATCGATGTGTCCTGGAATTTAGCAATGGCTGCCTTTCGGGTTAACAAGTTTCAGAAGAAGTATGGACAGCAACCATTGTTAAATCTGAAGACTGGTTTCACAAAAAATAAACTCAGATGCTACAGATGTCACGAACCAGGACACTTTCCCAGGGAATGCAAGAAGCCGCCATGCGGGTACGTGTCATCCAGGGTGGCAGACATAAAGAGCGGCGACAGACAGCTGGTCCCAGTCTGAAGGGGTATGGTCCCAAAAACCTTGCGCCAATCAAGGAAACCATACCCATTAATAACTTCTGAGAAAACTGCGCGCAGACTTCTTTGCCAAAATAAGATTTATTAGAACTCTGCGCCAAATATCCAAGAAAGGAAAGCGTCATTTAACTACCTTGCACGGGCTCTCGCAAGGTTCAAAGTTAACCTTGAAGATTCCTGTTTGATAATGCTTCATTTAACTACCTTGCGCGGGCAAGCGCAAGGTTTAAAGTTAACCTTGGATATTCTTGTTTGATAATGCTTCATTTAACTACCTTGCGCGGGCTCGTGCAAGGTTCAAAGTTAACCTTGAACATTCTTGTTTGATAATGCTTCATTTAACTACCCTGCGCGGGCTCGCGCAAGGTTCAAAGTTAACCTTGAACATTCTTGTTTGATAATGCTCCATGCACAAACCTTGCGTAGATATTTATATCAAAGCAAGCATCCACCAAACGTTGCGCTAAGCAGCAAGGAGAAGAAGGAAGATCAGTTAACTAACTTGCGCTTCTCGCGCAAGGAAACAGTAAATCCTGAGAAACTTTCCCTTAGCAAAATCCTTGACTTGGTGCAGAAGCAAAGGGAATCTTTTCTGTTGTAACAGAATGTACACGTGGCGAATAATATATGGGTAACATCTGTGAAACCTTCTAGAAGCCATTAACACCCAATCGTGCAAGCATCTTTTCGGTTATAACCAATTGCCACATGGCAGCATCTGGACGGCTGAGGAAGATAACGGTGATGGCATGCTCACATTTATAAGATGTAGTGATCTCATGTTGACACGTGGCACCTCCTTAACCGCTGATAAGCTCACGATCCGTGTACACTAACGGATTACCAACAAACATTAACGAAATAACAAAAGATTCCGTTAAAGTTAACACTCTCTCTTTTTGGCGCCAAACACCGGCTATAAATAAGTAACTTGGAGTTCAAGGAAATTTATAACTACTCTCTCACTTACAATACTTACTTCCGACTACCTGTACTCATTCTCACGCCGGAGGGTGGTCACGAGAGAACCCCCCTTCTCCCCGTGGCAAGCTAACGGTGTTCTGTTTTGCAGGATCAGTCGGAATATTGTTCTATTCATCATCCATCATGAAACCAAACGGAGGGTTAACCCTTTTATGCAGAGCCCATTCCATAGATCTATTTTGACTCCGGTCTAGTTGATTCAGGGTTTCTTCATTGGCGCCCACCGATTTCGATTATTTCTCACCTTTCGTTTCGTTTTACTTAGATCTGCACCTCATGGCTGACGAATCATCTTTTCAAGGTCCTCGATCAGGGATTCGACGAGTTGTTGTCGGACCTCAGGTCGACGGACAAATAGTTGAGGATTCTTCCGGCGAAGCTAATGCTCAGTATGATCCTAATCATGCGAGTATTCCTGTAACGCCGACGGCTCCTCAGGTTGATGTTACGACGATTTTACCACCTGGAGAGACTCCATTATCGTGGTTAATCAAATCTCAAGCGACTCTAAACGCTATGTATGCTCAGTTATGTGCCCAAACCGGAACTCCAGCTTTTCAAGTTCCGGTTAACGCTCCTCAGGTCCGTGCTTCGCCGGCACCTCGAGTTTTGAGTTATAATACTCAAAGTCATGCTCGTTCCCCTTCGCGCATGCCTGAAGGTGGAACAGAAATGTATTCTAAAACCAGGAATGATCCTGTTCATTCTGGTAATAGAAGGAAAGAAGACAACGTTCAGTGTCGCGCATCTGTCCACTCTCGTTTGGGCCCGCGGTCTTCGCAGAAATGGGACACCCAACACGATGAGCTCGATAGAACCTATGAAGGGGATAATGCAAGTATTTTTAATCGAATATCTGCAGATCATGCTAGTTACAGGCCAAAAGTACGCGTAGTATACAATCAAGAAGCTGAGCATGATTACAATTTGGTGTACCGCCCAACCAAAGCAGCTGAACAATCAAAGTTTACCAGAGAGATAGCACTGGCTCTGTTGGAGCGAGCGAAATTACCATCCAACGTTGGAAAGTTTAACGGTTTGACCGATCCTGATGATCACATGCGCCTCTTTACCGGTGCAGGGTTACTTGGGTGCTGGACGTTGCCAATGTGGTGTCACCTATTTGTACAGACCCTTACCGGCGCTGCGCGCCTTTGGTTTGATAATTTGCCGGCAGGTAAACTTTCCTCTTGGAACGACTTAAAAGAGAAATTTCTTACACACTTTAGCCAGCAACGGCGATACGTGCGCGACTCCTCTGATGTAATGAACATCTGGCGGAGGGACGATGAAAGCCTCGAAGATTTTATAACGCGTTACAATAAAGAGGTGTTGGAGATTGGAGATGTCCATGAAGACCTTATACGTGCGCAGTTCAAGTATGCGGTAAGGTGCGACGAAATGATTACAGTGTTGTCCGGTACAACTGGCCTTCCAAAAAACTGGGATAAACTCATGGCGGCAGCCAAGGTCTACGCCCAGACTGAGCGCAACTTAAGTTCTAACCGGCCACCTCTGCCTCAGAATCGTCCGCAAGACTTGAGTAGAGGTAGTCGCAAGTATAAGAGAAATTGGAAAGAGTCAAGTAAGAATTCGTATTCTCCTTATTCACCAATTGATGCGCGAGCAACAATCAACAAGAGAGCAACTCAAAAAGCGATTAAGCAGGAGAATAGGGAACGCCAGTGGACTCCCTTAACGAAATCTCTGGCTGAGGTTCTCAGCACTGAGAATTATCAGTTTAAACAGTCGCAACCAATGAAAAACAAAAAAGGGCAAGACCCAAATTTGTTCTGTGACTATCAAAAGACACATGCCACACAACAGATAACTGCATCAGTCTGCGCACGGAGATTGAAAAAGCATTAAAAAGTGGGAAGCTTACACATCTAGTCCAGAACGTGCGCAAAGAGATTAAGCAGATTACGCGCAAGAACGAAGGGCCTAGCAACAAGAAAATGAAACAGCACGTTTCCATGATTCAAGGTGGATCATCGCGCTAGCGTAGCCTTTAACATTTTCAAAACAACACTTGGCGCGAACAGCAAGTCATTTTTCCTATCGTTCCAGGAGGTCCTCAAGAAGACCGGCCAGTAGTTATCACCGATATATTTGGGCACTACCAAACAGACTATATATTTATAGATCCGGGTAGTTCCATGGATATCATGTACGAGCAGTGCTTCAAGCAACTAGATCCTGAGGATAAGGCACGCTTGGAACCAGTTGATTTTCCATTAACTGGGTTCTGCAATGAGGTTGTCTTTCCTCTAGGACAAATCCTTTTTCCTGTTACTTTATCTGATGGGAGGTGTTCTCGAACGAGTAACGTCAACTTCATGGTGATGCCGGCAAATTCCCGTCACGATGTACTATTGGGACGTCACGCGCAACGTGATTTTAGTATGATTATCTCCGCTCCGCATGCTGCTTATGGTTTTCCGACACCAAATGGCGTAGCTATACTTTATGCACCGAAAGAAATCATGTCAATTGAGGAACCAGTTATGAAGGCTGGCAAGACATTGCCAAGCAATGAACCAGAAAAGTGGGTACTCAACAATAAGTACCCTGAGCACACAATCTTATTAGGACCTGCAGTCAGTATTGAAATTCACGCAAAGCTTAAACTACTATTGTTTCGAAACAAAGACATTTTTGCCTGGACACCTGCCAACATGGTTGGTGTCCCGCGCGACGTTGTGGAACATTGCCTGAATGTATTTCCATCAGCAGAACCAGTTGTGCAGAAAAAGCGCAGCCTCGGGTCAGAAAAGACAGAGGCAATGAACAAACAAGTCATCGAGTTATTAAATGCTGGTATTCTGCGCGAAGTCAAATACCAGACCTGGGTGGCAAACCCAGTCATGGTAAAGAAACATAATGGCGGATGGCGGATGTGCGGAGATTTTAAAAACAAGGCATGTCCGAAAGATTGTTATTCTCTTCCTGAGATTGACAAAAAGGTTGACTCATTAGCTTCCTTTCGCTGGAAATGTTTTCTAGATTGTTATAAAGGTTATCATCAAGACTTGATGAAAAAAGAGGACGAAGATAAAACCGCTTTTCGCACGGAGAAGGGTATTTTTTGTTATACCAAGATGCCTTTTGGTCTCCGCAATGCGGGAGCTACTTATCAAAGATTGATGGAACAATGTTTGGAGATGACATCGGGAAAACTGTGGAAGTCTACATTGATGATTTGGTCGTTATGAGTAATTCAGAAGACACTATGCTAGACAACATCCAACGAACTTTTGATTCTCTGCCCGAGGTAAATCTAAAGCTAAATCCCAACAAATGCTCATTCGGCATGGAGGAGGGAAAATTTTTGGGTTTCATCGTCACCAAAGACGGTTTCAAAGTTAATCCCGAGAAGGTCGAGGCAATACAAAAAAATGTCTTCTCCTACTACCATCAAAGAGATGCAACGTTTAGCTGGAAGGTTAGCTGCGCTAAACCGCTTCCTCGCCAATCATGATGCAAAATCTTATCCATTTATTCGAACCTTGCGCAATTGTACGAAGAACAAAGAGTTCGCATGGACTCCTGAAGCTGATCAAGCTTTCCAGCAGATGAAATATTATTTAGTTCAACTTCCCACACTTACTGCTCCTCGAGAAAAAGAACCCATGGTCTTATATCTTGCTGCATCTGAGGTAGCAGTAGGTGCTGTCTCCAATTTATTATATCAGCAAGATGTTGAATGATCCAGAGACAAGGTATTCAATCATGGAGAAATTGATTTTAGCATTGGTCCATGCTTCGCGCAGGCTGTGAAGATACTTTTCAGGACATGTTATTACAGTTTTAACAAATTTTCACATTGGCCAAGTCCTGGCCAAACCAGACGTTTCTGGACGAGTCCCTCAAGCAGCTCGGGCTGGAAGTGAATAGCATTGGTAGCCCAATAGCACGAAGGTTTCAACTGGGCAGATGCTACAGCTCAAATGGAAACGTTAAATCTCTCCAAGAACAGCAACCACTGCATGATGGCGCAGACAACTGAGACGCCCGATCTTTCGGAAACGGTAAATCGAATTCTCTGTTCTGATAGTTGTCATTTTAAATTATCACAAATGCGCGCCCATATTTCAACTCTTGTAGCTGAATATCAATAAGCTGCGTCACAGAACATCGCCCTTAAACATAAGAACAAGCTTCTTATGGAAAAGGTCGAAGCTCATAAACAAGATGTAGCTCAGCTAAAGCTAGACTTTAACCAACAGCAATGTTGGGTCTACGACTATAAGCTAAAACTAGCTAAAAAGGACGTAGAACTTCAAACAGCCTTAGCCAAGCTAAATTCCTTGACAGGGAAGCTTCACGAAAATGAAATAAACATTAAAAAATTTGAAACTTCGAGTAAACTAGTCAAGGACTTATGTGACCTTCAGCTAAATTACCAGAAAAATTTTACCAAAGGTCTTGGGTATAATAGGGCACCTCCACCATATAATCATAACTATACAAGAATGCCTGAATCTGAGGCTGATCTAGAAAATGCAGAAAAAATGATTTATGGTAAACCTTTAGATTATCTATCTAAACCATGGACGCCCTATTACTCAAAGTTTTCTAAACCAACTGAACTCAAGAGGGATGATGCTTTTGTTACTTCACATGAATCTGGGGATCATCCTTCTGGTAGTACAGATGGTTTGGGCCTGCGGCGGAGAAATCAACATCCTCCACAGAATCTAAAGGAGAAGAATCTTCTGATACTCAAACTGAATTCGTGAACGATACTAACGTGTCTAACTCATGTGCAGAAGAAATTTTAGTTGAGGATATCACAGAGGGTGATCAAGAGGAAAGTCTGAATGCAAATTCAGACAATTCGGCTGCTGATTATGAATTTTATAAGCCCGCTTTTGACATTTTAAATCAATTTCTTGCTGAACAATTTACATGCTCAAACAGTGTTGGTTGTGCTGAGAACCCAGACAGTTTTAATTCTGGTTTTTCATCGAATGCTGATGTTTTGAATGATACTAATAACTGTAATAACTCTTGTGATGAAAACATTAATTTAACTGCAGGTCCAGCATCGACAGATGATTCGGTTTCATTGGTTCCAACTGAAGAGACCGGAAGTTCTTCTCCAGAGGTTTCGTCTGTTGATGCGATTCCCAGGGTTGACAGTGCGAAAGTCGACCAACCAACCGAACCTGTGAACGTTGATGTTGACATAATTCTAGAAGATTCGGGCGACTCAGCTTATACCAACCAAGCACAAGGGACTGATTCTGAAACGACAGATGATGAGCATTCTTTTTCTAATGATTCAATTGAAAATCTTAAAACTATTTCTGAATCGGATTCTCAAATTCTTCAAAATCTCGAGATTCCACCTTCATGTAACGTTTCAAGCTCATCTTCTGAAAATTCAGAAAAGGATGTCCATACAGAACCACCCGTGTCCTCTACAGAATCTGTCATGAAATGTGATTTGAAAAGTAAGTTTAAGAAACGGAGAACACGCCGATCCAAAAAGAAGAAAACCAAACAGGCGTCTTCGACAAATGAAAAGGCAACTGTTGAGTCCCCTCATCACTCTGAGAAATTGACTCAGCAGTCGCAAACTGAATCTGTTAAGCAACCAGCTGAACAGATATCAGCAAAATTCCGCCTAAATCTACACGTTCAAAATTGTCCAATTCAAATCACAAAACTAACAAGTGTGTTGATGGTTGTGTGCAGGACACAGTCAAGAACAACACCGTACATCAGCCGTCAGTACCCGCAAGCAAGAAACTGACAGACAAATTGCCAGAATTTCCCAAGCTGAACGGACTGTTTTCTTCCAGAAGAGGCAGACCTGTTTCAATTGTGGATTTCCCGGGCACATTGAGCGAAATTGTCAAAAGACCTTT
Organism: Scalesia atractyloides; assembly: GCA_947069175.1. NCBI lineage: Eukaryota > Viridiplantae > Streptophyta > Magnoliopsida > Asterales > Asteraceae > Scalesia > Scalesia atractyloides. The sequence goes on along the minus strand of CAMTDV010000026.1, from coordinate 12,373,315 downwards.
ACCCCGTTTAAAACTTTGTATTCACGATACAGAAGACTATGCCTAATCGCCTACCCCAGGCTTAATTTGTGGCTAAGTCTTCTGATCAAGACTGGAACTTGGCCAAGAAACAATCTCTCAAATCCTTAAGACCTTCAGGTTCCCAGAATCCTTCTAGCACTCCAAGGATTGTGCAGAAGTTTGATTCATTAACCTAGAGGCCTAAGACATTGACCAAGATTCAGTCTTCTGCCCCCATTACAAACCAATCAAAAGCATCATCAACCTCCTCCTCAACTAATTTAATTTTTCGTCAGGTTACTTACGTTGATGCTAATGGCATGCCCAGATCTTCAATGCCTGGGTTGCAGCCTCTAACTAAAACCAGTTGAAATGTGCAGGAACAGCTCTTGCGAACTCTTGTCAGACTATGGTATATTGACAGTGGTTGTTCCAGACACATGACCGGAGATATCTCGCTGTTGAATGACATTCATTTTTTTGATGGCGGGTTTGTTTCCTTCGCAGGTGGTGAGACATGAAAGATTACTATGAGAAGAAAAGTTTGCAACAGAGCCCTCAGCTTTAAGAATGTTAATTACGTTCCAGAATTAAGCACAGTCTTTTGAGTGTGTCTCAACTTTGCGACAATCATTTGGATGTTCTTTTCAACAAGAAAGGGTGTTATGTGCTGAAACCTGGTCTTATTATTCCGGATGATTGGATTCTTCTTAAAGCTGCACGAAAAGGAAATGCTTATGTCATTGACATCAACAAGGCTCCCTCGGACAAGCTCACTTTCCTCTTCTCATCTATAGCTAAACATGATGCAATGCTATGGCATTGCAGACTGGGACACATCAACATGAAGAACTTAAATCGTCTTGCAAAAGGTGGTTTAGTCAGAGATCTACCAGTTCGCGACTTCATGCAGATTGAAAAGTGCGAATCATGTGCACAAGGGAAACAACATCGATAGCCACACAAATTTAAAGCCGACAGACATTCTGAGCATTGGTGGGAAGGCTTACTGTCTGGTTATTATTGACGATTACTTGCGATTCACCTGGGTTTTCTTTCTTACACATAAAAGTGAAACCGATGAGTTAGTCAAACAGTTCGTCACGCTTTTGGAAAACCAGATAGACACCACTGTGAAGGCCATTCAGTGTGATAACGGGACAGAATTTAAGAATGTTACCTTAAGTTCTTTCTGTTCCTCCAAGGGAATTGATCGCTAGTTTAGTGCAGCGAGAACCCCACAACAAAATGGAGTTGCAGAACGCAGAAATCAAACACTAATTGAAGCTGCACGTACTATGCTGATTGAATCCGAACTACCTCCCATTTTCTGGGCAGAAGCAATCAATACTGCATGTTATATTCAGAATCATGCCCTGATCAATAAACGCACAAGAAAACTCCATACGAAGTGGTTGAAGGTCGCAAACCTTCGGTCAAGCATCTTCGTAAGTTCGGATGCCCTTGTGTTCTTCTGCTCATGGACGCTAAAGGAAAATTTGAATCACGCGGGGACCCATGCATCTTCGTTGGACATTCCAAAAATACTTCATACTGTGTTTATAACAAGATCAAGAAAATGGTAGTTGAAACCTACAATGTGGGTTGGCTGGAGGAAAATCCCAAGGACACACGCATTGGTCCTGACTGGCTGTATGATTATTCCACATTATTTAACCATGTTGATGTTCCGTCCAATGTGTCTGCAGGTAAAAGTCCAATTTCTGACCTTCCAATAGTGCCCATCTCACCCGAAGGCGATGCTGATGCTGCACAGCTACATGAGACATTAAAGCAGCTGAGTGTGGACCCTCCTGGATTTAATGACGCTGTCTTGTTTCCTTCCTCAGTTTCGCAATCTCAAGAGCCCGCAATTAGTCCGTCTTCTCAGAATGATACTCCTGAAGTTGGGGCATCTGACACAGAGCCTCCTACAACAAATGAAGGGTTTACTCCTCCTGGTGTATTGGGTTCATCTCTGTTCCCTGAGCCTACTCTGCCAGATTGTTCGGTTGATTCCTCAACAACTACTATTACTAGTGCACCTGTTGAGGGGGAGTCATCTGGAGTAGCTTCAGCAAGTGTTACCAACTTGCAAACAGATTTTCTTGTTCCCGCTACACCAATACTGCAACGTCTACAGCGTGATCACCCCACTGACAATATTATTGGTCCTGTTAACGCTGTTGTTCGAACCCGCAGCCAATCCAGAATATCAATACATGTCTCTATTCTTGCTTCATTTCACAAATTGAACCTAAAAGTATTGATGTTGCCTTGTAGGAACCAGGCTGGGTGGATGCCATGCATGAAGAACTCAATCAATTTGAAAAGCTTGGTGTCTGGCAATTGGTGAAGCTGCCTCAAGCAAAACGTGCTCTCGGAACTCGCTGGGTTTTCCGTAACAAGCAGGATGAAACTAGAGTTACTGTTCGAAATAAAGCTCGACTGGTGGTTCAGGGTTTTCGACATATTGAAAGATTAGATTATGATGAGGTCTACGCACATGTCGCTCGTTGGAGGCTATACGCATTTTCTTGGCATATGCATCTTACATGGATTTCACTGTCTATCAAATGGTGTCAAGACTGCGTTTCTCTACGGCACGGTGAAAGAGGAAATCTACGTGGCACAACCACCAGGTTTTACTGATCCTGACATGCCGGACTATGCATACAAATTAGACAAAGCTTTGTATGGGCTGCATCAAACGCCTCGCGCATGGTATACCACTCTTACAGAGCATCTGCTTGCTCATGGATACATTCGGGGAACCATTGATCAAACCCTGTTCATCAAACGTGTTAACAAGGACATTATTCTTGTTCAAATCTACGTTGATGATATCATTTTTTGTTCTACAAATGATGGTCTGTGCCGCGAATTTGAAGAAATTATGAAGAAGAAATTTGAGATGAGCTCATTGGGGGAGATGACCATGTTTTTGGGACTTCAATTTCGTCAGAGCCCACACGGTATCTTGATTCATCAAGGAAAATATGTCCATGACGTTCTTGCAAAATTCAAGCTTACAGATTCAAAGCCCAAGGAAAATATGCTAAATGAAGACGCTGAAGGAACGCCTGTAAATCAGACTATGAATCGCTCAATGATTGGATCACTCATGTATATCACTGCAAGTTGGCCAGACATCATGTTTGCCGTCTGCCAGTGTGCTCGTTATCAGGCTACTCCTAAACTCTCTCATTTACATGTTGTTAAACGAATTTTTAGGTACCTTAAAGGGGCACCATCACTGGGCCTCTGGGATCCTAAAAATTATGAATTTGAACTGTTTGCTTTCTCTGACAGTAATCTAGGAGGTACAGATAGAGATATGCGCTCAACTTCAGCTGGTTGTCAATTTCTAGGAGATCGCTTAATCTCGTGGCAATGCAATAAGCAACAGACGTTCTCACTTTCTACTCGCGGAAGCAGAATATGTCGCAGCCTCTGCTTGCTGCTCCCAGGTTTATGGATGCAACACCAGCTTGCGGATTACGGTTTGACTTATCTAAACACCACAATTTACTGTGATAATGATGTCGCTATGCAAATCGTAAAAAAATCTTGTTTTTCACTACAAAACCAAGCACATAAATATTAAAGTTCATTTTATCCATGATTGCTATGAAAAGGGTCTCGTAAAGTTTGAGCAAATCCACACTTATGCAAACGTGGCGGATTTGTTCACGAAACCCGTCAGCAACTCGCGTTTTCAAGTGTTTGTGGATCTTCTCAAAACGATTCGGTTTTCTACCTAGGCATCCTCTGTCTTTGTGTTTCGTTTACTGTCTTTCCTTGATTTTTTTGTTTCGTAAATTTGTTCATGTGTATGCTCAAATTTAGGGGGAGAAATCTTATTAAAAAAAACCAGCTTTTGCAAGGATAGGGAAATGAAATACTTTTTCGTGATAAAATGTTTGACTAACACATGTAAGGTGTTGAAGCGGGAAAAGGTTTGGATCGAAGGCGATGTGTCGGTAGGTCTAAAACTCAACGGATAATGTAAGCCAAATGATATAAACATAACGAACTATGTACTCGGTGGGTCACTTACTATAGGCGTATGATTTCATGGTCTTAAATCTTGTGTTGATAGATAGCCAACGTCTGAAGTTTCGGGTCTTTATGCTGTTGAGTCATCCGGGGATATCTTGGCTGCCCTTCTGTTGCATCCAGAATATATGCAAACCTAGGCACAGTCAGGATATCTTTCTAAAAGAGCCAAAATGGAAAGGCCAAAACCTAAGAGAATGAAAGTTTCTTGATGAGAACATTCCATAAGTTCTTACGTACCACATAAGGTATTTGCCTAACCCTTGTCAGTAACTATTGGTCTCTCTGCTGTACGGAAGTACTGACCTGTTCACCAATAGCCTGATGTTGTAAAATAAAAAGGATGACCACAGTATACTCACCTGCTATGATGAATTGCTGTGCTTACCTTGATCGCGGGGGTATGTCATGGTATGGGACACATGGGTATCAAAGTATAATACTACCTTTAGTGTATCATAATGCTTGAGCTGGAAGGGTTAAGTTTTAGATTTAAATGGACAAGTATATTGACAATCGCTTAGACCAATTGACCCTGCTCATACTGAAAAATGTTCCTCAGTCGATCTTTGAAACGATTTGATCCCTTAGCAAGGCTGTTTAATATTTATGTGTTTGCTAAACAGTCTTCTCTTTGTAGATTGGTAAAAGGTGGTTGGATGCTTGGTTTGTCAACTTGATGACTTTTGTTTAGATGGTTTCTGTTAAGGGATATTGGACTGGCCCATTGTGTTTTGAAATTTGGGCCAATCTAATAGAATTTTTAAAAGTCTTAAAAATTGGAAAATCATAATACTATTCCGGATTGGGCTCTTCGGATAAGCCCACTTGTTACTGTTCCAGATTGGGCTTTTCCGGATAGGCCTAATTGGATTACTGTTCCGGATTGGGCTTTTCCGGACAGGCCAACATGGACTTTACTGTTTTGGATTGGGCCTGACACAAGCCCAATCCGGACTCTTTGAAATTTGAGGCCCAAGCCCATTCCGGAAAGTATATCTTTGTCTCTGAAACCTCATGATTATTCACAAATTTCCAAAATCTAAATTCTTCTCTGATTTTCTCTCTATTGCATTGTTCATCTCAGAAATCATCCGGATTAGGTAAATATGCTTAAAATCATGCAATCCGGATGATAATTTTGATGTTTAAAGCATTCCGGATAGCATCTCGGATTAATCTTTAAAGACACATGCATTTTGGATTTCATTCCGGATGGTTATTCATCTGAATTGATGAACTCGGATTTCATCTCGAATAATCTTCATCCGGATTGATGATTTATTCGAGATACTGTTGGGTAATACGGATTGCAAACTTATCCGAAATACAAGTGACCTCCTGCTAATCCGGATTGATGAAAACGTTCATCCGGATTAGTGTTGACCTGTCAGTAATCCGGATTAAAGGTTTTTAAACCTTTGACCTGTTTTGAACCTTTTCAACTGTTGAACCCGTAAAACTGATTTGAACTCTTAAATATTTGAACCTTAAAAATCTGCTTGAACTATCCAGTTAGTTTTAACTTCCATCCTGATAAACTCCGTTAACTCCTGTTAGTTGGAATTTAACTTGGTGATTGTCTTGACAGAAATGGTTGAAGAAGCTTTTGATGCTGTTATGCTAGTTGAGGAGCAGTTCCACAACCAAGCAGGATATCTTTCGGACCCTCCAGCTGAGTTCTATCAGGAGTTCCAGTCGATGATCATGGGGTTAAACGCATGCAAGATTGCCTATGCTCTGCGAGCCAATCCAGTCATATACAGAGACTTAGTGCATTCTTTCTAGAAGAGAGCTCGTTTTCATCAAAGAGGCGTGGATGGGAGACCGTACATCATTTCACAGATACAGGGAAAGGAGAAACTGGTAAATGAAGCTTGCGTCAGAGAGGTGCTCCAAATTGTTGATACTGTTAGCGATCCAAGCGTATATGCGAAAGAGAAGGTGGTACCGGTACTGATGGAGATGGGTTATGAAGGATCGTATCCACCGCTGCTTAAGAAGATGTTTCCAGCATACTGGCGGTTATTGGTTCACATGTTTATGTAGTGCGTCTCGGAAAACAAAGGAGGTATTGATCAGCCAAACCAAACTCAAACCTCTGCTATCGTGTCTCTGGTTATGGACTGGAAGTATAACTACTCTGGTTATATCTTCGACAATATGAAGAAAATTTTGGAGCAGTCCAAGAAGAGAATGTTTCTTTTGTATCCCCGGTTTGTTCAGTTGATTCTCGATGCTCGTTATCCAGATCTGGCAAAGGACGCCTCAGATGTGAATTTGTTGAACATGAAGCCGATGGGACCAACCATTTTCAGTACCATGAAGAAGAACCGTTCGACATCTAAACTGTGTTTGTTGGTCGTTTTGCGCTAAAGAAATTTGGAAAGTTTGCAGAGGTTGTCGGCCTGGACGTCCCAGCTCCTCCACCAGTAAATGCAATTGTGGCTGAAGAACATGATGTATACAGATGACGAAACCGATGCTGAACAATCTTTTCTTGATGATCTTACAGAGTTCAACGCTAATTTGACTCCATTTTTACCAGAGTTGTCTTCAGAGAATTTGGAAGCTTTGATTGCTCATCTAAAGGAAATTCAAGAAAAACAGGGTGATCCTCCACTAGAAATTCCACCTGTTGTTGCTCCGACTGATTTGATTGAAGATGATGACGAAGATGAAGAGGACGAGGTTCCACTGATTAAGAGGAGGCGTACATATCCGATTGTTCTATCAAGTCAGTCTGAAGTTCATGTTGCTGGTACTGCTAAAGAGTCTATGTTGATGACTTCTACTGCTGTTGTATCTTCAGTTGTTGCATCTGTTATCGACACTCCGATAGTTGATACTCCTACCTTATCTGAACCGACAACCACTGTTATTGCTACGCATTCTACAGTTGTCTCAATTCCAGCAGATACAGTACTACAGATGATGGAGTTTGGGGGAAGTTCAACTGGTGCAGGAGGTTCTAAGGCCGGTGGAAGTGGTGTAGGTCGTGATGATGATGATTCTGCAGAATATTTGAGAAGATTAGAAAAGCGTGTGTTTGAATTTGGCAGGTTAGATAGTGATGACGAGGATGTGGAAGTTGACGTTGTGGATCTGAAGAAAAGAGTGGTCGTTTTAGAGCAGGAAATTATATTGAAAGATGCTCAAATTGCCTCGTTGCAAACTCGATTAGATGTTAGAGATCAAACTATAGATCATTCGCAGGGAGATGTTACTATGCTCATGACCATGGTGTTCGATTTTAAAGCCAAGTTAGAGAATAAGTTTGGAAGGGAATTTTCTGATCCGACGGACGATCCAATGAATATAGAGCATAGGCATCGTGCTGCACAACAACGAGCGGCAGAGGAAACTGAGGCAGAAAGGCTGGCGGCTGAACAGTTGGCTTCTGAACGCCAAGCTGGTTTAGATGATTATCTGAGCGCTCCACGTAAGAAATATACAGCGAGCCAAAAGCATGCAGTGAGTCAAAAAAGAAACATATGGTACTAATGAAGAACGTTAACGTTAATCCTCTTGACGAGAACTTCCAGCTAAAAGATCCAACGAACCAATCAGAACGCTATGTGATGGAGCTCGGTTCCAGCTACTACCACAAAGTAGGGAATAAATCCAAGGTGCTAAGCTGGATGTATGATCACGTAAAGAACATGTGGATAATTGTGCGCCAAGATGGAACTCGAGAGTATTATTCGAAAGAATCCCAGTTCGAGACGTGGACGAAGATTGCTCTTACTGATTTACTGCGTGCTCCGTATACAAATGATGATACAACTGAGCGTGGCCCGAGATGGAGGTTCTTCAAGAAGCTGCAGCATGAGGTCAAGAATGGTTTTAAGACGATGAAGACTGTCGAACCCTATTTGAGAGCTGCAAAGGGCGTTCGTGATGCGCATACAGGGAAAAGATTTAAATCTGTGATGTGGCCGCCAACTGACAAGGAATTAGTTATCTCGGTCGCTCCAACATTTCCACGAGCGATTCTCAAGAATTTTAACTTTTGGTTGTACGATCCCAAGGTTGGCAGCGTTGAGATTGTAACAAAAGAAAAGGCGTTCAGGGTGAATGACGTGGTCGACTTAGTGAGCTTTCACGATGAAGACCTGCAGGTTCTTGCTTCTCATCAAATCCGAACTGCAGAGCTATATGAAGTGCGTGCGAAGGATTGGATTGCAGTTGTTGTAGGTATTATAGCTGGAAGGCTTGGAGTGGATGCGCAACCGAAGGACTAATGTTGTAAACCTAGGGGGATATTGTTTGGCCTATTTTGCTAAAGGTTTACACATTATGGCTATTTTGGGCTTTAGAGGGGTTTGTGGGCTTCCTAGTGCCTTGTGGGCCTAGGGTTGTAAATGGTGGGCTTAGTGATCATTATAAATAGATGTATTAGGTCAAGGTGAAAAGGTTGGAGAGTGGTATTTGCAAAACTTATATCAGCACTTTGCTAGTGTATGCAGGTTGTTCTTAATTTAAATTTGTTCTTCTTCCTAATCATTATTTCTGCTACTAATTAGGTTAGTGATACATGTTAGATCCGTTATCGGGACTTACACTTAACACCCAAAAAATTGATCCCACGTTCAATTCTTCACTCCTGAGCACTCTTGATCTTCAAAATCTCCGTTTCCAGCTTCTTAATTTGTCTAGGTTTGTCTCCCTTCTTATTAGGGTTAATTGTGGGCTTATATAGGGTTATCTGAAGATTTACACACTGATCAAATCTATCCTCGCGTCGCACGACCTTCACTAGGTCTTGTCCGCGCATGGCGCGATGATCATCTGTACGCTGAAAATCGTTTTCTTCATAACTTCTTTGTTTCAACTCTGTATTTGCCTACGTCTTTGTAATTCAATTCTCTATGATCTCATCTTCTTAAATATCCATTCCATGAGTATCCTTCACTAAGCCCAAACCTTCTCATGTGTGCTCATTTCTAAAAGGTTTTAGCTCGTTTTTACTACCAGAACCCTACAAAACACGCAAGACACGATAATATACAAAACCAATCGCAAAACAACACAAACGACTTGAATTGTTATACAAACTATACATGGAAACAGATGTAATTTACATTACATCAGTTATCCTACTTACTTCAAATGGATTAACTTAACGTATCTCATCTATTTTCTATAAACTAAACCATGTATGAACTTTGTATGTTACCATGAATTGAAAACTCGTGTAGTAGCCTTGTATGATGCAATGCAATGAAAACTTTTTATCCTTGTAAAATCATTTCATGAGAGCACCTAAGTACGATGATTGTAGTCTTGACCGAGAAGGAATCCTAATTCACTACAATCGAAGCTCTGATATCAATCTATCACACCCTGCTCATAGCGAAAGCGCGTTGATGTGACCGTGAAAGTTTTTCATAGCATTCGACAGTGTAAACATTCTACATGATTAAAAACAATGCCACTTCCATAAATTACTTGAAATGATAACACAATATTAAAGTATTTTGTTCACAACATAACCAAATTTCTTCAAGTACACAAAATGATTTTGAAACAAAATATTGTTTTATAAATCAAGGTTTTAGCTCTTATATCCCCGCACAAGGGAGATATGATAGAGACAAACCCTTCAAAAGATGGCATCGCTACTTGTTTCTCGTTCATCCTTGATTTCTGACCAAGCAACACTTTACTCTCCTGAAATACATGTTAGAAAATTTTCAACAATAATGTCGGTGAGCTCACGAGTTTTGTTTGATACAAATGAAACTTTAGATCATTTGATAACTTTGTATGAAAACCGGTATGCATAGTGTGAATAAAATTTTTGGATCCGTTAATGTATATAACTAGGAGATTAATGTACATACTGACATATGACAGAAACCAAACCTTGACATTGTTATCCGGCATTACCGGGTCACTTACTCCATAGTGATGTAGATGCCCTTCTTGTTGGACACAAAAGCACTCTTGTAGGGTCTCATGGACCAATAGTGGAGCATACATAGACTCGATAGATCTACCACTTTTGTTTCTTAGTCTATATTGTGACTAATGGCTACTCATGAAATACTACTTATGCGCACATCATCTAAGTGATTTCATTCCCTAACTATCATACCATTGTATAACATGTATCTCCCCTGAATTTTAAAGATAAGAATATTTAAAAGAGGGGTTGTGACTCAATGTGTGCTAGCAATCACTTGGTTTTCCTGTTCGTATCTTGCCTCTTTAGACCTTAGGTGGGTGGTGGACGTGGACGATGAGTGGTGGCGTTGGACGTGGTGGTGGTAGGTGATGGTGTTTAACCCTCTTCAGACATTAGGAGTTCTGAAAAATGGTTGGGACAAGTTTACACTAAGAATATTTTTCGTAAACGTTTTTTTAATAAAATGTATTAAAAACAAATATTCTGTAGATTACAATATGTGCACGTTGTCTCCACACCACACAAAAAAGGCTGCACGAACATAGATAATTCTTTTGACAGAACATAGATAGTGCGTACCGAAATCCGTTTACACGTACTTTGCAAAGTTACCAACAACGAAGTTTCCCTCTATGGCATAGTTTCATTTTAAAACCTTAACGGGCATAAAAGTTGATATCCTACTGATATTACAACTTATTTAAAATATAATGACATATAAAACTTGTCCATGACTTATCAGGTTTCCCGATATCGTTGATATGCGTACGGTTAAGTATATGTAACTAGTTTACGGAAATTAACTGAAACGAGTCTAACCTTGTCATTTAAGTCTCAAAATCCAGAATGTTTATAGTTTATCCATATTACACAAGTCAAAGTACTTGTTGGGATAAAACTACATTCTATCCGGTCATCGTTTAATCTAGCGTTATACGTTTTGATCATGTACGCTAGTCGGCCTAAGTCTATGACTTAAGAAAGACCGTTAGTATTTAATTGGTTAGCTTATGCCATAATTTAGACTAGAGACATTCCGGTAAATGCTCTCTGCACTTAGTGTTTTTGTGTACGGCTGAGTTAATAAATCTTGCGTTTAAACGAAGACTAGCTCAGGTAAATACTCTCAACTTATTTCCCTTATACGGGCTTGGGTTACGATAAACTATTACCGCTTGGTCAGAAATGGCATCAATCGAATGCCGGATTATGGCTAGTAAATCCGCATATTCTGTTTTAATCAGTTTGGTTTGATAACTTAAACATCGGGGGTTAACTACCGTGTCCTGGATATCCTCGGCTCATTACATAAGATAATGGCCACGACCTTAGCGCGGGGTGTAGGCATACACCCAACAGACACTAAAATGCAACTACCCGTGTCATTGGAGATAACTCCCTCGTGAGTTCTTAAGTGGTGTATAGCTAATCATGTCTCGGTTTTCGCATCGGGCCCTGTATGTATGGACAAACATGTGAATCCGTTAACAAGGTTGTAACGTCAATCTTCCCAAGTTATAGAAGATTTTGTGCTAATACGTACTTAAAACATATTTTAAATGTTTTCAAAATGAGTCAGTTGGGTGTATTTACCAGCGAAAGCTGACGTATTTTTAAAAGACTAAGCTTGCAGGTACAATACGAAAATAGGCTGGAAGTGCTCAGTAGTGATAAGAGGATCTTGCAAATCCTAGATATGCCTAAAGTCTGTTTTACATTCTTTCTTTTGTACAATTTATGATCCGCCTGTGGATCTTCTATTACGAGCCTGTATATTATTTTATTTTGAACATTTGGTTTGTAATAGTAATTTAAATCCAAAACTTCCATTGTGTTATGTTTAATTGTCTATGATGTTATCAACATACGTCACAATATTCCCCACTCGGCCCACCGGTGTTTGGATTGGCTGTGGAAAAGTCAGGGCGTGACCGGTTGGTATCAGAGCCAACATTTGAGGGAATTAAACACTAGCCTTTTGGGTTTAATCTCAAACTTATACAAACACATTCCATAGATTTCCGAGTCTAGGCATTGACCTATGATTACTCATTTCATTATTAAGTTATTAGTATTGTTTTTGAGTTGATTTTAATAGGAAAATGCCACCAAGAGTAAGAGGAAGAGGAAAAAGACCAATGAGGGGAGGACCTTCAGGACATATCCCTTCACATCCCCATCACCCGAACCCTTATGAAGATTCGGGGATTCATGGCCGTTATCGCAACATTCACCTTCTCATACTCAAAATTCATACCATTCTTATCATTCGCATCATTCACATCACTCCCACCATTCCCATCATTCGTATTATGATGAATTTAACCCCAACAAATACTTTAATACACCCCCAGCCGACCAAAACCAATTAGACCAACCTAATCCCATGGACGAGGACTCCAACCCGGAGATGCCGTCATCCGGATCACACATGTATCCCATAGAAATCTCAAGCGATTCGAACTCTTATGTCGGATCACCTTACCAAGGTCCTAATGAGTGGGACCAATATTCGAACCAATTTACTTTCGCTAACACTCCTTCGCATCACTCCCAACCACCTCCCGTGCAAGAAGATGTGCACATGGAACCAGTGGAACAGCCCCAATCACCACCCGAACCTCCAAGGAGGAAAAGAGGAGCACATATGTCGGTACGTGCAGGCCAACGGTCAGGATCACTGCCACCTTTGCCCAACCCTTACCCTACTATTCATGAGGACCCACAAATGGGTGGAGCCTCTAATACATCACCTGTAGTGGAACCAACAACACCACCAATAGTTCAACCACCACCATCGGGTTATAATAACCCTATCCCAACATATCTGGATACGTCTGGATATGATCCTTTTAACCAAAATACACATGTTGATTACCAAGCATTGTCGCATGACCCTTACATGCAAGCATCATGCATAACGCACTTTACCCGACTCCTTTCCCACCTGCTTATCCACCTACTGGATATCCAAGTTATGGGTACCAGTATCCTATTATGCCACAACCTCCGTCGCCACTTGAGGCCATCAATGAGGCTTTAGAACGAATGAAAGAGATGCAACAACAAGCGGAGAAAATGGAGAAGAAGACGAATAAGTTCTTCAAGAAGCTCTCCAAGTTGGTTAAGGGAAAGAAGGACGAGTGAAGTCTCTTCTAATATATGTAAGTCCCTGCGAGGACATTGTTATTTCTTTAGTCCCTACGTGAACATTTTTATTTCTTTAGTCCTTGCATGGACAGTTTATTTCATTTGTTTTTAGTATTGTAATTTCTATTGGAATTTAATGAAGTAATTTTTGGAATATATATATATGTATGTATATATATATGTATAGATATATATATATATATATATGTATATATATATATATATTATATATATATATGTATATATATATATATATATATATGTATTCATCCTCTTCAAGCGAGCGTCTCGATTTTACTCGAAATTTATGTTCTGCTATATAATTCCAAAAGACCTTAATGGATTTGATTATGCCAAGTGGCACAGACCACGCATTGGCCAAGAAATGATAGTTAAGAATAAAAGGTCTTCTATCAGGATAGTTAAGGGAAGTTATCCTTCTATCCGGAGGTGGTGGACTAGGTTCAAGCTTCCAAGGTCATTAAGGTCCAGCGTGACCGGGACCATTAATCAATCATTAAGGTACTCTTATGTTAACATTAAGGAATGTTCATACTCCTGGTAGTGTGACTTGACGAACCACACTAGCTATCTAGGTAAAAGGACTACGTCCTAAGACCTATTATATAGCCTATGTGATCAATATGACCCCGGCTAAAGTCATCAATGTGATGACAATTGTAGGCCAATGTGCCATAAATTACATCTATTATGATGTAGGCCAACATGCCATAAATTACATCTGTTATGATGTAGGCCAGCGTGCCACAAATTACATCTGTTATGATGTAGGCCAATGAGCCATATTATTATGTCCATTAGTGACAAGCGTATGAGCTATATACAATTATCAATTATGACAATGACAGTTGTGACATTATGATCCACTGTCTAATAATATATGGACTATGTCCAGATTGTAATTTGCCTTTGATAGTCTTATTAAGACCTAGGCCAAATATAGATATGATGAGCCTAAGAGTAGTGATGTTATTCACAATAGCATAATGGGCGATGAATTGTTATATCCAATGTTTAAAGCCAATATGGTTGTTATACCATGGCTAAAGAGAAATTTTGCTTAATGTTTAGAGCCAAAGCTTCAAAATGGTAAACTCGGACGAGACACAAAGTAGCCACAGAGAGATTAGCTCTAACAAGGCTGAAAATATAGCCGTCAATAACGATGACTTCCAAGCTCACATAGATGCAACTGTGGGAAAGGCCATGGAAAAGGCCATAGAAAAACTTAGGGAGTCGAGTGCTACTCGCTCCAGACCATTATCAATCGCACCATCCTCAGCTCATAAGGGGAGCTCAGTTCACTCTTCTAATGCGAAGAGTGAACCAAAGAAAATAGAATTTGCTGATAGGTCTCGTTCTTCTAAAAACGGATGTACCTACAAATATTTCGTCTCATGCAAGCCCTGAGATTTTAATGGGGAAAAAGGAGCTGTAGAAGCCTTGAAATGGCTGGACGAAATGGAAACGATAGTAGACATCAGCGGCTGTGCTGATAAGGATGTAGTGAAGTATGTATCACAGTCCTTCGAGGGCGATGCCCTAATTTGGTGGAAGGCCATGATCCAATCTACAGGAAAAGTACACCTGTACAACTTAGGATGGCCTAAGTTTGTTGATTTGGTCAAGGAAACATACTGCCCACCTCATGAGGTGAAGAAATTAGAGACATATTTTCTGACTCTTTCAATGAAGAACCTAGACTGTATGAAGTATGTTTCTGATTTCAATTCCTTGTCTAGGTTAGTTTCATATTTAATCACCCCTGGAACCAACGCATTGCACATTTTATAAATGGGTTAGAGTTTGAGATAAAACGCATGGTAAGGCTGCTCAGCCTAGTACCTATAGGTCTGCTGTTGACCTATCTCTCTCCCTCACCCTAGATGTAGTGAGGCAGAAGTCAGTCAAATTAGAGACTGAAGGGAAAAGGAAAAGAGCAAATAATAACTCCCAGAGATTTAATAAGAAAAATAAAGGGAGATTTGGGTTCAGGAGAAACCAAGATAAGTCGGGTGTAATGCTGACATGTAAATATTGCAACCGTAAGCATTGGGGACAGTGTAGTATTGATCCACAAACTAGACCCTGCAGTATCTGTAAGAAAAGGGGGCATAAAACCTTAGAGTGCAAGGATCTTAAGAATGCCATCTGCTACAACTATAATGAAAAGGGGCACATTAAGTTTAACTGCCCCAAGAACCCCAAAAGTAATGATGCTGGAGAGGCTAAGAAAGGGAATGCCCGTGCCTTCCAGATGAATGCCAGGGAGGCCGTTAATGACAATAACGTCATAACAGGTACATTCCTCATCAATGATGTATATGCTAGAGTTCTTTTAGATTCGGGTGTAGATAAATCTTTTGTTGATCATAAGTTTAGTAAACTATTAAACCTACCTATAAGAACTCTAGATATCACTTATGAAGTAGAACTCGTTGATGGAACGTTGGAGACAGCATCTTCCATTCTTAATGGAATGAAATTGGCAGGATTCGATGTAGTTTTAGGCATGGATTGGTTATCTCATAATCAAGCCCGTATTGCCTGCGATAAGAAACTCATCGAAATTAAAACCCCATCTGGTGAAACGATCACCATCCCTGGAGATTCACACTACGGATTACCAGACAAGCTGTCGTTATTTAAGGCATCCAAGTGTTTGGGGAAAGGTTGTGTCATTTACCTGGCACAAGTAACTATTAACGAGCCTAAGCCAAGTATTGAAGACCTTCTAGTTATCTCAGAGTATTCCGATGTTTTCCCCGAAGAATTACCTGGCCTACCTCCATATAGGCAAGTAAAGTTTAGAATTGATATCTTACCTGGATCAGCACTAGTGGCCAGAGCTCCATACCGATTAGCACCAACGGAAATGAAGGAGTTGAGGACGCAGTTAGATGAACTCATACAAAAAGGCTTTATTCAGCCAAGTTACTAGCCTTGGGGAGCTCCTATTCTTTTTGTTAAAAAGAAAGACGGTTCAATGCGAATGTGCATTGATTACCGAGAGTTGAACAAGATAACGATTAAGAACCGCTATCCTCTGCCCAGGATCGATGATTTATTCGATCAACTTAAAGGTGCTAGCTATTTCTCTAAGATTGATTTGAGATAAGGATATCATCAGCTAAAAGTTAAGAACGAGGATGTTCCTAAGACTGCCTATAGGACCCGATATGGTCATTTTGAATTTCTAGTGATGCCTTTTGGGCTCACAAATGCACCTGCAGCATTCATGGATCTCATGAATAGAGTATGCAAACCATGTTTGGATAGTTGTCATTGCCTTCATAGACGACATACTTATCTATTCTCGTAATCAAATTGATCACGAAAAACACCTTCGGTCCATCCTAGAACTACTAAAGCAGGAAAAGCTTTATGCTAAATTCTCTAAATGTGAATTTTGGCTTAGAGAAGTCCAATTTCTTGGACATCTTGTAAGTGAGCGTGGTATCCAAGTGGATCCCGCCAAAATAGAAGCCATAATGAATTGGGAAATACCCAAGACCCCATCGAAGATTCGTAGTTTTCTAGGATTGGCTGGTTACTATAGGAGGTTCATTGAGAACTTTTCAAGAATAGCCACTCCTTTGACTATCTTAACACGTAACAAAGTTAAATTTGTTTGGGGTCCGAAACAACAAGAATCCTTTGAGATTCTAAAACACAAGTTGAGCAATGCTCCTGTGTTATCTCTACCTGAGGGTATTGAGGATTTTATAGTTTATTGTGATGCTTTGCACACTGGCATGGGCTGTGTGCTAATGCAAAAAGGCAAGGTGATTGCTTACGCATCACGACAGTTCAAGGTGCACGAAAGAAATTACACCACCCATGATTTGGAATTGGGTGCCGTTGTATTTGCACTAAAGTTGTGGAGACATTACTTATATGGCACAAAGTGTATATATACACTGACCATAAAAGTCTTCAGCATCTGTTCAATCAGAAAGAATTGAACATGCGACAGCGTCATTTGATGGAAACACTTAATGATTATGATTGCGAAATTCGCTACCATCCGGGTAAGGAGAATGTAGTTGTTGATGCCTTAAGTCGCAAGGAACGGGTTAAACCTATAAGGATTAACGCCAAGAGCATTGAGCTTAGAAATAGCTTAAATGAGAAGCTATTAGATGCGCAAAAGCAAGCTCTATTAGAGGCTAATGCTCCTAATGAAGGATTAGGCAAAACTGTTGATCTGTTAACTCCTGGAAAGGATGGAATCCTTAGATTTAATGATAGAATCTGGGTTCCAATTTTTGGAGGACTTGCTAATCCTCCACGAAGCGCATAATTCAAGATACTCAGTTCACCCGGGTGGTGACAAGATGTATCAAGATTTGAAAAAGAATTAGTGGTGGATAGGTTTGAAGAAATCTATAGCCATTTATGTAGCTAAGTGTCTGACGTGTTCACAAGTTAAGGCCGAACAACAGAATCCGTCAGGACTTCTACAACAACTTGAGATTCCCACATGGAAATGGGAAATGGTAACTATAGACTTAACTACCAAGTTACCAAAGACCAAACATGGTAATGACACGATTTGGGTCATTGTAGATAGGCTGACTAAGTCAGTGCATTTCTTGCCAATTAAAGAAACGTATAACTCTGACAAATTGGCTAAGTTGTATGTGGACAAGATTGTGTCCTACATGGTGTGCAGATATCTATTGTATCTGATAGAGATACTAGATATACCTCTCATTTTTGGAAAAGTTTCCAACAATCTTTAGGCACAAAATTAAACTTTAGTACGGCTTACCACCGGCAAACGGATGGTCAAAGCGAGCGTACTATTCAAACTTTGGAAGACATGCTTAGAGCATGTGTGATTAATCTAGGTGGAAGTTAAGATGACCACTTACCCCTAATAGAATTCTCCTACAATAATAGTTTAAGGGGGTGAGGATGTAACACCTCGTAAAATCGTGTCCAATAGTATAGTGACACGTGTTGTATTTTTATTTTAGTCTATTAAAGACTAAAGGGACTAAGGTGTCAACATGCTCAAAATTAGCCTCTGGGTGACTGATATGTCAACATGCTTAAAACTTGCTCTCTGAGTGACTGATATGTCAACATGCCTAGCCTCTGAGTGACTAATATGTCAACATGCTTAAAACTTAGCCTCTGAGTGATTGATATGCCAACATGCATATAATAATTCTCTGAATGATCCTTTACAAAGTCCTAACTCTCATGCATGCCACTTGTTGGACGAGAGAGGTTAATTCTGTAAAAATGTGAAAGTTGGTTAATAGAGGGGTTAACAGTGTCAACATGTTAATTTATACCTCTCAGTGACCTTTTAACGAACCGAGAGCTCGACAATGTCCGGGCATACTCCCGGGTATGCCAAATATTGGTTACGGGGGGCTAAATGTGCTAAAAGGTGTTTTAAAAGGTTTTATAAGTTGTGGGCTAAAAGTTTCAAAGTTTGAATCTGGCCACAGGGCGCGAGAGGCCTGTGTCTGCAGAAAAATTCCTTGGCCTCAACACAAATTACCAAAAACCATGAATTCGAAACTATGGATTCCCAAATAGCTATGCCACGTTTTAGGACACTTGTAAGCTTCCTCTTACATCCCTTAGCACCTGGCATCACCTCCTTCAAGCTCTCCGACTATAAATAGGTGCCAAGGTTCACCATTTGAACTTGCACCTTTCTCATTCACAACTCTATCTCCCTCCTCTGGAAGTTCCTAACTGAAAGGAGCATCCAACTAAGTTCTATTTCATTCTAGGAACCACTTGTAAGTGTTCCTTCCTCTTGCATTTTCGTTTATAGCTTTATAGCCAAAAGTCAAGCGTTTTACGGAAAACGCCTTGACTTTCGGTTAAGACCATTATGGTCCAGCCATTGTTTGTAACCAACATGGCTAAGTGATCATAATAAGGTAGGTGTTAATCCCTATAAAGGGCACCTCCTGAAGATCACATTTGCTAG
The DNA here is from genome assembly GCA_947069175.1 of Scalesia atractyloides. Taxonomy (NCBI): domain Eukaryota; kingdom Viridiplantae; phylum Streptophyta; class Magnoliopsida; order Asterales; family Asteraceae; genus Scalesia; species Scalesia atractyloides. The sequence goes on along the minus strand of CAMTDV010000026.1, from coordinate 12,354,215 downwards.
ACCAATTGACGGGTCAAAGTTATTATATTAAAAAGTCAAACAAGCCATTTTTTGGAAATGTTATAATTTGATCTTATATATGTTATGAAACCTGTTTTGACACTTAAATAAGTTGGTCATAATTATTAGAGCATGTAAGATGTTGTTCGGCTTGTCAATTTCAGTTCTAGGGTCGGTTCGCAACCAAAAGTCGTGAAGTTTGACTTCTTCTTTGACTTTCGATTCTGATCCGATTTAGATTAGTTAACTACTGATCTAAAGTTGCATTATGATCATAATATAATGTAGCATAACCCTCTGAGGTTATATTACATGATCATAATCAGAATCTGAGTTTATGCATAAGTTTCGTAATTATCTCATTTTGACTAAAAAGCCCTTTTTGCATAAAAATAGGTTTAAATGATAATGAACTTGAAAATGAGTTTCCTACTGATGTAATATTATAAGTAGGATTTTTTGGGATGTCAAACCAGATTATAAACTGAGTTTATGAGCAAGTCCTTGCATTATGTCGATTAATGACGATAAAGCCCTTACGGCTTATAAAATGGTTTTAATCACATCTTTTAAAAGTAAATCTTTTATCTACTGATATGTTATATTAAATAACATATCTAAGACATGTAAACATGACCTTAACATCAGTTTTCATTAAACGTCACACAAATCGTCATACGACATAAGCGTCGTTTCGGCGCATAGTATGGTTTTAAACCCTATTTACCAACCAAGGCTTGTTACCTACTGACTTAAAAACTTATTTTAAGTATTTTTACAGTAGATGCGAGATATAAACTTAGAAACCCAAATAATTTATAAACTATGTGTAAAATGACCAAAATGCCCATACGGTACATAGTTTGGTCATAAAAGACAATTACACATATAATTAATATCCTACTGATATTATATCACAAATATGATATTTTTCTAGACTACTTATAGTTATAACATTAAATTATATTCAAGTTCCTTTTATACAGTATGAAATTACCGAAACGCCCTTATGAGACATAGTTTCATTTTAAAACCTTAACGTGCATAAAATTTGATAACCTACTGATATTACAACTTAATTAAAATATAATGGCATATAAAACTTGTCCATGACTTATCCGGTTACCCGATATTGCTGATATGCGTACGGTTAAGTATATGTAACTAGTTTACGGAAATTAACCGAAACGGGTCTAACCTTGTTATTTAAGTCTCAAAATCCAGAATGTTTATAGTTTATCCATATTACACAAGTCAAAGTACTTGTTGGGATTAAACTACATTCTATCCGATCATCGTTTTCTCTAGCGTTATACGTTTTGATCATGTACGCTAGTCGGCCTAAGTCTATGACTTAAGAAAGACTGTTAGTATTTAATTGGTTAGCTTATGCCATAATCCAGACTAGAGACATTCCTGTAAATCCTATCTGCACTTAGTGCTTTTGTGTATGGCTGAGTTAATAAATATTGCGTTTAAACGAAGACTAGCTCAGGTAAATATTCTCGACTTATTTCCCTTATACGGGCTTGGGTTAGGGTAAACTATTACCGCTTGGTCGGAAATGGGATCAATCGAATGCCGGATTGTGGCTAGTAAATCCGCATATTCTGTTTTAATCAGTTTTGTTTGATAACTTCAATATCGGGGGTTAACTACCGTGTCCTGGATATCCTCGGCTCATTACATTAGATAATGGCCATGACCTTAGCGCGGGTGTAGGCATACACCCAACAGACAGTCAAATGCAACACCCACGTCATTGGGGATAACTCCTTCGTGAATTCGTAAGTGGTGTGTAGTTAATCATGTCTCGGTTTTCGCACTTGACCCTATATGTATGGACAAAAATGTGAATCTGTTAACAAGGTTGAAACGTCAGCTTTCCCAAGTTATAGAAGATTTTGTGCTGATACGCACTTAAAACATATTTTAAATGTTTTCAAAATGAGTCAGTTGGGTGTATTTACCAGCGAAAGTTGACGTATTTTCAAAAGACTAAGCTTGCTGGTACAATGCGAAAATAGGCTAGAAGTGCTCGGCAGTGATAAGAGGATCTTGCAAATCCTAGATCGGCCTAAAGTCTGTTTTACATTCTTTCTTTTGTACAATTTATGATCCTCCTGTGGATCTTCTATTACGAGCATGTATATTATTTTATTTCGAACATTTGGTTTGTAATAGTAATTTAGATCCAAGACTTCTGTTGTGCTGTGTTTAATTGTCTATGATATTATCAACTTACATCACAATATTCCTCACTCAGTCCACCTGTGTTTGGATTGGCTGTGGAAAATTCGGGATGTGACAGTGAAAGATAAGATGGAGTTCAACTCGAATGTGCATGAAAAGATATTTGCATGAAAATTGCTTATAGATATTTTTATATGGTCTTTTGGTATGTTTATATAGTTTATTATGCTACTGTGGTGTGATGGTTGTTTTGGTGGTGGATGTTTAGGTGGTTGATGTTTTTGAAGTTTGGACAAAGTTCTGTAAGAAAGAAGTTTGTTATGTTATTTTATTACTTACTAAATCGGTAGTTATGCTTTTTCAACAAATATAGGTTTATAACACATGGTTGGCATGTTATCTATTGAAAAATCGCAAGTAAAAAAACAAATTATATTTTACAAATCGCGTGATATGAAATATTAAAATCACATATTGAAAATTATATAACCGGTACAAATAAAACACCAAAGTAATATCACATGTTTTAACACAAAATCGCATGTTGTTTTAATACAAAACCGCATGTTATGATGATTACCAAGCTTTATTGTTCATCTTCTGAAACCTCTTCCCATTCATCTTCATCACTATCATCATCGTACATTCTAACATCATCATCATTATCTCCACTGTCATCTTTTGTATATTACCTTTCAATTCCTCGCAAGTCCGAATATCATGACCTTTTATGTGGCATACACTACAAGTCCTTGTTCTTTTCCCTTTGCGACTGATCATTTGTTCCTTCTTTGATTTAATCCTCTTATGCGAGCCACGACCTTTATTCCTTATACCGGTTGGGACACGGACAATAGGTGGTGCATCAGTTATTGGTTGTTCATAACCAATTAGCTTTGTGGCTTAGTTATGCGACTCTCGTCCACTTTTTCTTTAATCTTCTTCATTTGATTTCTAACTAGAACGAGCTGGTCAAGGTCAGTATTCAAATTATTAACCGGATACTCCCCGGTATTCATGATCATGAACAATTTGTTTAGCCTTGTATTGCTCGTCCTTTGCATCAACCTTTATATCAAACGTAAAGTTTAGTTCATTTGGAACCACATCTTTTGTCTGTCTCTTCATAATGTATTTGTTTGGTATTTCTTTAACTTCGAACATCTTGAAAACAAAAAGGATGTGGCGACAGAGCAACCCATACTGTTCGAATCGCATACAACTACATTGTGCAAATACATCTTCAAGTTTCTTGAAACACACCTAAAGACAACAATACAAAACCAAAAACTTAAAATCGCATATATTACAACAAAATCGCATGTTATTAAAACGGATGTTTCTTTCATTGGTGAACTTGTTGTTTATTACCTCTAACAAACCTTCTCCGTGGACTTTAAAGTCTTTCATTGATATCCTTAATAGGTCACCCTCGATTTTGATCTCCATAGGCAAACATTCATCAATAGTTGTGTATATCTCTAGCTGCTGATCATAGAATATAGACCTCGTGTACACTTTGGCAGCATCTGATTCTAGAGTAGATTTGGTCCAATCGTCGGGCTCAATATATCTTGACATATGATCATTCTTTCGATGGTTAAACCCTTGTCTGCCACTTTTTGATATATGATCATTCTTGAAACACACCTAAAGACAACAATGCAAAACCAAAAATTAACCTTGTCTACCACTTTTTTCATTATGTGCCACATGCATAATCTATGTTTGCTAATAGTAAAAACACTCTCAATAGCTTGTTAAGCATAACATGTTAAATCTCCTATTTTGACTGGTCAAGACTTACTTATTTGTTTTGAATGTAGCATCAAAAGATATTGCATCCCCAAACTCCATGGAATTCCACTTACATAATCCATCTGCCCAGAACAAACCTGTTAACCGCTTCTTCTCGTCAACTGAATATTCAATTGAAAAGTCCACTAAATATTCTTTTTTAGCGGTCAGCCTATTAATCACCATGTATGCATCATATTCACCTATATAGGTATTAATTCAAGCTCTTAAATTTTTGCAATCATCTATTGTAGCACCAACTTTCTCAAAACCACCGTATCTCTTTCTCATTATATGGAATGCTTTCACCGTCCCAAGGTTTAGAGTACCTAATTCCGTATCATTTCTTCTTGAACTTCAGTCAAGTTCCTGTAAGCTGGTAGTAAATGAAGATCTTTTGGACAGACAAAAGTATGATTATGACCCTCAACAAACTTCTTAACTGTAAATGATATCCCATCTAGCGATCCAAGCATAAGTTGCGCTTTACAGCCGGTTCTAATGGTTGGTCTTTTCCTTGTTTTGTATGGATTTCTACACTTCGAATAAGCATCATCAATAAACAATGGCTTATGTCCCTCTATAGAGCATACAAAATATTTAGTCTTAATTATACAACCACTACTGTGTTCACCACCTTTGCGGGCAGAAAAGCCTTATAACTTGGCATATATTTGGTAAAACACATAAGCTTGTTCGATAGAAGTAAATTGCATGCCAACCACAGGTATGGTTGATGCTTCAACCTCAAGCATATAAACTCTTTCATCTACAAATTTAGGAGAATGTTAATACAATCCATCAATTAAAAATATACCATTTAAGAAAATGTTTTATATATAATGATCACAACATGCGATTTTAAGTCTCATCACATGCGAAATCAGCATGTTATGTATTTCCATAATATGCGATTTGTTGTACTATTAGCATGGGAAATCAAATCCTCGTTATTCCATAACAATCACCCTCTCATATCATTAAATACCTTTCGATCAATTAAACTTGGAACATAAAATCATTGTAAAAAATAACTTTCAAAATGAACATTTAAACATCTGAATTAAGAACTTACTATTGGGACCCTTAGTTACAACATCTGCAGCAGAAGTAGGATTTCTAACTTCCTCAATCATAATTCTCTGGTCACCAATCAATTCACCTTGCTCACTAACGAATTCAACATCTTCTAAATCAACATTTGTGTTTCGTCCGGTGCAGCTCTATGGATCCATAGAAAACAACAATCGATTAAACCCTAATCGCTCAGAAATGAAAACCGCAATGTATAGATTTAAAAATTATGAATATTTAAAATTGATACGTTCATAATTACTGGGATAGCGGCATAACGAACTCACGATGTGGTGACTGGATGAATTGTCAGGTTTACCCTGATGTAGGAACACTAATTGAGGGACACGTGTTTTAATCCTATGCTCAAGTACGTAATGTAGGATAAGGGGATTTATATTCTACACTTCCTATAAATATATATATATATACATATATATAGGCTAGGAGTTGGCTATAAAGAATAAATTTCCTAAAAAGTGTAAAAGTCATAAAACACAAAAATGTCAACCATAAAACACACCAAAAACCCACAAATAACAAAATGAAGATTAGTAAAATCTTATATATGTGGGTTGTTTTCGGGTTTTTGGATGATAAGGCTCTGAATATCGAATAACAAATATTATTGTGTTTTATGGTGATTAGCATGTTGTGTTTTATATTCATAGTTATACGATTGTGTGTTTGAAGTTTTTATGGATTATTATGGTTTGAATTTGATGTTTTAGTAATCTTCACCCTGTTATTTGTGAGTTTTAGGTGTGTTTTATGGCAATTATCGTGTTTTATGACTTTTTACCATTTATAGGGAACTTGGACTTTGTAGCCGAACCCCACCCTCGATATATATATAGGGGAGTTATCGAAAGAAAACCTATATTAGTTAAGAAAACTAAAAAACCCAAGTGAATGGACCTCCTTTTGCCACATGCTACAACCTTTTGAAAACTGTGTTAAGTGTAACAACCAGAGGCTGCCACGTGTTACATGTAACAGCTTTTGCAGACTTTTATCTTTTTTCTGAAAAACTAAAAGTTGTTACGTAACACGTGGTAGCCTCTGCTGGTTACACGTAACACGTCTGCTAAATGGTGTAACGCATGGCAAAAGAAGGTTCATTCATTTGAGTTACTTAGTTTTCTTAACTAATATATATATATATAAATTTTCGGATATCCTAAAATTTTTAAAATTACTATCCGAATCCAAAATTGAATATTCAGATTCGAATAATTTTTAATACCCCTAGATGCAACGGTATATCATTCTATGTGCCCGAGTAAGAACTTTTACATCTCAGTGATGTCACCCTTGACACATGAAATATGATCATGTATCTTGACATTTAAAAAACAATCTTGTTAGTTAATGTAAACGATTTCAACATTTATTCAATATTACGTATAAAAAAATTGTTTTGATTCATCTATTACATTGTTTTTCAAGTCCATGTAACTCAATTATAAAGTTTCATGATACTACGACATTGGCTTGCTATTCGTGCATGCTAAGCCGACAAAATTAGTCGTATCGATAACACTTCAAAACTTTATAAAAAAGTAAGAGAAAAATGCTTGGATAGTCCCTGTGGTTTGCTCAGTTTCACGTATGGTGTCTACACTTCTAAAGTTACAGCTATAGTCCCAACTTTTGCACATTGATTCTCAGATAGTCCCTAAAACAGATGAAGGTTAGTTTTTGGTGTTAAATGAGTATGAAATAACTAAATACCCTTAGTTGTTAAATTAATACTTAAAAAGTTAAAAGAATTATAATCAATACTTAAAAATTATGTAGGACCCACCACCCACCCCAGCCTCTTCATCTTCCTAAATCTTTACCATCTCCACCTTTCACCACTACCACCACCTCACCCTGCTGGAAATAGTACTAAACATTATAATTCTGTCTTAAGGCATTTGTAGTGATTTGCTTATTAGGTGTTTGCAAATTCTACTTTAAAGTTCTTGTGTACTGAATCAATCAATCACCTGTGATTTAGAACCGTCACTATAAACAATGCTTAGCGATTACTTTAAAGAAAAGGCTGAAAATAGAACTTACTAGACATAGACCTCAATTACCAGATTTTATAAGTAAACAGTAGCTTTCTTGTTTGTCGCTAATAAAAAATGTAATATCTGGTAATGCAGGGTTCTCCTACCTATGATTATACAACCATAGGAAGTACAAATGAACTAGGAGGCTTTAGGGGTGTTTAGCAAGGAAAGCTAAATCAATTCTAGATGATGATAACACTCCACGGAGTTCTCAAACCCCTCGTTTTTCCGGTGAAGGGTGATGGTGGGGGTGGGGGTGGGGCGGTGAGATGGTGGCAGTGGTGGATGAGGAATTACAAAAAGGTAGATTGTCGGAGGTTGAAGAGTGATGGTGCAAGTGGTGGATGAGGTTGAAGATGATGGTGGTAGGTTGAGGTGGTGGCGTTCTCCCGGCGGGGTGAGGCGGTGGTGAAACGTGGAGGTGTTAAAGATTGGGGAAGATAAAGAGGGTGGGGTGAGTGGTGTGTCCCACGTAATTTTGAAGTATTAATTTTATTTCTTTTAACTTTTTAATTATTAATTTAACAAGTAAGGGTATTTAGGTTATTTCACATCCATTTAACATAAAAAAAACTAACCTTCATCCACTTCAGGGACAATTCAAGAATGAATATGTAAAAGTTTGGGACTATATCTATAATTATAGAAGTGTAGGGACTATAGATGAAAACAAGCAAAACACATGGATTATCTGGGCATTTTCTCATAAAGTAATTGATTAAATATATTATCGTTTACGCAGAGTGCACATAATAGTCTATGTTGGTATAGTGTTATAACATGTGCCACTATCTAACCAGAGTTGGCCTTGTAGAGGGACAAAGCGGGCAACCGCCTAGAGCCGAGTCTCTCAGGGAGCCCAAATTTTAATTTTTTATAAATATATTGTGTTTGTATATATAATGTTCCACATAAAAGTTAAATTAATTTTAAAAACCACAATTTGTTTGTTAAATCCATTAAATTCGGATTTAGTTTAGACATATATATATATAATTAAAGTAATTAACACACTAAATTCATTAGTCGGGTATCTGTATTATATTATAATACATAAGTGATGGGGATTTTAAGATACTCAAAAAAATAAAAATTGTTTCCCTCTTTATTTATAAATACACATCTAAAATGGGTGTAAATTACTCTTTTAAACAATAATTGTATTTTACGCTCCCGTCTTAGATCATGAGTAATGGACATTCTAGGGACGCGAAGTGGCTTGATAAGCCCTCAACACCACCCCCGTGGGATTTACATAGGCATGAAAAGCAAGAGGCATTTCTAATATAATGCCCAATGAGGATAACAAAATTGGAAAGTAATAATGGAATTGAGCATTAAAGGGGTAACTATTACACATTTTTAAGGAGTGTTATAATGTTGATTGACGGAAAATACCCTTTAGGGGGCATTAACCATTATGTATGGCCTTATTACACATAAATCCATTAGTTTTAGCAGACCTAGGGTCGTAGTTATCCGCACGTTGCGCAGGGACGCGGTTGGAACTCAGAACGTATGGCACACCATGAAAACCCATAAATAAATTTGTAAACTTAGTTAAAATGATATATTAATGCGTTATGCTATTTCTGTCGTAAGTCGGCTCTAAACATCAAAATAATAAAAGAAGGTAAAACGATATAGTAAGTAATAAAGGTAAAAAAAATAAGGTAAATGAAAAAGAAAACGGTAGAAACTTGGTCGGTTTCGGCGCGCTCGTTATAGCAAATATAAAAAGTTAAAAACTATGTTCCAAAGAGTTTCGGCGTGTTCGTTGAAAAATATTAAATAAATAAAATTTTCCACACTCGTTATATTAAAGAAAAAGAAAAATTAAAAAATGGTTGTAAATGAAAAAGTTTATACTAAATGATGAAATAGAATAAAGCACAAAAAAATGATAAACTTATAAAACATGCATTAAATGTAGTACAACACTATTCATCTTGTTTGCTGTTATATTATATATGGTTATGAGTCATTAATTACACTTGCACAACTGACTTATAATTCTTTTATGTAGTCTTGCCATATCTTATAAACTATAATATTTTTAAAAAAATCCAAAAGTACTGTGATAGCCTACTTATTTTTGTCGACGTTTCGATAGTTGTATTGGTTAGTATTGACATGTGGATTAAAAGGTATAAGAAGATGATCGCTTACTGTACAGGTAATTAAAACCCAACATACTTAATCATTATCAGAAAATGTTTAATAGCAACATAATGTCAAGTGATTATATGTCGTTAATTTAATCCTCTCATCTAGATTACACACTAATCCCCCATCTTTACCAAAATTATAGATAATTAGTTAATAGTTACACTTTATCCTTTAATAAAAAACTAACCCCCTCATGATTTTTAAATGACCATAACTTTTTGTTACCTTAATATTTTTTAATGAAACCATAAAACGAGCATTTTATTCACTTTAATTTGAGTATAGTATTGCTATAGTTTGTTAGTTAAAAAATTCATGTCTTACGTGATTAACAATGTCTAGGGATAACTATAACTTAATCGTTAACCGAAACTGTATCGAAATCAACTAACTACTGAATTAACTGAAAACTTATTAACCGGAACTGGATTAACCAAAAAGGGTTATCGATTTTTTTGTACACTCCTTTAACCAAAATTAACAGAACCGAACCATTCATATGTTCATATATTTCTAGCTTTTATACATTAGTTCATGTATTTCATATCTATACCCCCACTTTATGTATTTATACCACCATTTCAAGTATTTGTACATCCATTGTTATATTTGTACCTAAATTTCATGTATTTCTAATCAAAAGTTTTACCCTAAGTTTGGTTTTGTCTATTAACTGAAATTAAATGAAATAAACAAAAAACTGTCAATCCAACTAAATAAACCAAACCGATTAACTAAAAACGGATTAGTTAATAAAATAGACTAAACGATGACCTCGATTTCGGTTGAGGATAATAATCTAACCAACCAAACGATGCACACCATGGAAATGTTTGTGTTTCCCAAAGCATCGTGCGCGTACCTATCGGTTATTAACCAAAACCGGCTATCGGTAAGTAGTAACTAAATCGTTAACCTAAACCAACCCGAAAACAGACTAAACCAAACCGAAATCAACCGAAAACCGAATTTAATGAAAACCGGCTGAACCAAAAACAGGTTATCAATTTTTTTGTACACTCGTTTAACCGAATTAGCTGATCCGAATCGAATCATTCATATTTTTAAATATTTCTAGCTTTTACACCTCCGATTCATATATTTCATATTTTTATATCTTGATTTTATATTTATACTTTTATTTCATGTATTTATACCTCAATTTCATATATTATCAAGCAAAAGTTTTAGTCCAAGTATGGTTTTTGCTATTAACTGAAATTAAATGACCAAACAAAAACCCGTTAGTCTAACCGAATAAATCAAAGTGATTTACAGAAAACCGATTGCTTAATAAAAAGACTAAACTATGACTTTGATTTCGGTTGAGGATAATAACCAAACTAACGGAACCATGCACATCACAATGAAATGGATTACCTTATTATTTCGCTACAATAAATATTATATGAATAAGAAAACTACCAAAAACGAGTGTCGCAATGCAATGTGTCGCTCCGTCGCATCGCTCGTGCTTCCTACTAGTTATTTTTAAAGTGCAATTATTTACTCAATTAAATAAAACTGACGATTGGTGGCAACAAAAAAGAGCGGAAATATTATTTACGAACTGAGACGAAGAAGAGAAGGGTTCGAGATTCTCACAGGCCTATTTTTCTACTCGTCTCAGTCCATATTCATATTTTCTTAAGCATGGTTTTAAAAACGGATATTTAAATTATTTTATGGAAAACATCATAAATAAATAAATTATTATGAACAGCAGGGCCAGTTTTGAGAATTCATGTGCCGTATTCGAGCTCGAAAAAACGTGCCCCGTAGGTTTTAACGAAATATATAATGTAAACTATTATTATGCAACAATTTAAGTTATAGCAATAAACAATGCAATTACCAAAATGAGAAAATCATAGTGTTCAAATGAGTGAATAACATTCCGGAATGAGTGAATTCACAAGCCAACAAGTAACAGAGTCTAACAAGTCTAATTTAATCAACAAAACTCCCCAATTTTAACAAAGTCTAATTGAATTAATAAAAGTAGTACCCCCAATTTCTAACAAAGTTTTTCAGTTCCAACAATTAACATTCACATAATTCTAACAGTAACATCCATATAATAGGCAATTAAGGCCAAATAATCACATAAGATACCCGATTAGTGATCTCTTCAGCGTCGGAGAGCCTTGTGATTTGCAAGTCGGAGTTGCGTGGTGTTTTACTAGTAGTGATTGACGGACGACGACGTCACGTCGTGATGGTGACTACCGGAAGGTGGTGGTGAATGGTGACTAGCTGGTGGACGACGATTAGTCTTTAGAAGATGGTGTTGATTTTTAAATGGGCCTAACATATAACTTAATGTTATATATATATATATATATATATATATATATATATATATATCACACACTCTCTATGATAATGCATGAGGGATGGATATTTTGAAATACCCAAAAAATAAGAAAATTTTCCCACTTAATTCATAAATACACCTCTAAAATGAGGGTAAATTGGTCTTTTAAACTATATTTATATTTTAGCCCCCCCCCCCCCCCCCCATCCTATTACACTTAAATCCCTTAGTTTTAACATATTTTCTCCCTCCACAACAAACTTATTAATTTTTTTATTTGTTCTTGTCATATTTTATAAACTGTAATATTTTTAAGAAATCCAAAAGTACCATGACGACCTATTTTTGACGACATTTCAATAGTTGTCTTGATTAGTATTGACCTGTGGATTAAAAGGTACAAGTAGACGATCCCTTAAGTAATTAAAGCCCAACGTACTTAATCATAATCCCAGAATGTTTAATAGCTACAAAATGTCAAGTGATTAAATATCATCAATTTAATTCTCTCTCTAGATTACACTTTAATCTCTCATATTTTAACAAAATTATAGATAATTCGTTAGTAGTTACATTTTATCTCCTTATAGAAAACTAACTCCCCACCCATGATTTTTAAACGGCCATAACTTTTTGGTACGTTAATATGTTTTTTTTTTAAATTACATATATAAACGAGTATTTTATTCTCTTTAATTTGAATATAGTATTGCAATAGTTTGTTTAATTAAAAAAAATGATGTTTTACGGGATTAACAGTGTCTAAGGGTGAGTAATAACTAAATCATTAACCGAAACCGAACCAAAATCAACAAAAAACTGAAGTAACTGAAAACCGATTAACCGAACCCCAAATTAACAAAAACGGTTATTGATTTTTTTGTACCCTTATTTAATCAAAATTAACTGAACCAAACAATTCATATTTTCATATATTTCTAGTTTTTATACCTTCAGCTTATAAGTACATATACATCCATCTTATGTATTTATACCTAAATTTCATATATATCTAATAAAAAGTTTTAGCTCAAGTTTGATTTTGGCTACTAATCGAAATTAAATGAATCAAACAAAAAATCATCAATCTAACTGAATAAAGCTAACCGATTAACTCCAAATTGATTGGTTTATAAAATAGAATAATCAATGACATAAATTTCGATTCAACATCTGTGTTTCGTCTGGTGCTGCTGGGGTGTAGAAGGGACTACTTCCCTCGTATGGAGCGCCCCTTACACCTTAGTAATAACTAATAAATAAATATGAACATGTATATGATCGGACATGAACGAAGCTTTATTAACGTAAATTGTTTATCCGTTTAAGTAAAAGAATATCCAATAACAAAATATATATGCTAAATATTATTTATTTAATTTAGTTATAAATTCTGATTGCACCTCATCTCCTCATGTACTATAAACTTCAGGGTTGATTAAATTCAAGTAAACTTATAAGAGTTACATACAGTAATATTACCAATCTATTAATTAATTGTGATTAAAAAAGATTAATATGTAATATTTAAAAAAAAAAAAAACCGACATGGTGAATCACCAATATTTCCCTTCTTCCGATACCAACTTCATTTTCATCCGTTTGTGTTTTTCTTTATCTTTCTTCTCCAAAGCTTCCATGGCATCTCAACATAAAGAAAATAATAATTCACTCCGATCAACCTCTTTCATTTTCTTGTCTCAGACGATTTTCTTCTCACTAAAGGTGCCTACTAAGATATTTGGGAAGGTGCATACCTAAAATTATCAAAATAATTCTACTGTTGCGACGAATTTCAGCGGATGCCTCACCACCCCCTGAACAACCCTTAGATCCGCACCAGTGGTGATCCTTCCCGCAACCTAGGCCTCCCATGATGTAAAGCATGAAAGTTAAATATATTTCGTTAATACAATACATTAAGTAAATATGTTTCCTTGATACATAACACAAAATGGTATTTACTCGTGATTACGTCATAAGAAAATTTTAGCAAAACGTCACTCATTTTTTTATCCACTCTCACGTATGCACACACGTGTAACAAAATACTAGTCTTCTTATCTCTTGATTACACTAGTTTAGCGCGTGGTCGTGGAACTCGTTCTCCAAATTTGTTTAGAATATCTTTGCCACTAGCTTGTTTAGAAAATAACGTTTTGTTATTTTTAAATAAAAATATGTACATTATGTTTTGCTATATTATGGATAGGTGTGCTACATATCCCACAAAACCAATTAATCGTACACAGTCGTCTTCTTGGCCGAAAAGTTGACCTAGCAGTACGTTCAAAGCATTTCAAGAACTCACAAAAGGTTACATATTAACCAATAAGGGCATAAAATGCTCGATCGGCCATATAAGATCGAATCTGATATCAAGTCCGTTAATAATGTGACAATACTAATCTCGGGGATATTAAAATATAATTCAAAGTATGGGATTTTACTTTACGCACGCGTCTTTGGTCAGTTTGATTAAAGAGCTGATCTCGGGGATATTAAAATATGATTCAAAGTATGGGATTTTACTTTATGCACGCATCTTTGGTCAGTTTGAATAAAGAGTTGTACTCTCCTGGATTGTAGGGGTGTATCGAGTCTAGTGGCTAAGTGGTTAGGCTGTTTACCCACTTCTTGTTTACGTTGTAAGTTCTACTATATATAGCAGCTTTTTGTGGATAAATAAAGTATCCAAAAACTTTGTGTTTTTCTTGATACTGCAAATAACAGGGGATGTTTGATAATACCCGTTCAATCTTAAGCTCTACTCACCTTCACGGGATTCTTCACAATCCAACTGATGATGTGAAATCTTCAAACAGTTCGGATTATCATAAGTCACAAGTTTCTGTTTCAAACATCAAGACTATGAAACCTGCAGAAACAAAACGAGGAACTTCACAATCCAATACTACTGTTCCTTATATATGTGCATACGATGTGAGGTTGATAATACTGGATCCAAGTTGAGTTACATATGGGTTTGTGATTTCATATATTATACCCATTAATCAAAAAATTGTCAACCATATGATATTGATGTAAAGATGTCATACTCACAACTATATTAATATATATATATAAGATGCTAATGATTACTTCTTTTTGGCATATGCAGAAAAAACGTTTCAACAATTACAAAAGTTTTTTCTAGTTTGATTGATGACAGATATGCTTGGAGAAAGTATGGCCAAAAAACGATTTTCAACTCGAAATATCAAAGGTGAAACTTTTGGCTTTGACATTGATGGTTATAGCAAGTAATATTGTAATCAAATTTAAACCTAGCAAAGACTCAAACTTGGTTTAATTTCATGAAGTTTTACCGTTACACATAAGAAATATGTTTGTAATAACATGCAGGAACTATTATAGGTGCAGTCATAAGATTGAACAAGGGTGCCAAGCAAGTTCAAAAGATCTATGACAAGCCATCAAAGTACAAAATAACATACTATGGAGTCCATACTTGCAATAATTTACAAAGTGCTCCTCAAATCATTTTAGAA
Organism: Scalesia atractyloides; assembly: GCA_947069175.1. Classification (NCBI taxonomy): domain Eukaryota; kingdom Viridiplantae; phylum Streptophyta; class Magnoliopsida; order Asterales; family Asteraceae; genus Scalesia; species Scalesia atractyloides. Next base: position 12,339,090 of record CAMTDV010000026.1, on the reverse strand, counting down.
GCTCCAGACCCTAGGGATAAGTCAATCCTTATCAGTTTTGAGACAAATGCATTCACGAAGAACCATAAGGTTGGTAGTTGTTTTCAATCAATGAAACGCACACTTATGGATTTTCCTTCTTTAGATCCGTTGGATCATAAACAAGTTTCTATATCCCATCATCAAACTCTATGGGATCCGATTATGGAACTCTCACAAGTTCCATCAGAACCGATATCTATGATGTCATCTAGATTAGATTGTGAGGACATGGTGTCGTCAGGGGTGTATTCATCTACATGTAGTACACATGGCTGGTGATTTTCTATTTGAATTGTACCTGCAACTAGGTACTTTACACGAAATTGTATAATATCGTCAACGAATAAATGGCATGAATTGTAATACTTATTTGAGAAATATATTGATAAATGATTTTGGTTAAACTTACATTTGAGTGCATCTATGAAGTATGAGATAATGTAATACTCATTGTAGTATACAAAGATAATCTATTTGAACTCTAGTTAAATAGTTAAGTATTAAATTTACTTTCAGTTCCTTTTATTTTAGTAAATTTATTTAATTATTTGTCATTTCACCAAAATATGCACAAGGGTAGCAAGTTGCCATCAACGAGAAAATTCTTTGTCATATTGTAATTGTTCATTAGGCAATTTAAATGCATTAAAAGCATTTTTCTGGGCGATTTCAACAGTTTACGAAGGCCCCTAGGTACAACTTTTATATTCATCACATCTTAGGCTAAACACATATGAGAGGACACAAGCTCGCGTCCAAATAAAATTAAAATTGTCATTTGGTTATCCTTAGCCGCTTTTAATAGCATTTTGTTTAATATTACGTATATAAAACTCATTCTGATATGTTACCAAGTTTTTGAAGTGGTTGTAATTCAAAGTAGGGATGAGCTTGGTATTATACCGGTACCGAAAGTACAGATCCCGAAAATTGATATGATACGGTATTCAAAGGTAAAAGGTGGGTAAAATACCATACCGAACCGAAACTACCGATCCTGTAAAAAACGTCAAAATGGGCACCGAAACTCGATAGGTACATTACGATTTGGTACGGGTACTGATTTGGTACCTTCAACACCCGTTATCCATTGCTCATCCTTAACTCAAAGGTTCAATTTGATTAAGACTAATCAAAATTCCATGACACCTAAAAACTTTATCAAACATCGTTTGTTTTTTGTAATTAATCTAAGATTGTTTTTTGTAATTAATCTAAGAGATTCTTCTACCCATAATGTGCTTTAGATTGTAGGATTCTTACATGATTTCAACATTTAAAAAAGAAATAATACAATAAGAGGTTCGCACAACCCTTTGGAATTAAGATAAAATTAAAATTAATTCCCTTAAAATTTAATATTTACTGGCATACAATAAAATTGTAAATTTAATATATTCCATTCCACTATTCATTGAAATTACAACTTTTCAATGGAATGTCTTACAACCAGCAAAGATACCCTATATATCAAAAGTGTCACCACATCACAAATTATTCGTCAATAATGTTTACAATTTTTCAAAATCGAATAGCTATCCAATGCTAAACTTTTTTATGATCTAGAAACTAACAGCATCATCAATGCAAGATGATAAATGCATTTATAACTATGCATAGTCTGCTGTCACATCAGATTTCTACAATACATTAAAAATATACATTTTTTCTTCAATCCTATAAACATTTTTACCAATACTTATATTTCCACATTATCACCACTTTTACATTTATTTTTAATAATTAACTTATTTCTATCAATATACATTTTTTTTATTTTCGCATTATTTATATCGAAAGTTATAAAAACAAAGCATTAGAATTTTAAACACGGACATTAATATACTTATCTTAAACTTTTGTATTATTTTTTTATTAGAGTACATTAATAAACTTATGTTAAAACAAATACATTATACTTTTTTGTTATTTTGTCCAATTACTATATTTGAAATGAAAAATAAAGATATACAAGTCACTAAAGCTTATAGTAGACAACTTATTTATGGATATTAAAATAAATAAAAACAATAAAATAAATACAAAACAGACATAGGAACCTACAATCACACCAAATGCACAATTCTTTCCCAAGAACATTCCACTCAAATACAAACTTCTCCAATGCATCTCCCCTCAAAATCCACATAAGCTAAATGCAAGCTAAATGTTTTGCATTGGCCATGATCTAAGCGCACTCATATACTTACACCTTATAGATTTTGAATTCTTCATGTCTTAGATAAAAAGAACACACATTACTACTACATCATGTTATGATACATTCAACATGTTAAATGATTAGGTGTTACGTATCATACTATCATGTAACAATAAAAAATCATTGTTTTGAAAATCTAGTGGGTAACTGAAGCATGTGGTCTATCAGTTCACTAATCTAACCTATTTATCCAACTTTTAAACTAGATGATTTAACAAATCATAATCAATTAAAAAATATAAACAAATAACCAATGAGCAAACACTAAGCTAAATGGATTTGAAAGTGTGTTTAATGTGGATATCCCAAACGATAGGATCCAGCACTTTATGAGGGGGTATGATCCTAAAAAACCATATCCTTGACTATATTTTACAAAGATAACCTTGCATGCAACATGCAATGGTGCGTGTTCTTCAACACCAATAGGTCATACAATGAGCCTTGCACACTCAGCACAACAGTGAATTAGACCAACATCAATAGGTCATACAATGAGCCTTGCACACTCAGCGCAACGGTGAATTAGACAACCACCAATGGGTCATACAATGAGCCTTGCGCACTCAGCGCAACGGTGAATTAGACCAATACTAATAGGTAACGGTTAATTAGACCAATGCAATTAAGTCAAACAACGAGTCTTGCGCACTCAACCCAACGACAAGTTAGGCTAAATAACACAAGTCACACAACGAGCCTTGTGTACTTGGCACAACGGCAAGTTAGACTCACGCGCGCAGGATACTAGACCCTGCGCAGAACAACATCACTCTGAGCTGCGAATCGTAAAACCTTGCAAGGACAAAACACGCATGAGAAGCGCCTCATAGTCTTGGGACAATAGGATATACCCCTGACACCCTGCGCTGGCGGGAAAAACACTGACAGCCTCGCAGAAGGGGTAAGCACTAAGAGGTGTTGACCATACTCAAAGGTACAAAGTGGCAAAACTGTGACCAAGGGTTGCTCGACAGGTTGCGTGTGACAGTATCGCATGAGCAGTAATGCAGACGTCAGACTGCACACCAACTATATCTCTGCCAGTGATTGTTCCACCTTCTTCACTTTCGGCTGGCAGCAGGTCTGACACCAAAGACGGTCACCTTTACACGTGGCACCACTCAACATCCGACAAGACACGCCTCCTGACAGTGGACATTAATTCTCCTGTAGGAAACATTTAATGTCTGACACAGAGGGACAAAACGGATGTCTCTGGCTGAACATACCTTTTCGGCTATAAATAAGTATCGGATCTCTAGGTAAAAGACAGGCTTACGAACTTATCTACATGCATACCCACTCACATATAAATTACTTACTACCTTACTTACCATCCTCAAGTACTTATTCTCATGCCGGAGTGTGGTCACGGAGAAAACCACCATTTTCCCCGTGACGAGACTAACGGCGCTGCTAGTTTTGCACATCAGCTTAAGTGAGCTCACCCGTAAATTGAAGAGAAAGGACAACCCTTTATGCAGAAATACCTTGGTTATAACTTATATATCCCCGGATATCCCTAGGTTCAACCGGTGCTTCTTCACAACCCTTTATAAATAGAATGCAAATTACATAATTGACATAAAGAATAAAGAAAGTTACACTTAAGTATAAACAAAAATTAAGTGGCAACTTATGCACTGACATCCCCCCTCAAGAAAAAGGGTGGCGATCCGAGATGAAGCAGTAAGCGAAAAAATTCAAACTGAGATCTAGGAAGTCCTTTGGTGAAATATCAGCCACCTGAAGCTTGGTTGGACAAACTTGGTATGAAGTTTCCCAGAAGTGATAAGCTCACGAATGAAGTGATAGTCGATATCAATGTGTTTGGCTCGCTTGTGGGCGACCGGGTTTTGACTGAGGAAGATGGCACTTTGATTATCAGAATGTAGAGTAGGAAGGTCCAATGGAAAAGCATGTAATTCACGAAGTAAATGAGTAATCCAAATAATCTTAGCAGCAACAGAAGCCATAGCCCGTTATAATCTGACTCACAACTAGAACTAGAGACAGTTTGTTGTTTCTTGGCACTCCAAGTTACAGAATTTCCACAAAGGAAGATAGAGTAGCAGTATGTGGATCGACGGGTTTCAAGACAGCGAGCCCAATCAGCATTAGAGTAGCCTAAAACAGAAGTGTGTCGAGGTTAGGTGAAACTGAGACCAAAAGCCAAAGTGATTTTGACATGTCGAAGGATTTGTTTAACGTGCTGAAAATGTAGATTGTGGGAGATTGAAGGAATTGGCTTACTTAGTTCACATCATAAGAAATATTCAGACGTGTGATTGTTAAATACTGAAGAGCCCTGACAAGAGAACGATAATGAGTTGGGTCTTTTTTAAGGTTCACCATGGGAGCTAAAGACCTCGTTAGCATATATCGAAGAAGAAACTGGTTTAGCATCAAGAAGTTTGGGACGTTGAAGGATATCATGGGCATACTTTGAGAGGCATAGAAATAACCCATCAGTGGTGCGAGTAACTTCTAGTCCAAGAAAGTAATTAAGGTCACCAAGATCTTTAATTGTGAACTCTTGATTTAGTTTGGTGATGAAGGAGGAAAGGGCATATGGTTGATTCCCCGTTAGGATCAAATCATCAACATAAACCAATAGGTATATAATGCAAGTGCCTAGAGAAAAGATGAATAATGACAAGTCTAAACTATTGCATGTGAAGCCACTGCTAAGAAGAAAATTGCTAAGTCGTTGAAACCAAGCACGCGGGGCCTGCTTGAGTACATAGATCGCCTAGTTTAAACGTCAAGCATGATCGGGAAACTGTGGTCCAAAAAACCCAGTGGTTGCTCCATATAAACCAACTCATTTAGGTTCCCGTGTAGGAATGCATAATTAACATCAAGTTGATGCAGAGTCCAATTGTTGACCACAGCTAACAAAAGAACAATACGAATTGTTGAAGCTTTAACAACAGGACTGAAGGTGTGAAAATAGTCAAGAACAGGAATTTGACTGAACCCCTAAGCAACTAACCGAGCTTTATGGCACTCAATGGATCCATTGGTGCGATGTTTGGTGCGAAAGAGCCATTTAGATCCAACTATATTATGATTTTTAGGTCGCGGAACAAGAGTCCAAGTGTGATTATTAGAAAGTGTTGATAGTTATGTGTTCATAGCTTGTAATCAACATGGACTTTTGACCGCAGTGTTGAAACCCCTAGGGTCATGTGACCCAAAGAGAGCCGAGAAGAAAGCATGATGTGTGGTATGAGAAAGGTTAGCACGGTGCTTAGGTTTAAATGTATCCACTTTAGACTGAGTTACCATAGGATGTGTTGAAGTAGAATGAGTCGATGGTCCAACATAGGTAGGAGTCGGGTCAATAGAGGTATTAGTTTGAGTGGTTTCATGATTTTGGGAAACTGTTTGTGAGGACATTCTAGTTGGAACAGGAGGGGATGGCTCAACAAATGTAGGTGAGGCCAAAGGAGAGGTTGGGGTCATGGTATGGGTTGCTCTGTGGGGATGGGTGGGACCGTGTGCTCAGCATCATCCATAGATAGAGGAGGAGTCTCGACGTTATTAGTATCATCAACACAAAGGTGACATGGATTACTCGATTTTGTATTAGACGTAGTGGGTTGAACCGTTTTTTGTTTCGGGAATAGGGGGTCATCAAGAAACAATGAAAGAGGCAATGTATGTTCTTTACTAGTTTGATTTATGCCAGAAAATGGAAATATAGTTTCATCAAATCTCGCATGACCAGTGACATAAGTGCGAGATGTAGTTGGGTCTAAGCACCAATAACATTTATATTGTGAAGAATAACCCAAGAAAATACATGGTAGGCTTCGAGGTGACAACTTATTGGGCGCATAGTCACGTAAGTATGGTAGACTCGGCAAGCAAATGCTGGAAAACTGTCATAACATGGTTTGCACGGGAATAAAACTTCAAAAGGCGATTTATTTTCCAAGAACGAAGTGGGAAGTCTATTTATAATATAAGTGGCAGAGGAGAAAGCCTCAACCTAAAAAGATGGAGGAACGTGGGCATTAAACAACATTGCTAATCCCATTTCGACTACATCCCATTTTGTTAGGGAGTGTACGGGGATAACCGATGAAATGTTCCATTATCTTCAAGGAGACGCTGAACATTGTGATTAACAAACTCGATGCCACCATAACTTTGAAATAGTTTAATTTTTCTAGAAAATTGTGTTTCTACGAATTTCATGAACATAACCCAAATAATATGGAATTCGGATTTCATTCGTAACGGATAAAGCCAGCTAAACCAAGAATGGTCATCCACAAAAAGAGAATAAAACCGATAGCCACCATTAGAAGTGACCGGTGATTGTCCCCATAAGTCACAATGCACCAAATCTAAAGGGGATGATGCCCGATGTTCATTAATATCAAAAGGTAAACGACAGCTTTTGGACATTTAACAAGCCGAACATAAAACATATTTAGGTAAAATAGACGTAACATATAACGAACCCTCTTTATTTAAATGTAAAATGGTGTCCAATGACACATGACCTAACCGCAAATGCCATAATTCAAACAAGGTCTTCACTTAAGAAACAACAACAAAGGCTTTAGAATCAGGCTTCAAAATGTACAAACCATTCTACAATGTTCCTCGGGCAAAACCTGCCTTGTCGTGTGATCCTAAATGTAAAAGTGTGGTTGAGAACAAAACACATCCAAATGATTATCAGACATTTATTTGCTGATAGAAAGCAGATTTTTGGTAAGACTTGGGACAATTAGCACGTCATTTAGTTTAATATTAGGTGAGATTTTTGTGGAATCAATATGGGTAACGGGAAGGGTGTTACCATTCCCAAAAGTGACAGTACCTAAACTCGTGTATGGAGTTGCATTTGGAACATATGTCGTGGGGTCTGGTGTCTCTAGTAGAGGTAGTTAGAGGGATTGAGTTTGATAGAGATGAGATGGAGAAGAGAGTTCATGGAGAGGGAAATATCACTGTTATTTGATGAGGATGCCATGAGTTTGCCGGAAATCAGATTTGAGAAGATACAGGGATGTGAAGAGAGAGAGAGAAAGATGAGAACGAAAAAGGAAGGTCACCTGGCATATGATACCATGATAGTGTGTTGAATGTGGATATCCCAAACGATGGGATCCAGTCCTTTATAAATAGAATTCAAATTACATAATTGACATAAAGAATAAAGAAAGTTACACTTAAGTACAAACAAAAGATTAAGTGGCAATTTATGCACTGACAGGATTGTTTAGGCGAGGTTCCACCGGTTAGAGATTCTTCTAGTCGCCTTGGGTTCTTAAAAATGATCCAACCTGCAAAACTAAAACCATTGGTATCCGTGGAACGTTATTGGCTAGACGCCGATATCCAAATGTCTTTTCAGTCTCCTTTTGCCTTGGTGTTTCCGATTCCCATAGATCCTTGTTTTTAATAGTCTTCCAAGGTGTGGGTTATGTTTGGGTTTGCCTTAGACCCGTGGTGTTCTGGGTTCAGGCAACCCAAGCCTGAATCTCTTCAACCGAAAACAAGATTATATACAAGAATGGAAATCATGTATACTAATTCATAATAAAAGGTTTGAGTACACGATTCACAATGTTCCATATGATTTTGAAACAAATATGTTCAATTCTTTATTGTTGAGATCAAATAAATGGAACTATTGTTAAAAGAAATGTGTCAAAGAGAGCCCTTTAATAGCCACTAAATCATCGAATAAGCATTCTGAGATACCCTCAATCAAGTAAGTGCATCCCTTCCTCCTTAATGGACAGAGTTGGATGCATACCCGTGCCACCAAGCCACCAGTTCTGGGGAAAATCCATCCGTCCGAAGGCCCACATCGGTCTAACTCGATTTGGCACGGTTTCGAACTGACGACCTCCATAGAAGCCTTGTTCTAAACTTAATTGCCACCACCAATATCTTTCAAAGTGATGTAAATGGGAGTTGAACTTGAGACCTTAAGAAGTTAAACCAAGTAATTAACCACTAAAACAACTTGTTAGAACACTATAAGAGAGCCCCTGCTCGGTGCTTTTCAAGCCAACTATAAAACTTGGTCTCTCCCTAATTTCTTTCTTGCAATTAGGACTATATTTTAATAAACGAGCTAATATGCATGAACAAAAATGTTTTTTTGTTTTTTTTCTTTTTAAACAAACGAATGAATGTCTTGTTGCTTTATTTACAATCAGGAATGTTCGTACAGTTACTCTTTTTATTCACCTTCTTTTATGTTTATTTGCATATTCATTATTTATATTATTTAGTGGTTATCGGTATTACAAATTGGTCCTTCGTTTACATATTCGTTCGTAACTTCATTTTATGCTTGCTTTTCTAACTTCTGTTTGACTTCACATGGTCTTTAACTTCGTTTATATTATTCAGAGATTGTTCCTTCAATTTACAATATTGTTTATTATTTGATTATTGATGATGATGGTGGTGGTGATGGTATTTAGACTTTTTATAGAGTTAAATGCTTGTTTGGTCCCTGTGGTTTGCAAATCTTGCAGACTTGGTCCCAGTGGTTCACTAATTACACACTTGGTCCCAGTAGTTTCAAATTTTGCACTCGGGTGGTCCTTACCACTAACCTTTGTTAGATTTCTCAGTTGAGTATATGCAAAATTACTATATTACCCTTGAAATGCAAAATGCACTCGGGTGGTCCCTTCTCCGGTCATCCCCTCCGACTATATACCACTTACACCGACACCCATGTTCTTCCGGCGACACCACCCTGCAACCTACCTCTCCTCTTGAACATTCAACCCACAACAGCATATAGGTGAGAGAGAGACTGCAGGAGAGAGAGAGAGAGACAGTGAGAGAGAGGGGAGCTGCAGCGGCGCAGCTCACGGCGGCGGCGGCGAACCCCACGGCCCGGAGTGTTGACTGTTTATGATCGAGTGTAAACCAAACCTCTCCGGTTCAGGTTCCGGATGTTCAATTCATTGCCGATAAAACCCTGATTGCTGATAAAACCCCTAGTTGCAAATCTGTTTGGTATCGAAAATTGAAGGATTGCAGGTCTGGGATCTTTGTGATTGAACGTTGCAAATCTGTTTGGTATCGAAAATTGAAGGATTGCAGGTCTGGGATCGAGTGTAAACCCCACGGCGGCGCAGCTCAATTCGAATGTGAACCAAACCTCTCCGGTTCAGGTTCCGTTGACTGTTTATGATCGAGTCGAATCGAACACATCTTGAAGCATGCTGAACCATCACTGAACCGAGTCTAGATTCGAATGTGAACCAAACCTCTCCGCCGCCGGTGAGTCGTATAACCGCGGCTACCCCGCTGCTGTCGTCTACCCCGACCCAACCCTACCGCCCAACCCGTGAACCACCACCACTACCGTCGCTACAAGAACCGCCGTCGTTGAAACCCCCAACCCGATAACCCAAACTGGAGCACCCAAACTGATCTGAAAACATTACGAACCAAATCCTCGCTCCTGTCGTCTTTTACCGCTCCGGGCCGTGGGGTTCGCCGCCGCCGCCGTGAGCTGCGCCGCTGCAGCTCCCCTCTCTCTCACTGTCTCTCTCTCTCTCTCCTGCAGTCTCTCTCACACCTGTATGCTGTTGTGGGTTGAATGTTCAAGAGGAGAGGTAGGTTGCAGGGTGGTGTCGCCGGAAGAACATGGGTGTCGGTGTAAGTGGTATATAGTCGGAGGGGATGACCGGAGAAGGGACCACCCGAGTGCATTTTGCATTTCAAGGGTAATATAGTAATTTTGCATATACTTAACTGAGAAATCTAACAAAGGTTAGTGGTAAGGACCACCCGAGTGCAAAATTTGAAACTACTGGGACCAAGTGTGTAATTAGTGAACCACTGGGACCAAGTCTGCAAGATTTGCAAACCACAGGGACCAACCAAGCATTTAACTCCTTTTTATATTGTTGTTTATTTTTTAATGGTATCCACTTGTTTTTTGTTTTTGTTTTTCTTCATTTATGTTCTTTAGAATATTAACGAACAAATATACCACTTGATGATGAAAAAAATTAACAGCAATTATATTGCTTATAAAACATATCTCTCACCACATTTTAACGTAGGAAAAATGATACCACACAAAACATTTTAAAAAAGAAAAAAAAGAAGGTACCAAACTTTTTTTAACGGCAAATAACAACGTGCCAATCATCGTGACACCGGGCGTTGTGGCCAAGGTCGACTACCCGACCGCCACCAGCCCCTTGACTCTCCCCAGATGCACGGAAACCCGACCTCCACCCGCCCGAAGGCACGACATTGGAATAATCGTAAAACATCGCCTCCCATCTAAGTCGAACCGGCGCTATCCGTATTCGCTATTCACCTGGATGCCGCAGAAAAAATGAGGAGAGTGGGAATCAAACCTGGGTCACAACGTACACCAATTTTTTCTCCAACCACTTCACCACTACCTCATTAGCTAAATGACTAAATTCTTATTACTTTCCAAATTTAAGGGAATCATAAATGACTAAATTCTAAAAACTTTCCAGATTTAAGGGAATCAAAATTAGGAAGGTATAAAGTTCTTAATTTAGTGGGATACACACAGCCACCATGAATCACGATGTTGCTCATAGTTCAAACATTTTTAATCTCTTGTTATTACTAGAAGTGCCAACGACATTTTTAATGGGTGGATTCCATATGTGGTCGAAAGAATCAGGCACGTTTAATGCAGACAAATAATAACTACACTTTTGGAAATGCAAAGTGCAAACATGCGAATTAATTAACTCATATTTTATTGTAGGGGGGCTGCTAGCAGTCATCCAAAAAGCAAGGGCTTAGTTTTGACATAGTTCAACATTCGGATGATTTGTTTATGGACAACTAGATCGATAACTTGTAGTTTATCTTGGGGTATAACTTATAAGCCATGGTTCTACTTCATGTAGGCTGTCATGATTATGATCAGGAATCGGTAAAGCATATTTTTATTTCTTGTAATGTGGCTTCATGTAGGCTATCATCTATGCTTTTTCAATCAAGGACTTGCTTAAAATCTATGATTCTATATTAGGTTCGGCTATTAAGAGAAGGTGCATTCAATCCATCATTGTGTTGGCGTATTGGTATCTTTGGAAAGCCCGGAATAACTGGATTTTGAACGTTTCTATCAAAATTGAGAGGATCTGTGGAGAGGCTAAGGTTTTCATTGGATCAAGAAGGTTCAAATATGTTATATGGGGTCGTCAGAATGGTCTAGATGGAAAACTCTTTATGTGTAATTTATTTTTGTTGTGTTGTTTTTAGCCCTTGGCTAGTTTTTTGCTAGTGGGGTTTTTGCTAATAAAAGTTGGCGTTTAAAAAAAATAGATAACTTGTAGTTTATATCTCGTTTAAAAAAAACATATCATAAAATCTACTTAAAATTGAGTATGAATTAAAGACAGCCTCCTTGTTGGAATAATAGTTAGAAAAAGAAAATACAACATCCATAGGGTATGTTTATATTTCAATATTTGGTCTCAGCTTTTCAGATAAGGTTTGATCATTAATGTTTGTCGACTAAGGTTTGAGCATTAATGTTTGTCGACCAATAGTTCGAATGGTCCATGGCGCCAACAGACGCTAAAAATATGTTTAATATTATAAATGACTAAAATATCCTAATATACTTTATTACATATTATTATTAAGCTATCAAGCTATTATTAAACAGATCGACATGTTTATGAGATAATTTAGTTTGTATTATTGTGATACTTTATAGGTCATATTGTTATAATACAGATAAAATGATTAACTTGTCAAAATAATAATAACAATAATATGTGTTCATGGTCACGTTTGGGGTTGACGTCGACCAACTTGTAAATCTACGTCATGAAAGTTATAAAATAATTGCTATATTGAAATCGGCAGTTTTTAAGCAAATATATAAAGAAATTGGTGTTCTCAATTAATTTGTTTGGAGTTAGAAATAGAATGAGTAATCTGTGTAATTAATTGGTTTGGGCCTCATATTTGAATTGGCAAACTAATTAAGATGCAAGTGGGCTAATTAAAGTGCCTTGGCTCACTAATTAGACTAACCCTAAAAGAGTGAAAAAAATCTGCCGGAACCGGAACCGGAACAGAATCGATAGGTACTGGTTGTTTGGGACTAGGTTTGAGAACCCGTTGTTGAAATCAAAATGGCATAGCTATCCTAAGCCCTAAACGCTTGTTTTGTTTGAACGAAATTCAACATATGGGACTAATTCGATCATCCCCCTCCCCACACCCACTCTTCTGCTATGGCCATCGCCAGTCGTAATTGGCTTCCAACCGTTGCCTACCGCCTACAAAACACTCGCCTAACGCTTCCCCATCTAAGCCCCAATTGAAGTTTTGAACAATGGCTAAGGTAGTAAATCTTAGAATCATGAATTCCTATTTCATTATTTTTTATTTATTTGTTTTCTTATATTTATTTCTACGCGTTTAAGGATTTATGTTTGAGTGACCCGTAAATAAAATATTTGTAGACACCCATCTAATTTAGAATAGATGCGGGATATACTAGCACAAACTATTTTGTGAGTGCTCATAATCAAATTAGTATGCAGGGTACAAATACTTACACCATCTTTGTATGTAGTTTAGAGTTTAAATGTGAAGAAAGATTAAGTTAAGAATAAAAAGAATATATTTAACTAATAAGAATGTTTTATTTTATAAGATTATAAGGATAATTTAAATAAATCATTTAATGTAATTTAATAATTTAGCTATGCTAATTTGATAATTCTTTGTTTCTCACTTATTAACCGTAACCCCGTTCTTTGTTATACTCCATCACTGTTAAAAGAAGTAACCTCACACCTGAAAATCGCAAGAAGAGGCAATCAAGAAACTTGAATATTCGGAAGCATTAGAACTGCACTTGAAAATCATTTTGTGATATCCGAAAATCCAACAAGCGTTAACATCATAATCAAGAAACAAATCTTCATCAATCGAAGTATAATTAAGAACATTGAATTTTCAATTGTTTTGAGATACATGGATTTCGAATTTGAATCAAGAACACTTGTCTCATTCGTACACATGACCGGCTTTGAGGGGGAAGGACCACCGGCCAGGGTCCAATATTTCGAATGGCACGTTATTTTATTAAAAAAAACCTGATATGTATATGTTAAATATTTTTTTAATAGGGTATAGCCGTACAAACACTAACATGGGTCCACTTACAAATTATTTTTATGGTTTAGATTAGTTATTAGCTCATTGTCATTAGATTTAGAATTTAATGAGGTCAATATTGCAAAATTAGTGAATGGATATTTAGTTAATTTATAATTGAGTGAAATTATAATTACTAGTTAAACCATTCATCTGGTGAAACTCTTGAGTAGAGTATTATTGATGATATTTGATAATGTTTATTAGAGTGTAAGTCTATAATTATAAGACTCTTAACTCTTTATATGATGAAACTCTTTAGTAGAGTTTTATTGATGTCATTTGATGAGTTTTATAAGAGCTTAAGTACATAATTATTAAGACTCTTAACTCTTTAAAAAAACTCTTGGATACTTAGAAGACTATGTGTCATTTATGCAAAGGACACTAGAGAAATACAAGAGATATGATACAAGGAAAATACATGTATATATGAAGAGTTCTTGGAAAAGAAAAAATATTTGAAGATCTATGTGTTGGGTATTTAGAGATAAGTTTTCTCTACTCGATTCCATCACCTTCTTTTTCATATTTTCCATACTTTTAATACTATAATTTTATCTGATGTAACCTCGGGCGCGTAGCCATCTCTGGCAGTACAGACTGCTTCGGTTGTTGTACCCTTTGAGACAGACACGTCGTCTTTGTTAGAGGCACGAAATCTGTTTTAAGGGAAGCGTGTTAAACACGTGCCTCAGCTACAACCGTCAACATCGTTTGTTCTTTCTTGTAGCAAGGGATATTACAAGAAGGCCTTGTTCGAGCACAAAGTTGATTACTCTATCTTTTGAAGATCTTGCTAAGGAGACTACAAGATTATGTTACTAAAGATCAAGTTGAAGACTTTATCTTTTGAAGATATTGGTTTAAATCGATTGATTTATTTAAATATGTTGTAGTCCATATTTATCTTCGTTTAAATTTGTACACGGTTTATTTACTACAATTTTCCAAATGTTTAAAGGGAGTATCTTTATTTTTTTATTAGTTTTGTTAATAGAATTATGATTCATGTCCTATAAACTTAAAATAGATTTTGTGAGATTGTTGCTACAATCTTAAAAACCTTATTTATAAGGATTTTCGGTTCACGAAATGATTTATAATAAAAAAATTAGAGATTATGATCTTTTAAATTTTTTTTGGGAAATATTTATGTAGTACAACTTGTTGTGTTTAGATTTATTGAGATTGAGATACAATCTTAAATCCTATACCGTGGTACAAAACGAATAGTTTCGGTTCAATCGTTTGGTTTTCAAATGATTTACAATCGTTATTTTCTAACTTTTGTGTTAGATCGGGTTTATTAATGTAAACCATACGTTTTTTTGTAAACGTTAAATTTCTCTAACTCGTGTGTTAGACCGGAATTATGGGTGTAAACCATACTTTTTTGTAAACGTTAAATTCTCTTGAGTAGAGTTTTAATATCTTTAAATAAGAGTTTTTTGTTACTTAATTAGAGTTTTATGTCTCTAATTAAATCTCTATTTAAAATAGACTCTTAATCCATCTATGGATTTATAGCACAAACTTTAGTGATTCTAAGTGTTAGACTGGTTTATATGTATTTGATATAAACTAATATGCCTTATAATGATTTTTATAATAATATATTTCTAAATGAGCTAGTTAGAATTGGGTTTTATATATAAACTTATATGTTTTATAACGATTTCTGTAATTGTTTATTTCTAATGAGCTTGTTAGAACCTATTAGTATGATAATGGTTATTATAATCATTTATTTCTAACAAGTATGTTAGAACATATTTATTGATAAGATTTATAACAATTTTTGTAATTGTTTATTTCTAACAAAAGTGTTAGAAACAGTTTATAAAAAAATGCAAATGATTTTGTAATCATTTGTCTTCTAAAATTCGTGTTAGAAACGGTTCATCAAAAAGTGTTTGTTTGAAAGCAATTTTTAGTTGCTTACTTTTTAACAAGTGTCTTAGAAGTGACTTATGTATATGAATCATATACGTGTTTATAACAAGTCGAATAACATTTAGTGGAAATGTTAATATTTCTAACATGCGCATTAGATTTTTTTTCATTTTAACATGATTGTTAAAAATGGTTAGAATACAAATGCTTTGAAATGTTTTATGTAAACATTTTATATAAGTAATTTGTTGTAGAATTGATTTTAGTGAATATAAACACATTAATGCTTTGCATGGTTTAGAAATAAAAAGTCATACATTGAAGTTGATGTTTGATTGGCTTCAAGAATTAAATCAACATAAAGTGATGGTGTTGTTGTATGGGATTTATCACTAACTTTAATTTGTATTTCTAATCCAAATGGTCATGTTATATATATATAATGACTTAAATTTTCTAACACGTGTGTTAGAAAATGTGTATCACAAATACAAGGTTAGAGATTGTTCATTATATAAGTCATAATGAATGGAAATGTTTTATGTAAACATTTAATTGCCTATGTGTGCATTAAAAATGATGAGAAATGGTTTATTTTATAAACTTTATCATGGAAAATGTTTTATGTAAACGTTCGATTCTATATGTACAGTTATAACATTTTTTTCTAACATGCGTGTTAGAAAACATTTAGTACATGTGTAGTAAAACTAAATAATATAAAACCATTTGATATTTTGAGTTTTGATATATGTTTTCATAAACCCTAATTGATATTATTAATATAGTATATTGCAAAACTAAGGAAATGTTTTAAAGTGATTTTTAAAACAAACTTTTGCATAGTATTTATAATTCAAATGGTTCGCCACTCTTGCTAGAAGAGCATATGGTGAACAAAGTAACAATCTCATGGATATTATTTGGTGGAAAACAACTTGGTGTTTTTGTGAGCAAATTTAATTTTTCAAGTTCACTACTTAAATGTAGTCTTTGTAACAACTTGGTGTTGTTTTATGTAGAATTGTCCAAGTTTAAAGTTTCAAGATGAAATGAGAAACTTGTACTTACAAGTGCATGGAGTCTTATTGAGGGAGTATCTCAAGACATGCCATGGGACGATATCGTTGATTAGATTTTGGTCAGATTATAAAGTGTTGAAGATAAAAGCACTTTGATATTTGATGTCTACATATCGTCTATGCTTCCGATTAAATTTCAAAAGTGTTTGGCACTTATGATTTAGTTTCTAATGTATTTTATTGTTTTGTGTTCAATATCTTCGGATAACACATGCCATTTTTTACAAAGAAATAAGTCACTAATATTTGTGCATATAACTTATTTTAGTGGAAAGTAATTTTAACGTCAACTATACACTGTTTAAAAGAATATGGCTTTAAACGGATAGTACATGAAAATATTTGGACATAAACAACTTGACAGTTGTTGCATTGACTAAAAGTCAAAGATGAAACATCAAATGTATAACCATATCATGAGAGAATAATGAAAGAACATACTGAGTGTATTGAGATGAAATACACAAACAAGATCCATGTCGACATACTTCGGTAGAAGTCATTGGAAGTACTATATGTTATTGTATACCTTTAATAAATCTTGTGAGATTTGTTCCGAGTGATCTATACGTAGATGCGTCTACCACTTGATTATTGTTAGAACTATATGGAGATTTTATCTTCGTTTGGGAGAGCATCTTAAATATACATATCTCTTAATGAATAACAATAGATGTGTGCAAATTACTTATGGCAAAATTATGAATGCCATGTTTGTTGAGTGTCGATCTAGTTGACTCTATCTCACACATAATAATGATTGTAGACGAGGAACCTTCATCTTGTTCGTGATGAATCTGTTTACCAAGTGACTTAGATTAATACATATGTTTCAGTCCTTATGAGTTAATGGTAAAGCATTGGAGATCAAACGTAAACAAGTTATGTTCCTTAATTGAATGATAAAGTTTAGCTATGTGCTATATACAATAATTTGTGAGAACTTCCTAAATATTGATGTTTTAGGATTATGAATAAGTCTCATATTTTGTCTTAACAAGGGATGAATGTTGCAAGGTGATATTATGATATCCTTAGGGCTGTGAAAAATCAGAATGATCCATCTTCTCTTCACATGCTTAAGTATTGTAGTCTGAAGCATGCTAGACTAGTACTTGGTTAATTATGGATCTTAATGAAGACTAATTAACTCTGAACATTAAAATATGTACGAACACAAAAAGAATTTGTGTATAGACAAAGTTGAAGGAGAATTTTCATTCATTATAAGGAAAAGACATGTAACTTTTGTAGGGTTTTCCGAAAACTAATGAGGAGAACTCATTGTCTAGGCTTATTCTATATGGTAAATAAGAATCATTCTACAATGGTATGTGTTGTTTTGGTCAGCTTATGTAAGCTAATGCAATATGATTAAATTCACTGATACAATGAGGTTGATCCTGTTCAATCATATGTGTATAAAGGTCGTCATAAGCGAAGTTACGGAAATGTTGATCAAATGGTAAGAAATGTGGGGTAGGATTCATTTAAGAAAACAACCCTATAAGGGTATGTAGAAATGGTTTTTGTTACTCCATCTGGATGTTATCCAATAATACTTAAATATGGGGGTGCTTGCATTTGTGCCATAATATTTTGGCAATAAGGATTTTTAATCCAATCTAACATTACAAACAGACGACTAAGTGGAAGACACAAAGGTCATAGTGCATAACGGAGATGTGTTTGCCTAAAATTACAAATGTATCATTCTCAGACAAAGAGTATAACCGGATTCAGGTGGCCACTGAGTTTATAGTCTTAGAAATTGACAATAGGCAATGTTAACTTTCGAGTTACGAACACGTCAAGACAATTGATCTCAACACTAAAATTATCTTCAGTGACTTGTCAATGACAAAGATAATGTTATGGATCCAACAACTTGAGGGTTTTATAGAGATCAAGTTGTGGAATGAGACTAAAGCCCATAGAAAAAGGGTGTGTGAAGGAAACCTAACTTAGTTGACTGGAGATCCCAAGATCTCAGTTCAATAGGGCAACGAATTCATATGCCTAAGGGTGGTCACTGTTGGGGCATAGCTGATATGCATAAGCTAGTATATATGGTTATATATACCCCCTAAACGATAAAAGGGTGTTTAAACACGTCCTAGTTCATTCCTATGAAATTAAGTGACCAATTGTGAGGCTAAGCATATTATGTGGTAAATGATTTTGTGTAGTCATGGTAACCATAATGCTTTTAATGATTTAAAGAGAATCACATATGTTAGAGAAAAGTGGGGTCGCTTCGAATGGAATTGAGAGCACAATTCCAAGAGCTCACGCAGAACCAGGAAAGTGTTCCACGACCATTATTGGACACAACTATGAGGAGATGACCCGGCTAAGGAGAGTATTGTGTGAAGTGTATTTTCGTCTACACAAATGGGGGTTTGTTCAAGGGCATCGCGTCTACAAACCGATAGAAGACTGTAGTATTTGTCGTAAAACGGGTTCTAAAACCCGCTCCGTTTTGTAATGCAAGTTATGATGATCGTTACGCATTTATGTTAAGCATTGAAATCTTGTTATTAGTATTAAGTAATAAATAATAATAATAAAGTTTAAAAATAAAGTTTAAGTAAATAATAAAGTTTAAATAATAAAGTTTAAGTAAATAATAATAACATAAATTAAATAATAAAAATTAAAATAGGAAAAGCGGTGTGGACCGTGGTTATCGAACCCTGGTCTCCACCCAAATCAAACACCCATCACACCACTGCACTATACACACACATCTGCTATAATCCCAAACCGAATTCTATTTGTACCAAAACAATATTTGAAATTTAGTTCAAGAACACCCGCCTAGTAACGGCTGCCATCTTCGTCAATCATCAAAATCTACGTTTCTGTTACGAATTAAACTAAAGAAACGTTTCCCAAATCATATGCTAGACTCAATCAATGGGTCAATAATGATCAATTCAATTATGTAATCATCATGGCATTATATTCCTTGACCGAAACAGTTGAAACCGAAATTTAAACTCAAACCAGCTTTTGCCTATAAATAGCGATCTTTGAACCTTGTAGAACTCGCTCACTCTCACAAGCAAACTCTCTAAACGCTCAGAAGGCTCTCTGCTTCAAATTAACACTCGCCGGAAAAGTGCATGTCGCCGGAAAACTTCGTCGGAGAACAGGAAAACCATCTCTGATTGGTATATCTTATACTCATTTCCTTTTCGTTGATTAATTTTAAATCTCGTCTGTAGTAGGTTATAGATAGATTGTTAAACATCACAAATAAATCAGGGTTCTAACATTATGTGTTTCTAAACGAAGAAGATGGAACAGACCTTGTGTGTATATGAATTTAAAACCGGTAAATACACCGGGTTAGACACACATTCTAGTGGTGGACTATGTGCATTTGAAACATATGGTGCCGGTTCGAGTCTCACACACAGTTCCGATTTCCTACAATATACCAACCCTTTTTAATACTTATATATACATTCAGTAAGTGTATAAATATAAAAATCATATATACCGAGTTAGTCACACAGCCCAATTGGTCGGGCTATGTGCAACACGAAGCTCAGGTCACGGGTTCGAGTCCAGTCGGTTACATGTTTATGAAATTATCAGATCTTTTTAAATAAAATCAGAATATAGTTGAACTTAATATGTGTATATATGTAATTAAAAACGGATATATTTCGAGTTAGACATGTAGCTCAGTTGGTAGAGCTGCGTGCACGTATACGAGAGGTCACGCGTTCGAGTCCCACACACTGCGTATAATTCCGAATTCGACCGGTTCGACCCGCTGAAGGGTATTTTAATTAACCTTTTTTCTTTATTTTTCTCCAAAATCCATAAAATATATATATATATATATATATATATATATATATATATATATATATATATATATGAGTTCTTTTTAAGCACAAAACTTAGTAATAAATACTATAAAATTATCTAAAAAGTCTAATAAAATTCAGTAAATAAAAATACTAATTTAAAATAAAAGAAATATATTGACCAAATTATTACATGAATATTTAGGTTAGTTTTCCCATCGGTTGGAATCTTTAAATCATGCGCGCTCGTTATCAAATCAAGAACGCACCCACTGTGAATGAATTCCTACAAACTTCCCCTTTTTATTCATGTTTTGGGGTGTATCATGTGTCTTTTATTTATATCTTTTATTCAAACACTTATGCTACTACCATTATATGAACTAACGTGCTATGTGATATTTGGATTATTGTTATTTGTGATTATACTTTCTCATTTCAGTCAAGCTTTCACATTAGGCCCATCAGTTCCCTATTTCATACTGGTAGAGCACCGCGTTGCCTAATTCGATCGGCTCCGTTTGATTGAGCCTTGATCTCACAGTTCATCATTTATCATGCTCATGTGTACATTGCTAGATGTCTATGTGGTTTGTGGATAGTATACATATACGTTTGCTCATATTTGGTTTATGCACATTTTATTAAATTAATCAACATATCATTTCTTTCAAATGTTTAAACGGGATTCACTCGCCAACTTTTGTTGACCCAAAACTCTATTTTTACACATGATACAGGTGAACCGGTTGAAGCAAGGAACACATAGGATTGGGCCTTAGAAGATAAATAAAGCATTATTTGAATGTTATTTTAGAACATTTTGTGCTTGTAGGGTTTATGTGTTTGTTGGAATTTTTCCCCTTTAATCTGGAATAATAAATATGAAACTTTATTATAGTAAAAGTCATGAGCTTTGATGAAAACCCAATCATGGCCCGACTACCATATCCATTGCGGGTTAGGGTGTGACAGATTGGTATCAGAGATTTTGACTATAGGGATATATTATAGGTTATTAGACCCTTAGAGCCTGTACTATAGTCGATTAGATTTTAATTGCTTACGTGTTAATTGGTTACATGCAAACTCATAATATTTACTTGTTTTACATTTATCTCACACACAAATGCATGCAAGCACTCTCACTACTGTATGATTTTGTGTGATATTCAATGTGATATACATATTGTTAACATAACATGCTTACATATATACGCATCACGCGCGATTCAATTTTCACATATTTGAACATTTTCCATGCTTCCTTTCTCAAAATTTGTGATGTTTTCATTTTTCAAATCTCATCAAAGTGAGTTCTACGAAGGGCATGTAGTAACTGGAAGGGTACAAGTACCGGTAGTTGAAACGTCCTGTCTAGAATTGGCATTCGTATAAATCCAATATAACGGACCAGTTTGCCTACATGGGGACTAACGATGAGAGTACGAAGAACCTATAGGCCAAAGCATGTCACACCAAACGTCGTGTAAACTAACCCCACTTTGAGTTGTCACTGTGTCTACACCAGGACACCTTTCGATTTTATATCTCGCAATCATGTTTTACGATTTTCATTCAGGTGGTGCAAGTGCTAACATGCCAAAACCAATGTGAAACCTACAAAGCCCAGTAGTCATGGGGACCCACATGACTACCTAGGCCAAGTATGGGGGACATATGGAGGCCCAAACATGAGCAAGGCCCAAGACATCCTATGGATGTAGTGAATTTATTTTTCTCATTTGTTTTGTGGATGTTAATTTCTAAATGCGACACGTGACACCTATACGCGAAACTCATAATCTCGTTACGCATTTCCTGTAGATGTCTTCTAGGCACTCTCGTAGAGGTAGGAGATCAGGAAAATCCGGCGAGCGCATGGCTACTCAAATAGCCCAACAAATGGCCGTTGTGATTCCCGATATCGTAATTCAGGTCCAACAAGCTCTCGCCACTAACCTTGTCAACCCAATCAACCAAGGGGACCAAAATACTGCCAACCCTCCCACAAGCACCACCAGGTGCACTTACAAGCACTTCAACTCATGTGACCCTCCAAAATACGAGGGAACTGAAGGGGTCACTGCTCTCCTTCGGTGGTTTGAAGAAATGGAGAGTACTTTTCTCAATTATGACTGCCCCAACGACCGTAAGGTTTGTTATGCTACTGGCCGTCTATTTGGGGTAGCATTAACTTGGTGGAATGCCGAAAAAGGCAGAAGAGGCACTGAAGCCGCTGTAGCACTAACTTGAGAGCAACTTCGAGAACTCATGACAAGACGCTTCTGCCCAAGAAGCGAAATTAAGAAGCTGGAAGATGAGTTCTACTTCCTAAAACAAAACGAGGGAGACCATATAACCTACAACAAAAGGTTTCTTAAGTTGAATCAAATGGTTCTGAATCTATTTACTCCTCTTTACCGTTTGATCGAACATTACATTCGGGGTCTTCCTTCGACGATTCAGGATTCTGTGATGAGTACCGTGCCTACAACTTTGGAAGCAGCAATGGAGCTAGCTATTGAGCTCACCGAAAACCACATCAGGAATGGGGATTTCAAGTACAAGAAGAAGCAGGATGCAAGTAGCAAAACATCAACCGAAACCCCCAACCCAACGCAAGCCGAATCCTCTTCCTAATCACTGCCAAGAGAAAGCAAAACGGGAAAAATTTTGTTGTCACTCAAACCAGTCAACCAACGCCACAAGCCATACCCCACCAAGCCATCCCAATCACCCAAGTGGCACCCAACTCAACATACCCAAACAAGAAACCCTACACTAGTCCCCACCCTTAATGCAACACCTGTCATTATCACCATCAACCCACCTTACCTTGCCGACTGTGTGCAAATTATGGGCGTTATGGTCATTTGAGTAACACATGTCATACTCCTCAAAAGCAAGCTCCACTACCTGCCCAAAGTATGACCCAACCCTATCAACAACCTCATCATCCCATGGTTCCATATGTTCGAGCTTGCTTTAATTGTGGCGACCCTACCCACTTCAAAAACACGTGCCCTAGGCTGGTTAACATCATTAACGCTCAAGCCCAAGCAAACCCAGTTAACCAAGCGAACCAGGCAAACCGAGCACCCCCACTAGCAAGAGGGAGAGCCTACAACATCAACGCAAACCTAGTTGAGGTCAATGACGGTGCGAACGAACAACCTAACTAGCCTTTCTCCCATCATGAAGACTCAAGACTTTGCACCATCTGTTTATTTTATTCCCAATCTAAGCTTAAATAAATTCCATTTCTTGTTTTGACTATTCAAGTTACCATTGTTTACAATTTGGGTATTAATGTTTCAAGATTTTCTTATTTCATATTAATGCCATTAACGCAATTTATATCACGTTATGCCAATTTGTTTCATACATGTCTCTATTCATCGATTAAATTTCATGTTATCATACATCATGACGAACCCCGTCTCATCATTTAGGGAAGTTGGGTCGTGTCTCACTTTTTCATAGACTGACCACTTCCTCATAACACACGAGGGAGGTATCGCCGTCATTCAGTCTCGCTTTCCTCGGATTCGAGACTCAAAGCATTAGCAGTTGTGTTTGTTTATGTTTGGTAGATTCTAGGACAAGTCACATAGAGCTAATCATGACTTAATAACAAGGCCGATGAAAATTTGACAAGGATATGGTGGATACGCCGCAGGTACTTCCTATATATAAGTGTTCTTGTCAAGTGATCAAAAGCATTGTTAGACGGCTATGGGAAGTTGCGTGTATGTAGTGTCAATCTCAATTTGGATAACGATGTAGTTGATGACTCCGTTTTGTGATGTAACCTTACCATTTTGACGCTTCGATTTTCTCAAAACCCTTCTATCATGAAACCATATCCAGTTAGTTATCTCCGTGTCACAACGCTTTTCACTTCTACACCTCAGGCATCAAAAAGTGATTCCTGTAACAGGAATTCAACCCTTACTAGGAACGTTACCGCCTCAATAAAAATAAAAAAATCACACTCACCTGATTATGTATATCCTTAGCATCATCTCGGATCGAGATGGGCATTTCACTTCATGCACATGGCAAGTTGTACAATCAGCGTTAGGACTTGATTAGACCCCAGTACCGCTTTTCATCCTCAAACTGATGGTCAATCTGGGCGCAAAATTCAGACTCCTGAAGGCATGTTATGATCATGCTTTATCAACTTCAAGGGAAATTAGGATACCAATCTACCATTGGTCGAATTCTCAGCTATCACTTTAGCATCTGTATAGATCCTTTTGAAGCATTATACAGTCGTAACTGCCGATTGTCAGTGCCTTGTTGACGAAAACCTCTATTTACCGTTGGAAGATATTCAGATTGACGAGTCGATACATTTTGTAGAACGACCTATAGAAATTATGGACTTCGGTGTTGAAGACAAAGTCGAATTACGATAGTCAGGGTGCGTTGGGAGTCAAAACGAGGACCTGAGTGGGAACGCGAAGACTCAATACGCGAAAAATACCCTCACCTCATCCAAGTGAAGCCTATCACTACTTAAATTCCGGGACGAAATTTCTAAAAGTATGGGATACTGTAACATTTGTCGTAAAACGGGTTCTAAAACCCGTTCCGTTTTGTAATGCAAGTTATGATGATCGTTACACATTTATGTTAAGCACTGAAATCTTGTTATTAGTATTAAGTAATAAACAATAATAATAATAATAATAATAATAATAATAATAATAATAATAATAATAATAATAATAATAATAATAATAATAATAATAAAGTTTAAGTAAATAATAAAGTTTAAATAATAATAACATAAATTAAATAATAAAAATTAAAATAGGAAAAGGGGTGTGGACCACGGGTATCGAACCCGGTTCTCCACCAAAATCAAACACCCATCACACCACTTCACTACACACACATCTGCTATAATCCCAAACCGAATTCTATTTGTACCAAAACAATATTTGAAATTTAGTTCAAGAACACCCGCCTAGTAACGGCTGCCATCTTCATCAATCATCAAAATCTACGTTTCTGTTACGAATTAAACTAAAGAAACGTTTCCCAAATCATATGCTAGACTCAATCAATGGGTCAATAATGACCAATTCAATTATGTAATCATCATGGCATTATATTCCTTGACCGAAACAGTTGAAACCGAAACTTAAACTCAAACCAGCTTTTGCCTATAAATAGCGATCCTTGAACCTTGTAGAACTCGCTCACTCTCACAAGCAAACTCTCTAAACGCTCAGAAGGCTCTCTGCTTCAAATTAACACTCGCCGGAAAATTGCACGTCGTTGAAAAACTTCGTCGGAGATCAGGAAAACCATCTATGATTGGTATATCTTAAACTCATTTTCCTTTTCATTGATTAATTTTAAATCTCGTCTGTAGTAGGTTATAGATTAGATTGTTAAACATCACAAATAAATCAAGGTTCTAACATTCTGTGTTTCTAAACGAAGAAGATGGAACAGACCTTGTGTGTATATGAATTTAAAACCGGTAAATACACCGGGTTAGACACACATTCCAGTAGTGGACTGTGTGTATTTGAAACATATGGTGCCGGTTCGAGTCTCACACAGAGTTCCGATTTCCTACAATATACTAACCCTTTTTAATACTTATATATATAAACTTTCAGTAAGTGTATAAATTTAATAAAAATCATATATACCAGGTTAGTCACACAGCCCAATTGGTGGGGCTGTGTGCAACACGAACCTCAGGTCGCGGGTTCGAGTCCGGTCGGTTACATGTTTATGAAATTATCAAATCTTTTTAAATAAAATCAGAATATAGTTTAACTTAATATGTGTATATATGTAATTAAAAACGGATATATTCCAAGTTAAACACGTAGCTCAGTTGGAAGAGCTGCGTGCACGTATACGAGAGGTCACGCGTTCGAGTCCCACACGCTGCGTATAATTCCGAATTCGACCGGTTCGACCCGCTGAAGGGTATATTTTTTTAATTAACCTTTTTCTTTATATATATATATATATGTGTGTGTGTGTGTGTGTGTGTTCTTTTTAAGCACAAAACTTAGTAATAAATACTATAAAATTATCTAAAAAGTCTAATAAAATTCAGTAAATAAAACTAATTTAAAATAAAAGAAATATATTGACCGAATTATTACATGAATATTTAGGTTAGTTTTCCCATCGGTTGGAATCTTTAAATCATGCGCGCTCGTTATCAAATCAAGAACGCACCCACTGTGAATGAATTCCTACAAACTTCCCCTTTTTATTCATGTTTTGGGGTGTTTTATGTGTCGTTTATTTATATCTTTTATTCAAACACTTGTGCTACTACCATTATATTAACTAACGTGCTATGTGATATTTGGATTATTGTTATTTGTGATTATACTTTCTCATTTCAGTCAAGCTTTCACATTAGGCCCATCAGTTCCCTATTTCATATGGGTAGAGCACCGCGTTGTCTAATTCGATCGGCTTCGTTTGATTGAGCCTTGATCTCACTGTTCATCATTTATCATGCTCATGTGTACATTGCTAGATGTGTATGTGGTTTGTGGATAGTATACATATACGTTTACTCATATTTGGTTTATGCACATTTTTATTAAATTAATCAACATATCATTTCTTTCAAATGTTTAAACGGGATTCACTCGCCAACTTTTGTTGACCCAAAACTCTATTTCTACACATGATACAGGTGAACAGGTTGAAGCAAGGAAAACATAGGATTGGGCCTTAGAAGATAAATAAAGCATTATTTGAATGTTATTTTAGAACATTTTGTGCTTGTAGGGTTTATATGTTTGTTGGAATTTTTTTCCCTTTAATTTGGAATAATAAATATGAAACTTTATTATAGTAAATGTCATGAGCTTTGATGAAAACCCAATCATGACCCGACTACCATATCGTTGTGCGTTAGGGTGTGACAGACTAAGTATGCTTCACAAAGGAAGGTTCAAAGCTAATACCTACCTATCCTACAATACTCAATTGTCGAGGTTGCGTTGGAAGTTTTATGTGTTTTGAACGATCTCCATTCATGTGGGGATTAATGGAAAATTAGTGAATAGATATTTAGTTAATTTATAATTGAGTGAAATTATAATTACTAGTTAAACTATTCATATGGTAAAACTCTTGAGTAGAGTATTATTGATGACATTTGATGATGTTTACTAGAGTTTAGGTCTATAATTATAAGACTCTTAACTCTTTATATGGTGAAACTCTTGAGTAGAGTTTTATTGATGTCATTTGATGAGTTTTATGAGAGTTTAAGTATATAATTATTGAGACTCTTAACTCTTTAAAAAAAGCTCTTGGATACTTAGAAGACTATGTGTCTTTTATGCAAAGGACACTAGAGAAATACAAGAGATATGATACAAGGAAAATACGTGTATATATGAAGAGTTCTTGGAAAAGAAAAAATATTGAAGATCCATGTGTTGGATATTTAGAGATAAGTTTTCTCTACTCTATTCCGTCACCTTCTTTTTCATATTTTCCGTACTTTTAACACTATAATTTTATCTGATGTAACCTCGGGCGCGTGGCCATCTACGGCAGTACAGACTGCTTCGGTTGTTGTACCCTTTGAGACAGACGCGTCGTCTTTGTTAGAGGCACGAAATCTGTTTTAAGGGAAGCGTGTTAAACACGTGCCTCAGCTACAACCGTCAACATCATTTGTTCTTTCTTGTAGCAAGGGATATTACAAGAAGGCCTTGTTCGAGCACAAAGTTGATTACTCTATCTTTGGAAGATCTTGCTAAGGTGACTACAAGATTACGTTACTAAAGATCAAGTTGAAGACTTTATCTTTTGAAGATATTGGTTTGAATCGATTTATTTATTTAAATATGTTGTAGCCCGTATTTATCTTCGTTTGAATTTGTACACGTTTATATACTACAATTTCCCAAATGTTTAAAGAGAGTATCTTTATTTTTTTATTAGTTTTGTTAATAAAATTGTGATCCATGTCCTACAGTCAATACCCAATTTCGTTAATGCCTAAGGACACGTTTTTTCAAGCTCGAACAAGGTATACGAATTTTCAATGCCAGCGTTGTTCGTACATATTACTTGTTTTATTCGCTTTAAATATTGTATTCAAACTTTTACAACTAATACGTACACCTAACCAATCTATCATAAATCATACACTTCAATCCTTACATTTTACAACACCTACCTACGTCATGCTTACAGCACCTTCCTACACCATACATACACCTTCCAACCATGTGTTGGATGATCGACTAGTCTATAATATGATTTGTAAAGTACACATGTTCAATCTATATTATGTTAAAAGATTATATGTTTAATTTACTTGTATACATATTTTCTTTTTGGTATTATACAAACACCGGCCTTGCACGTCTCCTACATGCAGTCCTTGCCATGTATATCGTAGGTCATAGCTTGTTTTGTATTACTTATACAAGTTATTAACCACAAATTCTATGTATGTATGTATGTGAGAAATCGAATATTTTGACTTTAGGGCTCATAGTTAAATGGGCTTTTGTCAATTTTGCGGAAAGGTTCTCAGAGTTGGTTCGACAAAATGCAAATTTTGGTTTTAATTGCTTGTATTTTTTACTTAAATTTTTTTCTTTGTTATTTTTAATTTATTATTAAAAAACAATCACTAGTGATGGGCATCCTTAGTAAAATCCATCACTAGTAATGGAATTAAGCTCGATGATGTGGTGGAACTTGATTGGGTGTTGCAAGTGATGAAAAACCATCACTAGTGGAGCGTCCCTATACCCCTAATAAGAGGGTCTTGCGGGCATGAGACGGTCGATTTTTGTTAGTGGAACTTGAGGGGGTGTTGTGTAAATAAGGAAAGTTTGTTGTTAAATAACTTTGGGAACAAGTTGTTTAAGGAGGAGACTCGAGGGATCTAGATGCAAAATTTACAATAAAAACCTACATCACCATTGAAGACCAAGATGTGGTTCTGTTGTGTTTTGTAGCAGCCGCAGATAGGAGAAAACGAAAGGCATGATTCGATAGTGATCCTTCCGGTTGATCTTGGTATATATTGACTAGAATTTTGTCTTTTAATCTCGCGCGGATTGGTTATGATGAAATATCATGTTCATGTCGTTAGGGTTTCGTGTACCGAAATCCGTCGGAAAGAAGAAGAAGAAGAAGAAGAAGAAGGAGGCGGTTGTGTTCTTAATTCCCATCGATTCCAGGTTAGTTGGATGTTGTTAATTCTCATGGTAATAAGGATTGATGCCATGCAAAATACCTTGTGAATGGTTCTTTTTTTTAGGTTGTGTGTAGACACACTTCACGGTGGAGCTCGGTTTGAACTCCTACTCGGTTCGAGGAACCTGCAAATCGCCTTGGTGCTAAGCGGTGTTGTGTGTTCTCATAGAGAAGCCTCAATTCACGTTACTGTTAATTTGGAGTGGATTGGAGGCACAGTTTCATCACTCTTTAGGTATCAAACTCAATGTCCTGTCTTTAGTTTGTCTAGGGTTATGGAGCTGTTAACATTTGTGAAGTGGGTCATGGTTCGGAGTGATGACATGAACCGAAGTTTGATTAATAATTAGGTAACACCATGGTTTTAATTGAAATGTGTTATAGGATGAACAGGGTGTAATGTTGAAGACGAGGTTAATTTGGGAGCACGTGTTTACCATAGGGATTGAAAAATCATATGTAAAAGTTGACTCATTTTGTCATCCACGAGTCAAGGTATGCTTACATACATATATGACATGCATGTTAACCCTCACACGTGAGGTATGTTAAACATGCATGGGGAAAGACTTTTGATGATGGTGATGGTGTGTTCATATGCTACATAATTAAATTGGATGAGTGGGGGATAGATTTAAGTATCGGTTTGACTTTGGATTGTCTGGAATAGTGCATGAGGATATATTAATTAAATCATGAGAAGCTTGCAAGTGTGGATGATTAACTGGTGAGGAGTTAATTAAACGGTTATGGTCAAGATGTATGTATAGGTCTTTGAGGGTTTGTTCATTTCTACAATTTTCTAGCTTCATGATACTCGTGTACTTCACTAAGATGTGCATGCATTCATGCATGAGAATGTCGTGGTTGATACGCATGGAGACTCGGTGCGGCTTCACGGGTTCGAATGGGTCCGGGGTGATCCAAACTTGACAACGCGCGTGTTAAGATTTCGTGTGGAGTTAGATGTGGGGGTGTTGATGAGTCAGATTATATGTTATTTATTTGAATATAATGTAACCACGGGCTACTTGGTTACATGTTTCGGGACGCGGTACACGATGATTAGCTTGCGGTTTTAGAAGCTTTGTAACCGGTGAGTTGTAATCCTCTTTTACTTAAATATTTTCAGGGCTAGCATGCATGCTTTTCAAGTGTCTCTCATACGTGTTACAAGTTATTTGATTTACGAGCTTTGAAATTCAAAAGGTTTTATAAATGTTTTCCTCGGTGAAAGGTTTTTGTAACGTATTAGTTCATTGGGCTTTATTTGTCGTACGTAAACGTATGACATTTTTTAGCGATGTCAAGGTTGTAGAGGTAGGTGTCGATATTTAAAGCACAACATAATTGGTCGTTTGGAATGTTAATTGGTAATTCTATCAAACCTCAGGTAGTAGTTATCGGGTAGTTGACGTGCTTTAGACATTGTATGTGTGTCTATGTGCTTTATGTGGTTTAGCATCCTTGAGGTGCTTGGTGCGGGTTACTCGTGATAGCGGCACTACCTTCGGGGTAGCATCAGGAGACGAGAAACATCCTTGAGGTGTTTAAATGAATAGCCTTTGTGGCAACACTTGAACCCTTCGGGGTTAATGTGCAGGTGACGGACTCTTTGGTCTCAAACTGGAGGAGACGAAACCCTGACAATGGCAACTGATGATAGCCTATGGGCAACAATTGATGTGTTAGCTTCTCACCTTATGTGCTTATGTGTTTCACGCTAGTTAAATGGTAGGTAAATGATGATTATTTGTGCAGTTGACGATTGGCGTTAAATGATGTGGGTGACGAATGATGTTCTATTATGCAGTTGTCGAGTGATGTTAGATTGTGTAGTTGTCGAACAAGGTTAAGTTAAAATTTTAGTTTTTAGGCTCTTAATTGTTATGTCCTAGATAAGGATTGGTTTGGTTGATCGTCCTATGAATAAAGATGCATTGTGGGTCGTCCTTTGGAGTTAGTAATCTAATCCACATTGGAAAGGATTACTTGTAGGATGATTGGACCTAGGATATAGGTGGAATTTTGGGACATCTTGGGTGATGACTTGGAGTCGTTAAACTTTAAAATGACGTCAACATATTTTAATAATAGTTGGTGATTTTTCATTGATACTGTTTTGGTTTTCAAATAAAGCATTTGGGATGTATTTTTTAATGTTCAACTTAAACTGTTAGAACTCACTTATCATAGCTGATTTTTGCATGTATGTTAGATTGTTTACAGGTTTGTGATTCGAGTCGATATTGCTTTTGACTAGCATATGGAATTACTCGTGATAGTGTAGAAGGCATTTGAGTTGTATAAACTAATAACGTTTTGAGTTTTTATAAATCATGTAATGTTTTTAATCATAAATTTCCTTTGTATAATTCGAGAAAAGTCTTGTTTTTAAATATGACACTATGATATACCTGATTTAATAGCCTTACATTATAGTAGCAACGAGTACTTGTTTCTGCATTTAATGTGTATGTATGTTGGGTGGATGGTGCCCATTGACGTAGGAAAATACCAATCATGTGCAACAAAGTATGGTTTTGTATTATATATAGGTCTTTGAGTCAGATCAACTTGTACATATACATGATTCTGCCACTTTATAAAATAGCCTTAGCAATTCCATCACTCACATTTTTCACAATCAGTACACATTAAAAACCAATCTTACATCTGCCCTTAACAATTTTACAATATTTCCAACTTGAATATGCCACTTTTTTTTTCACTTACACATACATGCATTCCCCAACATACATATCTATAGAAAAACTATCATATAAAAACCTATTCATTCCATAAAATTCAAATATCCCAACTACAAGTGCTATACAAGCAAATATCATAACAATATTCAAGTCTAGTACGTGAGTTGGTGCGTTGAGTGTTTAGGGAGACCGTCGAGTTATCCTACAAGGATGAACAAGGCGTATAAGTTATGGAGTTTGGTATTGAGTTAGATTAGGGTTTCAGGATAACATGAAAGCATGTGCATTGCAAGAAAATACATCTTGTCTAAAAGCACTTATTATGGACACTATTTTGGTTGTGTTTTCATGGCCGGGTACCGATCAACCCATTAGAATCCATAGTTTGAGGAATTTCGACTAACGTAAAACTGACCTTAATACATAACATTCAACCATGAGTTTGCTTGGTGTTATGATTCGGTTCTAGAGTATAATTATATATATATATATATACATATATATATATACACATATATATATACACATATATATATATACATATATATATATATATATATATAAATACAAGTATTTAGTCCAAGTCATATAATGTCATGCATGGAGGTAGGATGAATTCCATCCATTTAACCTCATTGTATGAATTATCCAAAGCTCATAATCATCAACTTAGTTAATGATTTTGGTTGGTCATAAATAAAATAAAGAATGTACAAGTAATTAATCATCTAAATCATCAAGTAACCAAGTGAAACTCAAACTAGACTAGGGCATTCCAATCATCGCAAATGTTTGGAGACTTGGTGTAGTTTAGACACTTTGTTACTAGTAAGTGTATTTGATGACTTAGGTTAATTAGATTGGAGCAATCTTTCTGAAATGAAGCCCCAACTCAAGTCTTTCAACATGCAAGTTAGTTGGGAACTTTTAATCTAACTTTGGACCTCAAATATGGTGGTGTTCCATTTTAGTCTACCATGGCAAATTTGTGGAAACATTCCTAGAGGTTATCCAAGTGGAATGAAAGAAGAAAACAAGAAGATATAATGAAGAAATTGAGTTGAAAGCTCACTTGAACACTTAGAATTTTCTGCTTAAACTTGAGAATTTCTTGATGATTTTGGTGTGTTTGAGAGTGATTTGGAGTTGTGGAAAGTGAAAATATGTTAGAGGATGCTTGGTTTTATAGGGGAATTAAGGTTTGTGGTTTAAAGAGGTTAAAAGGTGATTGGAGGAGAATGGCAGTAGAAAAGCTTGAAACCCGATTGGGTAAAATAACATGTTGCGGATGTATATTGGTCGCGCTACGCGACCAACATCACTCTCCCCGTCGCGTGGCGCGACAGCAGCTGTTTCCCAACATTTGAGGTTTTTGTTCAATTTTGGTCCCCTACACTTTGTAATTATGGTATTTTATGTCGTTTACACTTATTTTATCCCATTTTACGTATTAAAAGCTTAACAAAGTGGTGTATAAGTATGATGCATGTATGATTGATATGTCCAAGTATTTCGAGTCTTGATTTTACGTATAAACACTTATTCAACGATTGTTTGCGTATAACACAAGTATGTAACATGTATATGTGTAAAAGTGAATTTCCATTATGATCAAAGCCTCGGATTAAAAGATTTGAAAAAGAAATAAGAATAAAAGTTCCTAAAAATAGAAATACGAATATAATTTTTTTAAATATAGAAGGTACAGAAGTGTGAAGCATTACAAACAGTTTAAATAAAATATTCAATTTTTATCATATAACCATAGTTTAACAGCAAACATGCACACCAACTTCAATCATAAGTAAACATCAATTTGTGAAGCAAACCACACTATCAACTGCCAAATACTACGTTAGACATGCTTATACCGGCATAAGACTCCATATCTATTACGTCGTCACGCTCACAAGACCCAACGATAATGCTATCAACAACTTTCTTACTATCAATCATTTAACACTAATCATAAATTATTTAGATATACAAACTTAATCAATAAGTAAAAAAACCTAAAATCAGTCAACTAATAGTCACACAACATTAAGTACTCCATAGTGCAATACCATTTAAGATAGCATGTATATCAGCCCAAAATAGTAAAAAGAATGCATTTAGAACTCACCAAGGAATTAACTTCGTGGTATCAACAATGTACAACTCTGACGCTTAGTGCTAATCAACTGGTAAATTACTTGCAAAAGTTATATTAACATTTACTCTTGAAACCTAGAGAAAAGTAAGCTTTTTCCAAGCCATTGACATGTAATCTTCCTATGTGGGCAACAATTCGCCACAACATTTTTTGCTCCAATCAACATTCCGCTGGTTATTACAATACGTCCATTAATACATTTCGCTACACAAGAAATAATTTTAGCTGAGAACATACTTTCTGTTGGGTACAGACATTTCGCTAGAATGAAAATTTTGCCAGGAACATACTATTCGCTAGGAATCAATAAATTTGTAAAATCATACTTTTCGCTAAGGGTTGGTGAAATGTTACCTGAAGAACCTAGAGAGTAACAGTGGCAGTTGTACTAGATCTGATCTCGTTGTACGTCAAAATCTAAACTTTAATATTGGAAATGCATTAAAATTGATCCACAAATCATTTTATGCATTAACAATCATAAACTTGTAACATTTTACGTGGTTTTCATACTTTTTAGAAAATCCTAAAATGAGCGTGAATCTTCAATGAACAGCCCACGAACACCCTCAAACTTACACCACAATGCCTGAATCTTGATGTAGAACATTCCAGAGATAATCCCCTTCGATTTTACACATTAATCGATGTTAAGAACCCCCCCCCCCTCCTCCGACTTCACTTTTTTTGTCTTTCTAAGCAACTTGGTCAGTGAATGAGAATGGAAGAAGGTCACCATGCATATTTCCATATTAAGGTTTTAGGCTGTGCAGTATCATGCCCTTAGTGGACTTGTCACAAATTTCCCATAATGGGCCTTTTCAATGGCCACCCCCTTTATTCCATGACTTGGGGTTTCATTCCATAACTTGTGTCGTCACCCATTATTCAAAATTCGGATGTTATATAGAAATTAATGGAAATGAAGAGTGAAAGCGAGCGGAAGTTTGGTGACAGAGCAACGACATCCACAATGTCGGTAGTGACCGACTCACTGGTAGATTTAATTGTAGGTTAGGGTTTCGCTAAACTTCACCACTTGAGGAGAATGAGAGAGACATATTGTCCTTCGTTCTTAGTAAGGATGGTAACAAGGCGGATTGGTATAGGTTTTGATAATCCCAACCCCATATTGTCCTTCGTTCTTAGTAAGGATGGTAACAAGGCGGATTGGTATAGGTTTTGATAATCCCAACCCCATAGCCAATTGTAAAACAGTGTCTCATACCCGATCCAATACTTGTCAAGTATTTATCCGATAATTACTCATCAGGTTTCAGGATTACCTATTGGGTTTTTCAAAATAAAATCTTACAATTCTATTTTTTTTTTCTACCACATCCATTAATCAGTTTCATATATGCATCCTACTCTCCAAAAGCTAATATAAATTTTAAAGATATATAAACAATATATATATATATATATATATAGGTTTGTATCCACATGACATTTAGATTAACGGATTAGTACTAAATATGTAAAAAAAGATAATTTTGGGTATATCATCAAGAAGATAGGTATATGTTTTCAGGTAAATAGGTATATATTTTTAGGTAATTGGGTCTGGAAATAGGCATATCACTTATCTCATACTCATCACATACCCGTAAATATTTTTAAATCTAATCTCATATCTGGTCCTAAACTCGTCCTAAATGTTTTAGGTTTCGGGTTTATCCCTTATGTTCGGGTTTGATTGTTGTCCTTAGTTCTATGTTGATGGACAACTGCTACAGTAGCAATGGTTAAACGACGACGCATAGCGGCCGTAAGGCCACTTGCAAACCTCGCGAAACAGCTACAGTGAGTGACCATGTTAGTAATTTTTTGTGTAATCTTGGTTAAATAAACATAGAAGGATTTTGGATATTAATAAGAAAAACAAGTGGTAGTTAACCAGAGCACAACATCGGTATTGAAGGACAATGTTGATTTTGAAACTAGATTAACATTTATTTTACATCCCTTGATGGAAGAGATGATTTGTAGTAAAGTAAGTGGTTACCAAAAGTTTTCGACTTAAACGGCACCATCATTAAATGGGTTGTGTTTACATGTTAAACGTATTGTAGTGTATACCTATTTATTAAAGATGTTTGTACTAACATGTAAACTTATTGTAGAGTATACCTCTTTATTAAATATGTTTTTATTAACATGTAAGCTTGTTGTAGCGTATGCCTATTTATTAAAGATGTTTGTATTAACTAGTGTTTTTTATACCGTGTGTATGAACCCGGCCTGATAAGTTCATTGTTGTGTACACATGCTTTATAATATTTCAAATGAATTATTTAATCTCCATTTACTTCATCAAAATTAATAAGAATATAAAGTAAACATGTATTCTTTATTTAAATATTAATCACGTTGCGAGCGTATAGCAATAAACCGCGTGTGCACGTCCTACAATAATTGTTTTCCCGGCAATATATGATTGCGGCGAAGTTTCGACCTTCCATGTAACTCATTTTCATGATCTTACACACGCCACGACACGAGTAGGGCTAATTCATTTTTATCCGAAACCCAACCTAAAGTTGAAGCCACCTGAACCCGAATCAGAGAATACTTGAAAAACCCGAACCTTGTGACATTTGTGTAAATCGGGTTTCGAAAACCCGCCTCATTTTATCAATCAAAGAATTTTTGTTTATGTCGTTAGTTATCTAATTATAGGTTTAAAGAAATAATATAATATAACACATTAATTAAATAAGATAAATCAATTAATTAATAAATACTTATAATAATTCAAAAAGGTTTAATAAAAACAAATAAAGGAAAACGGTTTTAAAATAAATGGGTGAACCGGGAATCGAAACCGGGTTCCCCCAGTTGCACACACACCACCAACACCACTAGACTACACACACACCTTGCATCAGATCCCGCATAGCATGATACATATATCCAAGCTACCGAGCGGGAGAACCTGTAACTGAAACCGGAATCATCGCAATCCTTCATACGCGGCTTTCCTTTTTCTTTCAAAATTTCCGACAGCTGGCCAATCTATTCTTGGTAAACTTCTCGGATGCGATTGAACTGGCAATCAATCCGAGCCAAATTGCCAAAAACCAATCCCTCGATCACCCCCTATATATACCAGTCGAATTCCCCAACTAAACTCGCTCATACCCTCAATTCACTCTCTAAACCCACTGTCGTCGGAAAGCCCTGGCCATCGGAGAAACCACTGGAATTGTCGGAACCCACCCACCGGAATAATCGGAACCCACCCGCCGGAAAAAATCGTGATTTCTCCACTTCTGTTCTTCGGTAGACTTTTGCTCTTTTTATTTAAATATTACTTAGTTATCTTAGCATATTGATGATTTAATCGGAATTGAAAAAGTTTAAAACGGGCGGGTATGATTCTGGGTGAAATTCAAATTGAAGATGACGAAGTGAAACTCGTGTTTTATATATTTAAATTATAAGTTTCAACCAGGTTAGACACACAGTCCAATGGTGGACTGTGTGCAAACATACCCACATGTCACAGGTTCGAATTCGTGCACGCCCACCGGCCCGATCACTCTCAAAGCTTTTTAATTTGATCATTTTCTGAAACAACACATTTAGTGTATAAGTATATTTAAATCACGAGACTTGTCGGGTTAGACACCCAGCCCAGTTGGTCGGGCTGGGTGCATAACATCACCGAGGTCACCGGTTCAAGTCCCCTGACTCACACCGGTCGGACCATTTAATTCCCTTTTTAAAATCTGATTAAAAATTTAATGAACTTAATATGTGTATAAGAATAATTAAATCCAGATTCTTTCGGGTTAGACACGTAGCTCAGTTGAAAGAGTTGCGTGCATGCAACCGAGAGGTCACGGGTTCGAGCCTCACCACACGCATTAGGCTCATCACTTCCTCGTGGGATACATGTTGAGCATCAGGTGCCTCATTAGATCGGCTCTGTTTGATTGAGTCTTGATCTCAAGTACATCATGCATCATATCATGTGTTCATTCAATGTGGTTTGTGATTGGTTATATATATACATCTATTCACATATGATTCATACACAATTTTATTTAAACAACAATATAATTCAATTATTCAAATGTTTTGTTAAGGTTCACTCACTAACTTTTGTTGACCCAAAACTTTATGTTTTACGCATGATACAGGTGAACAAGCGGAGGAAAGAAACACATAGGATGGCCTTAGAAGAATAAACAGTTTATTTCGTTTGGAACAATCGTTTGGTTTATTATTTGTGTTTGTATGATGTTTGTGCTGGATATTTGAAGTTAATTTGAATTTAATAAATATGAAACTTATTTGTAAATATCATGAGCTTTGGTGATAACTCAATCATGCCCAGACTTTTATTCCGCTGCGAGTCGGGGTGTGACAAACCTTAAATGAGTCGGTTATCGGGTCACTTTTTTCGAGCCAAAAACCTGAATAACCCGACCCAAAAAAATTCAAAATCCGAAAAAAAAAACAAACATTTAATGTCTTTTTTTAATAGATTTATTTTGGTTTAGTATTTTTGTATCTGAAACATTATGTTTGAGGATATTTGAACACTATCGTATCATATTGACAAATATTGTTTTAATTTTGATGATATTTTTTAAGTTGAATAATGAATTTTAGTTATATTTTGCGATTTTTTCAATATTGCATCTAAACTCGTAAACCGAACAATCCGACCAAAACTAACTCGAACCCGACCAACCCGAGCTTTAAATGGTTCAGTTATCGGATCACTTTTTCTCAGCCCAAAACCCGAACATCTAGACTCGAAAAACCCAAAACCCAAGAAAAAAACTCGAAGAACACCCCAAAACGCGAGAAGCTAAATTAGTCTATACAAAAAGTCGACACTTCGTTACTTGAAAAAATATGTTTATAATACATTTCAATTTTACGACAGGTGTATTATTAATCTTTTATTTCAATTTTATTCTTTTGTTAAATCTTCGATTTTTGTCAAATGGACAGCTTGGTCCCTCAACACTACCATTTATACAAGCACCCCATGGTTACTTTTGTCATTTTCTCATTTGCTTCCGTCATTAGAGAAAACTGGTTTAACGTCACTCAGATTTTAGCCACTCGCACGTATGTCCGTGTAACAACATACTACTCTTCATCCATCTAGATTTCACTAATTTAGCGCGTGGACGTGGAACTTAGTTGGCAACTTTTTTTAGATTTTCTTCACCACTAGTTTAATGTTAAGAGTATTCACGTACTATTCAAAACATTTTTTATCCTATAATTGCAATAAAAGTAAGTATATTTTTTTAATTAAATAATTATATTTTATACATTTATTATTATTTTTTTTCTTTTATCTACTCACAACCACTTTCAAAATATATTAAAAAATTATAGAGGACGAACAATGTCCACTTAAATATACAGATAAAACGGTAACATTTTCTCTCTTCATCATTCATAACCACTTAACCACTTTTTATAATTTAAAAACCACTCTCTTAAAATTTGATGGATAGCATGTGAATGCTCTTACTGATACAATATACATTATCCAGTTACTATATTATGTGTTGTCTTGCGATTAGATCTCACATTACCAAATATAGTAATGGAGTCTTCCTCTTGGCTAGAAAGTTTACCAAGCAACAGGCTCAAAGCCATTGAAGAACTTACAAAAGGTCAAATAATAACCAATAGGCTTCGTGAAATGCTCGATCAACTAGAAAATATCGAATCTGATCTCAAGTCAGCCGATGGTGTGGTGGTACAGATCTTGGGGATGTTTGATAACACCCATTCTTGAGCTCTTCTAACCTAGATGGGATTCCTCGTTATCCATTGATGATGTTAGATATTCGAGCGGTCCCGAAGATCAGAGGTCAGAAGTTTCTTATGAAAGCATCAAGACTGTTATACCCGTAAAAACCATCGTACCATTTTTTAGCTAGAAAAAAAATCTATAATACTATTCTTAAAATAGGTGTTACCATGAGATGTTGATAGTATTCTATCTTATTTGAGTTACATATAAGATTGTATTTTCGAATCTTATTTTCATAGTTTGATAGTTGTTAATTGTATTTCAAGTTGCTAATAATTGCTTTCTCCAGATATATGCAGAATAAACACTTCTACATTGATAAAATTCACTTCTACTTTGATTGACCACACATATGTTTGGAGAAAATGCGGCGAAAAAGTAATTTTCAACTCGAAACACCAAAGGTATAAATTATGGAATTGATCTTTTTTTACAAATTCTATTGTATTAAATGTGTTATGTTTTTAGTTTAAATCAACCATACATCAAAAGTGTAGTTAGAAAGGTCACCCAAGTCTTTTAAAGACAACTCGATTTAATTTTATGAAGTTTTACTTATCGATAAAAAAATATGTTTTACTATATTATGTAGAAACTATTATAGGTGCAGTCACAAGTTTGAACAAGGGTAACAAGAAACCAAACAAGTTCAAAAGACCGACGATGAGCCATCAAATTACAGGATAACATACAATGGACTCCATGCTTGCAATAGTTTACAAAGCGCACCTCAAATCATTATGGACGCTCCAAATCCTATTAGTCACTTACAAGGAATAATAAGTCTGGCACTTATGTCCAATCAATGGAAAATCATACACCTACGGATGATTTTCCTTCTTTAGGTCATTTAGTAACAGAAGAAGTTTCTTCATCTAATCATCATACTCCATGTGATCTAGTCGTGGGACTCTCACAAGTTCCTTCAGGATCTATGTCTATGATGTCATATGAATTAGATCGTGAGGATATGGAATCAAGGATGTTTTCATGTAGATCTAGTACAAATGACTATGAAATCAACGATGTCATTGAAGGCTATGAGGTGGACGATTTCATTGAAGGCTATGATTTTAATGATTTCCACTTATATTAAACGGAAAATTCTAATATTTGTTTATAAAATGTATTAATAATTACTTTTTGCTAAATTATAATGTAAACGCTTTGAAAACTTTCCGTTGTAATATAATATCTTGAAATTTTTGGGAGTATTTGATGTCAATCTATCATATCCAGTATAATCTCATCCGTAGCCAAACTATTGGTGAGGTATGATGAGTATTAGATGTAGGCAAGCCTTAACTTATCCCAGAGGACAAAGTGGTTGTTTCTAATGAGACCTCTAGTTCCAAATCCGTATCCAGGTCAAAGAGTCAAATAAAAACATGTACAAACATATAATCACATAAAAAGTATTAAAGGTATTCTTACTAAGCTACCAAACACATGAAATGATGAAAACATATAGTAGGAACATATAACACATTAAATAGACATACATGCAGGCTATAGTATTCACAGGACACTGAAACAGACTAAAACTGCTAAGGTCCTAAATCGATAAACTAATACAAAATCGTAACATCCTCCTAAAAATTCTTAACCTTAATTCTACGTCTCCACGAACTACTATCCTCGATTATGTCCTCGTAAAGGTACAAGTCTAGCAAACCATGTCTAATATGCTCCTCCCAAGTCAATTTCGGTTTGTCTCTACTCCTTTTTTCCATGGACCGTGACCGTCACCTACCTCCTCCTAACACATTTGACACCATTTTGTTGAAAATTATGATAAACAATTTAGTGATTACTTAACCCTTAAAATTTTATCACAAAGGAGGGTTCAAAAGGAAACTTATCTATCCTGCATTACTTAACCGCTGAAATTTTATCGTGACACTTGAGTGTGTGGGATGATCTCCATTCATGTGGGGGATAGTTGGACATTATGATAAATAATTTAGTGATTAAAGAAAATGAATGAGAGATCATAAGTTTTAATTGTGTGTTGGAACTTGTGTTGGAACTCTAAAGTGTGGGAAGTTGTGTTTTTCCCACATTGGTGGAGAGATAAATGTTGGAACTTGTGTTGGAACTTTAAAGTGTGGGAAGTTGTGTTTGTCCCACATTGGTGGAGAGATAAATCATGTGTTGATTTATATCTATAATTCTCCACACAAATGTATTCTTATGTAACAAGTCACATCCAGTGGAAGCCAGAAGGGTGCGAAGCAGGGCGCGGGCACGGGAACGGGACGAGGGCGATGGGCGCAATGTGGCGCTTTGATGGCGCACTTTGCAATTAAGTTCTCAGAATTCAATTGAGACTTAACTTTTATTGAACATTGTATTCAATTGAGACATGTGGGATTCAAAAACAGATTATACAAAGCCCGGTGCTTTGTTCTAGGAAATACACAACACTGAAAATTGCGTGGTTCATACTTCTCACACCTCCAACGAATTCCCAAATTTCGATACTCTGAAAACTCTTGTTTCAGGTATCTATTTAGGTGCTAGGCTAATCCCGACAGTATAATCTGCTTAGGCTGTTGTACCCTGGGAAACAGACGGGTTCACCTGGGTGGCCCGAAATCTGTTTTAAGGGAAGCGTGATCTTCACGTGCCTCAGTCACCTTCGGTTGTTTTTCTTTGTTTCTTTGTAATGTGTTTTCTTTTTAATATTGTTGTTTAGTTTCATTCTATCTATTTCAGTTTTGGTTATGTAATGTATTCAGAATTTGATTAATAAAATTATTTTGTTAGTTTGTTTTGTGAACGGTTTCCCTACAAGCTTAAAACAGATTTTAAAAACCGTTCACAGTTTTGGTTTTTATAATTTTTATAAAGTGTTTCTGTTGAGTATTGCAAAACTTTTGTAGTTTGCATTGGTTTTCTGTAAACCAACTTAGTTTTACCATAAACTGATTTTTTTTACTCTTGTTTCAGAAATGGCTACTGCTCAATCAAACACATCAACCACAGTTGGA
Organism: Scalesia atractyloides; assembly: GCA_947069175.1. Lineage (NCBI taxonomy): Eukaryota > Viridiplantae > Streptophyta > Magnoliopsida > Asterales > Asteraceae > Scalesia > Scalesia atractyloides. The sequence continues at coordinate 12,295,981 of CAMTDV010000026.1, read as the reverse complement.
TCCACATCCACTACCATGGGACCATTAGTTGGTACCCAAGCGACTCAAGCGATTGCTAACCATGCTGAGAAACCAGAGAAGTTTACTGGTTTAAATTTTAAGAGATGGCAACAGAAGATGTTATTCTATCTGATGACTCTAAACCTTGCGAGGTTTCTGACTGAGTCTCCTCCTGTTCTCGCTGAAGGGACATCTGATGTTCTATCTGTGAGTGCTGTTGACGCATGGAAACATTCTGAGTACCTATGTCGCAACTATGTGTTGAACGGTTTGTCAGATGCATTGTATAACGTGTATCTCAAAGTTCCAACTGCCAAAGAATTATGGGAGTCGTTGGAACGCAAATACAAGACCGAGGATGCGGGTACTAAAAACTATGTTGTGGCTAGATTTTTGAACTATAAAATGATTGATTCAAAGACTGTTATGAGTCAAGTTCAAGAATTGCAGAGTATCCTTAGTGACATTTTGTCTGAAGGAATGAATCTTAGTGAAACATTCCAAGTGGCAGCAATTGGTGAAAAGTTGCCTCCAAGTTGGGTGGACTTCAAGAATTACCTTAAGCATAAGCAAAAGGAAATGACCATTGAAGACCTTGTGGTTCGTCTTCGTATTGAAGAAAACAACAGGCTGTCACACAAAGGAAGTCAGGTTGAAGCGTCTGCAAAAGCAAACCTTGTGGAACATGGTCAGTCCTCAAGGGGTTACAAGGGTAACAAAGGCCACAAGTTTAATGGCAAGGGGAAAAATAAATTTGTGGACCTTGGGCCAAAGAAAGGTGGTGTGAAGAAGAAGGTTGGTCCCTTTAAAGGGAAATGTTACAACTGCGGACAAACTGGTCATCGTGCTGACCAATGCAAAGAGCCTAAACGTAACTCGGCTCTTATGGTTGATGATGATATGCCTTTAGTGGCCATGATTTCTGACCTCTCTGCTATGATGGAAGAGGTAAATTTGGTGGCTAACGAGCCAAAAGGATGGTGGGTTGACACTGGGGCAACCCGCCATGTGTGCCCAGACAAGACCCTCTTTAATACGTTTAAAGATGTGGTGGGAGAAGAGCAGCTGTACATGGGAAATGCTGTTACAGCTGATATCAAGGGATAAGGTGATGTGATCTTAAAGTGGACTTCTGGGAAAGAGCTCACTTTGAAGAATGTGCTCTATGTTCCTGATTTACGCAAGAGTCTTGTGTCGGGTTGGATACTGAACAAGTTTGGCTTTCGTGTGGTTTTTGAGAGTGATACATTTGTTTTAAGTAAGCGTGGTATGTTTGTTGGAAAGGGTTATGCCCAAAATGTCATGTTCAAACTTAATGTAATGTCTATTAAGAAAAACATGAATAAAAGTGTTAGTACTTCTGCTTACTTGGTTGAGTCTCCTAATGTTTGGCATGAACGTCTTGGTCATGTAAATTTTAATTCGATGCGTCGTTTAATTAAATTAGATTACATACCAACTTTTTCTATTGACTCTAAAACAAAATGTAAAACATGTGTTGAAGCCAAACAAACAAGATCATCCTTCAAATCAGTTGAAAGAATAATTGAACCCCTTGATCTGATACACACTGATGTGTGATTTAAAATCAATTCCTACCAAAGGTGGCAATAAATATTTTATTACTTTTAACGATAACAATACAAGGTATTGTAATGTATACTTACTTAAGAGTAGGGATGAAGCAATTGACAAGTTTATCTTGTATGAAGCTGAAGTTGAGAATCAACTAAACAAGAAAATCAAAGGTGTTCGAAGTGATAGAGGAGGTGAATATGTTTCACCATTTGGGGAAGTGTGTGCAACAAGTGGCATAATACACGAGTGTACCCCACCTTATACACCCCAATCAAATGGCATCGCGGAGCGAAAGAATCATACACTAAAAGAAATGACGAATGCCATGTTGATAAGTTCTGGGATGAGCCAGGACATGTGGGGGGAGGCCATTTTGTCAGCCAATTTTTTGTTAAACAAAATACCTTTCAAGAACAATGACGTAACACCTCATGAGTTGTGGTGGGACATAAGTCATCCTATAAATACTTGAAAGTGTGGGGGTGCCTGGCCAAGGTGATAGTTGCACCCCCTAAGGCTCTTAAAATAAGGCCCAAAAACCAAGGTGATAGTTGCACCCCCTAAGGCTCTTAAAATAAGGCCCAAAACTGTTGATTGGATTTTCATTGGATATGCCAAAAATGGTAGTTCACATCGGTTTCTTGTACATGAATCCAAGAATCCTGATGTGCACAAGGACTCTATCATAGAGACAAGGCCAGGAAATGTGACTTACTTTGAAGAAGAGTTTCCAATGTTACAACAAACTCTTGCGAGTTCTTCAAATCATGCAAGTTTGTCAACAATGGTTGATGAGATTGTTCGAGAGGAAACTCACGAACAATCAGAGGCTGAAGAAGGTGAGCCGAAAGAAGTAAAAGGCAAAGGACTAAGAAATCCTTTGGGCCTGACTTTCTTACATACATGGTTGAAAGTGAGCCTCAAACCTATCGAGAAGCAGTCACCTCTTCAGATGGACCTTAATGGAAAGAAGCCATCAAGAGTGAAATTGATTCTATCTTACAGAATCATACATGGGAGCTAGTAGATCTTCCACCAGGGTGCAAGCCACTTGGATATCGATGGATATTTAAGAAAAAGATGAAAGCTGATGGCTTTGTCGACAAGTATAAGGAAAGGCTTGTGATCAAAGGGTTTAGACAGAAGGAAGGTCTTGACTATTTTGACACATACTCGCCTGTAACTAGAATAACCTCTATTAGATTGGTGCTTGCAATTGCAGCTTTGACAAATTTGAAAATACATCAAATGGATGTAAAAACTGCATTTCTCAATGGGGAATTAGAGGAAGAGATTTACATGGAACAACCAGATGGTTTCTCTGCTCCTGTCCAAGAGGGCAAAGTGTGTAAACTCGTCAAGTCATTATATGGCTTGAAGCAAGCTCCAAAGCAATGGCATCAGAAGTTTGACCAAGTTATACTTAACAGTGTTTTCAAAATAAATGAGTGCGATAAATGTGTCTATGTGAAAGACACTTCTAAAGGATATGTGATCTTATGCCTTTATGTAGATGATATGCTTATCATTGGGAGTGATGATAAGATGATCAGATCTACCAAAGACATGTTGAAAGCAAGATTTGACATGAAAGATATGGGTCTAGCTGATGTGATTCTTGGAGTAAAGATCATTAGAACCCAAACTGGTTTGGTGCTAAGTCAATCTCATTTTGTTGATAAGATCCTTCAGAAGTTCAATACAGAGGACACAAGTGTAGCTCAAACTCCAATAGATACCTCTCAACATTTGTCAAAAAACATTCTGAGTACCTATGTCGCAACTATGTGTTGAACGGTTTGTCAGATGCATTGTATAACATGTATCTCAAAGTTCCAGCTGCCAAAGAATTATGGGAGTCGTTGGAACGCAAATACAAGACCGAGGATGCGGGTACTAAAAAATATGTTGTGGCTAGATTTTTGGACTATAAAATGATTGATTCAAAGACTGTTATGAGTCAAGTTCAAGAATTGCAGAGTATCCTTAGTGACATTTTGTCTGAAGGAATGAATCTTAGTGAAACATTCCAAGTGGCAGCAATTGTTGAAAAGTTGCCTCCAAATTAGGTGGACTTCAAGAATTACCTTAAGCATAAGCGAAAGGAAATGACCAATGAAGACCTTGTGGTTCGTCTTCGTATTGAAGAAAACAACAGGCTGTCACACAAAGGAAGTCAGGTTGAAGCGTCTGCAAAAGCAAACCTTGTGGAACATGGTCAGTCCTCAAGGGGTTACAAGGGTAACAAAGGCCACAAGTTTAATGGCAAGGGGAAAAATAAATTTGTGGACCTTGGGCCAAAGAAAGGTGGTGTGAAGAAGAAGGTTGGTCCCTTTAAAGGGAAATGTTACAACTGCGGACAAACTGGTCATCGTGCTGACCAATGCAAAGAGCCTAAACGTAACACGGCTCTTATGGTTGATGATGATGTGGCTTTAGTGGCCATGATTTCTGACCTCTCTGCTATGATGGAGGAGGTAAATTTGGTGGCTAACGAGCCAAAAGGATGGTGGGTTGACACTGGGGCAACCCGTCATGTGTGCCCAGACAAGACCCTCTTTAATACGTTTAAAGATGTGGTGGGAGAAGAGCAGCTGTACATGGGAAATGCTGTTACAGCTGATATCAAGGGATAAGGTGATGTGATCTTAAATTGGACTTCTGGGAAAGAGCTCACTTTGAAGAATGTGCTCTATATTCCTGATTTACGCAAGAGTCTTGTGTCGGGTTAGATACTGAACAAGTTTGGCTTTCGTGTGGTTTTTGAGAGTGATACATTTGTTTTAAGTAAGCGTGGTATGTTTGTTGGAAAGGGTTATGCCCAAAATGGCATGTTCAAACTTAATGTAATGTCTATTAAGAAAAACATGAATAAAAGTGCTAGTACTTCTGCTTACTTGGTTGAGTCTCCTAATGTTTGGCATGAACGTCTTAGTCATGTAAATTTTAATTCGATGCGTCGTTTAATTAAATTAGATTACATACCAACTTTTTATATTGACTCTAAAACAAAATGTAAAACATGTGTTGAAGCCAAACAAACAAGATCATCCTTCAAATCAGTTGAAAGAATAATTGAACCCCTTGATCTGATACACACTGATGTGTGTGATTTAAAATCAATTCCTACCAAAGGTGGTAATAAATATTTTATTACTTTTATCGATGAGAATACAAGGTATTGTAATGTATACTTACTTAAGAGTAGGGATGAAGCAATTGACAAGTTTATCTTGTATGAAGCTGAAGTTGAGACTCAACTAAACAAGAAAATCAAAGGTGTTCGAAGTGATAGAAGAGGTGAATATGTTTCACCATTTGGGAAAGTGTGTGCAACAAGTGGCATAATACACGAGTGTACCCCACCTTATACACCCCAATCAAATGGCATCACGGAGCGAAAGAATCGTACACTAAAAGAAATGACGAATGCCATGTTGATAAGTTCTGGGATGAGCCAGGACATGTGGGGGGGGCATTTTGTCAGCCAATTTTTTTGTTGAACAAAATACCTTTCAAGAACAATGACGTAACACCTCATGAGTTGTGGTGGGGACATAAGTCATCCTATAAATACTTGAAAGTGTGGGGGTGCCTGGCCAAGGTGATAGTTGCACCCCCTAAGGCTCTTAAAATAAGGCCCAAAACTGTTGATTGGATTTTCATTGGATATGCCAAAAATGGTAGTTCACATCGGTTTCTTGTACATGAATCCAAGAATCCTGATGTGCACAAGGACTCTATCATAGAGACAAGGCCAGGAAATGTGACTTACTTTGAAGAAGAGTTTCCAATGTTACAACAAACTCTTGCGAATTCTTCAAATCATGCAAGTTCGTCAACAATGGTTGATGAGATTGTTCGAGAGGAAACTCACGAACAATCAGAGGCTGAAGAAGGTGAGCCGAAAGAAGTAAAAGGCAAAGGACTGAGAAATCCTTTGGGCCTGACTTTCTTACATACATGGTTGAAAGTGAGCCTCAAACCTATCGAGAAGCAGTCACCTCTTCAGATGGACCTCAATGGAAAGAAGCCATCAAGAGTGAAATTGATTCTATCTTACAGAATCATACATGGGAGCTAGTAGATCTTCCACCAGGGTGCAAGCCACTTGGATAGCGATGGATATTTAAGAAAAAGATGAAAGCTGATGGCTTTGTCGACAAGTATAAGGAAAGGCTTGTGATCAAAGGGTTTAGACAGAAGGAAGGTCTTGACCATTTTGACACATACTCGCCTGTAACTAGAATAACCTCTATTAGATTGGTGCTTGCAATTGCAGCTTTGACAAATTTGGAAATACATCAAATGGATGTAAAAACTGCATTTCTCAATGGGGAATTAGAGGAAGAGATTTACGTGGAACAACCAGATGGTTTCTCTGCTCCTGTCCAAGAGGGCAAAGTGTGTAAACTCGTCAAGTCATTATATGGCTTGAAGCAAGCTCCAAAGCAATGGCATCAGAAGTTTGACCAAGTTACACTTAACAGTGGTTTCAAAATAAATGAGTGTGATAAATGTGTCTATGTGAAAGACACTTCTAAAGGATATGTGATCTTATTCCTTTATGTAGATGATATGCTTATCATTGGGAGTGATGATAAGATGATCAGATCTACCAAAGACATGTTGAAAGCAAGATTTGACATGAAAGATATGGGTCTAGCTAATGTGATTCTTGGAGTAAAGATCATTAGAACCCAAACTGGTTTGGTGCTAAGTCAATCTCATTATGTTGATAAGATCCTTCAGAAGTTCAATACAGAGGACACAAGTGTAGCTCAAACTCCAATAGATACCTCTCAACATTTGTCAAAAAACAGAGGCGAGAGTGTTGCTCAATTCGAATCCTCAAGAATCATTGGCAGTCTAATGTACCTCATGTCATGTACTCGGCCAGACTTAGCATATGCTCCTCCCAAGTCAATTTCGGTTTGTCTCCACTCCTTTTTTCCATGGACCGTGACCTTCATCTACCTCCTCCTAACACATTTGACACCATTTTGTTGAAAATTATGATTAAAAATTTAGTGATTACTTAGCCCTTAAAATTTTATCACAAAGAGGGTTCAAAAGGAAACTTACCTATCCTGCATTACTTAACCACTGAAATTTTATCGTGACACTTGAGTGTGTGAAATGATCTCCATTCATGTGGGGGATTGTTGGACATTATGATAAAGAATTTAGTGATTAAAGAAAATGAATGAGAGATCATAAGTTTTAATTGTGTGTTGGAACTTGTGTTGGAACTCTAAAGTGTGGAAAGTTGATTTTATCTCACATTGGTGGAGAGATAAATCCCGTGTTGATTTATATCTATAATTCTTCACACAAATATATTCTTATGTAACAAGTCACATCCAGTGGCAGCCAGGAGGGTGCGAAACACCCGACACGCGCCTGGGGACGGGCACGAGCACGGAACTGGGACGAGGACGATGAGCGCAATGTGGCGCTTTGATGGCGCACTTTGCACTTTGCACGCTCGCATCGCCGCTTGGAGCCGCCTTTACTATTTTTTAGATGTGACTTGAGCCAGTGGTCTGGTGACTGTTTGCATTCCTACTAGTCAAGTGAATTAAGTTCTCAGAATTCAATTGAGAGTTAATTTTTATTGAATATTGTATTCAATTGAGACCTGTGGAATTCCAAAAACATATTATACAAAGCCTGGTGCTTTGCTGAGGAAATACACCACTGAAAATGGCATGGTTCATGCTTCTCACACCTCCAACGAATCAAATTTCGATACTCTGCACACTCTTGTTTCAGGTATCTTTTTAGGTGCTAGGCTAATCCCGGCAGTACAATCTGCTTAGGCTGTTGTACCCTGGAAAACAAACGGGTTCACCTGGGTGGCCCGAAATTTGTTTTAATTGAAGCATGATCTTCCCATGCCTCAGTCACCTTCGGTTGTTTTTCTTTGTTTCATTGTAACGTGTTTTCTTTTTAATATTGTTGTTTAGTTTCATTCTGTCTATTTCAGTTTTGGTTATGTAATGTATTCAGAATTTGATTAATAAAGTTATTATGTTAGTTTGTTTTGTGAACGGTTTCCCTACACATTTTGTGTAAATCATCTAAATATTTCGATAATTATTGAAAAAAGAAGTAGTTTACAAAAATATGGGTGTTACAAGTCGCTGTCGAATCTATGTCGATAGTTATGCTACAAAACCTAATCTACGTCCTTTATGTTCGTTCTTCGGTTGTTGGTAATTTCGCTGAATTAACTTTTTGTTTTATTTTAATTCCTCAGCTTTCTAGTCGTTAAAGCCTGGAAAAAAAAAAAACAATCGTCACTCGCCTTCTTGTTAATTTTTTAGTTCTTTGTTTTTTACAAATTAATTATAATCTCTGTTGAACCATTTGTTTTTGTTTTGTTAAATTTTAATTAATTGTTACTTTTTTTATTATGAAAATATTTCAAATCACTTCATCAACCAAAACAAGAAATAAAAACAAATAGCAGGTAAACGGGCAGCAAGCTGCCTACCAACCCTCTTTTGAATTGCAAAATCTATCCTACTAAAATTGAAGCGACTCATAAAGGTTGAGAAATTACTATTCACGACCCGTTCAACCCTGTTCAAGAATTCTATGATCTCAAGGGCTAATATTTGATACAGATTACCGTTAACTTTGTTTTTAATCGAAGAGGACTGGAACCAGAATATTAAATATTATTGGGGAAAAAACAAACATTTTTTTTCAAAATCTAAAACAAATTCCATTGTTATTGTTTCAATATGTGGATGAAATGCCATTTTTTGTTATGTTTTCCTATAGGCTATATTTGGAAAGCTATTGGCATTTAAATGATTTTTGGGCATCAATGATTTTAAAATTGCAACTCTTGAACAATCGAAGAACGATGAATATGGCAAATATCAAAACGGGTATGCCAAATAGAAGCCAGTAATAAATAGGGGTGATTATCAACTAAAACTAACAAAAACATTTACCAAAAAACAATGTGATAATAATCAACTAAAACTAACAAAAACATTTACCAAAAAACAATATTGATACCAGACCTTAACAACTTTAGAGATAAACAACAAATATAATGCTAAATAATATATAAAGTTGCAAAATTCAAATTAGAAGATAATCATCAGCAAAAATATGCCCCAACATCATATTACCCGTCTTCAAAAAAAAAAAAAAAAAACTCATCCTTGTTTCTGTTCACTACCATCATGACTCGCTTGAATAGTTTAGCTCTATGAGTCGTCTCGCTTAACTCTGGGTCGATAAGTCCTGGGTCTATTCGGTTTGTCTCCTCTCTTTAAAAAAATTGAACATATTCTCGAGTCTTGAGAACATGCATAAGATTATTGACAACCTAAGATAATAAAAAAACTGATCCCATTGATTTTTTTAATGGATTGCCGTTTAATAATGTAATTTGAAAAAATTGTAAGGTTGTCTGTTATCATCAGTATCAAAAAATTTCATAAATTTATTTAGAAGAGACTTCTGAAGACGCAAGATCATTATTGTCCTTTTCATCCATATGTTTGTTCTCTTGAATAACTATCCCGCTAAGAACCTTTTGTACAAACGCACATTTTTCTTCATCGGGTCCAATCTAATCTTCACCGAATTTGGGTTCATCTTCCAACAAACACTCCTAATAGATCGGTTCATAGAATCAGGGTGGGTGACGGCCTAATAGCTCTCCGTTGTCACCATCGTCCCATACAACGATACTAGACTCGGTTTCCGCATTGAACTGCCTCGGTTGACAGTTTTGCGAGTAGAGTATCGATCTTTTCCTTGAGGAGTCCCTTGATACAAACAAAATCTCTGATATCAAATGAGATGTTGGGTAACGTAAGCAATCAAATGGCTAGAGACGTAAAGGTTATTGATAAAACTTTAAAGTTGACAAGTTAATAATAATAATCAACTAAAGTAATATAAACATGCACCAAGAAACAATAATTATACTAGACCAAAACATCTTTAGAAATATACATCAAATAAAATAATAGAAAAAAAATAAACCTCTAAAATTTAAATTAGGAGATGATCATTAGTAAAAAAATGCTTTTGCATCATTGCAAATATGGGAACTGAAAACTGGACCAGATAAGCTATGTCGGCTTCTGATTGATCGGATTTTGTGGGTCTAGACTGGATGTCGATTCCAATTTCAACTATAGAATCAAGGCATAATTTATTTTAATAATCTCAACTATTGTCTATTGGCTGGCAATGGTCTTAACTTCAAAAATTCACACTGCCGGTTCCATTTTTTCACATATTGGCCTTCAGTTGGCCCTGACTAATATAACCCTACGCCATTAGTCTTCGGTCGCCAGAAAATTGTTTTTGGGCGGAAAACTCCTTTTTGGCCGAAAAACTTAACATTTTCGTCTCAAATCTTTTTGTAACCTTATTACACACTTTAGGAACATTTTCTAGTAAAAAGCCCCAATTATTAAGGTTGCCAAAAAACTCTTTTTCCGCCGGAAAACTTATTTTTGGCAGGAAAACTCAACTTTTAACTAGAAAATTCAAAGTTTTCATTCCAAACCTGTTTGTAACCATAGATGTAACACCCCAAAAAACGGGTTCTGAAAATCAAACCACACTAATATTAAAGAGCGGGTAAAGTACCGTTAGCGGTAAAAATTAACCCGTAAATAAAATAACTAGGAACAAATTAACCTAGTTAGTAACATGGAAATAGTAATAAAAAAATGAGTTGTAGCTTTTTATAAATAAAATCTCAAACACGAGGGACCAAAAGAGGAAAAGTTGAAACTTGAATATATAAAATTTAAAACAAAACACAACACACATACAAAAGGTGTGTGTGTAACGACCAGGAGCAAGATAAGGAGCAGACCCTTGTTCATCTTAAATCATCAAATTGGAGGATGAATCGAACCCAGAATTGATGCATGAATGCATGTAAACGAGCACCTAAATGAGGGGATCATAAGGTATGTCTCAAAACTTAGATTGGTGAAAGTCATAACTTGAGACAATTAGAATACTTGCAATTATATTGTTGGATTATGATCCAAAGGTGAAATTGAGTGTTATGTATGCTTAATTTTGTTAGACATCATGAAATTATGAGATAATTCAGATAAGATTTACTTGTAAGTGATTAACAAGTAGATAATGAAGTGGGTTTTGATAATATGATGAAGTTGATGATATACATGTGCTTAGAATCATCATACATGATTGTAATAGCAAGATACTTGAATAATGAGTTCGAGTATATGTTCATACTCGCCATGGAATAGGTTTTGTATGATATAAGGAAATAGATGTTATATTCATGTTAAATGAGATTTGAAATCATCACATGTTCATGAATGTTTAAGTATTTGGATAAGCTTGCTGCAATGGGTTGTTTTATAATGATGAAACAATCCCAAGTTCTTGTATAAGATTTATATATTAGCATACCATGAATGAGATTATATTAATCCATGTTAACGATTTTATGAACTTGGTTGAGAAAAGTAGTTAAAATGGTAGCCTAAGAATAATGACTACCGGGTATTTGACTAATTGCTTAAATGAGTTGTTAAACTTAATTGTGCATTTGCATATGTTAATAGGCGGTTGACATTTAAAAGTCAAGCTGACATAAAGTCCGTAAGGTGGGATAGTCTTGATAAATGATGATAAATCTAACCATCTTGCGAATGATAAATGATAATTTGACGTTTGACAAGCTAGGTGGAGGCTTGAGAAGAAGGGGGTCAAATGGATCAAGTACTTGGGAAAAATATAATCGGATGCAAGGTAAGTAAAGCTTACATCCTTAAAATAGTAAATCTACTTATGTATTTGACTAAGAATAAGCGATTTGGTATTCGGAATGAGATTTTGAAATACAAGATTCCGACGCGAATCGATACGGGTCGGAACAAGTGAAAATGGTAATAAACCATATTTGATGGTAAAAAGGGTAAAACAGTAATTTAGTCATGTAATGACAAATAAACAAGGAATTATGAAAAGTTACCTTATGGTGTAAACCATAAGGAATAAAAATGGTGAAATAGTAATTCAGTCACAAATTGACAAATAAATAGTAAACTTTGAAAAAGACACTCTATGGCGTAAGCCGTAATGGGTCGAACGAATTAAGAAACGACTTTAAGTATTATGATCATATGGCGTAAACCGAAACAGATTAAATGGTGAGATGGTAAATAAATACCATCTTATAATGATAAAATGGTCATTTTGGCCAAATGGGTTAAATGGTGTTGTCATCAACAACATCATTTGACAATAATAACTAATGATCGCTTGTCGATTTTTGTGCTCACAGGAAAATAGTGTATGGTTTGCGTTGCTATTATTTAATAATTAATAGTGCAAGGTATTTAAACGGGTCAATGCTATAACTCGAGTCAGGTACGTGTAATGGATCAAACTCTCATTGAGGAATTAAGGTCCGATGAGAGTTAAACGAGTTATGAATGAATATTGGATTACCTAAAGCAAGGTAAATCTCATAATCTAAATTGTAGACATTAGTTTCTTATGAACATAATGATTTTAAATAAGATTACGGTTAAAATGTGCTCATTTGGTCAAAACATGCTATTGAAAGTCCTTCGTCGTAAAAGAGGGGTCTAAGTTGACCAAAATGTCATCGAATGATAAAACAAGCAAACGACCCTAAGGGTAGCTTAAAAATTAGTTTTATAATTTAGTAGACCCTTTCGGTTGTGTAAAAGTGAAAACCATAAGCCTTTTTGGTTTAATGCCTCTTAACAGGTCTTTTCTGTAAATAGTCGAATCAAAGGGTAAAAATTGGATCAAATGATTTTACGATAACAAATCCCCCACAAATATAGTTGTGGTGGAAGATAAATAGAAATCTTAGGGTGGAAATAAGATATAAGGGAAGAAAGAGTGAGATTTAAGCCTAAGTGCTTAAGTCCCTTAACGGGTCAAAACGAATATGCGCATAATGAAACACCCTAAAACATTTTGACCATAAGAGATGCAGCGGAAATACTGACTCAAAAATTCTTTATTTATTGACCATATAACATACTTGAAGGTTCATTTATAACATGTTGGACACTTTGTTGGAAGAATTATAACATTCATTCTTGATTAACTCGTTAAATGTAATACATAAATACAAGCTATGAGACCGCTTTTCCTGTACAATCCTTGCTCTTTGACTCGATCTTCAACCCTTAAAATTCCATAGTAATGATAATTTCCGTGCAATATGCAATCACCACATACAGCCGCATTATTAATATTCGGTGACATCATTCATAATTAAATGATCACTCCATATTCTTTCTATTAATGAAGATCCTTTCGATTATCTTTTCGTGTATGATCTTGCTTCCCAATCTCCAATCTTCATAAGTCAACAATAGTAAACCTGTACTTTTATTTCATTCTCAGGACAATAATTAGTAGCGTTAATGCTCATACGTATTGAAATCGTGTATACATATATACAAGCCCTTACATACCACTTACATTCCCATAAAAAATATACTAACATATCCTAGTCACAAACATCCACATAAATAAGTTTTATACATACGAACCTATGCGCATGCTTACTTCTATTCGTGCTTACTTAGGGATTCCATCACTAACATGTAAGTTAGCCATACACATACATGCTTACAACTTATTCATCTCCGACAAACATTATCACAGTTCAATAAGTTCACATAATTCCCTATTAGTTATTTTCATTTTTTTCAGGGTTAATTGAGGGTTACGGAACGGGTATTGGGAGATACGAAACTCACGATGCGAATAACTAACAAAACAACAAATGAAGTATTTGAGGAGCGTCAGCGAAGCCTTCCGGAATGTTACGTCGGTCCTCATTAGTGTAGCCAGTTAATTAGAGCTTCGGGAGAAGGGGGCAGCGTCGGCGACAACTAGGGAGGCCGTTGGCGACGCCCCCTCTGTGTTGCCAACGTTGTCCTTCCTTGTTTAAACTTACACAAACCATTTCCTATTCCCGTTCCAACCCGAACTAATTCAAAATGTTCCATATCATCCCATAACATTTTGTAAGCTTCCCGTATCCTCCTGTAATATCCTGAATCATTTTAACACTTAACTCATGTCCTCATAATCAAATCTATACTTCTATAATACTTTCGTGATTTTGACCCGTTTGATTATACCAAGTTATTTCTGACGTAGCTAACTATTTATGGCCAGCTTACAATAATACTTGCCTTAGTACTATGATTACTTAATGTAGTTCCCCTAATCCGTATGTATTGTCACAGAATCATCTATCCAATCTAGAGTGCGCAATCCCCTAGGTCAGATTTCACAGAAATAAGAACACGAACACAATCACCTTCAAATTGTCTTCTATTGATTATCCAACATAAAGGTTTAAAATCAATTCAAGACTCTTTCTCAACTCTCTCTAAATAAACGAATTAGCTACTAAACCAGCAACACGATCAACTGAACCAGCAACCTAAACCCTAATGCAAACCTCCCTTTATATAGAGACAGGTTATGCAACTGGGCTAGGGTTTCCCTACATGGACTGCTTAGGCCCAATTCGCCTACCATAAGCTATTTAGTGTCTAGTCCAGCCCAATTACTTCTAATTAACTATTACAAAACTAAACCCGTTAACCGTTTATCATTTTACTAATTACAAGATATCCAAAGACCAAATCTAAGCTATTGTCACAAATATGCACCAACAAACTCCCCCTTGACAATAGCTTCATAAAATAACTTTGTCTTCACTCTTCTTGCAATCTTCAACATCTTTGAAACGTTGGTCTTTGGATAGCTTCAGCTTTAATAGCTTCTGTCAGCAATAGACTCCCCCTAAGCTGGTTTATCCAATCACCAAATCTGCTAAATCGTTAGCGTTTGAGTAAACTCCAGTTTAGTACTTGCATAGAAATCTTCATACTCTTCAACCTTGTCTGCAATGTAGAAAGGAGGACTCACCATGCATCCAAGCAAATTCCTCTTCACCAAACTTCTCAGCAACACACTGCTACAATATGTATACTATAAAACAAACATCTCGAGAAACCATAAGAAATTTTCAACACAAGTTAAACAAATTATTATTATTCAAGAGATAGTAAAAATGTATCACAGATTAAGCACTTCTCAATTCAAACCACATACTTCAAAATTTTAAGCACATTGAACCTGCAAGATCTTAAAATTTTGAACTTAGCTTCTAACATCGTCTCCCCCTATGGTAATAACTCCTCCATGAACAACCAATATCCCGTACATTAAGAATATACACGAAAATGAAATATTTTTAGATTTTTATATTTTCTGAAAGCAAATAAAGTACGAAATAATAAACACTCTGTTTTTGTGAGAATCACTGTTAAGAAAATCATATCAGCAACATCAAACTGTTTTCACACTATTTGATATTTCTATATGCAATATCCATGAAAAGCAGTTCAAGACGATTACCAGTATTATTTATCTACTTAAACAAAATACATGAACATTTCAAGTACCTAGTGATATGTTTAGATAATTGATACTGATATACTAGTGTGTCCCACTTCAGGACATACCCAAACGATCAAGGTATGCACAAAAATTCATCGTAGTAGGTGAGTATACCGAAATTCATCCTTTATAATTTACAACGTAAGATAATTGGTGATCAGGTAGTACTTCCGTACAGCAAAGAGACCAATATCCAACGAGGGTTAGGGCAAATACCAAATTTTGGTACGAATAATGTAATTTACACATTCGAATGACTCTCTAGGAGAGCTTCTTCAATTTTTGGGATTTGGCATTTTAGCTCTTTTAAGATATCCTGATTGTGCCTAGGTCAGCATATATCTGGATGCAGCAGAAGGACAACCTTGAGACCCCGGATGAAATAACGATATAAAGACCTAAAATATATATTTTGGCAATCTATCAATGCAAAATTTAAGGTTATAAAACCATACGCCACTGATATCTTACCCACTCCTACACAGTCTATTATATTTGTATCACAAAGGTAAGTTGATTATTTCATGCTGTTTGCCTACTGGTACATCATTTGATGAAGCTGCTATCACACTTAAGCAATTTAATTTTAAACATTAGTGTGACATTCTAACTTGCTGATGTACTATCATTTCTTCTTTTCCACACAGTGAAAACTCATTTTTGATTTCCTATCTTTTTTTGTTTTTGATTTTTGAAAAGCAGTAAATTCATTTACATAAATTTTTATCGAAAAGTGGTTATTCAGGATTCCTCATCCCGTTGAGTTCGACTAAATATTCAAAACGAGCCCTGTCAAATGCTTTTGTGTAAAGATATGCGATGTTATCAAGTGTGACAACTCGATACAGTTCAATTAATTTCTTTTCAGCACAATCCCGTATAACATGATAACGAATGTCAATATGTTTTGTGCGACTGTGTTTTACGGGATTGTTGGTGATTGAAATAGTGGCATTATTGTCTATCATAATAGGATTATGAGTGAAATTCAAACCATAATCGTGCATCTGCTGTTGTATCCAGAGAACCTGAGAGCAACAGCTACCCACAGCAATATATTCAGCTTCACACGTCGAGGTAGACACGCAAGACTGCTTCTTGCATTGCCATGACTCGAGCTTCCCTCCTAAGAACTGACAACCACCTGTTGTAGACTTCCTTGTTGATTTGCATCCTCCAAAGTCCAAATCAGTGAAGGAAACAAACTTCAAATCACTAGCAGCTGGATACCATAACCCTAGTTTAGGTTTCCGCTTCAAGTAACGAAGAATCCGCTTCACCGCTTTAATGTGTGACTCTTTAGGATTCGTTTGATATCTGGCACAAAGACACAATGCGAACATAATGTTGGGTCTTGAAGCAGTCAAGTACATTAGAGAACCAATCATTGCCCTGTATTGAGTTGGATCAACATCCTCCATACTCTCATGATCTGGACCAAGATTGTGATTCTCACAGATAGGTGTATTGAAAGTAGCGCAATCTTCCATTTTGAAACGAGACAAAATGTCATACACATACTTTGTCTGATGTATAAACATCCCATCCTTCTTCTATTCAACTTGTAAGCCCAAAAAGTAGGATAATTCACCCATCGCACTCATCTCAAACTTGCTCTTCATTACCTCCTCGAAATCATGACACATGTTCTCATCAGATGACCCAAAAATGATGTCATCTACGTATACCCGTGCTAACAGAAAGTCTTCCTTCTTCCTTTTAATGAAAATTGGACCGTCAATCTGACCTCTTTCAAAACCGTTCTTTAACAAATGTGCTGACAGTGTCTCATACCACGTCCTAGGTGCCTGATGCAATCTATACAATGCCTTATCAAGTCGATATACTCGATCTGGATAGTATGGATCAGTAAACCCATCTAGTTGTGAGGCATACACCACTTCTTGGACTTTCCCGTAAAGAAATTCACTATTCACGTCAAGTTGGTAAACTCTGAAGCCCTTGAATGAAGCAAATGCTAGGAACAAACGAATTGCTTCAAACCTTGCTACTGGTGCAAACACCTCACTGTAATCAATCCCCTCTTGCTGATTGAACCCCTTCACCACTAATCGATCCTTATTCCTTATTATGATACCTTGGTCGTTTTTCTTGCACTTGAACACCCACTTAGTACATATTTCTTTCTCTCCTACAGGCAAGTCAACTAGCTCCCAAACTTTCAACTTCTTGAACTGAGCTAGTTCCTCTTGCATAGCTTCAACCCAACAATTGTCTTTTAGAGCCATATGAACATTCTTCGGCTCCTCTTGTGCAATAAAGCAGCTATACAAACATTCATGAATCAACCCAGTCTTCTGAATTGAAGTAAACAAACAGGATCCTTCAAGCACACCTCTTCTTGTCTAAACACCTGCAGCAGCATCACCTATGATGTTTTCAACTGGATGATCTCTGTGTACACGTGTGGTAGCAATGGTGTCAACAACCAGATTATCTCCCAGATTCGATCCAACCTCCCCATGAATGTTACTATTAGCAAACGGATTAGTGAAATCCTCCCACTGAATAGGTTCAAACTCACTATCACTGAAGTCCTCTGGAGCTGCACTGGAAGAAGTTCCTGGAGCATCTGTCATCGAAATACTCGATCTAGGCATGAAGTCACACTCTCCATCCTCACTGATCACAGATTGGATCACTTGAGTCTCATCTGCATTGGAATATTAAATGATTTAAAAACACTGTCATAATCATATAATACAGGAGGACCACTCGTTGATTGTTGAGGTGAATAACTAGTGATTGCCATGTTAAACACCACCTCAATTCTACTAGTTTTTAGATTAAAAACCCTTTTATTCGGTGTTCCAGGCATATAGCCTAGAAAGTAACCCTCATCAGCTACCTCACCGAATTTTTGCTTATCTTTGTTTCGCACAATGGTGCAGGGTAATCCAAATGGTTCAAAACCTTTTAAGTTTGGTTTTCGGTTAAACAATAGTTCGTGACAATTTTTGTTAAACCCCGTTTAACCATCAAAACTTTGTTCAGGACATAACAAGCTGTGTTCACAGCTTCTCCCCAGAAAAGAACTGGAAGCTTTGAATCTGAAAGCATAGTTCTTGCGGCTTCAATCAACGTCCTGTTTTTCCTCTCAGCGACTCCATTCTGTTGAGATGTATAAGGAGCAGAAATTGATGTTCAATTCCTTTGCGAAGACAATAGAGATCCAGAATCTGATTCTTGAACTCCGTGCCAATATCACTCCTTAACCTCTTGATCCGTGTATCATGAACATTTTCCAATTTTGTAAAAAGATCTATCAGCATCTCCATTGTCTCATCCTTTGTACCTAAAAAGAAAACCCATGAATATCATGAGTAATCATCTGTGACAACTAAGCAATAGTACTTTCCACCTATGCTCCTTACGTTCACCAGACTGAATAGATCCATATGAAGTAATTCATAAGGGGCACCTATGGAATTGACTGTTTTAGACTTGTGAGGCTTCTTATGTTGTTTTCCTTTTTGACATGGAAGACATTTATCTTCCACATGAAACCTCTGCACTGGCACCCTTTCCACTAAACTGTTTTTAATAATATAATTCATTTTTCGGTAGTGGATGTGGGCCATGCGCCTGTGCCATAGCAATGACTCAGCCTCAGATGCTTTTGATAGTAAACATGCCACCATAGTGGAAGAATCCTTAGCACCCATGTCCATGACATAAGTGTCGTTTCTCCTTGGCGCTCTCATCACTATCCAATCATCCGGTATCACCAAACCAGGTTTCAACACCAAAGTTTCAGACTTAGTAAAATGGACCGAGTGACCCTTGTCGCAGACTTGAGACACACTCATCAGATTGTGCTTCAGCTGCTCAACATAGTTCACTTTGTCCAGTGTGATCTTCCCGCTGGTCACTTTTCCTCAACCTGTAATGTGCCCTCCTTTAGCACCAGCAAAATTCACATAACCACCATCTATATTCTCAAACTCAGTCAACAACCTCGCAGCCCCCGTCATGTGCCTGGAGCAGGCACTATCAACATACCACAAGTTGATAATCCTCCTTAGCAGCTCCTGCACAAACCAACAAAATTAATTAGATTGGGGGACCCAAGCCTTAATGGTCTTGGGTCTTCTAGATCATCAACCACCGGAACGTCCATCCCATATCCATCACTCCTAACAGGAGTCTTGGATCTTAGACATGTTGATGGAAATGGTTTTTTATTTCCACTAGTTCTCTGGTCCCGAGGTTTCCTAAACATGTTTGGACTTTGCGACCTTTGGAAATTATGATTTTGGTTCCATGAATTTGGATGATGATAATTTCTAAAGCCATCGTTATAAAAATTTTGACTACCAACATTCTGGTATCGATTTTGATATTGACCTTGACTTCTGAAATTATTTGTTTGATCATTAAAGTTATTCATTCTTGGTGAACTATTTCTAGGTCTTTCATATCTGCCTGATGTAGATGCAGGCTGAAATATTTGTTGATTTCTTTGAAAATGAGGAACTTGGTGAGTTCCCTTTTTAGCCTTACCTACACCAATAGCAACACTCTGTTGCCTGGTAGCAGATATCTTTGGTGAGTTAACCTTCTTCTCACCATCACCACTTTTTGCTGGTGATTTTTCTCTCTATCTCTCACTTACCTGTGCTTCGCTCTTTTTGTTAGGACAACAGCTAGCTACATGTCCTTTTTCATGACATTTGAAACACGATTTTCTAGCCAAAGACTTCTTAACTGAAGTCTCTGGTTTAGATTTATCAGGCGATGATGATGATGACGATGCCTTCGAAAGATCTTGTTTAGTTTGCTTAACTTCTGATTTTTCTTTGTTTTTGTTCTTAGCAAACTACACATTTGACTCTTTTGTAATAACAGTGACCTCTTCTTTCATATCACTCCCTTTAACAAAATCAACCTTTTTAACAAAAATTTGTTTTTGATTTTTAGGGTGTGTATTCTTTGTTTTCAAAACTGGTTCCCTGTTATTATCCTTCTTGGCATTCTCAGTCACATCAACATCCTCTGATGTGGAACTACCAGGTGTAGTTGACACAAAGTTTGTAAGCTCTTCTTCATCTGGTAAGAAAGAATAGTCATGACCAAAAGGTGGTGGAACTTCATTTAAACCTTTGAAGCCCACACATGTCTTGTCATTACTTTTCTTCAGGCTATTCATCTTGTGTTTCATAACAAAAGATGAATCTCTGAATTGATTTAGTTTCTTTTCAAGTTCACAAATTTTAAGTTGTGCTTCAGACAACTCTTTGCATTTTTCGAAAATTTCTTTTGTTTTCTCACTCATCATATCATGAGCTAAGTCAATAACTTGAAGTTTTTCATTAAGCTTATAGGTTAGAATATTGATTTCTTCTTCATAACCTTTAATTTTCTTCAAATATAATGACTCATTTTGTTTTACGAAAAGTTTGATTCTTTTAGGTTTGAGAGCTCATTTACCAGACTTTGGTTTTGATTGGTTAACCTGTCAACCTCACTTTGCAGTTCATGACATTTTAAACAAACAAAACTACCAGAGTTAGAATGTACCTCTCCTGTTGACTTGCTTAGATCGGCTATGAAAGCAGTAAAATCAACAACCATCTTCTTCTTTGTAGCATTCTGTTCTCCATCAGCTTTTTCAGCTACCGTCTCTCGCTCTGCCTCAGCATCAGCTTTCACTTCTTCATCAACAACTCGGGCTATCTCTGCCATGAACGAATGTGAGGCATTTATCACCCACTAGATGAATATTCCAATCATAAGAACCCTGTCTAGCAGTAGAAATCAGGGCCTTTGATCCAGTGTTGGTTGACGCATTCCTGTTGCTTGAACCATGACCAGGAGAATCTTGAAAGGATGAACTAGAATGAGATTCAGACTTAGGTCTTTGACACTCTCTAGCAAAAAGCCCATAATTTTGACAGTTGTAACACTTCACTTTAGACTTGTCAAAACCTACGTTCTTTCCAGCAAACTTTCTGCCCGTTCTGTTCATGAACCTCTTCACTCTTCTGGAGATCATGGTCATCTACCATTGCAAATCCATCTCCTCTATGTCATCAGGGTCAATCTGATTATAATCTTCATCAAACGTAGCAGAATCAGATATTCTTCCCTGAATGTAGTTCTCGTAGGAAGCAACGAAAGAAGAAAGCAATGCTAGGTGATCTTCATCACTTTTGACACTCAGAGGCATAGACCTAGTACTGCTGTTACTATTACTTGATTGTTGTCTCTTAGCCCCTGATGAGCCTCCTGAAGCAGCAACAAAACATACTTCACCATCAGAATTTGTCACGATCTGCTCATTTTCACATGAGAGAAACGTAGTTGCAGTGTCACTTGAAGTATTGTTGGAAGATGAAGGTGTAAGCCCTTTATAAATCCCTGATCTTGAACCTGATCATATCCAGTCTCCTTCTTCTTCATATTGAGCTCATAAGCTCTCAATTTCCCAACAACCTCTTCCAAGTCTTTGGTTTCGTAGTCAGCTTCACCCTTTTATCATCAAAGTATAAATATCCCACTTTGCAGGCAAAGCATCTAGCAACTTGTCATTTATCTCCACATCTGTGTATCCCTCTATGTCATAATTGTCCATTTCTGACATCAGATGATAGTATATTGTGATGATATCTTCAATGGATTCATTCCTCATGCCTTTAAACACAACAAATTGTTTCTTCAGCAGATCCACCTTGTTCTTCTTCACATCAGTATTGCCCTCATACCTCTTCTCTAGGGTATCCCACATCTCCTTCGACGTAGTATAACGCTTGAATGTATGTTTGATGCCATCAGGTAATGACATCTTTATAGCAGCTAAGGCTTTCTTCTCAGACTCATACATCCTTTTTTACAGCTTCAGACATATTCACATAAGCAGTAACACGTTGTCTACCCTCAAAGTCATTCGTGGGGTTAGCATACCCATCTTGAATACAGATCCACATCTATGTGTCCTGATATTCAATGAACGACTGAAACTGTCCTTCCATGTTAGGTAATTCTCTACCTTCAGCATTTTTGGAGGTTTGCTAGTTGTGCCAGCCTCGTGCTCCATTCTTAACCGTTCATTTAGGTTAGACATATTCGACATTTTGACCGAACCGGCTCGTTAAAAACTTGTCCGAAATGAGTGGTTACCAAATTATATTGTTAGACTCTTCTCGACAATACGATTCTAATGATGTATATTGTCCGATATGATTTTTTTGTCCTAAAAATCACACGAGCCTAACCATGTAACCGGTTTGTCAAGATTATTTATGCATCAAATTCTATGTCCGAAAACGTTTAACTCTGCTTACGTCAGCTGGTTAACTTTCCACCTTTTCGTATAGAACTCGGAACAGTACCAAATCCGGAACAGTAATTCGGATAGTCAATCCGAGATAGAAATCCGGAACAGTAATCTGAATTGTTAATCCGAGATAGTGATTCGGAATAGGGATCCGAGATGAAATCCGGAATGCACTGCTCTGATCCAAAATGGAATCCGGAATAGACTATTCTGATCCGAGATGGATTCGGAATACACTGCTGATCCGAAATTCAACCCGAGATGGAATCCGAGATAGGCTTTTCTAATCCGAAATGCAACTCTGATGATCCGAATTGCACTTTTCTGATCCGAAATGCAAGCTTTCCTGATCCGAATTGCAAGTCTGATGATCCGAAATGCAGGTTTCTGATCCGAAATTCAAGTCTTCAATCCGAATTGCTTCACTTTTGATCCGAGATGCAAGACTTTTATCCGAAATCCCTTGCCGTTAATCCGAAATTGCTGCAAAACCCTAGAACAGCCGCCTAAACCCTAGAATAGCCGTCACAAACTTCAAAACAGCCTCCAAAACGTCCAAAAACCCAACTTTTTCTGCTGTTCCAATTCTGAACCGAGCAAAATCAGGAGCTGAATGCTCTGATACCAATTGTAGGTCCCCTAATCCATATGGATCGTCACATAATCGTTTATCCAATCTAGAGTGCGGAATCCCCTAGATCAGACTTCACAGAAACAAGAACACGAACACGAACACAATCACCTTCAAACTGTCTTCAATTATTATCCAACACAAAGGTTTACAATTAATGCAAGACTCTCTCTCTCTCAACTCTCTCTAAACAAACTAATTAGCAACTAAACCAGCAACACGATCAACAGAACTAGCAACCTAAACCCTAATGCAAACCTCCTTTTATATAGAGACAGGTTATGCAACTAGGCTAGGGTTTCCATACATGGACTGCTATTGGGTCTAGGCCCAATTCGCCTACCATAAGCTATTTAGTGTCTAATCCAGCCCAATTACTTCTAATTAACTATTACAAAACTAAACCCGCTAACCGTTTATCATTTTACTAATTACAAGATATCCAAAGACCAA
Organism: Scalesia atractyloides; assembly: GCA_947069175.1. Taxonomy (NCBI): domain Eukaryota; kingdom Viridiplantae; phylum Streptophyta; class Magnoliopsida; order Asterales; family Asteraceae; genus Scalesia; species Scalesia atractyloides. Next base: position 12,272,525 of record CAMTDV010000026.1, on the reverse strand, counting down.
ATCTAAGCTGTTGTCACAAATATGCACCAACACTTAAACATTCTTACATGATTCCGGAACCATAATCATTCAAAACCCACACCCGACACATACTTTCTACATTTTGACTCGTTCACTTCTATCATGAGTTCCGAACATGAATGACTTCCTGTGACTTACCACAACCATACGTACCTTGATTCTTACCCTTACCCATAATTTCTTACACGATTCCCTGTATTCTACATAATAATTTTCATTTATAAAGGAAGAAGTGATTCCGGAAATCACTTACCTTATGCATCCATATTCGTATCCGCTTCCTTGCCTCCTAACTTGACCCGTTAGCCTTTCGTACTTGAGTCCAACTTGACATGACTCCACACTTTTGTTCATGTCACCACAATCATATCATGGTTAGCATATTTATATTCATATTTACTAACATTCATTACTTTCCATTTATATATTTTTTGCCTTGCATTAGTCAACTATCGCATATATAGACATGTACTAATGACCACCTTATTTCACGTTCTCGCAATTCAATTATCACTCGTACGAGTGAGATGTTTATCACTCGTATAACATACACATAATTCATTTATACACATGCTAATACTTTCATAATTCTACATTTGACAACCACATACAAAGTTAGTCAATTTAATATAATCACAACATCATTCGTCGCTAGTCAGTCCATATGTTATGGACATAGTACACTTTCACTTTTTAATTCCAACTAACAATCAGTCAAATACAAGATGAACATCACACTATTCAAGCACATGGTACAAGCTCCTAATTCATGATCTTACCCAAAATATACATTCAACCCGAATTCTTGTATGAGCTCCATTTATAGAACATTATTCAAGTTAGTTTACTGCTAATTACATCATTAACATACTTCATTCATATATGTCAAGCCATTTCATTCAATTTCACATCCTAACTTCACTTAGACATTTTATCATACACTTGGCGTACATACCACTTTTGTGATTCCCGGTGACGGCAGTTCCAGACGGAAGTTTGGGCGTATGGCAGTACCCATTCAGTAGAATGTTATAAAGAGGGAGTAGAAATAGAATCAGCGGAAGCATTCATTTATTCATACAGAAAGAATATACATATTGTCTGGCTGGCAGAAATTCCTTGAGAGAATCCGCCAGCGTTTCCCGTTGGGGAACTTTTAAAACTAACAAACAATGAACACACAACACATATATATAGGCATGAGTAGTTCGTATGAGTAAGATGTTTATCACTCGTACTAGTCACATTGTCACTTGTACGAGTCACTTGTCACTCGTACGAGTCACTTGTCACTCGTACGAGTAAGTTCTTGTTCGCAGTTGGGTCGCGTGTTCGTATCTAATCTATAAAATATTCAATACACAAACACACATACTGAACTTTCTAGTTTATATGAGACTTAAACTCAATTTCCCACTTTTAGTCCTTTTGGTTATTCTTATGTCACCAATAACACTTATTTTCATTCTCTTATTACTTAACTAACTATTTAACTAAGTTAAATAGCTTGATTATTTTATTTTATTCCATCACACAAAGAAACATATTAGTCAATTAAAATTTGTGACTTTGGGGCGTTACACAAAAACCAGGTAATGGTTGCGCAATTCACGAAAGTTAGGAATCCGGGTTAAAGTTTTCGTAACAAAAACGGCAAGACGAAAATACTTGCCGCAACCCACCTCAAGCTACGGTGGCCAGCCGTAGCTTACAGCAGGCAACTGCTTAATGAAAAAAGGAAATAGTGTTTTACGGAAGCGTCTCTGCAAGTCCAGAGTTGTGTTTTAAATGTACGGGACTTGAAACGGGTCGAACAGACAAATAAAATAACACAGCAGCAAATCTGCTGCAGTAGATGGCGTCGCCGACGCCTTAAATGACGTCGCCGACGCAGCTTCTTGACCCGACGTCCTAAATTAATGCGTACGGTAGAAAAGTTCTGATGCAACAATAGATAAGACGTCGTTGACGCCAACTCAGAAGTTGTATTTTCTGTTTTGATTATTTTTGTCAAGTCGTTTATGTTGTGCTTTCCGTTAATCTCTATTATACTAATAATTTGCAAATTCCAGTTTAGGGTAATCGCAAGCACCCTTGGATGACGATCAAGCTCAATGAAAAACCGAACATGATCAAAGCTCAAGCTTCTGAACTTGGTTTCGTTGTTACGAAATTAATCAATGATACATGTTAAAATGTTAAATATTTATGAAGTTTTCATAAATTTGAAAATATGTAGTGGCGCGTATTCGCATTTACACATTTACATGCGGAATTTTAATAGAAATTTTAAATATTTTAAGATAGGGTTTTACAATAGATCGGATCTTTAGGAACCTTTTTCTGACCAAAAATGTTTTTCTAGTGACTGGAGACTACGGCATTAGGGTTGTGTTAGTCAGGGTCCATGGAAGACCAATATGTAAAAAGATGGGACCGCCAGTAGGATTTTTTGAAGTTGAGATCGTTGTTAGCCAACAAACAATAGTTGAGATTATCAAAATCTATTATTCCTAAAATCAATGATATACAATTAAAGAACCGGGAGTTTAATAGGTTTTGGACCAAAAATGACTCAAAAACAAATAACCTAATTTATTAGAACCAAGACAAGATAAGTTATACCTAGATTCTGAGAGGGTAGTTTATCCGAGGTTAGATCGTATATTGCTCACATGGTGGTGGTGTGGTGGTCCCACTTAAATGTTAAGGAATTCCTTAAAAACTTTGAAATGACTATAATGCAATTTTTGTTTTGAATGCATCCATTATGTAGTGACTTTCCACATGTATAACCCCTATCTATGAATGCATCTATTATGTAATGACCTTCCACGTGTATAACCCCTTTCTATTATTTACTATTGTACTAATGTGAGTGTCTGTATATAATGACATTTGTATATGATATTAGGTCAATGAATAAGAATTCTCATGGTCTATTCTCTACATGATTTCATAGTCTAGTTCTCATGTTTATATACATATATATTAGTTGCTAATAGACCGTTGTTTCACAACACGTTATCAGCACGACTGTGCTCTATGTGTTTTGCCACCCTTGGTATCCCTTTTTCCTTGCCTTTAATTTGCATTATTTTCCAGTCTAACTCAATCTCGCACGTTGAGAAAACAACCCAATAATTATCCAAAATGATGAAAGATGGGTTTCTTATGCGATGGAAAGTTGGAAACCATAGATGCGTAGCCACTGCGGACAAAACGTTGGATCTTTGAATCTGCAATCTCTACTAATAAATGTATGATTCTTCGTATGATTATTTCATATTATATTTGATGATGATACATCAATCTTACTGGTGACACTTATTAATATACATATATAAACTTAAACTGATCATTACTATAAATTCTAGGATGTAGTCTCATGATTGAACTCTTATCTATATATTTTTTTTCATTTGCTTTTAGAAGTTATTATATATGTATTAGCATATTGGTATTCATCAGGATTTAGATGTTACATCATAAATTATGACGTTATAATTGACTAATTCATCTTTTTCTAATACTCATTATTAATTGAATAACTATAGTTTTCGTTGACGACGACGATATTACGAATATTTATTTTATTTTTCTCTTTTACAAATGATCCCTTCTATTATTCTAAATTGGCTGGATTATCATTTAATTAGTTAATTTAATATATGTTGTTTAGGACTCTTACAATTGAGTAATGCTCATCTACATATTCTTTGAGCCACCATAATAATATTTTTATGCTTCTTTATTAACCTTGTTAAGTTGTAAATAAAATTGTTGAATTATTTTGATTTGAGGAAGTTAATTTGTTATCTAGAAAATATTATATGTGTTTTTAGAATCCATGAAAAACAATTAAATTCAATATTCAATATTACAAATTATGAACTCAATATTTATGGACCAAACAATGCAATTGTATTAGGTATATATGCTTGTATTGGTGGTAATATATACATGATGTATGTACTAGATTTTTATTTTGTATAGTTTATAATTTAAATGGATATGAATTTTGTAATTAATTGTTTTCATTAGTCATTATTAATACATAGCATGCCAAAAGACTTTTACATAATTAGATATAAATGAGTTATGTGAGTAAACATCAATTGATTTAGTTTTAAATAAACTATACAACTTATAATGCAATATATTATTATTATTATTATTATTGTTGTTGTTGTTGTTGTTGTTGTTATAACATGATTATGCAAATATTGTTTGGTACTTATACTAAGGTTAATGCTATAACTAATTTTGCATATAAGAAATTTATATAATAGATTAATATTGTTAGGTATCATTAGTTGTTTTTAGAGAAACATTTTCTAGCGATGTCGGTACCTCTCATGCATTCATTATGTCATGTCATAATGTTTAAAAATTTATTTGCATATTAACTATTACTATTGCTAGTATAAAATAGTGACTATTGCTATTGCTTCATATGTACAATGTATAGATTGCTTATATGATGTCATCAGTTGTTTAAATATCAATATTTGAGAAGAAAAAAAAGAGTATGTTATGTAATTCATCAGTATTACAGTTTTCAAATAAAATTTTCAAATGCAAGTAATAAATGATATGAGAACTTGAAAGAGATATATGTTTAAGTTTTAAAGTAAGTGTTCAAAATATATAAGATATTATGTTTTGTTATACCATAATAAGTTATTACATAAATTATATGCGTTTGCTTATTAGTGATAAAAATGTTTCTTATTTTATAAAGGCCCATCATAAGTTGTTTTTATATGATGACATGCTATAAGGTCATGTATTATATGATTTGTTGCTATCTATACCTTGTATTCTACATGCTATCACTTCTTTGCATCGATAATACCTAATAGAACGACTAAACCAAAGTTGTGGTTTATTGTCATTCTAATGAAAAAGAAGAAATATACTTCGATTTGACACCCAAAGTGTCATACTCCTTGTATCTCATTATCAAGTATAAAAGAAATATTATATTACTCGGACATATAATTACTTCTCAATTGACGTTATACGAAGAGAAGTTTATTTATAAGGGAAATTGGATAAAACAAATTTTGTTTGTCAAACCTCATATATACTCCTGAAGTAGCAATATCATTTAAAGGGTATAAACGGTTTGAAACGACTGTATATCTATATGTTCGAGAAAATAATGGAAAAACGTAAAAAATGTATGGTTTTACTCTGATGCATGAAGTGAATATATATTGATCATTGGCATCATTGAGAAAGTTGTAATCATGATCACATTAATAATGAGATTGATCATTAGAAATGCAACAATCATCATGTTAATAAGAGATCAAACTATCAGAAATTATAAGATAGCCAAGCTAATAATGGGATCGAATATCAGTATTATAATGATAGTCATGATGAGATCGACCACCAAAAGTGGTAAACTAGTGATTACATAACACGATGGTTTGAACTTTGTAGTTATAATACATTCTTTCATATATTAGGTTTTGTATTACATACGTGCAAGTAATACATATACAATATCACAAACCATAAGTTTATAGATCTTAATTATATTTTGGCGTGACTGGTTAGACCACACCGAGCCAATAATGATGTGAAACTTAATGAATAACCAGAAAATTCTTCATGATAATTAAACATCTCATAGTTGCTCTCAACAAAAGTTAATTATTTATCAACCAAAGTAGGGTGTGAATCCCTAATATTTTATGGAATGAATGAAGGATGTATATATCCAAACATGATACTGTTTAGTGTTTTTAAATCGATGCATCGTCTAAATGGTCATTAAATTTACAACTTGAAGTTGTGTGTAGCTTAGCTAATGAGATAGCAAGCATATTATTCCATATTATCATATTTATGGTGGTTATAACATTGAATTTAATATCCATGTTAGTAATGATTATTGGAATAAGTATTGAACTTTCTAAATGCTTAAGACACAGATTGCTTTTGTTGAAGACGATGATCAAACGTCTACAAATTGATTGCAAAACCAATAATCAAGAGAGCAAAAGTTCATATTTGAGCACATGTGATTTTACATGCGGTAACATTATTTCACATCAAGCCAACATGTTGTAATAGTTTATCCCCATTATAGTTGGTTTTGGTCAGGAACCAAATATTTCCCATCAAACTTTTTATTGTGCGGTATACATTGGAATTGATCCACCACAACGCATAATGTTGGGAATATATGTTAGGTGAAAATACTATTTATGATTACATACTTAGAGCAATTAACGAGAAATTTATTTATGGCTCATTAGATCTTAATTTAAGTAAATTAACATTCCAAACATTAGGGGGAGATTAATGGCAGTTGAAAAAGGAATGGGTATGCATGAATTATCATTGATCCTCAAACTAAATTGTGTGAACAAGAAGTTCAAAAGATAATTCGTTACCTAGATTAAAGAATCAATCACCAGACATGTTCACGGACCTAAATACAGTGACTAAGTAACTCACGTAGTCAACTGCTAATGCTCAAATTAAGTTAATTGTCCTAGTAGGGCAAACCATATATTAATGAGTCTATTGCACGCCTGAAGCGTGGTAGACTAGTCGATTCCAAGAAAATAAAAATTCCTCGAAAAATTGGAGGAAGTAATGAAGAAGATGGTCAAGTCGAGGTTATAGTAAAAAAAGGTTTCTTGAAGAGATATTAGACATAATAGTCCCGGAAGAACCTCAGGTACCTGAAAATAAAGAGCTCTTAGTAAATTATATCATGTCTAGAAGTGTATGGAATCGAAACAAAATCGACGTCGTTATACTTTTGTATCTATTAGCGCTTGAAAATATGAAATGATGAGAATCAAGATTTAAAATCTGCCTATGAATAAATACAAAGAAATGATGGGCTAAAATGGAACGACGCAAATGAGGCAGAGTTGAATTCTCTATTGAAATGGAAATCTTACGAGCCAGTATTCCATAAAAAATTTGTAAAATTTATTTAATATAATTAGGTCTTTTATGTGGATCAACAATTGATGGCACAAGGATTTCGCAAAGACCTATGATTAATTATGAGGAGACATATTCTCCAGTGGAGGATGCAATAGCTTTCCAGTATTTAATTAGTCTGGTAATATAAAGAGAGAATTGATATGCGTCTTATAAATGTTATGTATCATTTAGATACTAAAGTTTACATGCAAGTCCTTGAAGGATTTAAATTATGTAATTCATGTAAAGTAAGTTCTCGAGAACAATATGATCGTTGTATACTTATTAATTTTTGAATACGATTGAACTCCTGATGAGTTTCTTAAAGCAATTGAGTTCTTTAAAGGTGAATCAAAACATCTTAACGATGTAATTTTTGTGCACCAATAAACATACATTGAAAACTTGTACCCAGTGATTGTGATATCTCAACAAATAGTGTACACGCATGGTACGATATGGATTTTGGAGATAAAAGCAAGTGTTCATGACACTTTTACATGATATAAATATCTATGTGTTAAATGGGCAAATTTATATAGCAAAACTCCTGAAGAGTGAAAGCACATGCATATATGGATAAGATGGAACGAATTCCCTCGTGGATTGATATGCTAGAAGCATTGATGTCAAAACCTCAAGAACATACTATATGAAGTTCACAAAATATGTGTGGGCTAAAATAGTCGAGTCAAATATGATATAATTGACTCACCAGTGAGCTCGAAAATGAGAAATACATATGGTGAAGTTGGTCCATTTGTTTTCATTTAAAGAACGATATGAGGTTTACATGTATTGCAATATATGTTGATGGTGACATTGAATCTCCCGAAGAAAAAAAGAGCTCAAATATTTAAGCAAGAATTTGCAAATGAAATACAATATTGCAAATTTATGGCTTGATACGTAGGACATACGTTTATATTATAATCCATCAATCATAATACATCTAGAAAATGTTGGACATTTTCATATGGACAAAGCTTTTGGTGTAAGTACATTTAATGATGTTCAAATATTTGATATAGATAAAAATAACTTTTATCATCTTCTATCAAAGAAGCAAAGATCCTTGGTCATAAAGTACCATAAATTCAACACAAATTGTATTAATATATCTTGCTAGCTATACACGAACATATACCATTAAATTCATTGGCAAGATTTAACTCGTGTACAACGAGGAGATAGTGTAATGAGTAAAACATTTATTTTCTACACCCTTAAAGTACGAAAGGTATGGGTTCATATTTTACTAACCCATCAACAAGTTTGGTTAGTTTTGTAAATGCAGGGATTATAACAAAACACATTCATGGATCTTATGGTATCTACTTACAATAGGAGGTAATTAAAGTTTTACATGAAGATCATACATCAAGTTCATAAATAGATTGCACATCAAGCGACAAATCACCCACTATAAAAGTTTTTCAACAACATTCATAGAAATTTGACACTTGTTACTTGAAATGACACATATTATATTGAGGGGAAGTTTTACATAAATTGCACTCTTTACCCTTCACTAAGTTTTATCTAATTGGATTTTCTTAGTAAGGTTTTTTTTGAGACAACGTATCTAATCCGGAAGTATCAGTGGGAGACAATACGCGTTGCACTCTTTTTCCCTTAGCTGGGCTTTTGTCTCATTGGGTTTTCCTAGCAAGGTTTTTAATGAGGCAACATCATTAAGCGTATTAAAGAATAGTATTCCATCATGTGGATAGTCAAGGGAGAGTGTTATGAATGCATCCATTATGTAGTGACTTTCCACATGTATAACCCCTATCTATGAATGCATCTATTATGTAGTGACCTTCCACATGTATAACCCCTTTTTATTATTTACTATTGTTCTAATGTGAGTGCCTATATATAATTGCATTTGTATATGATGTTAGATCAATGGATAAGAATTCTCTATGTTCTATTATCTACATGATTTCATAGTCTAGCTCTCATGTTTATATACATATATATTAGTTGCTAATAAACCGTTGTTTCACAACAATTTTCAATATTTTAGATTTTAAAAGTGTTAGAAATTCAGTTTTTTAACACCGGTCCATGACCTAGGATTGTTAACAACTTAAATCTAAAGAATAAAGGATATTAATTTTAAATGTGATTCCATCTTTGGGAACCAAACATAATTTATGATGAATTGATTTTAATTTCAATTTCATTTTTCCATTTATGAGAGTTTTTATGAACCAAATAGCCCTTCAGATCAGCATAAGTCAAATATCTAAGATTTTCGATTTAAAAATGAGTATAATTCAATTTTCAAAAAGTGTCCATGACCTAGGATGAACTAAATTAAGGAAATGCTAAAGATGGGTGAGGTTGAAAACAATTTTTGGGTCCACTAATAAATGGGAAAAGAATGTTGATTGGGACCATTTCTATCTCCATTGTCTTTTTCTTTTTGTTTTATATAAAGGAATATATAGTTTCTTTCGTGTTTGTTGTATTTTATGATATTTAAATGTTAATTTTATCCTCATAACGTAGAAACTATCACAAAATATGTAGCTATTACAGTTAACGAGAAATAAGATAAATTTCTTTAAAAGTTCAAATTTTATTTTAAGATAGATGAAGGTGAATTTTAGAGCGTGGTTTAGTTAGATAGTCACATGAATGGATATTTAAGGGTATTAATATTTGCATGGTAAAACTAAAACCTTCTTCCTCTCACACTGTATTTTTCCACTCACGTATAAATCAAAAACATTTTTATAAATATTATTTAAATAACCATGATAAGGTGTTCTAAACAGAAATTATTTCTACATTTTATATGTTTCATAAATATATAATTTAGAAAAAAATATATATTAAAACGATTATTAATTTTCTAAGGAGAGATTAATAGAAGAAATATTGAATTCTAATAATCTCAACTATTCGTCATTGGCCGTCAACAGTCTTAATTTCAAAAATAACAATTAACAGTCCCAACTATTAACATATTGGTCTCCAATGGACTCTAACTAACAGAACTCTAATGCCATTAGTCTCCGATCGTCGAAAAAATCGTTTTTGGCAAGAAAAAAGTTCCTAAAGATCCGATCTAAGTTTACAAAGAGGTTTGGAACGAAATACTAAGTTTTCTGGCCAAGAAATTGAGTTTTCCAGCTAAAAAGAAGTTTTTTGACGACCTCAATAATTGGAGTTTTTACTAGAAAAACGTTCGTAAAGATCCATAATAAGGTTATAAAGATGTTTGGGACGAAAAGTGCTGACCAAAAATGCTTTTCCGGTTACCAGAGATTAACGGCATTAGGGTTCTGTTATAAGGGTCTATTAGAGGCTAATATATTAATAGTTTGAACTGTCAGTGACTATTTTTTAAGTTAGAACTGTTGACGACAATGACAGTATGTGTTGTCTTAATTTTTTTTATAACACTAATATTTTTCTTTTATTTTTTGTACGTAATTAAGTTTTGAATGAAAATGGCAAAACTAAAACATATATGTAATCTGATCAAATACCCGTTGAGTTAATCAACATTTTTAGCGGAGTTAATGAGTTGGACAAAAATGATAAAACGCTGCAAATGTCCGCTATACATATGCCAAAAAACTATATGGAATAAAAGGACATTTTGGGTGCAAACCTCAAGCCTAAAATAGGGATGAGCTCGGTATCGAGAGTACTGGTACCGAAGATACCGGTGCCAAAATTCGTCAAATATGGGTACCGGACTACTGGTACCGAAAATGTTCGGTGTAGTATCGGTACGGGATCAGTATTTAAAGGCAAAATTTGGTAAAATACCGGTATGGTACCAAAAAGTGGGTACCGATTTAATACCGAAAATAATTCGGTACGGGGAATTCGGTACCGGTACCCGGTACCATGTGCTCATCCCTAGACTAAAATGCAATTTACTCTTTAAATTTAGGGTAAATTACATTTCGTGTCCTTTATGTATTATTAGAATTATTATGAAACATGTCCTTTAAACGAATAGTTACAGATTATGTCCAAATTCTTAGTATTACCTTAAAGGTTATGTCCTTTGAATCAAACCCAGTTAATTTACTTAGTTAACTTCAATTATAGAAGGGCATAATAGGTATTTCGCATCCCATTTCATCATATACCCATTTATAAAACACACACACACGCTTTCTCTCTCTCTCTCTCTCTCTCTCAAAGGTCTCTCTCTGAACCCTCTCTTTCTTCATCTTTCTGCCCCAAACAAATCGACCACCACTCTACCATCGTGCACCACCCATTCTTCATTACCCTCAAAAGTATGCCACTACAAACAACCACCACCGCTCGTTTCACCATCACCCACTCCTGTCACACACCAGATTGATCTGTAAAACCTTCAAACCTAATTATGGCGTCCACCAACTCACCATCACCAACCACCTCCACAGCCAGCTTCATCGACGACCGCCGCGGGAGACCTTGCTGGAAAAGTTTCACTGGTGGTGGAGATCCAACGCGTTAGTCTGCGGCTGGATGCGAGGGTTTCTAACCGAAGAAGCCCTCACCGGAACAATCGGCATCTGGATGTAGTTGATAGTCTGTTTAAGACTCGATCTCGGGGGGGGGGGGGGGGGGTTTAGAGAGCTTAGTGCTCCTAGAGGATAGTTGGATGGAGATTTCACTGTTACTTCTGCTGTTAGATCGAGCAAAAATCAATGATTTCCTACACGGTAAACGTGTTGTTTTTTTTAGTTACTCTTTTATATTGATTGATTGCTAGTTCTACATTGTCTTGTTTTGTTTGGTTTGAAATTATGTAGTTGAAATGTGTAACTGATTTATCTGTTTGACTCATTGTGTTTTAATTGCATGTGAAATGTTATTCAGAGACTTATTGTATTTGAATTGAATCTGAAATGTATTTTGAGAACATGTTATGCAGCTGGAATCTGCAACTCATTTATTTGTTTTGACTTTTTTTGGTCAAATGGAATTATGAAGGTGTTATTGAGCAAATGACATTTGAATGTAACAATTTACTCTTGGTTAATTTGTGGATAAGTGATTTTAGTAACTGAGTTTGATTAAAGGACATAACTTGTTAGAAATACTAAGATTTTAAACATAATCATAAATTTATTTTAAAGAGTAGGTTTCATAATCTTACTATTATAATAACTAAAAATATTTTTTTAACACGTGTGAAACGGATGTATCCTTATTTTATTTTTTCAATTTTTTTCTATTAAACAATAAAATAACAATAATAAACAATAGTTTATCTAAATATAATTTAAATAAAGATAATATTTTTTTATCAAACTTTGAACTTATAATAATAATATATAATTTGTATTTTCTTCTTCTCTGTTGGAGACAGAAGAAGGGTGTTTTTTTAAACCAAGAGAATATATAAATTTTTATTCTTATTTAAACTAGATTTAGTTAAAATATATTATTATTATTATTAATTAATATTTAATAGGATACAGAAATAAGAAAATATTATTAAATAACAAAATCTCTCTTATTTATTAATTCTTTTATTTTTATGCTAATTAATAATAATAGGGTTATTAGATTTTAATAATCCTAAGTTTTACCTGTTAACCAGTAATAATCTCAATTTTAAAAATTCTCTCTAACGATCCCAACTTTTAAGAGTTTGGCCTCATTGATCATTTTCAAACATATAAGATTTTGGCATCCTCAATAGATTCAAGTGCACTTGTAGACTCTTTAATTGATTTAAGTGCACATACGTTAGAAAAGGATCAATGTGTGCCAAATTATTACAAGTTGGGATCGTTGGAGGGAATTTTTAAAGTTGAGATTATTATCGACCAACACGTGAACCTTAGGATTATTAAAATCTAATAACCTATAATAATATAATATGTCATTGGTTCTACCACGAATAACACACATGTTTCTATCCTAATAATATAAAAAACAATATTCTCTTTTAAACTAGATTTAGTTAAAAATATTATTATTATTATTTAATATTTAATAGGATACAGAAATAAGAAAATAATATTAAATCATAAAATCTCTCTTATTTATTATTTCTTTTATTTTTTCGCTTATTGATAATCATCTAATATTTCATTTGCTCTACCATGTGTAATACACATGTTTCTAACCTAATAATAAATAAAAAACAAATTAAAATTTTAAGTAAATAATATGTCCAAATCATCAGTTAAATACATACCTTAACGATTGTATATATTAATCGATTACATTATATTATTTAACTCATGCAACAGCCGAGGTATTTAAATATATAACTATATTACTTATTATATGAAATTATAATGTATTACTTTTTATTAAATTTGTGTAATTCGTATAAAACCAAGGAGTTTTAAGCTAGTTCTGATTGTACATAAAAGACATAAAGTGTAATTTATCTTAATGCCCTTAATTAATTGTTTTACAATAAGAGGAATATTTTTTTTTGTTAGATTTCTATTTATAATTTATAAAAGCATCAAATGGTTACATGCATGCGTCATGATAAGAAAACAAGTTACGTCATTTATATTTACCCAATCGCATGTAAGCTCGTGTGAGGACTACCTACTAGTCTTTGCCAATTAGGAGTATGGCGCGTGGTCGTGGAACTCGGTTTCCAAATTTCTTATAATATTTCTTTGCCACTAGTTGGTTTTTAAAAAATACATTTTTATTACCTTTTTATGATAAAAGTATACATTGTCATTTTGCTATATTATTGATAGGTGTGGTAACTTGAAATTAGATCTCACAAAACCAAATGACATAATGGAGTCTTCCTCTTTGCCATAAAGGTTACCAAGCAACAGGATCAAAGCGATTCAAGAGCTTACAAAAGGTAAAGTATTAATCAACAACCTTCGTGAAATGCTTGGTCAGCTTGAAAAAATCGAATCTGATATTAAATTGGTCAACGGTGTTGTGGTACGGATCTTAAGGATGTTTCATAATACCCTTTCGATAATGGACCCTTCTAACCTGATCAATGAACCTCATAATCCAATTAATGATTTGAGACCTCCAAGTATCAATAATGATCAGAAGTCAGAAGTTTCTGATGAAAGCATCAAGACTAAGACACTCGTGAAAACAAAAAAAGGATGTCATAACAAAAGGTAAGCTTTACATTGAATCGTATTTTAACTAGCATAATACCATAATTTTTTCCTTATGTGTATGATGTGAGGTTGTTAACATTAGATGTCACAACAAAAGGTAAGCTTCACATTACATCTTATCCTTAACTAGCATAAATCTAGGGCTGCAAACGAACCAAACGGTCGGCGAACAATTCATGAACCGTTTGGCGCGTAGTTCGTATATGTTCGTTCGTTTATTAAACAAACGAACACGAACAAGAAATTTCATTCGTTTATTTAAATGAACAAACATGAACACAGGGCGTGTTCGTTTGTTTATGTTCGTGAATGTTCCGTAACGTGTTCGTTTGTGTTTATGTTCGATAGTTTACTAGTGTTTTTAGTTTTTATATTTATTTAAATACTTCAAAAGTGCGAAAAATTAAATATCTAATAAGTGTCAATGTATTATATATTTTGTTCATGAACGATTGTTTGTGTTCATTTGTTTCCATTTGTGTTCATGAACATTAATTTGTGCTCATTTGTGTTCATCAACGTCATTTTTGTTCGTTGCCTAAATTAACAAACAAACAAACACAAACGAACACGAATAAGTTTATTTCCTTAACAAACGAACACGAATAAGTTTATTTCCTTAACAAACGAACACGAACATAAAATCTTGTTCGATAAGCGTTCGTGAACAGTTCCCGAACACATATATTTCTTGACAAACAAACACGAATAATCTTATTCGTGTTCGTTCGATTCATTTGCAGGCCTAAATAAAACCATAATATTTTGCTTGTATGATGTGAGGTTGTTATCGTTAGATGTAAGTTTAGTTGCATATTTTGAGACTGTCTTTAATGATCTTATTATTATCAAATTCAAAATTGTCAACCATATGATATTATATACAGACATATCAAGTTGCTAATAATTATTTTGTTTGTGCATATGTAGAAAAAATGCTTGGACAAGTACAAATGTTACTTTTGATCTGATTGATGATGGATATGCTTGGAGAAAGTATGGTCAAAAATCGATTCTTAACTCGAAACATCAAAGGTAATATTATGAAGTTAACTTGAATATTTTAGTAAATCATGTTCTATTCATTATTTTTCCAAATTAAAATTTAGCAAAGATTCAAACTTGATTCGATTTCATAAAGTTTTACTATTACTTATAAGAGATATGTTTTTCTATAATGTGCAGGAACTATTATAGGTGTAGTCACAAGTTTGAACAAGGGTGTCAAGCAACCAAACAAATCCGAAAGATCAACGATGAGCCATCAAAGTACAAGATAACATACAATGGACGCCATACTTGCAATAATTTACAAAAATCTCCTCAAATCATTGTGGAAACTCCAAATCCTAGTGATAACTCGATCCTAATTAATTTTGAAATAAATACCTTTACAGAGAACAATAAAGTCAGTACTTATTTCCCATCAATGGAACATACACATAAAGAAGGTGTTCCTTCTTCAGGTCATCTAAAATGCGAAGAAGTTCTTCATGTGATTATCATACTCTATGGGATCAGACTATGGGACTTTCACAAGTTTCATCCGAGTCTATGCCTATGATGTCATTCGGACAAAATTATGAGGAAATGGTATTGTCAGGGGTATATTCATCAACATGTAGTACGCAACATGGGTCAATTGGTCAAAGAAATAAAGTTTGAGGAAAATAGGACTTTACGCAAGTCTATTTGTTGCCTTTCTGACAATCCATCTACCATTGTAACAAAAACATACATTCGTTGAAACCTAAAATCCATGTATTATAATCACCCGGATAAACAACCATGGAGAGTGATTCTCAATATTTTAGATGTCGCAAAACTTGTCATAGAAGCAACATGGCACCATCCACGTAAAAGGCGACTAGCTAGAAAACACCATCTCCGTCGATCACATTCTCTTGCTCTCAACTTTGACGGAAGGAACCTTTAAATCTTATGGGTTACAACTATCATATAATGTGTGTGTTTTATGTCTGTCATATTCTTATAGGATTCACCACTTGATATGATGCGGAAGCACAAAAATGAGGGAACACACTTTTAGAGATTATTGCTATGTTTTTAAATCAATAAAATTGTTAGATTAATTCCCATTTTAAGAAAATTCTAAGACAAATCTAGGAAAACCAAAACTGACTACTAGTAAAGAATTAAACAACTACATAAAGGCATCAAAACATAATCAACTAAAATAGAGAAAACTAGGGAAATAGTTTTATTTTGATGAAGAAACTCGAGCTTGGGAACTAGCGGGAACTGAATATGACGGTTTATCACAATGTCTGACCCATTACTCTTTTTTCATTCATATTTTAAAGGTCATAATTCTGGATGAATACGAAGTTCTATGCATTTTAAGATGAACAAGAAATAAAAATGTTACGATGAATAAAAAGTTCTATGCATTTTAAGATGAATAAAAATAAAAATGTTACTTACTTACATCAAGTCCCCTTATCTGTATATATTAAAGGTCATAACTCTAGATGAATAATAAGTTCTATGCATTTAAGACGCATAAAAAGTTATATGCATTTAAGATGAATAAAAATGTTACATACTTACATCAAGTCCCCTTATCTATGTAATTCATATACGAATTAAAAATTCTAACTTTCGGTTCACCACTGTTATAACTTAAGAAAATGCTAACTTTAGGTTCAGCATAAAAATACTCGTGTTATTCGATCACTATCAGTTCGTTTCACCATTGTTATAATACCAAAAAATATTCTATTACGAATACAACTATGTGTTCAATAATTTTATATTGTCGTATCGAGAAAAACCATAATAATGAATACGATACCGGTAATGATGTACTTTAGTCGGTGTATGTTCAGTTCGTGACGTGATGATAAAGAAAAAAATCTACTATATATGATACGTTCGAATATAACTTTTACGAAATCGCAAAGGTATACTCAAAATTTAATAAAAATGTTTTAAAATATTATTACTAAAAAAGAAAAGGTAGACGGTATCATTTTATAAAAAACTGAATGTAAATCGATGTTACACGATACCGATACCGGTACCGATGTTTTTCAAACGATATTGGTTTGGTTTGCCACGATAAAGAATTAAAATAGTCAAACTGTATTTGACTCGTTCGAATAGAACTTTTATCGACTTGTAGATAAAAATAACATGATATTACCAGTGGCGGACCAAGGAATTTTTCCATGGGGGTGCGGAACATTTTTAAAAATCTTAGGACCCTAGGTATATAAATAAAAAATTTGGTTCGTATCGGTTCGGATCATGTAAAACAAAAGAACATCAAACCAAATTTATATATAGGGTTGTTCACAACCCGAGCCGAACCAAGCGGGCTTTTGCTCATGCTTGGCTTGTTTACAACCGATGGAAATCCGAACGAGCATATTCGAGCGCGTAATTTTCCGAGTGAACCACGAGCGAGAAGGAGTGACGAGTAATTTGGACAACCATAGATGTAGCATGTTTCCTTTGATGTCTCGGCTATCAGGTCATGACTAAGGTCCAACTGTCCGAGGATAACACTAAGATTGAGGTTGGATCGTATAGTTGAGATTTGAGTATAGTCGTCTAAATCTAATAGAGGGGTATGTATACAATATATATATACACACACATGTAATTTGTGTGTGCATATATAATTATATATGTAATTGATTAATATAAATTAATTCGACCTGAACCGAGCCGAGCGTACCTTTGCTCATGCTTGGCTCGTTCGCAAACCGAACCAAACCGAGCGGGCATATTCCGAGCGATCAGCGAGCGAGCGACTAGCGATTTGAACAGTCATATCTATATAATCATCAAAACACGTCAGACCTTGTTACAAACAGGAGAATGTTCGTTTGAGAAGAAATTTTATGTGAGAAGAAAAAGAAGAAAGGACATAATGGTAAAACATTAAATAGTTTGTAACTCCTCGAGTTCGCACATATATCACACGCCGCGAGTTCGATCCTTGACACACACGTATGCTCTGTAATAAAGATGTTTTCTTTTTCTAACTGAACCGGATTAACTCACTGAAGTTGTTAAGTATAATAAAAATCGGTATATTAACCAGGTTAGACACACAGTCCAGCGGTGGACTGTGTGCAACACTAACCCACAGGTCCCGGGTTCGAGACCTGTTGCACACTCCGGTACAACGATTAAAACCCTTTTTGAAAATAAAAGAATTTTGAATAAACTAAAACAGTATATACATAATTATTTCGGGTTAGACACGTAGCTCAGTTGGTAGAGCTGCGTGCACGCGTACGGGAGGTCTCGGGTTCGAGCCTTACCCGGCGCACACTTACACTTTAGCAAACCGGTCAAACGGTCAACAGTCCCAGTCAACGGTCAATGGTCAACGCAAAAGTCAACATTTTTTTTATATTTTTATTTATTTACTTAGTTTAAAAATCAATTAAAAATACTTAAAAATAATGTTTTTAAAGATAGAAAATAGCCTTAAACTCACAAAAATATATATATAAATCTCATTAAAATTATTAATAAAATCCATTCATTTACCATACTTCCCGTTATTATTTAGTTTAGTTAAGTCTCGTCGATCAATCCTCCAAACTCGTGCGCATTTCATCATCTTCAACCAAACGCACCCAATGTGAGTGAATCTCTACAAATTCCCCGTTTTAATCACGTTTTTGGGTGTATCATGTGTCTTACCATTTATTATATTTAAATCATTGTGCATACATCATATCCATGAACAAATGTGTATTCAACTTGTATCAACTGTTTGTGTGGTTATTGTTTAGATTTAATTTATCATTTTCAGTACATACATTATCATAGGCCGCCGCTCCCCATTACATTATGAGCGTGAACCGGGCGTTGCCAACATACGATCGGCTCCGTTTGATTGAGCCTTGATCGCACAGACATTCATCATAGGTCGTCCGTTCCCCATTACATTATGAGCGTGAACGTGATGTTGCCAACATATACAGTTTCATTCATGTTATATATTCATGCAAGTTGATATGTTATTGTATGTTATTGTTTGTGGTTGTTATTGTTATTGTATGATTATTTACATTTGCTCACATATGACTATTGCACAATTTTTCCATGATAAAGATAATAAGAAATCAATAATAAATGTTTATCTAACAAGGTTCACTCGCCAACTTATGTTGACCCAAAAACCCCTATTTTTACACATGATACAGGTGATCCAGCTGCAGCAAGAAACACATAGGATTGGCTTAGAAGAATAAACTGGTTTAGAGCTTGGATTGTTTAGTTGATTATTTTTCTTTGTATTTGTATGAACATGTTTGGATTATTGAGGATGTAATTTTGACTTAAATAAATATGAAACATATTAGTAAATATCATGAGCTTTGGTGATAACCCAATTATGCCCCGACTCTTATTCCGCTGCGGGTCGGGGTGTGACAGATTGGTATCAGAGCCATGACTATAGGGATATAGGATAGGTTATTAGACCCTTAGAGCCTATACTATAGTTGATTAGAAATTTTAAGATTTTTGTGTGTTACATGCAAAATTCATGATGTTTATATGTTTTATGTTTAATGTTACATTCAATGTTATGCAAGCATGTTCATAAGTACATATTATTATATAATGCCTATCATGAATCCATATTCTCATAACATATCATATCCATGAGAGACACACACATCATTTTCATGATTGTTTTTACAATGATTTTTGTATTTTCAAATCACATCAAAGTAGTTCTCATGACGGGCATGTAGTAACTGAAGGGTACAAGTACCGGTAGTCGGAACGTCCTGTCTAGGCTGGCATTCGTATAAGTCCAAAATAAAGGACCAGTTTGCCTACCTGGGGACTAACGATGAGAGTACGAAGTACCTATTAGGCCAAAGCATGCTATACCAAACGTCGTGTGAGCTAACCCCACTTTGAGTTGTCATTGTGTCTACACCTGGACACATTCCGACCATACATCTCGTAAACATATTTCGTGGTTTTCATTCGGGTGATGCGAGTGTTAAACCGCCAATACTAATGTGAATCCTACCAAGCCAATAGTCATGGGGGCCACATGACTATACAGGTGAAGGTATGGGGGACATTTGAGGCCCAACATGAGCAAACCCAAGACATCCTATGGATGTAGTTGCATTATTGATATTTATGTTATTTTCATTTTCTTTAAGACACATGACACCTAAAAAGACTCCATAAACTCACAATCTTCTTATGTATGTTCCTGTAGATGTCGGTTAGGCAACAACGAGGGGGTAGAAATCAGGAAGGTCACACGAACGCTTGGACACTCAAATCGCAAAACAAATGGCCGCGGTCTTCCTGACATTGTGGTTCAAGTACAACAAGCTCTCGCCACAAATCCCACCAATCCTCCCCAGCAAGAAGACCAGAACATCGGCAACCCTCCTACCAACAAGTGCTCATATAAACATTTCAAGTCTTGCGATCCTCCGAAATTTGAAAGGACCGAAGGTGTCACTGCTCTCCTCCACTGGTTTGAGGAAATGGAAAACACCTTCCTCAACTGGATTGTCCCGAGGATCGCAAGGTACGATACGCAACCGGGAGACTATTTGGGGTAGCTCTTACCTGGTGGAATACTGAAAAGGGTAAGAGAGGAATCGAAGATCAATGGCCTTAACGTGGGAGGAGTTAAGGGAAATCATGACGAGACGATTCTGTCCTAGAAGTGAGATTAAAAAGTTAGGGACTGAATTTCATTCATTGAAGCAAAACGGGGGAGATCATACTTCCTACAACAAGAGGTTTTTAGAGTTGAACCAGATGGTCCCTAACTTGTTCACCCCAGTTTACCGTTTAGTCGAGCATTATATTCGAGGTCTTCCCTCGAAAATCAAGATTCAGTTCTCAGCACTTCGCCAGCAACACTTGAAGCTGCTATGGAATAGCTACCTGAACTGACCGATAATCGAATTTTGTAACGGTAAATTTAAAGAGGAGAAAAAAAAGCCCCTGTTGAGGGCCAAACTTCAAACCATTCCACCTCCTCCTCTAAGTTTGCTAACAAGAGGAAACGTAACACTAGAAACTTCGTGTCACACAAACCAATTACCCTATCCCTGCTGCACCCATTACCCAAGTTGCCCCCTCACCTGCACCATATAAAAGGCCATACTCTGGCCCATTACCAAAATGCAACCGTTGCCAATACCATCATTTCCTGATCATCCCTGTCAACTTTGCACCGGCTGTGGTCGCACAGTCACACTGTTCAAACCTGTCGCATACCTCACGAACGAACCGCCACCAGCCTCAACCCAAACCCACCATAAATAATGGGTCAAGCCCAACAACCCCTACTACTACCACCTACCCAACATTTAGCCCAATCATACTACCAACCCAACTATCCCATGGTGCAACCTATGCGGGCTTGCTACAATTGTGGAGACCCAAGCCACTTTAGAAACACTTGTCCACGTTTGGTGAACATTATACATGCTCAAGCCCAAGCCAATCCGGTGAATCAAGCTAACCAAGCTCCTCCACCTGCAAGAGGAAGAGCTTTCAACATCAACGCTAACCAGGCTAGAGCTGACAGCAATGTGGTTAACGGTACGTTTCTTATCAATGGTAGTTATGCATCCATGTTGTTTGATACTGGCGCGGATAAAAGTTTTGTGTCCTTAGAGTTTGAACCCATCCTAAACCAAATTCGTGATAAGCTCATGGAATCCATAACGTAGAAGTTGCTGACGGAAAACCGGTCTCATTAAACTCTATTATACGCAATTGTACTCTCACCTTAAACGATCGCGATTTTCCAGTTGACCTCATTCCTATGAAGTTGGGAAGCTTTGACATTATAATTGGTATGGACTGGCTCAGCCAACATCAGGTGAAGTTGTATGCGCGAAAAGTTTATACGCATTCCTCTTTCAAAGGTTAGACTCTACGAAACTTTGGAGAAACCTCATCGAAAGGGCTCAGATTAATGTCCTGTCTTCAAGCCAAAATATTCGCAAGAATTATGTCGCATTTTTAACTCATGTCGTCAAAAAGGGAACCATGGAGAAGAAACTCGAAGAATCCCAGTAGTAAAAGATTTCCCGCAAGTTTTTCCTGACGACTTTCAGGACTTCCTCCCTTGAGAGAAGTCGAATTCCGCATTGATCTTATACCTGGTGCTACACCAGTTGCAAAGTCTCCTATAGGTTAGCCCCTCCGAAATGCAAGAGCTAGCCAGTCAATTGCAAGAGTTGACTGACAAAGGATTCATACGTCCTAGCCTCCCCTTGGGGTGCACCTGTCCTTTTTGTGAAGAAGAAAGATGGAACGTTTCGCATGTGCATCGACTACAGAGAACTCAACAAGTTAAGATCAAGAATCGCTATCCATTACCTCGCATTGATGATCTTCTTGACCAACTTCAAGGCGCCAGCTGTTTTTCAAAAATCGACCTTCGTTCTGGTTATCATCAACTTCAGAGTACATGAAGAAGACGTCCCAAAGACCGCTTTCCGAACTCGTTATGGTCATTATGAATTCATGGTCATGCCATTTGGTTTAACCAACGCTCCAGCTGTCTTCATGGATCTAATGAACAGAGTCTGCAAACCCTATCTCGATCGATTTGTTATAGTTTTCATCGACGACATCCTCATTTACTCAAAGTCTAAGTCTGATCATGAACGGCACCTTCGACTCATACTTACACTCTTAGAGAATGAAAAGCTCTACGCCAAATTCTCCAAACGCGAATTCTGTTTAAAAGAGGTACAATCCGTTGGACATGTCGTCAATGACAAGGGAATACATGTCGACCCCTCAAAGATCAAAGCAGTACAAGAATGGCAAGCGCCACGTACACCAACCGAAGTAAGATCATTCCTTGGTTTGGCTGGTTATTATCGCCGTTTCATTTCAAATTTCTCCCGCATTGCTGTACCACTCACGGCTTTAACTCATAAAGGAAAACCCTTCATATGGGGACCCGAACAAGAAGAAGCCTTCCAAACCCTTAAACAAAAACTCTGTGATGCACCAATTCTCACTCTTCCTGAAGGTTGTGATGACTTCGTGGTTTATTGCGACGCATCAGGGCAAGGACTAGGCTGTGTTCTAATGCAAAGAGGAAAGGTGATAGCTTATGCTTCTAGACAACTCAAAACTCATGAGAAGAACTACACCACCCACGACCTAGAACTTGGAGCCGTTGTGTTCGCTCTTAAGATATGGAGACATTATCTCTACGGTACTAAGTGTGAAATATACACTGACCACAAGAGTCTTCAACATATCTTCAACCAAAAGGAGTTAAACATGAGGCAACGAAGATGGGTCGAACTTCTTAATGACTACGACTGTGAAATTCGGTATCATCCTGGCAAGGCGAATGTGGTGGCCGATGCACTCAGTTGAAAGGGTTATGCGAACTCCATTCGTCTTCTATGTTCGCAAATCATAACCGACATCAAAGATCAAATTCGAGAAGCCAAACATGTTTCAGTAATGGAAGACGACGTACGAAAGGAGCTGTCCTGTGGAGCTGAACTTAAAATTGAGACTAAAGCTGACGGTATTCTGTACTATCTAGATCGCATATGGATTCCTGACCACAACAACCTTCGTGAATTCCTTATGAATGAGGCACACAAAACACGATACTCTATACACCCAGGAGCCGACAAGATGTATCAAGACCTTCGATACACCTACTGGTGGCCTGGAATGAAAAAGGATATTGCTGTTTTTGTTTCCAAGTGCCTTACATGTTCAAGGTAAAAGCTGAACATCAAAGACCCTCAGGACTTCTGGTCCAACCTGAAATACATGTATGGAAGTGGGAAAACATAACCATGGACTTCATTACCGGGTTACCTCGCACTTCTGGTGGGTATGACACTATATGGGTAATCATTGATCGTCTTACAAAATCAGCTCACTTTATTCCAATCCGCGAAGATTTCAAGAACGAGAAGCTAGCTCGTATCTACATCAGCGAAATCGTAAGCCGACATGGTGTACCATTAAGCATTATTTCAGATCGTGATGGTTGTTTCACTTCACGAACATGGCAGGCCGTACAAGCCGCTTTGGGTACACGATTAGACCTCAGTACCGCGTATCATCCTCAAACTGATGGACAATATGAACGCACCATTCAAACTCTTGAAGATATGCTTCGAGCATGTGTCATAGACTTCAAGGGAAATTGGGACGTTCATCTACCATTAGTTGAATTTTCGTACAACAACAGCTATCATTCAAGCATCGGCATGGCACCTTTTGAAGCTTTATATGGTCGTAAGTGCCGATCTCCAGTATGTTGGCACGAAATTGGGGAAGCTCAAATCACAGGTCCGGAATTGATTCAAGAAACCACAGACAAGATCCATCAAATTCGAAACAATCTCCTAGCGGCTCAAAGTCGTCAAAAGAATTATGCAGATAAACGACGAAAGCCTTTGGAGTTTAACATTGGTGATCATGTACTTTTAAAAGTATCACCGTGGAAGGGAGTAGTTCGTTTTGGCCAAAAAGGCAAGCAAGCACCACGCTACGTAGGACCTTTCAAGATACTCGAAAGAGTAGGACCTGTAGCATACAAGCTTGATCTACCAGAAGAACTCAACAGAATTCACCCCACATTCCACGTATCAAACTTGAAGAAGTGCCTAGCTGATGAGAACCTCCATATTCCTCTGGAAGATATTCAGATTGATGAATCTATGCATTTCATTGAAAGACCAGTAGAGATCATGGACTTCGGAGAAAAACGTCTAAGACGAAGTCGTATTCCAATTGTTAGGGTACGCTGGGAGTCGAAACGGGGACCTGAGTTTACTTGGGAACGTGAAGACTCAATGCGCGAAAAATACCCGCATCTTTTTTCCTATTACCACTACTACTTAAATGTCGGGATGAAATTTCTAAAAGTAGGGGATACTGTAACATTTGTCAAAAATGGGTTTTCCAAACCCGCTTCGTTTGTAATCGAATATCAAGTTATAAATTTTTCGTTGCGTATTTATGTTTATTTTAATTTTAAACGATGCATAATTAATTAACAAATTAGAATTTAAAAACTATAATTAATAAAAAATGAAAAGAAAATAAATAAAAAAGAAAACCGGCTGCCAGGATTCGAACCCGGGTCAGCCGGGTGGGTCTAAAGACTTAACACGCACACTTATAACCACTCCGCCACTTGATGTTTTCTGTTAGTTCTAGGAATCAATTAAATGATAACTTCACTCAGGAATAAACCGATTTACGCCAACTGTAACCGTAATCGGCTTCCAAACGTCTTAAACGTTTGAGTGATCGCGATTTTCTGTTAATAACCGATACACCGACATTTCTAATCAATTCAGTCATGAATGGACTTGAATTCAAGTGATGTTCGGTTTTTATAACCGAAAACATTCACTTCTGGAATTACTTCAACAAAAGCTTCATTTCGCGACTCAATTACTTTCCCAGAACTTCTATTCTCACGTTTACTCTCGTTTCTGATCGTCGGAATTGCTTTTTGAACTCGCCGGACTTTCGCCGGAAAACCGTGTCTTCCATCAAATCAGTAAGTTTCTAAATTCTTTCATCGTCTATCAGTTGTTAAGCTTTTGCTAACTCAAACCCTTCAATCAGAATCAGTTCCAGGCGACGATATCGGATAATCATCATTCGCCGGAAAATCTCTGAGAATTTCTAGAACTCGCTGTGAAACGGTATAAACCTTTAAACATTCAGATAACTCTTGTTCAGTACTTCAATTCCACATCTAGCTAATCAAAATTGTTAATTTGTCAGCTAAGACAAAATCCATAAAAACAGAGCCGACGACTTCGCCGGAATTCTGAGAAAGATCGTTTCTCCTGTATGTTTACTTCCAAAATCTTCTCTGCCATTTCATTTTAGTCATTTGAATGTTTGTCAATCGAATTAAACAAGAAACAGTAGAGAAATCGTAGTCTGTGATAGTGTAACGAAGAAGATGAAGTTAGTTTGTTTATAAGTTTAATATAAATTGGATATTATCTCGGGTTAGACACACAGTCCAGCGGTGGACTGTGTGCGCACATATATCACACGCCGCGAGTTCGATCCTTGACACACACGTATGCTCTGTAATAAAGATGTTTTCTTTTTCTAACTGAACCGGATTAACTCACTGAAGTTGTTAAGTATAATAAAAATCGGTATATTAACCAGGTTAGACACACAGTCCAGCGGTGGACTGTGTGCAACACTAACCCACAGGTCCCGGGTTCGAGACCTGTTGCACACTCCGGTTCAACGATTAAAACCCTTTTTGAAAATAAAAGAATTTTGAATAAACTAAAACAGTATATAAATATAATTAAAAACAGAATTATTTCGGGTTAGACACGTAGCTCAGTTGGTAGAGCTGCGTGCACGCGTACGGGAGGTCTCGGGTTCGAGCCTTACCCGGCGCACACTTACACTTTAGCAAACCGGTCAAACGGTCAACAGTCCCGGTCAACGGTCAATGGTCAACGCAAAAGTCAACATTTTTTTTATATTTTTATTTATTTATTTAGTTTAAAAATCAATTAAAAATACTTAAAAATAATGTTTTTAAAGATAGAAAATAGCCTTAAACTCACAAAAATATATATATAAATCTTATTAAAATTATTAATAAAATCCATTCATTTACCATACTTCCCATTATTATTTAGGTTAGTTAAGTCTCGTCGATCAATCCTCCAAACTCGTGCGCATTTCATCATCTTAAACCGAACGCACCCAATGTGAGTGAATCTCTACAAATTCCCCGTTTTAATCATGTTTTGGGGTGTATCATGTGTCTTACCATTTATTATATTTAAATCATTGTGCATACATCATATCCATGAACAAATGTGTATTCAACTTGTATCAACTGTTTGTGTGGTTATTGTTTAGATTTAATTTATCATTTTCAGTACATACATTATCATAGGCCGCCGCTCCCCATTACATTATGAGCGTTGAGCTGTTCCCATTACATTATGAGCGTGAACCGGGCGTTGCCAACATACGATCGGCTCCGTTTGATTGAGCCTTGATCGCACAGACATTCGTCATAGGCCGTCCGTTCCCCATTACATTATGAGCGTGAACGTGATGTTGCCAATATATACAATTTCATTCATGTTATATATTCATGCAAGTTGATATGTTATCGTATGTTATTATTTGTGGTTGTTATTGTTATTGTATGATTATTTACATTTGCTCACATATGACTATTGCACAATTTTTCCATGATAAAGATAATAAGAAATCAATAATAAATGTTTATCTAACAAGGTTCACTCGCCAACTTTTGTTGACCCAAAAACCCCTATTTTTACCAAAATGCAGGTGTTGTCCACACAACTTGTAGCGAAATCCCCATACCAAAATGCAGGAGTTGTCCACACAACTTCAAGAGTTGTTGGACAAATGTTTTATTAGACCAAGCTTCTCACCTTGGGGAGCTCCAGTTCTATAGTAAAGAAGAAAGATGGAAGCTTTAGAATGTGCATAGATTATCGAGAATCGAACAAACTCACGATCAAAAATCGGTATCTGTTACCGAGAATCGATGATCTGTTCGATCAACTTCAAGGATCAAGTTTTTACTCGAAGATTGACTTAAGGTCAGGATACCATCAGCTTAGAGTGCAGGAAGAAAGTATTCCAAAGACAGCATTCCGAACCCGTTACGGTCACTACGAGTTCCTTGTTATGCCATTTGGTCTAACAAATGCACCGGCGGTGTTCATGGACTTAATGAACCGTGTGTGCAAGCCTTATCTCGATAAATTTGTGATAGTATTCATTGATGACATATTGATATATTCACGAAATAAAAAGGATCACGAACATCATCTTAGAACCATTCTTGAGTTGTTAAAGAAAGAGAAACTGTATGCAAAATTCTCTAAGTAAGAATTTTGGCTTCGTGAAGTCCAATTTCTCGGACATGTAAGTAATGAAAAAGGCATACATGTCGATCCATCAAAAATAGAAGCCATTAAGAATTGGAACGTACTTAAGACACCCACCGAAGTACGCCAATTTTTAGGATTGGTGGGTTATTATCGGAGATTCATTGAGAATTTTTCAAAGATCGCTCAACCACTAACCTCTCTAACTCAGAAAGATAAAAAGTTTGATTGGGGAGAGAAACAAGAAGTAGCTTTCCAACTGCTAAAGGATAAACTTTGTGATGCACCGATTCTGTCACTTCCGGACACAATAGATGACTTTGTAGTTTATTGTGACGCTTCACATCAAGGTTTAGGATGCGTATTAATGCAACGATAAAAAGTTATTGCATATGCATCACGCCAATTAAAAGTTCACGAAAAGAACTATACCACACATGACCTAGAGCTAGGTGCAGTGGTATTTGCGTTAAAAATTTGGCGTCATTATCTTTACGGCACCAAGTGCACAATCTTTGCCGATCACAAAAGTCTTTAACATATATTTAACCAGAAAGAGTTAAATATGCGCCAAAGACGTTCTCTTGAATTGTTGAATGACTATGATTGTGAAATTAAATACCATCCGGGCAAGGCGAACGTTGTCGCAGATGCTCTAATCGAAAGGAACGAGTGA
Source organism: Scalesia atractyloides (assembly GCA_947069175.1). Lineage (NCBI taxonomy): Eukaryota > Viridiplantae > Streptophyta > Magnoliopsida > Asterales > Asteraceae > Scalesia > Scalesia atractyloides. The sequence continues at coordinate 12,243,867 of CAMTDV010000026.1, read as the reverse complement.
AGCCTCTTCGTGTACGATCATTAAGACTCACCATTCACAATAACCTTACCTCTCGAATTCACGACGCTCAACAAGAAGCCCTAAAGAGCGAAAATTTTAAAGCAGAGATTCTTAGAGGTATGAAAAAACATTTAGAACCAAATGAGAATGGAACTTTGTATTTTGCAAACAGAATTTGAGTTCCTCTTTTTGGTAATCTGCGAAACCTAATTCTAGATGAAGCCCATAAGTCCAAATATTCGATACATCCCGGAGCGGATAAAATGTATCACAATCTTAAAGAATTTTATTGGTGGCCTAATCTTAAAAGAGATATTGCAACTTATGTTGGAAAATGTCTAACATGTGCAAAAATTAAGGCCGAATACCAAAAACCTTCAGGATTGTTACAACAACCTGAAATTCCCACTTGGAAATGGGAACAAATTTCTATGGATTTCATAACAAAATTACCCAGGACCTCTCGCGGTCACGACATGATTTGGGTAATTGTTGACCGACTAACCAAATCAGCTCACTTCTTGCCGGTACGTGAGAAAGATAAAACCGAGAAGTTAGCCGAACTTTATCTTAAAGAGATTGTGGCAAGACATGGAGTGCCTGTTTCCATAATCTCTGACCGAGATGGTCGTTTCATATCAAGAATATGGCAATCATTTCAAAAGGCTTTTGGATCTCGCTTAGATCTAAGTACATCCTTTCATCCCCAAACAGATGGCCAAAGTGAACGCACCATTCAAACCTTAGAAGATATGCTTCGTGCTTGTGTAATTGACTTAGGCGGAAATTTGGATACTCACTTGCCTTTAGTGGAGTTCTCATATAACAATAGTTATCACACAAGTATCCAAGCTGCTCCATTTGAAGCGTTATACGGAAGTAAATGTCGATCTCTGTTATGTTGGGCGGAAATAGGCGACAAACAAATGATAGGTCCAGAATTAATTCAAGAAACTACGGATAAAATTTTTAAAATCCGAGACCGTATTAAAGCCGCTCAGGATAGACAGAAAAGTTAAGCGGATAAACGCCGCAAACCATTGTCCTTTGAGATTGGAGACAAAGTGCTATTAAAGGTTTTTGCCTTGGAGAGGCGTAGTTATATTCGGAAGCAAGGAAAACTTAGCCCGGGGTATTTAGGACCATACGAAATCTTGAAGAAGATTGGAACGGTCGCATATAAGTTGAAATTGCCTGAAACACTTAATAACGTTCACGACACATTTCATGTGTCAAATCTTAAAAAGTGTCTTTCAGACGAATCACTTATTATCCCCACGAACGAAATTGATATAGACGACAAACTCCATTTCATCGAAGAACCTGTCGAAATTTTAGATTCAAAAGTTCAGAAAGCAAGGGGGAGTCATATCAAACTAGTCAAAGTCCATTGGAACTCAAAGCGCGGACCTGAGTTCACTTGGAAACAGAAAGACCAAATCAAAAGAAAGTATCCCCACTTGTTTGATAAATCCTACGCAAAGGATGACACGACTTAAATTTCGGGACAAAATTTTCTTAAACAAGGGGAGAATGTGACAATTGGCAGCATTCCGGTAATTCTGTACAACTTGAACAACTAGTACATTGTCTACTTATCATATAACATGACTTAATTTTTGATTTTAAGTCTTAAAATTCTAGGAATTTAACCAAATCATAGTTTGGTATGAAAATAGATTCGTCATGATTACGAATATATAAAACCATATCCTAGACGAATGACAACGAAGTGAACATGTATTAAATATCAGAACTAGTTACGATACAGTCTGATATAATAGAATTAAGACATAAAAGTTTCTGCACTATTATACCATAAAAATTTTATTTAAAACACCAAATTGTCCAAGTGTGCAGCAAAATTCAGCAATTGTCCGAAAAGGCAAAAATAAATATTTTTAGCTAAAAAATAATAATGGGTGTTAGAAATAGTATAAAACTCATATCTAAATCTTATTATTTAAAGCTAAACGGTTTGTTCAGTAAAAACCTGACAACAAAGCCGGTACCAGAACCGAACTCAAAATGACAAAATTATTAATCTCAAGAGCTATATTAATTAACGGAACAATAAAAATTGTACTAGAATTATTATGAACATAAAATTTTATAACTAACACTATGTATCAGTATTTCACCCGGTACAAGACCCGAACCAACTTTATCAACCAAACAACAAATCAATAAGACTAGTAAGTTACTTTGGCATATTATAATATCACTTTAAAGTATTGAGGCATTAGTTTTTATAAAAACTTATATATAAATTTATTAAAATTTATAAAAGTTATAAAAATTATATATATTTAAAAAAACAACAACAACACCACCACCTCACGGCCATAATGGCAATTTCTATGCCACTAAGTTTTTTTTATGTGTTGGCAAAGTGCGAAGATTACTAGTGTGTTATGAGGTGTAAACTCCTAATCCTAAAATCAAAACCAACACTTATCTCCATTTCATTCATTTTCCCAAACACCATAAACTCAAGAAACTCTCTCACTTTTACTTCCAAAAATTGACCAACTTCATCATCATCATCTTCCATTTTCTTTAAAAAAAACCAAACTTTAGCATTTCAAGCTTACATGAAGATCTAAGGAAAATCTAAAGAGTTTGCAAGGATTAAGAGCTCACTTTGGAAGCTTGGAACTCTTAATCAATCCATTTTCTTCATCCTCTAGATCATCCCTAGCCATTGTGCTAGTAGTAAGATCTTAAACCTTATGTTATACTTTCTATTTTATAAAAATTTCACAAGATCATCATAAAAGTTATATAAAAACCCACTTGAAAAACACTAATAAATCTAAGATCACTCACATAATCATGTGATTCTCTTGATAAATTTTGATGATCTTGAAGTTGTTATGAACTAGTAAACTTGAATCTTGCAAATTTATGAATAAAAAAGATGATCTAAACACATGCATGTTTAGATTAGCAAGATTCATTAACAAAATATGTCATGAACGTAATCTCATATTTTAATATGATCATACATGTATTAGATCATTAAATAAAAATTATGATTTAAAAATTTTGTATAAAAGTTATAATAAAGTTTCTATATTAAGAAAGATTAAAATTATAACAAGTTCATGACATTTTGTTAATACAGTTAATTAATATTTGTGATTGATGATGATTTTAGTTAGTTTAATTACTTAAAACATGTTTATAAAAACATGGGAAACTTATATTTTTAAAGGAAACTATGGCAAAATTTTAATAAAAATAAATCTTGATTAAGATATGATTAAACTAAAAATTTTGTGATTAAAAGTGATTAGGAACTTCAATCTTTTTTAAATAAAGGTTTGATGAAAAAGTTAAGAATATAATTACATAAGTTTTTCTTAAACTAAAAAGGAGATAAATATATATATTTTGAAATCACCAAATATGTGTATAGATGTATTTTTGTATAAAAATATGTGTAAGTATTCAAATTTTGACAAAATAATATATATCGGACAATTTGGACAAACTCGGACAAAATAAAATATATGGTATAAACGAAACAAACGACATAGACGAAACGAATAAAATAGTCGACGCGAACCTAACGATCAAAACAAACATAAAAACCGATACACTTTATATTTTACTAGAATTTTTAAATATATATAACTTATAGTTTTTATAAATAAATTTTTATAAGTTATAACAAATACTAGTAAATATTTTTTCGGATAAGCTCAACTAAACAATTATTATACCAAGCCAATTTTTTATAAAAACGATATTTGGCTAAAATTATTTTTATAAAAATATATATAGACTAGCCCGTTTATATAAATTAGTTGGGTAAGGCCCACTTTTATAAAATTAACTTTGGGCTAAGCCCACTTTTATAAAATTTACAAGTGTTAGGCCTACTTGTATAAAAAAATCAAACTTTGGGCCAAGCCCACTTTTATAAAAATTACATGGGCTAAGCCCACTTATATAAAAGATAATTTTGGGCCAACCCCACTTTTATAAAGAAATAAATTGGGCTAATCCATTTCTATAAAAATTAACTTTGGGCTAAAGCCCACTTTTATAAAACTAAATTTGGGCTAATCAAATTTTTATAAACTATGTTGAGCTAGGCCCAATCTTTCATTTTTTTAACTTGGGCTAGACCCACCTTTACAAACCAATTAGGCTTAATCCGCTTTAAAACAAAATTTGGTTATATACATGAAGTAAACTGGGCTAGGCCCATATACATGAAACAAATTGAGCTAGGCCCACACAAAGTAAGCAAATTTGGGCTAGGCCCATAAGTAATAAATTATTAGATTGAGTTATTTACAATTAAATTATGGACTAAGTCCATTTACATATAACCAATCTAATATATATATATATGAAAGAAATATATATATGTTATCAAATAAAGAAAAACCAATAATTACAAATATGAAATTCGAGATAAAATACTTGTACGAAAAATAAATGAAAGCCTAAGTGTCTAATAGACTAGAACACTTGTAGGTCGAAAACGAACGAAGTATCAGGAATCGAATAGAGATTTCTACGGAATGCAAATCAGTGAGTTCATGTTTCCATTTTATTTTAACGTTTTTATGGTTTTAAACGTGCGGGGATGTATACATGTTACAATTAATATAGCTGGGAAAATGAAAATATTTAGATCACATGTGAATAAGGCTCAAGCATTGGGGCCATTAATGAATAACAAGTACCGAGGAACAAGGGGATAGATCTATTGGGTTTGGGCGAGCCCCACTCTAGTACGACAATAATAACAGATCGTATTAGAGTGCTTTTGTATCTAAAACGAGTGTCTCAGACACATAATAAATCGTCAAGGTTTGGTTGCCACCTTATTCGGCATACAGATTAGTGTCCTTACAACACACTAATGATCTTACAAGTTTCATTAAGCTATATTAAACAAGTTTATTTCAAATGTTATTGATAATTCATTTGATACAAAATTTATAACATGAATTCACCAGCTTTTGTTGACATTGTTTTTAAAACTAACATGTATTACATGAAACTAGTGGATGGCCTTCGGGGAAAAATCTTGTTCGTTTGTTGTGAAGTCAAGATGTTATGTTTCATCCAGTCTTTGTTGTTATGTTTTATAAACTTATGTCTAAATTTTAAATAATGTTGTTAAACTTGTGGGTTGTTTTAAAGACAAAAGTTTATATGTAAATTATGGCTAAATAAAAAGTATGGATGAATGTTTTGTAATGTAATACAATTATCGTTTACTTGGTTGAATGCAACGATTGCCGCTCTGGCCACACCTCGCCACACGCTTCCGCTACATCGAAAATCGGGGTGTGACAGGGATGACCAAAACTCCATGATTGCTACCAATACAAATACAAGTGAGGTTACTTGTTATGTTGAAAAAGAGGATGAAGGGGAGATTGACCAAAAAGCCATGTCTACAACAAAAGCAATTGAAAGTGGAACTGCATATGAGGTTGCATTTGAGGCTGAAGTTGGTCATGGAGGTGGAGGTATAGATAAGGCTGTAGGTTGTGTGGAAAGTGCGAATGAAGAATATGTTGAAAGAATATGGTCAGATGAAAATGCCATGGATGAATATATTGATGACAATGATATAGAAAACTGGGATTTTAATCACAAAAGCCTGGAGTAGGAAATTGTAAGGTATAATGGTGAATGAACAATGGTAAAGAATGTGACTGAAGTTTTGGAATTGCAAATAAAATATCTAGAACAGATGGTTAAAGCTTTGAAGAAACACTTGCAACATGTTGAGGAGGTGCCCAAGGTCCCTGTATTCAATAATATGCCATTTGATAACCAAAACAGTGAGCCTTTCGTCAAAGAACTTGAAACCAGAATTGTCGCAACATATGATAAAACACCAAATGAGATAGATTAGTCAGTGAGTGAGACACGGTATAGTGTTGCTTTCAATTCTGAGTTGGATAAAACAGAAAGGGAGATTGTGACAAAGGGTGGTGAATAGCCTGCAGTGTTTGACAGAACGTCATTAGAGCAATAAAGTGAAAAACCAACATCTGTTGAAAGTTAAGCTGGTAGGAAGACATTGATGCAGAGGCTGGAAGAAGAAGAGACACCAAAGAATGTAGAAGGTGAAAACGCTAAGTCCAAGGGAAAGCAAACAACAAATATCCCTTCTTTTGAGTTATTGATCCCAATTCAACCATTAACTATCAAAACGACAGAAAGGGTAGATGCAGAGGAAAAGGAAGTGGAAGAGAGAACACCTGACGTCATGAAGATGATGCAAGAAAATACAATTTTTCAAGCACGAGAAGAATATGAAGATGATGATGATGAGGAGGCGATTGTGGGTGTAAATGGGAAAAGAGTGTCACAACCATAAAGGGCATGCTTATACCCTTATCTTAGGAGGGTGGTGATTATAAAGGCAACAAGGGAGACACAAGAGAACAATATTTCAACCTACATATATATTGGATGTGGATATCCATGGTATGTACATTTCGTAAACTCAAAAAAAACGCCACAATTTGTGTTTGCAACCTTAAGTTACTAGAAAAAACCTGCAAGGTCATAAAATTGACAAAACACCATTGTTTGTAGTTGCATGTTATTATGTTCCTGAAAACATAATCCATAATAATAAACTAATAACACACATGGATTGTAGTGCATGGTATGTAATCTTCATAAAACTCACAAAACGCCATTGTTTGTGGTTACAGACAATTATACTACTAAAAACACCATGCAGGGTAATAAAAGTTGTTATAATGCTATTGTCTAATATTGAAGGTGTTGTATAGATTAATTTTGCACTTGAAAAGTAATCCTATAATTAAACGCCATGGGCTATTTTCAGGAGTACAATCTTCAAGATTATAGGAGCGCAGGAACTCCTAAGGCTGATATTCAAGAGCATGATATCGAGATTTTATGCACACAACAATTGTGTTCAAGCTTGAGGCACATCATGAACTATGAAGAAAGACTTAAGGCCCAAAATTACTACTAAGATTATTCTACACTCAAATAATGCAAGTAAGTGTTTTTCATAATTAAACAATGCTCATTATATTATGAAAATGTTTTACTAATAAAATGTTCCCAAAAAAATTTACAGAATAAGCCTACGTATCGAAAACCAGAAGATCAACACAGTGAATTCAATTGAAACATGGAAAATATTTTGAAAGACGCTCATTAAACGATCAAAAAGATAAAGTATTAGATGATTATGATATGGTCTTCATTCCAATAATACGGCCAAGACATTTCTACGTTATCTGCTTCAATCTAAAATCATATAAAGTTTATGTCTTGGACAACAGTGCTTCATACGATGATCTAAGCATTGAAAAAAGCATGACATATGGGTTGAAAAAATGGCAACTCCCTTTAAAACTTCTTATTGTTTTACAACTTTTATGTAAAACTGCCATACGAAATTTCCAAAAATGTCAAACTGGCAGCAATATCCTTTTGCAAACTACTTAATATGTAAACAACACCCAAGTGATCGGATTAAAAAAAGGCAAAACTGTGAGGCAGAAAATGGAGTGGAGAACAAAATCTAAGTTGATCGACTGTGGGATATTTACAATGAGGTATACGAAAACGTATATGGAACGGATGTCTGGTTGGGCATGTGGTTTAGTAAATGAAAACACCCATATAACCTCAAACAACTAAATGACCTCGGGATCAAGTACACAACAAAAATCCTCCTCCGTAACTTAAATTTAAATGAAAGTAGAAAACCATTGGTAAAATCATTAAACATATTCTTGGAATTAGGATCAGAAAGAATAATATATGTATACAAAAAAGGAAAGCAAAAGATCAAAGAAAGGATGGCCACTGAAGTAGACTAGTTTGTTAAACGCCATATTTTCAATGTTCTTTTGGTTTACCTTTTTGCATGTTTATATTATATCACCTGTAAAAACGCCATATTATGCATGTTGTTTCGTTTTTGTTTACACTTGGCAATTTTATTTTAAATCACTTGTATATTTTTCATGTTTTTAATCGCCAGAAAAATATAGAACACAATTTATGTTTATATGTGCTAAACCATATACTATAAAAAGAATATAAAATTATTATCTTGCTATCACATAAAAAACACTAAAAAGCTAAATACATCATCTATTCTAGCTTTTTAATGTCACAGCTATGAATAATTCATAACATACAATACTATTATACAAAGGAGAATTCTGAAGTTTTGATTACAATTGTTTTCGTTTTGGAGCCAAATCAATATAATCAATAAAAAATGTTATTAAAACCAACATTTTTGGCTCATTTGGAAGGCGCCAATAAATAAATGTCTATATAAATAGAAGTATTACAATACAAAGGTCTATCACTTAACTACTGAAAACGCCAAAAAGAGCAAAAAACGCTAATAAAATAAAAAAAATAAATGGCATAAGTATTTCATAGAGGTCCGAGAGGCCGGAGAGACGTTTTGTTCTAAATTTCTTAGACAGAAGAAGGGTGAAGGTCAAGACAATCAACACCATACATAGTTTGGATGAGGTCGTCTAGAGGGATATTATGGCCCTTGGTGTTCCAATGGCCAATCAATGTGAAAGGATTGAAATACTAATAAGAAGGTTGAAGAGAAGATTTCCAGCGGATGATGATGCTGGTTATGAGCAACAAACAATTACCGATTAGAGATCGAATGAAGAATTGAGGATGGTGACAGTTGATTACAGCAATGGAGAGGAGGATTCCTTCACAATAGACCAAGTCTTGAACACAGATTATGTTCACTACCTTGAACATATATGTGATTTTAGACCTTCAAACACTATCAAAAACAGATTGTGCTTATGTTTGAATCTAGGTTGCGAGGCAACCTGCACCAGTTGATAGCATTAAACGCCAATGTGGTTAATGATGATGAGTCTATGGAAAGTGATGGGTACATCTCTGATGTAATTCCATCCAACGAAGAGTATTAATTGGATCTGTTTTGTTTTGTTTTCATTGTAATGTTTGTTTGTCTTTCTTTGAATGAATTATGATGCTTGTGAGAACGCCATGAATGCCAAGCTATTTAGCTTTGCATCTTTTAGTATGATTAATTGGCGGCAATCAAAAAAATAAACAAAACGCAAGTAAGAATTGTGAAGTAAAACATTAAATAAATGCTAGAAAATGTGTCGACGCCATACATGAGCGTGGGGAGAGGAATAAAAAAAGGGAAAAAATAATAAACAAGTGAAAAATAGGATAATTTGATTGATTGGGGATAAATATGTCATTTAACTAGTTTTAAATAAGGAAAAAATGCCATATCATAAAAACACGCCATATTTTTCGCGATTTTCTCTCTCACTAACTTCTCTCCTCCGAAACACCCTAACATATCAAATCAATCGCATAATCATGGGCGAAGATATGAAGCCAATAACTAATAAAACACAAGGTCAATAATTACAACATGTCCTTAAAATTATAAACTGCTAATAACACATTATGAGTGAACCTATAACTGGTAAATCATCAAAAATATACAATAAACACACCACGAAGAACCCCTAATATTTATAAAACATGACGTCAAGAAAAATACATAGACATGGGATTCGTGAATCATAAGTGGTATAACACATCGTGATTAAACCAACTGATAAAACACAACGTTAATAACTATAACTACATGTCCTTCTTAAAAACGTAAATTACTATAACATATTGTGAGTGAACCTGTAACTGGTGAAACACATTGTCAAGAAATTGTTAATGAAGTATCAACAAGTGTGTTACATGAAGATGAACTCTATAAAAACATGAAAACAATACTATATGACACAATATATATAGACTATCGGATTCTTCCCATGGGTGACCCATATGAATTACCAACCCTTGAATAAGCTTATCCATTACCTACTAAGTATCAAGCCCTAGATTAATGATCGATATATAGCCTAAAGATAGGTAAAACAAATCTAACTTGCATAACCTCATAAAAAGACCTATATTACTCAAAAATCATTCAAAGACCAGTATGCAACATATAGATTAACACAATCACAATTTTATTAGCAAACACTTACTAAAAGCACAACTTTCATAAATAAAATTATCTAACTTCACATAGTATCAAGATTCATCCTAACCTAACCGACTATAAGGCGGTTAGCGCCTCTAAAAAATAACGAAAACACAAGAATTCATTGAATACATGATCAGGTCTAAAAGAAAATGGAAATACGAAGGGTCTCACTAAGTTAGCATTGATATCTCGGTCTCCTGTATGCTATTCCTCCTTTAATCCTCCTCCCGTGAATCTTCTCTTGAATCTTTTCTCTTGCAATAACCCTTTTTCGTTCTTCATGACTTCTGAGTTCGCAAGTTAGAGTTTTCTTGAAATCTGTTTTCCGGGTCGGGTACAACCCATACTCATCCTCTAGGGTACTACTCGTAACTTTGACGCATCATCACTAGGCTCACTAAGGTTTAGACGTGTAAGGCAGTGTAGCCCAAATCAAGGCCTGACGAGTCGTAGCTCTTCCTAACGTACGACCCGTATAGTCTTCAAAACAACTAATCTTCTCTTCAGTTAAGCTTTTAATCCAACCTAGAAATCCTACATTTCAAATAGGAACCTGCATAACACTAAAAAATAAAATACGATCTAGTCAAAGTGAAATTTACAATAAAAAATATAAAAATGAAAGTTTTAGACTTTAAAAGCACGTTGTTTTTCAAACACATCATGAATACAAAAAATCAGTTAAAATTCTAAATTTACCTATATGCCCTTATAATAATATTAAATTCAAATATTAAATAAAACGTTTCTTTTGATTTAAAACATTTTCTTTCTATTCTAAACAAAAAAAATCTTCGTGGTTTTTAAGTATGCAACTAGTAACAATTTTTAAATATGGTATATATATATATATAGTGATGAGTTTAAATAAGAATTTTTTTTGTTAAGAATAGAAAGAAAAGGTTTTAAATTAATAGAATATATATATAATATATATATATATATATAGAGAGAGAGAGAGAGAGAGAGCGCGCATCATGAGAAAACTATATATATATATGAGAAAACTAAAAAGCCTAAAAACATGTCAATTTTTTTAATAAAAATTCGTTATTTATTATGTATAAAAAAACTTTTTTTTCAAGAAAAAAATAAATAAACTTGTACTGCACGTGTGCATTATACGTATACTGCACATGTGCATTATATGCTTAAAGTTAGCATTTGAGTTTAGTTTAGCTTTTAGGGTTAGGTTTTTTTAAAGGTCTAGGATTATGTTTTTGGGTGTGAGGGTGGGGGGTTTAGGTTTCTTGAGGGGTGGGGGTGGGGGGTTTAGGTTTTTTGGGGTTTATGTTTACAGTTTAGTTTTATGTTCTTTTGGGGGGGTGCGGCGTTTAGGTTTTTGGGTGTGTCGGTGGGGTGGTTTAGGCTTTCCCGTATTATTGTACATGTACAGTACAACCTTTTTTTTGAATTTTTATGTATATTATTAATAGTGATTTTTAATAAAAAAATTCAAAAAATTGGTATGTTTTTAGGGTTTTTTAATTAATTTTTGTTCTCATTTAAATTAGTTTTCTCATGATCTATTCCTAATATAATATATATACCTTTTTGTTCTAACTTGCTATTTATTCTGCTCTTAATTCAACCTTCCATTTCAAAATAGATGTTAACGCTACAAGTTTAGTTTTATTAAGAATATGTCCACTTCGAAAATTATTTATTAAATTCTTATTCTAACCTCAATCGTAAAACTAAATCAATGTAAAGTTATGTTCACTTTTCTAAAATTATGTGTTTTTTTTATTTATTAAATTCTTATTCTAACCTCAATCGTAAAACTAAATATTTGTAAAGTTATGTTCACTTTTCTAAAATTATGTGTATTTGAATAGTGAATATATACATATATAGAAAGAATGAAGTATCATATATCAACATTTAATTAAAGGATCTAGATATTCACACATTCATCTGTCTATTTCCACACCTTTAAGACGGGTCGTCTAGACCTAGACGGGGTGTCTAGGGTTCCTTTCTCCGACCATATTCCTGCCCTCGTACAATGTCAAATCAGTCACATCAGACGAGGCGTCTAGCCCTAGATGGAGCCGGAAGACGACCTGCCCAAGACTGGTCGTATAGGCCTAGACGACACGTCTTGGAGGTTGATTTTGACTTTGGTGGTCTGCATGCATGTGAGTAAAGTAGTAAAGTGATAAGCCTCGTATACGCCTAGACGGGGCATATATTTCTTTGTTAAATAGAGTCATGCAGAGCATTTGATATCACAACCAATTTGCAATTCGTAGGAATTCTCTGCGTCTTCTTTTTTGGCTTATATTACTTCATTTGATATCATTCAAAGATGGTGAAATGTCATCATACTAGGACGACAACTATTTCTTTGGGCCGTATTCTAGCGAGTCATGGGTGCCCAAAGCCAATTCGGTAACAGTTATTATGTTAAACTACTTGGTGTTTTAATTATTACTAATGATGATACCGTTATTAGGGGGAGACTACCATTCCTGATTCTAACGACCAAGAGGAGGTTGCGTCAAGTGTACAAGGAAATCAAAACAGACCGTTTCTAGATCTGAACGAGCTTCCTCCCGATCCCATGTGGACGACTCGTACCAAGTTGATGCACCATGTTATCCTGCGCAACATGGGTTTCCGGATTATGGATACGGGTGTGAATATTCCTATGTGCAACAACACGGTCCGGATGGATACGGAGGAGATGGTTACGAAAGTTACAATGCAACACAGTCTTTGTACGGTCAAGAAGTCTATCCTGATGGTGGAGGTTATGGTGGTGAGGCACCCCCATGCGCAGGCAACCCGTACCTCACAGAGATGGTATCAAAACTTATTTATTTATGTTGGGCAGTTGAGTAAACATAAAATCTAGCATAACGCTATCGATGTACAGGTTTTCAACTCCCTAGATGAGCTAAAAAAAACTAGGCATAGGAAACGACAAAGGCGGATGGTCTCGTTATTGTAACCCGACGATCAAAGAAAATTGGTGGAAGGACAAGGAGGGTATGGCTTGAATGTGACCGTGGTGGTGAGCACCATACTACAACAACGGTTAGAAAAACTAGAAGCAAGAAAACTGGTTGCCCGTTTTACCTAGTGGCTATGCGAGACCATCCGTATGAAACATGGGGGATAAAAGGGGGAAAGACTGAACATAACCACGAACTCTGTGAGGACCTGTCGGGCCACGCATTTGTGTGAAGGTCTACTCCTAACGAATACAGATTGATCGAGCAGCTGACAGCTCAAAACATGGAGCCGCGCCGAATTTTCCATGTTCAAAAATAAGTTCAAAACGCAATTCAGAAGATTAGGGCCGAACAAAGATACGGACTGACTCCCATGCAGTCGCTAGAAAACATCCTTATTAAAAACGAATTTATTTACGAGACACAGGAGGAACCCAAAACAGAGGTCGTTACAGATATCTTCTTTGTTCATCCCTACTCAAGTGAAATGTGGCGTGCATTCCCGCACTTTTTGCTGATCGATTCCACGTACAAGACGAATGTATAAAACATGCCATTTGTGCAGATAGTTGGTATGACGCCCACCGACTATTCGTTTTGTATCGCGCATGCCGTTATCTGCAAAGAACGTAGTGATAACTTTATATGGGTGCTTGAGAGGATCAGGTCAATGTTGGACGAATGTATGAAGCCACGTGTGATTGTAATGGATAGAGACATGGCCCTAATTAACGCGTGTGCTAAGGTTTTTCCAAACGCCTCTCGATATTTTTGCAGGTTTCACATACAACAGAATATTTGTAAGCACTGTAAGAACGCATTCACAGAAGAAGACTGTCAAAAATTTTTGTCATCCTGGGGGGAGATTGTGTGAGTCTCCATCAATACCCATATACGAGTACAACTTACGCAACCTGCAAAAGCGACTTGTGGAGTGCAAACGTTCAAGTAAGTTTTTGTAATAAAATGTGACCTACCTATGTACATTTAACTAATTATTGATACTTTTTAGGGGTGTTTACGTATGTGTCTGATAACTGGCTGAAAGACTACAAGGAAATGTCCGTCTTTGCATGGACAGATCAGAGTCGCAACTTCGGGCAGTGTACCACAAACAGAGTTGAGAGTCAACACACGAATTTAAGGAGATATGTCCAAGATAGGAGCTCGCTGGACCATATAATAGGTTGTGTCAACGATATAGTTGAAACACAATATAGTGAAATAAGGAGGAGCTTTCAAGAAAGCATCGAAATGAACCACCATAAAAACCCGTTATTTGACCACCTACGTGGGAAAGTTTCCCATACAGCGCTTGACTTGTTGAGTGGAGAGCTATTTAGGAAACTAGACGTGTTGCAGCGCTTTCATTCATCTTGTGGATGTCAGATGTGGTACAGTTGTGGGTTGCCGTGTGCTTGTAGGCTGGAAAAGTACGTACGTGCAGGTAATACTTGCTAAACGTGAATGGATGTGTGTTATATACCATTATTCATGTGACTTTAAATAGTGCATTGTTTTAACCGTGCAGAGCGTTCGATTCAACTCGAAGACGTAGACAACTTCTGGCAGAAGTTTAACTTTCAGCCATGTAAATTGATATCGGATGACGTTGACGTGGTAGAAGAGCTCAACATTGTTCGGCAACAGTTAGAGTTACACCCCCCTGCTCAGAAAAAAGCTTGCTGGGAAAGATTAAAGCGGTGTTGACTCCAACCAAATCCACCAAGAAACCATCGGTTGTCTACAAAATACTCGTGGATGACCAACAACAAAGCAAACACAACTTGGGTTTGAGGACGCCCTCCGCCATAACTCGTACATTCTGTCCAGGGTTCCCAAAAAAGTACATAAGATGCCCCCCCCCCGCCATAGCTCGTACATTCCGTCGCAGGCTACTCAACAGTCGGTCATAAATCTCAAAAACCAAGAGCGGGCAAAGAGTGGGCGACGAGTATGCGTCAACAAACAAACGGTTTAAGTCTCTCCTTCCGACATTGTTTCAACCGTACATCTCGTGCATACAAGATGTGAGGCCAGACGGTCATTGTGGGTTTTGGTCTATGGTTGTGGGCTTGGGTATGGGAGAACTAGCGTGGAGCCACATTCGAAAAGACCTTCTACAGCAGATGGATCAGAATGCATCGATCTGGGCGCCAATATTTGAAGCATGGGAGGAAGGATACTTTTACACGCATCATCAGTGGAGCGTTGTCCCCCATTCACTGGATGGACTTCCCCCACGCAGGGCTTCTTATCGCACAAAGGTACGGTATCGTGGTTCACCTGTTAAGCATCGATGGTTGTTTCACCTTCTTCCCGATAATGAATCCTCCGACGGATCGAGAATCACAAACGATAACGCTTGCACATGTTTACAATAACCACTTCATACATATTAAGCTGGAAGGCCAGTTTCCAATGCCGACAGTAAACGAGCTATGGTTGACCTACCGAACCGCCGCTACAGAATAATGGCTATACATGTACACGCCCCGTTTAGAATGGTATACGTCGATAATGAATCCCCCAAATCCAAACCCGAGTATTAATTACGTCGACAATGAATTGTATACCTAATACGATTTTTTGTATACTTAAAACGATTTTTTGTATATTTAATACAATGTTTTTGTATAATTAATACGATTTTGTATAATTAATATGAATTTTTGTATACTTAATACAAAGTTTTTTTATATAATTAGTAAGATTTTTATAATTAATATGAATTTTTATAAGTTTGTTTATAATTAATATGATTTTCTATGTAAAAGAAAAGGACAAAAAAATTGGCATATACGACTTGTATAGATCAAGACGGGCAGTCTGTTTTTTTTGCCACAAGACTATTACCCCTGAATTGCACTTCGTCTAGGCCTAATCCAGGGGCAAAAGGATAATATTGATGATTTAGATAACCCATCTGGCCCTAGACGATGCGTACCATTTGAGCGGCATCTTAGAAACCGGCAACTTTTGTAAAGGGAATTGCTTAATTACCATTTTACCCCTGAATTGCCAACCATCTAGGCCTAATTCAGAGATAAAATGGTAATTAACCATCCTGAGCTATAAGGACTCAGGTGGTTAATTACCATTTTACCCCTGAATTGCGCCTAGACGGGTGGCAATTCAGGGGTAAAATGGTAATTAAGCATAGCACTAGCCGGGACGTCTAGACCTGTACGCCACATCTATGCTTAATTACTATTTTACCCCTGAATTACCACCCGTCTAGGCCCAATTCAGGGTAAAATGGTAATTAACTACCTGAGTCGTTCAGCTCAGGATGGTTAATTACCATTTTACCCCTGAATTAGGCCAGATGGTTGGCAATTACGGGGTAAAATGGTCTTTCCCCAATTATTCTAGATGGGTCGTCTAGGTCTAGACGCCCCGTCTATATCTCGTATATGACTAGCCAGCCTAGACGACCAGCCACATACGACCACAACCAAACACACACACATACGTATAATAATCATTTGACCGTATTTGGACCGTATTTTTGCCAAATCAAGCATCTCTGGTACGTATTTTCTCCTATACTTCAATAATCTTTACTGTATTATGCATTTAGATCGTAGATTGTGTTTAAATTTGATAATGTTTTAGGTTTAAGGGTTGTTCTGTTGAAGTATATGGGTTTTTTGATGAACAAGATGGGGCGTCTACCTCTAAACGACCCCCGTAGACGACCAAATTAATTTTTTTTCTTTTATTTATCATATATAATTTTTTGTTTTAATATTATGTGTTATTACTTTATTAGTTTTATTAATATGGTTAATTGTTATTATTTGTGTTATATTGTTATTATTATCGCAGATTGGTTATGGAGGAGATTGGAGATCAGATATACGGGGATCCACATCCGCTTGGTCCGCGACGGGCTCCGCCAGCGCTGACGGATCCGCTACACGGTCAACCCTATCTTGAGTTCCCGTCCGACACTGAGACCGCCCGTTTTTGCGGGAATCTACGCCGGATGCACGTCGGATCGCACGCGGCGGTCGACTGGGATGCAATCGAGGCGATTGGTGAGACGCCGAGACTGCATTTTTTCGTTCCAGTTGATTCCCCGTAGCACCGTCTGTTTGACTTGGCCGGCACACCGAGTTAAAGGGAGCTGCTCATCGAGTTCCTGTCGACATTCACGTTTCACCCTCCACGGGTCGACCAGCCGCCTCCCCAGCCACAGGGTCCTCCCCCTCCGCCTGAGGTTTCATTTAGGCTTGCCGGTGTGTGACTTTCGATGACGCTTGCTGAGTTTGCCGTTCATAGCGTTATATACCTGCAGGAGGAGATTGCTATGGATGTTTATATGGAGGGGCTAGTAGTGGTGGATAGACCCACTCTTTTGACACTTTTGGAGGTGGTCGTAGGGCATAACACTTGTGAGCATGTCAGTGCGAAGGGGAGGATTTCACACGTTGCCGACCCGTTGTACAGGTACGTAGGTTTATTACAGTAATTATTTGATTATTATTACTATGAATTAATTCCCGTATTTTGCTAATATTATGTGCAGGTATCTACATAGGATGCTCGCTACGTCTATTACCGCTCGTGGACACAGTCGTGAGTGGTGTACGTGCACCGATTTATTTTTCTACTATTGCCTAATGTACAGGAGGTCGTGCGCACTTGCGCACGGTCTCACCTAGTACTTCGCCTCCGCTCATCATCGGCAGGAGCGCGACTTTTTGTACAGTGGGGCGTACGTCACCGTGATTCCCCGGTCGTTGGATCATCTGTCAGAGACAGACCCACACTTGCAGCTGGCCATACCATCGACGCGGATGGGTTTTCAGACCTTGCGGGGGATGAAGCTGGTGAAGAGGTTCGGCGTGCTAGACGAGCGGTTTAAAACCCGCGCAGGTGAGCCATGGATTCTGGAGTCGTTGCCAGATCAGTTCGATCCAGTCTATCTGCCGGCAGAGAGGCAGCGGTCTTCCAGGAGCCTTCGGTGGATTTAGATGGACCGGCACCGCCACCGCCACCTCACGGGGCGCCCAGTTTCTGCAGCACGTTATTCCAGGTCATGCCCCGGGAGGTGTATGATTCACGCGCTTACGAGCCGACGTCGATAGGCTTATGGTCTCATGGGCTGGGTGGTTCGGGAGTTACAGGGTAGACGAGAGAGAGACGGCGGGTTACCTCCCATACCGCTCCCACCACCTCGAGCACCACATCATCAGCAGCAGCCGCAACAGCCATATCCCGACTCCGACTCGTATGCATAGACGTTTTGTATTTAGTATTTAGCTGTAAAGATATATATTGTTATGGATGTATAAAGTTATGTTATATATGTTATATCTGTTATATTTAACTTTGTTTTCAGTTATTCTATTACTTGATGATTGGTTGTATTAAATCGACATTGAAATGTAATACGGAAACAATATATAGTACTTGCATTCTTCTTAAAATGTTGAAAATAGTATTAAATTTAAATATTATATACAATAAACAAAACTTTTAAAAATCTCAAATTACACCACCAAAAAAACATCAACCTCCAACAACATCCAATTTACCCCACCAAAACACCCCTTTTTCAATCTCCAACAACAACCAATTTACCCCACTAAAACACCCCCTTTTCCAACTAAAAAAACCATGGTCCTAGACGGGTCGTCTAGGTCTAGACGGCCCGTCTACACACATAAATTTCTATGCCCTGCCATGCACGTGCTAACCCTAAAATTCAGTGCCTAGACGGGTCATCTAGCCCTAGACGGCCCGTCTACACACATAAATTTCTATGCCCTGCCATGCATGTGCTAACCCTAAAATTCAGTGCCTAGACGGGTCATCTAGCCCTAAACAACCCGTCTAGGGTTCAAGGATGTCTAAATAGAGAGTAAGGGTATCCAGATACATTGAGCCTTAATTAAATCAAATTGTACTAGTTGCATATTTAAAAACCATATGTGCTTTACAACTGTAAAATTGATATTATTGAAGTTTTTTTTATCACACAATTTGCATAACATGAACCTATACTTAATGTAATATTAATATTTTTATATGTATAACCCTATCATGTCTTGTAATTTAGTATTATTATATATTTCTATCAATAATAAAAAATAGGGCGGCTACCAAAAGTTTTGTGATTAAATATTCTTAATGATATTGTAATAGAAAAAGTAATGTTCCTATGCTTTTATTCATTTCCTAAAGTTATGAATTTAGGGCTATTTTTTTAACTTTTAAAATTTTAAACATTTTACTGATTTAATATTTAATAGTTCAAACTGTTTATTTTGTAAGTAGATGTTTGAATGGTCCAGACATTTGTCTTTAATGGTTAAGCATTACGCTGAATCTGAATGGTTACGATCTCTAATCTAAATTGATCAGACATTTGTCTCTGAATAGTTAAGCATTATACTGGCTCTTAATGATTCAGACCTTTTACTAGTTCAGTACTTTATACTTCAAACCTCTTACTAGTTTATAACTTAATCATTCAAAAGTTACCATATTTATATACATAACCAATAACATATTTGGTTACTTGGAACATTCCAAAATACATTTTTCTAAAAAAAAGAAAAAAAACCCTGGGATAAAGCTTGGTGTTTTATTTAAGACATTAACGTTATTAAAAACTAATATGTTTTTTTGAAAACAATTTTAAAGAGATGAAATCCTAAGAGGGTGAGATTTGGTTAAATTAAACAATTTAAATTAAGGTGTTACTCCTTTTAAGATTAAGGGTTTGAGTTTCGCTAAAGATGGATTTAGTATAATTTAAGCCGTTGAAATTGTGACACTAATATAGGGCTGTTCACGAGCCGAGCTAGGGCAAAACTCGGGCTCGGCTCGATTATAAACTGAGCTGGCTCGGCTCAGCTCAGATTTGAAACCAAGCTGGAAATCAAAGCTCCGGCTCGGCTTGATTTGACTCGATTTTGAAAAGAAAAATTAATATATGACTCTCAAAATTCAGTAATCCAAAACCTACTACATTAGAAGCCAAAATCAAGTTAAACAACACAAAATAGTTCTTAATTTCAACGAAATACAATATAAGTTTATTAGCATGGTAATCAACCTTTAAATGTGGTATAGATATCAAATTACACTCCTAATCACATGTGAATAATAATCAGTTTTTGTGATATATTATAATGTATATAAAAATGAAATACATTAAAAATAAAATAATCCGAGCTAAGCCGAGCTGAGCTGGTATGCGAGCCAAACCGAGCACCCCAGCCGAGCTAGACTCACTTTCTACCCGAGCCGAGCCGGCTCAGCTCACTTTCAAACCGAGCCACATCGAGCGAGATTTTTCCGAGCTAAATTCGAACGAGCTTTGAGCAAGCTCCGAGCCGCGAGTTTTTTGGACAGCCCTACACTAATAAAAAGAAAACAAGTATTGAATAGATAAAATGCAATGTTTTAAATACCGGTATCAACCGGCAGGTTATACCGGTTAAACCGGATATCAGACGCTAGTCCGGTACGATAAAGGCCGGTAACATCCGAATACGGTATGTCTTATGTACCGGCGGTAAATCCAGTTCTACCGGTTCAAACCGTTGAACTGGTTTGTATTATCTTAAGATTTGATTTCTTAATTGTAATAAAATATAATTGCATTATCTTAAGATTTGATTTCTTAATTGTAATAAAATATAATATTAAGGTAATGTTTATCTAGGTTGAGTTATAATGCAAAGTGATTTGAAAATAAGAAGTGTAAGAAGCCATTATAGAATGACAAGTGTCCAAAAAATATTCAAGTGGGAAGGGTAATTTTTCAAAGTGAATAAAAAGATTATGCACATGCAAGTCACATGCTATTTCCCACTTATTTTTTAAATGTTCGTAACTTTTTTATACGTCATTTGTTTTTTTTTAAATTATACCATAAAATTGAGCGTTTCTTACCTTTAATATGAGTACCCTGTTGTTATACTTTAAAAAAAATCGAAAACCTGGTTGTGTATTACACAATGGACATAACATAAAAGATAATGAGAAAACCTAGTTGCGTATTACACAATGAACATAACATAAACCACAATCAGTATCAAACTAAAAAAACAGTTGAAAGTAGAACAATAACACAATCGATAACAACAAATAAAAGATACAATGGAAACAGATTAAACACAATGAGTATCAAACTAAAAACACGATTGATAACAACAAACAAAAGACACAATGGACATCAGAATAAAGCACAATGGACAACAGACTAAAACACAATGAACAACGAATTAAAACACAATGCGCAAGAAAACAAAAAACACAATGGACAACAAATTAAAACATAATCAATAGCATAATAAACACAATGATTAGAACCTATAACACAATGTATAGGAAACCAAAATATAAAACTATATTTATTGTGTCATACATTGTGTTATAGGTTCTAATAAGAACTGGACATAACAAAATTTAACACTGTGTTATAAGTGTTGATAATAACACAATGTATTAAAAACTTAGTAAAAACGTAAGGAACAAAATACAGTTAAAAGACACAATGACCAGAACCTTTAACACAATACAAAGAAAACCCAGTAAAAATGAAATTTTTTATTTTATTTTTATATAACAATATCATACTCATATTAAAGATAAAAAACGCACGTTATTATGGTAAATTTTTTTTAAAAACAAATGCCGTATGAAAAGTTATGGACGTCTTAAATTGATGGGGGAATTGGCATGTGTTTTGCATATGGAGAGAGAAAGTCAATAAATATGAGATTTCTTTTATGCCCTTTCATTATTTACTTTTTCATGAAATTAATCTTAACCCTCCAAATCTAATATCAATAGATTAGAATCTTTCTTATCGTTTTTATTTATGTTGTCATTTGTGTTTGATCCTAATCTATGTTTATCTTCCATATTTCCGGTAATTAACCTAATGCCTCCCATTCCAATATTTTATCGTTGTTGAAATTGTTATTCATAATGCAATATTGTTTATAACTAATAAAAATATTCTTAAAATGCTTAATAGTTTACAATAAAATAGTTGTTTTTAGATAAAACTATAATAAGTTACATAAATCCTAGTTGAGATTGGATTGTTTTTTGAGATAAATTTGTATTTTATGGAATTTATAGGGTTAACTAGTAACCCGGTTCAACTGTCCGATATAACCCGATTCTACCGATTAAACTATTTTAGAGCCCAACCCGATATACTTTAAAAATCGGTTTTTAAAACATCGATAAAATGTGTTTTCAAAACTTATTTAGATAAATCCACCCATTATTGATAAAGAAGACCGATGTATTTAAATGGAAATTAATCCAATAAAGTGTGTATACGCACACATGTATATAGGAGATAGGTAATGCCACTAATGTGACACATATACATATCAACATATTGTACCAATTGCCTACTTAAAAACCATTTGTACTTTACAACTGTAAAATTTATATTATTTAAGTTTATATTAATTATATAAGTTGCAAAACATGTACCTACGCTTATTTAATACTAATTTTTTTATATGTATAAGTGTATAACATTATCATGTCTTGAAACATAGTAATTATATCTTTCTAATAAACAATAAACCTTAGACGGCGACCAAAAGGTTCGTGATTAAAAAGATTCTTACATTTAATACAAATATTTATATACGTATAAGTGTATAACATTATCATGTCTTGTAACTTAGTAATTATATCTTTCTAATAAATAATAAACCTTAGACGGCGACCAAGAGGCTTATGATTAAAAAAATCTTACATTATTATGAAACTAATATTCGTATGCTTTTATTTGTTTCATAAAGCCATTATATATATTTTTTGTGTATATAACTAATAACATGTTTGGTTACTTGTAATATTTCCAAAATAACATTTGCAAAAGGATAAAATTAGGATCAAGCTAGGTGTTTTATTTTTTAAAGGACAGACATACAACCTAATCAATAATCACATGCTCAAAATCAGGCACTAGGCAACATCTCAAATTTAGATGAAATATAAACGAGAATTTGGTGTTTCATTACTTCATATTTTTGGCAGAATTAGTTCATATGTGTGGACTATCTTGAGTATTTATTGTTTATTATTTATTATTTCGTATTTTGACATAATTAATTAGCTTTATTGCCTGTTTAACTATTCATTGTTGTTTAGCAAATCGAATATAATTTTTTTGATGTTTATTGTTGATTTATTATATGATCAACTTTTTTATGTCATCTTCGTGGAGTAACTTCAAGTGACGTATTAGTATAATATTTCATAGGGTGTTGACCGTTAATTAGAACGATCCACTTTTTGCTTCAACACAATTATTATCCTAATTCACTTCATATTATTTATTTGTTATCTCCTTTTATTCTTTTAAGTTATACTAAAGTGTTTCATTTTGATTTATCGTCATTTGTTGTTATGTTTAATAACTCATTTTTACCCAAACCATTATTTTGTCTCATGTCACATAAATTTCAGGATTCACCACTATTTACTTGATTTACAAATTTGTTACGCTGTTAACCAAGCCATAACTAAAACCGAAAACCGATTAACCTGAACCGATCATTTGACAACCTTCCATAACTTTTGATTACTTTTATTTTGGTTTGGTTAGGTCTAAGACTACACCGTTACACCCAGTGGCGAAGGTTGAGATTTCTGAGCAGGAGGTCGGAAGTCACTGAATCTAAAATTATACCATAAAAATTATAAAATCGGGGAGTCAAAAATGTGAATACATAAAAAATTCTATACGAAAACTACATGCCGGACACTACTGAGCGAAAAATTCGGGGTTCGGGCCCGCCCCCCCCCCCCCCCCCCCCCCACTAAACTAGCCCATGGTTACACCCTGATCTTAGGTACTTTTTTTTGTATAAAGCAAAATTTATCATGTATTCTTTTATTCACGTTCAAATCTCATGTCTAATCATTTGTAAAATCTTACTTTTGTGTAAAGCAAAATTTATCATGTATTCTCTTGATCATTTGTAAAATCTTTTTATGTCGACCATATCTCCGACAATGAAAATTGTGTCCATATACCCCGTAATTTGTATAATATTTTTATATAGACACATTTGATATTTTTATGTAATATTAAAACTATGATTTAAACTTAAAAATTGACTTTTTATTAATTTGAACATCCTTTGTTAAAACACAAGTAATTTGTTCTGTAATATGACCATTAATTGGCTAAAAATTATTTACACAAAAGCCCACCAATCTGCACGACGACATTATATTAGCACATGTTTTATGTTTATAACCTTGTTCATAAATTCATAATCTCTTTCAGGTCGGTACTCATTAGCATATACGTAGGGCCGGTCCACCTATAAAACCAAACAAGCTAGCACTTTGAATCCAAAACATTTAGGTCTACTTATGTACATATTTTGTTGGGCTTTATAAGTCTACGTTTTCAGACTTTCAGTCCACACTCCACAACCCACAACTGAAGTTCTTAGCAAGCCTGACACGTTAGCCTCATCGCGGGAGTTGTTTCCACGATCAAGCTTCGACATGAGAATAAACTTTGTTAGTTTTGAGCATTAATAACGGAGTTAATGAATCATACATGTATATTAAACCATGTATTTATAGCAAATACCATTGGGGTTGGTAGCTTTAATGGGACAAGCGAAATTTCTTGAAACACCTAAATTAAAAAGGTTATGAGTTCAAGTCTCCGTAAAAATAAAACTTGTCTTTAAGAAAAGAAAAACTTATAGCAAATGCTTGTGGGTGGTTGGAGGCCATTTAATACGGAATGTTCATAGTGGTGGTATTGGACGTTGCACACGTGTCTATGCCTATGAACATAACCTTTTTTTATTTTATTACTAGGTTTTCTTATGTCATGCGTTACGACGAAACAAAACAAATGATAATGTAAAACAAATATTATTTTAAAATAAAGGTTATTGTTTTGAAAATCAAATCGTCATAATCAGTTCAGCTATAACGAATGTAACTTATTAAAAATATATGAAACTTTTAAATGATAAAAAATATATGAAACTAAATGATTAAGAAAAAGGAAAAAAGATGATTTAAAAAAATATAAAATAAATTATTAAAATATAAAGACCCGTTAACTATTCATGGCCCTCCATCAAAGGGATTGGTAAAATTTGAAGCGAAAAAAGTAGAGAAAAATGAATGTTATCAAATTAAAATAAAACATAAAATAAATATAAAAAGATAGGAAAAGTAGGAAAAATAAAACTAAAAGAATTGGTAAAAAATATAGTAAGAAATAGAGTTAAAAAAAGAAGATTAAAAAGCTTAAAATAATTTGGGTAAAAAAATAGCTGCAATCATTTAATACTATTTAGCAAGAGGCATCATTCATGCCCCTTCACAGTTAAAATATATATATATATATATATATATATATATATATATATATATATAATCAGTTCAGCTATAACGAATGTAACTTATTTAAAAAAATATGAAATTTTTAAATGATAAA
This sequence comes from Scalesia atractyloides, assembly GCA_947069175.1. Lineage (NCBI taxonomy): Eukaryota > Viridiplantae > Streptophyta > Magnoliopsida > Asterales > Asteraceae > Scalesia > Scalesia atractyloides. The sequence goes on along the minus strand of CAMTDV010000026.1, from coordinate 12,218,381 downwards.
AAATATATGAAACTAAATGATTAAGAAAAAGGAAAAAAGATGATTTAAAAATATAAAATAAAGAGTACTAGTGCACGAAGACAACATACATAACTCACTTGATCATCACCAAACGATGCTTACAAAGTTCATTTTGTTAAAGGATTCCACTTATTATCAATTAATTAATTATTATTAATTAATTATTAGTAATTATTAATAATTATAATACAATTACTAAACTTTATGAATATTGATTTTAAACTTTTGACTTTCTTTTGTGTTTCTTAAGTTTTTGTTTTTTTTTTGTTTTTTTCTTATATTTTTATCTCTTAACTTTCATCGTTAACAATTACGGACCTTTAACTTTCTAAAGATTTTGTAAACGAGTTTTACATGTTGATTTTTTGTAAATGTCAGTATAAATTCAAGTTAATCTATGTTTCGATGTAAATTTTTACTGGAAATGAGTTTGGTCAAATATAATATGTTCTTATGCTTATTATTATGTACGTCTTCCATTAGTTTACTTTTCGATATAAATTTTCTTTGGAAATACGTCAGGTCAAATACAATAAGTTTCTATGCTTATTTTTAGGTATGTTTTTAATTACTTTACGTTTTGACGTAAATTACAATTAGCAAGCGGTGTGAATAGTGCTTTCATTCTATTAGCTTCTTTCTGGGTTTTTTTTTTTGAATTTATTACTTTTTTTATTTTTCTTTATGTTTGATGTTTTAGTTTTACGTTCATTTTTCATTAAAGTTATATTCAAGATAGTTTTTATGTTTCCTTTTACAATTAATTTATGTCACACCCCCTGTAATTCCTTCACATCAGAGCAGGGCGTGAACTGAACCGGTATCTTCATTGCACAGCGGAAGTAAACGTGAGTGCTAAGACTTCTAATAAGTGAACGCCTGCTAAGTACTCGAATCCCCATGGGTTCCACTATTCCAACCGTGCCATACTTGTAATTGTAACCTGAGAAAGAACATGCGAAAAGTCAACATAAAGTTGGCGAGTTCATAGTTTGTTTATTTTATTTCAAATGAGTCATAAAACATTTGAGAATTTTGCATCCGAAAACCGGTTTGTGGAATCATAGTATCCCAAAGCATTTGAAATGTCATGTCTGTATAATAGCATTGAAATGTTTTCCATGTTGTTTGCAAATCCATGCATATAACTATTATGTTTATAAACCGGTGATAAAATGTTTTAAATCGTATCTGTAAATCGGTATTGAAATGTTTTCTGTTATGTTTGTAAACCGATATTGAATCTGTTATATTTGTAAACCGGTATTGAAATGTTTTCTGTCATAATTGTAAACCGGTATTGAAATCACAATATGTAGTATGCCTATGGGATCTAAGGATCTGTCAGTGTGTAGCTAATACACTGGCCTTGTGCCATAAGTAAGTAACCAACCCGAGACAACTCTGACATCATTGGGATCACAAAAGCACTCCTAACCGGTTAACTTACTAGGAGTGGAGCGTGTCTCAAACTCGATAGATCTATACCTTTTTGCACCTTGGTCACTACGTGATTAATGGTTACTATTGTCATCATCCTATTTACGCACAGTGATTTGTTATCATCTAATCCCATAGCTACATACCAATTGTTATAAATCTATGTTATTGGGCCACACCCATGTCATTTATGTTATTGGGCCTCACCCATGTTATTGGGCCTAACCCATGTTTTCTTGTCATTAGGCCTAGCCCATGTTTTCTTGTCATTGGGCCTAGCACATGTTATAAATAAAATGGAGGCCTCGCCCCCTAGTTGTGACTATGACAACCCCGTCACTAGTCATAAAACTCATGCATGTTTCGAAAAGCTTTGTATAGCTGTGAAAACCGGTAAGTTTAGCATAAACCTTTCGTAAACAATTTGAGTTCATTGAAATCTGTTTGTAACATGGTTTAGAAATATATGATTTTCGTTCATCGAAACATTGTATGCTTTCTCAAAACTTGCATGCCTTTCCACCCCCGAAAACATTTATAAAAATGTAAAATAGTAAAAAGTGGGGGTTATGAACTCACCTTGATATCCTTGTGCAAAGCTAGCTTAATGTGATTCCATAGTGTTGTCTCCACAACTTGACTTGCTAGCATGCAATCTAGTGTATTTCTAAAACGGAATAACTTGTAAGTTTCTAAGGATGACGTAGCTATAATACGTGATACCGAGCTCTACCGAATCGTTAACCATACGATTCTATGAAATTGTCATTGTCTTATCTCGGTTAACCAACCTATCGTTTTCTTAGAAACGATTCTGTTTTCGAGAGACTTGAAATATATGTTTACATATAAACATAACTATATTTCATGAAATCATATTTAGTCGTCATGTACATCAACAGATAATAGTACGACTCTTCGTAGTTTTCATAAGATATAATGCATATATAATCGAAAATATATCCGTATAGGTAACACATTTCGTATTCGAGCAAGAGTCTGACGTATCGTTTATAATAAATAAATAACGATGTAATCGTACGCTTGTTATAGTCTTGCGGTATCGTGTCGTACTTCGTTAGGCGTTGGAATCGAATATAACAAATAGCATTTGAAGTTCCCGAATCGTCGACATTTGAAATAAATATAACTATATTTATTTTATAAAAGTATTCAATGTCTCGACATTTGAATATATATAATCATATTTGTGTTATACGATTTCTGAATTCTAGACGCCTTTAATATATGATTTCCGAATTCCGTCGTTTGAAATAATACGCGCATTGTACTTATCTTGTAAAAGCGTTCGGAAATCTTGGCGTTCGAAACAAATATAAACAATATACTTATTTTTATATCATCGTTCGAATAAATTATCGATGTTTGAAATCTAGTTTCCGAGTTTCGACTTTGAATTAAACATAAATAAATATTATTTATTTTATAGTCGATTACCGAATCTTGTTATCTTGTAATCGCGCTCGTTGAAATGTTATCGGCTCGATGTTGAAAGTTTTAATAGCTTCGGCAAAATAAATATATCTATATTTATTTATACAATCGTTTGAATTCGGACGTTTTATCTTTGAAATGTAACGCGATTCGTATTGCGTATTTTACGAAAATCGGGCAGAGTTTCCTCTGTTTTCGGACGATCCCGACAATACTAGTTGTCGTTTTATTTATCAAAACGCAATATTCAATATACCAATAACGATACACATAACTTCTCGTCGTATTTCAAGTATAATTTTCGCCAAATATAAATCCAATTTATATATGTAATGCCGTCGGTTCGGTTTTAACTATTAGTTTATACGCGAATATTGTAGTCGGATCGATTGTTATTTTCATAATTTTGACGATTGTTAACGGGTCAGTTTTGAGGTCGGTTTCGCGATAACTATTAATAATATTTATAAACTAATATAATTAAATTAAATTCCTCGTTGTAATTAAGTTTTTACCGAGTCTTGATTGACCCATTGACCCGATAGTTGACCGGGTTTGACCAGTTGATTGCGCTGACTAGCGTTGACCAGGTTTGACCGAGTTGACTCAGGGTTGACCGATTTTGACCCGAACCGAAACTGAACCGAGTCGAGTGAAAACTGATCCGAGTGAACTCAGTGAGCCGTAACTCGAACCAAGACACGCATCCGAACCTGAAACAAACACTTAGACATCTAAACTGAACCGAAATGAACCCAAATAAACCAAGCTTTATTCGAACCCAAAACCCGAAACTTGAACTTGAAGTGAATTAGAACTGAATCGAGATCCGAGACCCGAGTGACCATCTTGACCGAACCTGAAACTTGACCCGAGACACGAGTCGTGACGCGAGCCAAAACTGAACTGAACCAGGTTTGAACTGTGTGAATCTGAATCGAGACCCGAGTGAACTGAACGAAACTGAACCACCTCAAACCAACACCACTGCCGCCGCCGTCTTTGGCTGAAACCTCACCTTCGCCGCCATGGTCGCCCGTCGGAGATACGGCGGCTGCCGCCGCGATGCTGCGTCGTAGCAGCGCCGCAGCCGCTCCTTCTCTCTCACTGTTCTCTCTCTCTTCTGCTCTCGCTCTGGACTGTATGTATGCAGTACAAATGGGGTGTAGGTATAAATGTGTACCGGAGGGAGGTGTGTAGGGTGGTGTGTGTGGTCGGCCGGAGAGGACGACCGGAGTCGACCGGTTTTGTTGCCGGATCCGGCGACCGGACTTGTAGTGAGAGAGAGCAGGGATGTTGTTGGGGCTAAGGTTTGCAAAATGAGGAAGAGGGTGTTAATTTTGTATTTATAGCTAGGGTTTTGATTAATGGGTCGGGCCTAAAGCCCATTAACGCTACATGCGGCCCAATAACGTTTCCACGGCCTGTTTTCGTTTCCGAACTTCGTGAAATGTCATAGAATATAAATTTAGGGTCATAAATATATAAAATCGTGCTTGTAGTCGACGCTTGACGCGCTCGTCCGTCAGTTGAGTAAAAAAATCGCGTAGTTGCCTGTTTGTCGTTTCTGATCCGTTTTTCGTTCTGGTTGTCACACCCCGACCCGCAGCGGAATAAGAGTCGGGGCATAATTGGGTTATCACCAAAGGTCATGATGTTTACTAAAATGTTTCATATTTATTAAATCCAAATTACAACTTAAATAGTCAAATTAAATCCATACGGTTACAAGGAAAATGAAACTAAGTAATACAATCCCAAAGCTTAAACTGATTTATTCTTCTAGGCCTTCCTACGCGTTTCTTGTCTCAACTGGATCACTGTATCATGTGTAAAATGGGGGAAGTTTTGGGTCAACAAAAGTTGGCGAGTGAACCTTGTTTAAAAACATTGTTATTGATTCCTTGTTGTATTTTATATTGAAAAGTCGTGCAATATTCACATGTGAGCAAACATATATAAACAAACAATCACAAACCACCTTGAATGAGTATATGACATGAATGATAATGTATTGTGAGATCAAGGCTCAATCAAACGGAGCCGATCGTATGAAATGTATGATGATGTATGTGAGATCAAGGCTCAATCAAACGGAGCCGATCGAATGAGGCACCTGTACTCAACCCGTCTCCCACGGGGAGCTGATGGGCCTATGAAATGCATGTACTGAAAATGATAACTTTAATCTAAACATAATCCACACAACAATTGATACATATTGAATACACATTTGATCACGGATATGATGGATGCACAAGTGTTTATAATAATAGTTATGCGACACATGATACACCCAAAAAATGTGATTAAAACGGGGAATTGGTAGAGATTCACTCACATTGGGTGCGTTCTTTTGATGTTGTTGGATGCGCACGAGTTTTGGAATTTGATCGACGAGGAAAACTAACCTAAAAATAATAACGAAATAGTTTGGTAAATAAATGGATTCTTAGGTTTATTTTTGTGAGTTTAAGGACTTTTTCTAACTTTAAAAATATTATTTTTAAGTATTTTTAATTGATTTTAAATTAAATAACTAAATAAAAAGAAATAAAAAGTTTTGACTTTTTGACCGTTGACCGGTCCGTTGACCGTTGACCGGTCGGACTATGAGTAATGTGTGCGCTGAGTGAGGTTCGAACTCGTGACATCCCGTACGCGTGCACGCAGCTCTATCAACTGAGCTACGTGTCTAACCCGAAATATTCTATGTTTTAATTATATATATATACTAATTAAATGTTAATTTATTTGGTTTATATTAAATGGATTTAAAATGGTCGAACCGGTTGCAGGGACCTGAATCGAACTTGGGTCCTTCGGTTTGTAAGCGCACAGCCCAACCAGTTGGGTTGTGTGTCTTATCTGTTTAACTTACGGTTTATATTAATCTTATAGACATACTGTGACTTTATCTGATTCTGTTTTAAAAAAATTGGTTTTAATTCGGAAAGTCGGTACGTTATAAGGTTCGAACTCGTGACGTGCGCTGTGTGTTTGCACACAGTCCACCGCTGGACTGTGTGTCTAACCCGGTTTAATATCTTGTTTTAATTAAACTTATACATGATGTTCGAATTCGTCTTCTTCATTCAAAGACACAGACAAACGATATCCGACTTTCTGGTTTAAATCGTTCGTCGAACATATAAGTGGTTGAAATGTAATGGATAAAAAGAGTTACGGAATCGAATGTACCGAACAGACTGTTTTTCTCAGAATTCCGGCAATGGTCGTCGGCTCTGATTTGTGAATTCCGTCTGATTGAATCAATTAACAGTTTTGATCGATGAGTTGTGAAATTAAGTTACTATACAAGAGATATCAGGGGGTTTAGATGATTGTACCGATTTATAGTGTGATTTCGGAAATTTCCAGAGATTTTCCGGCGAGTGCAGAATATCCGGCAACGTCGTCTGGGACCGATTCTGGTTGAAGGATTTAAGTTAGTATAAGTCTAACAATGGATTGAAAACGAAAGAGTCGAGAATTTACCGATTTTGTGTAAGTCTCGGTTTTCCGGTAAAAGTCCGGCGATAGCACATAGTGATTCCGACGAACAGAAGTTAGAGTGAAAAATAAAATTGAGGGTGTTGCGAGTGTTTACGAGATGTGAGGCGATGGTATTATTAGTGTAAATTAGGAGTAATATCATTTCGGTTTTCAATCTCGAAAATCATATGAATCGAGTTCATTGAAGATAGAATTGATTAAGAACGTGGGTTGTAACTGGCATTGAATCATCGGTTATACTCAGGAACTCGCGATCACACCAAAAGTCCCTGGTTATTTGAAAGCCGATGGGCGGTTTCAGTTCTTGACGCATACAGATAGATTCACGGGTGGAACTTAAGTTTTATTTGATTCATTGATTACACAAACGAGTCAAGGGGCGGAGTGGTGAAACGCTTGTTTGTTAAACCGGCTGACCCGGGTTCGAAACCCAGCAACGGTATATATTTTTTTTATTCACTATTTCTTTGTTTTTATTAATTATGTTTTAAAATTCTATCAATGTTTATTAGTTATGTATCGTTTAAAATTAATATGAACATTAAATACGTAACGAAAATTTATAACTGAAATATTCGATTAATAAACGAAGCGGGTTTTGAAAACCCGTTTTTCGACGGATGTTACAGTATCCCCTACTTTTAGAAATTTCGTCCCGAAATTTAAGTAGTAGTGGTAACAAGAAAAAGATGCGGGTATTTTTCGCGCATTGAGTCTTCACGTTCCCAAGTAAACTCAGGTCCTCGTTTCGACTCCCAGCGTACCCTAACAATTGGAATACGACTTTGTCTTAAACGTTTTTCTCCGAAGTCCATGATCTCTACTGGTCTTTCAATGAAGTGCATAGATTAATCGATCTGAATATCTTCTAGGGGAATATGGAGGTTTTCATCGGCGAGGCACGTCTTTAAGTTTGATACGTGGAATGTGGGATGAATTCTGTTGAGTTCTTCTGGTAGGTCAAGCTTGTATGCTACAGGTCCTACTCTTTCGAGTATCTTGAAAGGTCCTACGTAGCGTGGTGCTAGCTTGCCCTTCTAGCCAAAATGAACCACTCCCTTCCACGGTGATACTTTTAAAAGTACTTGATCACCAATGTTAAACTCCAAGGGCTTTCGTCGTTTATCTGCATAACTCTTTTGACGACTTTGTGCCGCTAGAAGATTGTTTCGAATTTGATGGATCTTGTCTGTTGTTTCTTGAATCAATTCTGGACCTGTGATTTGTGCTTCCCCAATTTCGTGCCAACATACTGGAGATCGGCACTTACGACCATATAAAGCTTCGAAAGGAGCCATGCCGATACTTGAGTGATAACTATTGTTGTAGGAAAATTCAACTAATGGTAGATGAGCGTCCCAATTCCCTTTGAAGTCTATGACACATGCTCGAAGCTTGTCTTCAAGAGTTTGGATGCTGCGTTCAGATTTTCCATCAGTTTGAGGATGAAAAGCGGTACTGAGGTCTAATCGTGTACCCAAGGCGGCTTGAACGGCTCGCCATGTTCGTGAAGTGAAACGACCATCACGGTCTGAAATGATGCTTAAAGGTACACCATGACGGCTTACGATCTCGCTGATGTAGATGCGAGCTAACTTCTCGTTCTTGAAGTCCTCGCGAATCGGAATGAAGTGAGCTGATTTCGTAAGACGATCTATGATTACCCATATAGTGTCATACCCACTGGAGGTGCGAGGTAACCCGGTAATGAAGTCCATGGTTATGTTTTCCCACTTCCATACAGGTATTTCAGGTTGGGTTTGGAGTCCTGAGGGTCTTTGATGTTCAGCTTTTACTTTGGAACATGTAAGGCACTTGGAAACAAAAACAGCAATATCCTTTTTCATGCCAGGCCACCAGTAGGTGTATCGAAGGTCTTGATACATCTTGTCGGCTCCTGGGTGTACAGAGTACCGTGTTTTGTGCGCCTCATTCATAAGGAAATCACGAAGGTTATCGTGATCGGGAATCCATATGCGATTTAGATAGTATAGAATACCGTCAGATTTAGTTTCGATCTTAAGTTCAGCTCCACAAGACAGCTCATTGCGTACGTCGTTTTCTGTTACTGAAACATGTTGTGCTTCTCGGATTCGATCTTTGATGTCAGTTATGATTTGCGAACATAGAAGTTGAATGGAGTTCGCATAACCTTTTCGACTGAGCGCATCAGCCACCACGTTTGCCTTGCCAGGATGATACCGAATTTCACAGTCGTAGTCGTTAAGAAGTTCGACCCATCTTCGTTGCCTCATATTCAACTCCTTTTGGTTAAAGATATGTTGGAGGCTCTTGTGGTCAGTGTATATTTCACACTTGGTACCGTAGAGGTAATGTCTCCATATCTTGAGAGCGAACCTAGTCCTTGCCCTAACGCGTCGCAATATACTACAAAGTCTTCGCAACCTTCAGGAAGTGTGAGGATAGGTGCGTCACAAAGCTTTTGCTTAAGGGTTTGGAAGGCTTCTTCTTGTTTAGGTCCCCATATGAAAGGTTTTCCTTTATGAGTCAAAGCCGTGAGTGGTACAGCAATACGGGAGAAATTGGCAATGAAGCGGCGATAGTAACCAGCCAAACCAAGAAATGATCTTACTTCGGTAGGGGTTCGTGGCGCTTGCCATTCCTGTACTGCCTTGATTTTTGAGGGATCAACATGAATTCCCTTGTCATTGACGACGTGTCCAAGGAATTGTACTTCCCTTAACCAGAATTCACATTTCGAAAACTTAGCGTACAGCTTTTCTGTCCTTAAGAGTGTAAGGATGAGTCGAAGGTGTCGTTCGTGATCAGACTTAGACTTTGAGTAGATGAGGATGTCGTCGATGAAGACTATGACAAAGCGGTCGAGGTAGGGTTTGCAGACTCTATTCATTAGATCCATGAAGACAGCTGGGGCGTTGGTTAAACCAAATGGCATGATCATGAATTCGTAATGACCATAACGAGTTCGGAAGGCGGTCTTTGGGACGTCTTCTTCATGTACTTTGAGTTGATGATAACCAGAACGAAGGTCGATTTTTGAAAAACAGGTGGCGCCTTGAAGTTGGTCTAGAAGGTCATCGATGCGAGGTAATGGGTAGCGGTTCTTAACCGTTAACTTGTTGAGCTCTCTATAGTCTATACACATGCGAAACGTTCCATCTTTCTTCTTCACAAAGAGAACAGGTGCAACCCAAGGCGAGGAGCTAGGACGTATGAATCCTTTGTCAGTCAGCTCTTGCAGTTGACTGGGCAGCTCTTGCATTTCGGATAGGGCTAACCTATAAGGAGATTTTGCAACTGGTGTAGCTCCAGGTATAAGATCAATGCGGAATTCGACTTCTCTCACGGGAGGAAGTCCTGAGATGTCGTCAGGAAAAACTTGCGGAAAATCTTTCACTACTGGGATGTCTTCGAGTTTCTTCTCCTTGGTTCCCTTTTTGACGACGTGAGTTAGGAATGCGACATAATTCTTGCGGAGATATTTTCGGGCTTGAAGACAGGACATTAGTTTGAGTCCTTTCGAAGGGGTTTCTCCAAAAATTCGTAGAGTTTGACCGTCTACAAGAGGAATGCGAATGAACTTTTTGCGGCATACTACTTCAGCATGATGTTGGCTGAGCCAGTCCATACCGATTATAATGTCGAAACTTCCCAACTTCATAGGAATGAGGTCAACTGGAAAATCGTGATCGTTTAGAGTGAGGGTACAATTACGTATAATAGAGTTTAATGAGACCGGTTTTCCGTCAGCAATTTCCACCGTTATGGATTCCATGAGACTATCACGAGTTTGGTTGAGGAGGGGTTCAAATTCTAAGGACACAAAACTCTTATCCGCGCCAGTATCAAATAACATGGATGCATAACTACCATTGATGAGAAACGTACCGTTAACCACGTTGTTGTCAGCCCTAGCTTGATTGGCGTTGATGTTGAAAGCTCTTCCTCTAGCAGGTGGAGGAACTTGGTTAGCTTGGTTCACCGGATTTGCTTGAGCTTGGGCATGAATAATGTTCACCAAGCGTGGACAAGTGTTTCTAAAGTGGTTTGGGTCTCCACAGTTGTAACAAGCTCGCATGGGTTGCATCATGGGGTAGTTGGGTTGGTAGTAGGATTGGGCTATATGTTGGGCAGGTGGTAGGAGTAAAGGTTGTTGGGCTTGACCCACTATCTGATGGTGGGTTTGGGTTGAGGGTTGATTACGGTTCATTCGCTGAAGTGTGCGACAGGTTTGGGTGGTGTGACCCGCACGGCCACAGCTGGTGCAATGCTGGCAGGGATGTTCAGGGAGGTGATGGTATTGACAACGGTTGCATTTTGGGTATGGGCCGGAGTATGGCTTTTTATATGGTGCAGCTGAGGGGGCAACTTGAGTGATGGGTGCAGCAGTGATAGGGGGGTTTGTTTGTGTGACAACAAAATTTATGCTGTTTCGTTTCCTCTTACCAGCAAACTTTAAGGAGGAGATGGAATGGTTTGAAGTTTGGGCCTCAATGGGGGCTTTCTTTTTCTCATTCTTAAATTTGCCGTTTCGGATGCGATTCTCGGTAAGCTCGGTAGCTAGCTCCATAGCGGCTTCAAGTGTTGCAGGCGAAGTGCTTAGAACTGAGTCTTGAATTTTCGAGGGGAGGCCTCGAATATAGTGTTCAACTAAGCGGTACACTGGGGTGAACAAGTTGGGGATCATTTGGTTCAACTCTAGAAACCTTTTGTTGTAGGAAGTATGATCTCCTTCCTTTTGTTTTAACGAGTGGAATTCATCTTCTAACCTTTTGATCTTGCTTCTTGGACATAAGCGTCTCGTCATGATTTCCCTTAACTCCTCCCATGTTAAGGCCATTGCATCTTCGATTCCTCTCTTACCTTTTTCTGTAATCCACCAGGTAAGAGCTACTCCAACAGTCTCCCGGTTGCGTAACGTACCTTGCGATCCTCGGGACAATCGCAATTGAGGAAGGTATTTTCCATTTCCTCAAACCAGTGGAGGAGAGCAGTGACACCTTCGGTCCCTTCATATTTCGGGGGATCGCAAGACTTGAAGTGTTTGTAGGAGCACTTTTTGGAGGGAGGGTTGTCGACGTTCTGGTCTTCTTGATTGGGAGGGTTGATGGGATTTGCGGCGAGAGCTTGTTGGACTTGAATTACGATGTCAGGAAGCACCGCGGTCATTTGTTTTGCGATTTGGGTGGCCAAGCGTTCGTTTGACCTTCCTGACTTTCTACCTCCACGTTGCTGCCTAGCCGACATCTACAGGAACATACATAAGAAGATTGTGAGTTTAAGGAGTCTTTTTAGGTGTCATGTGTCGTCAAATGAATAAAAATAACATAATTATCAATAAAGAACTACATCCATAGGATGTCTTGGGTTTGCTCATGTTTGCGCCTCCAATGTCCCCCATACCATCGCCTGTATAGTCATGTGGGCCCCATGACTATTGGCTTAGTAGGATTCACATTGGTGTTGGCCGTTTAACACTCACATCACCCGAATGAAAACCATGAAATATGATTGCGAGATGTATGGTAGGAGGGTGTCCAGGTATAGACACAATGACAACTCAAAGTGGGGTTAGCTCACACGACGTTTGGTATAGCATGCTTTGGCCTAATAGGTCCTTCGTACTCTCATCGTTAGTCCCCAGGTAGGCAAATTGGTCCTTTATTTTGGATTTATAGAATGCCAAGCCTAGACAGGACGTTCCGACTACCGGTACTCGTACCCTTCCAGTTACTACATGCCCGTCATGGGAACTCACTTTGATGTGATTTGAAAAATACAAAAATCGTTGCAAAAATCATGGGAATTGTGAGGTGTGTGCTTTCATGGATATGATATGTTATGAGGATATGATTCATGGTGAGCATTGTATAATAATATGTACTTATGAACATGCTTGCATAACATTGAATGTAACAATAAACATAAAGCATATAAACATCATGAATTTTGTATGTAACACATAAACAATTTAAAAATTATAATCAACTATAGTATAGGCTCCAAGGGTCTAATAACCTATCCTATATCCCTATAGTCATGGCTCTGATACCAATCTGTCACACCTTGACCCGCAGCGGAATAAGAGTCGGGGCATAATTAGGTTATCACCAAAGGTCATGATGTTTACTAAAATGTTTTATATTTATTAAATCCAAATTACAACTTAAATAGTCAAATTAAATCCATACGGTTACAAGGAAAATGAAACTAAGTAATACAATCCCAAAGCTTAAACTGATTTATTCTTCTAGGCCTTCCTACGCGTTTCTTGTCTCAACTGGATCACCTGTATCATGTGTAAAATGGGGGAAGTTTTGGGTCAACAAAAGTTGGCGAGTGAACCTTGTTTAAAAACATTGTTATTGATTCCTTGTTGTATTTTATATTGAAAAGTTGTGCAATATTCACATGTGAGCAAACATATATAAACAAACAATCACAAACCACCTTGAATGAGTATATGACATGAATGATAATGTATTGTGAGATCAAGGCTCAATCAAACGGAGCCGATCGTATGAAATGTATGATGATGTATGTGAGATCAAGGCTCAATCAAACGGAGCCGATCGAATGAGGCACCTGTACTCAACCCGTCTCCCACGGGGAGCTGATGGGCCTATGAAATGCATGTACTGAAAATGATAACTTTAATCTAAACATAATCCACACAACAATTGATACATATTGAATACACATTTGATCACGGATATGATGGATGCACAAGTGTTTATAATAATAGTTATGCGACACATGATACACCCAAAAAATGTGATTAAAACGGGGAATTGGTAGAGATTCACTCACATTGGGTGCGTTCTTTTGATGTTGTTGGATGCGCACGAGTTTTGGAATTTGATCGACGAGGAAAACTAACCTAAAAATAATAACGAAATAGTTTGGTAAATAAATGGATTCTTAGGTTTATTTTTGTGAGTTTAAGGACTTTTTCTAACTTTAAAAATATTATTTTTAAGTATTTTTAATTGATTTTTAAATTAAATAAATAAATAAAAAGAAATAAAAAGTTTTGACTTTTTGACCGTTGACCGGTCCGTTGACCGTTGACCGGTCGGACTATGAGTAATGTGTGCGCTGAGTGAGGTTCGAACTCGTGACATCCCGTACGCGTGCACGCAGCTCTATCAACTGAGCTACGTGTCTAACCCGAAATATTCTATGTTTTAATTATATATATATACTAATTAAATGTTAATTTATTTGGTTTATATTAAAAGGATTTAAAATGGTCGAACCGGTTGCAGGGACCTGAATCGAACTCGGGTCCTTCGGTTTGTAAGCGCACAGCCCAACCAGTTGGGTTGTGTGTCTTATCTGTTTAACTTACGGTTTATATTAATCTTATAGACATACTGTGACTTTATCTGATTCTGTTTTAAAAAAATTGGTTTTAATTCGGAAAGTCGGTACGTTATAAGGTTCGAACTCGTGACGTGCGCTGTGTGTTTGCACACAGTCCACCGCTGGACTGTGTGTCTAACCCGGTTTAATATCTTGTTTTAATTAAACTTATACATGATGTTCGACTTCGTCTTCTTCATTCAAAGACACAGACAAACGATATCCGACTTTCTGGTTTAAATCGTTCATCGAACATATAAGTGGTTGAAATGTAATGGATAAAAAGAGTTACGGAATCGAATGTACCGAACAGACTGTTTTTCTCAGAATTCCGGCAATGGTCGTCGGCTCTGATTTGTGAATTCCGTCTGATTGAATCAATTAACAGTTTTGATCGATGAGTTGTGAAATTAAGTTACTATACAAGAGATATCAGGGGTTTAGATGATTGTACCGATTTATAGTGTGATTTCGGAAATTTCCAGAGATTTTCCGGCGAGTGCAGAATATCCGGCAACGTCGTCTGGGACCGATTCTGGTTGAAAGATTTAAGTTAGTATAAGTCTAACAATGGATTGAAAACGAAAGAGTCGAGAATTTACCGATTTTGTGTAAGTCTCGGTTTTTCGGTAAAAGTCCGGCGATAGCAGATAGTGATTCCGACGAACAGAAGTTAGAGTGAAAAATAAAATTGAGGGTGTTGCGAGTGTTTCCGAGATGTGAGGCGATGGTATTATTAGTGTAAATTAGGAGTAATATCATTTCGGTTTTCAATCTCGAAAATCATATGAATCGAGTTCATTGAAGATAGAATTGATTAAGAACGTGGGTTGTAACTGGCATTGAATCATCGGTTATACTCAGGAACTCGCGATCACACCAAAAGTCCCTGGTTATTTGAAAGCCGATGGGCGGTTTCAGTTCTTGACGCAAACAGATAGATTCACGGGTGGAACTTAAGTTTTATTTGATTCATTGATTACACAAACGAGTCAAGTGGCGGAGTGGTGAAACGCTTGTTTGTTAAACCGGCTGACCCGGGTTCGAAACCCGGCAGCGGTATATATTTTTTTATTCACTATTTCTTTGTTTTTATTAATTATGTTTTAAAATTCTATCAATGTTTATTAGTTATGTATCGTTTAAAATTAATATGAACATTAAATACGCAACGAAAATTTATAACTGAAATATTCGATTAATAAACGAAGCGGGTTTTGAAAACCCGTTTATCGACGGATGTTACACTGGTTTCTACCGTGAGCGTTAAAATATGAAAACAAAGCCAAATATATCATAATATATTCATATTGAGGCGTAACTCTAGTCCGTGACTTCCGTTTCGTTGTCGGTGCGTTCCGGTTTTCCGCGTATCTTCCGCGTTTGTGCTTTGCGATGTTCCGACGATTCAAATTTATCGCATAATCATAACCAAATGATAAATACAAGTACAAAATTCGTGTTTTTAGGCGTTTTCAGTATTTGTTCGAACATCAGTTCGCTTAGCGTTCAATTTCGCGTTTAGTGTTCTCGATTGTCGCCAAATCGCGTAATGTGAATCAAGTAGACGTTTCTAGGCTCTCTAGGGGCCTGATCGAGTTAATTTTCGTCTAATTACGTTGTTATGAGGATATTTTTGTTCGTTATGCGCTTGATTACAACCGGAAAATGCCGGTTGTCACAATTTAAAATTAGCACGTCCCACTATCCAATTTAAATTTATTTTATGCTTTTCGGTCGATTTAAAACATGTGTCAATATTCTTTTTAAGCATATTTCTTTTAGTTGCTATACCGAACCAAAATAGATATCGACCGAAATCCCGCAACGTAGGGCGTTTAATATTACCCGGTACCATATATACAATTACCAAACTTGCTAGATTGTGTTTTTATCTTTAGTATTTTTGTCATTTAGTGTTTTTCTTTTATTTTTTATTTACCGTGAATAGTGTTTTTTATCCTTTAAAGATTTTTTCATTTGTTTTTTTATTTACCATTAATGCTATACTTTTCATCGTATATATTTCGTTTTATGTTTTGATCTAAATTTTACGAGAGCCGTGGCCCCCTCCCCCACATGCGTAGCTCGGGTAATCCAACTAGTTAGTGACAACTAGCAACATTAATAAAATCAAGCATATAATGACCCAAACCAACACCACCAAAGCTATAACGAACACAGCCAAACTATACAACCAGAACACCACGGGGAATGTGATGCAAAGCATCCGCTTCCAAATATTACTAAAATGAATCCTCTTTCCAAAATATCCCTAGTGTATTTATGAGAAGATGAAGGTGAAAGCATAAATCAAGTAGTTTGCATCAATCCAAGTTGCAATGGCCATAGAATTACAAAGGAATCTAGCCAACAAGAAGAGAAACGTCCAACCATATTTTAGGAAAAGGATATTAGTTGTGTGTAACCCGAAAAATAAGTGTTTTTTTCTTTATCAAAGCACCCAACACCACTATTATGATTGATGTGACCATAACAACTAGTATAGAGCTCATCAACGTGTTTCTCAAACTTTCTATTGCTAACATACTTTTATTATCATCTCCCTACTCAAAAAATACATAAAAAAAAAAAAAAAAATAGGGTTCTTGATCCCACCAATAAATGAGCTAATCAATCACAAATGGTTCGTACATTTTCATTCATTAAACACATGCCTAAAAATAAATGAACACGAACACTTAAAAGAACAATAGATTCTTTTAACACATGCCAAAATAATAAATGAGCATGAACACTTATAAGAACAAACTTTCTTATTGGTGTTTATTCTTTAAGAAAATAAATGTATGCATTTTCATTTATTTTGTTTGCTAATATATATTCTAAACAAGTACAAAATGAACACTAGCTAGTCAAATAAAAAAAAACACAAAATGAACACTAGCTAGTCAAATAAAAAAACACAAAATGAACACTAGCTAGTCAAATCGAAAGAATAATAAAAAAAAAAAAACATCAAATCCCCGATCAAGGTTTAGGGTTTCGATAACCATCTTGACTTATGAAAGATAATATTCGCAATTCAAGGTTTTTAGTTGATTCAGACAAAATCCATGTTTTATATGTACATGTTTTTCTAGATCTAGTTCAAAAACTAAATCTCAGTACGTTGGTCATTTTCTAGATTCAAACGTAACTCATAAAAAATCAAAAACACTAGTCAAGTATAGGGTTTTGGGTTTTTGCTTGATTGATTTGGATTGTGGTGCAAGATAACCAAGTTACTTATATAGTAAAATAAATAGTCAAAAACAACCAGTTTAACAAAAGGTCCAATAGATAAGTTAGTGTCGGTGTGTCTGGTCGTTTAGGATATGTCAATTGGTTTCTTAGTTAGTTAAAAATGGTTATTTAACCATCATGTAATAGGGTATAACTACATTTTATTGTAAGAACATTGTGTGTATTTATGTTTGTTTTATCCTCCGTTTCACCTTTGTTCTTCATGGGTTCCCTGCGCAAAGTGCAGAACCCAAATCTAGTTGATCCTCAATGATCCTAAATGTCAATTTAATCCCGTGCAACATTTGTATTAGAGCGAGATTGGAAGAGGATCAATTTATGAAGGCAATATCCATCAAAATAAAACAAAACTAGAGCATGAAAAAGAACCCATGTTTCTTCAACAAAAGGAAAACGAAGAAGCGAATGGAATTTAAGTATAATTAAGGAGCATGGTGTGAAGTAAAGGTGTGAAAAAAATCAATGATGGGAAAGAAAGGAAAACAGGAAGATGATTGAGAGTGTCGATCAACGGGCGCGTCTTGTTGCGGGTAATTCCGATGGAAAAATTGAAGAATTGAAGTGTCAGTAATCAAAGGGAAATCTAATTCGGAGAATTGTCAATCATAGGACCAAAAATTTGAACCGTTGTTCAATTTGGAAACTGGTTTACAAATATTCAAAGCAATTACCTTCCGAAGGAATCATACCTGATTTCAGTTTGATAAAGACAGTGTTCACACCACTTCAATCTTGATCATGGGTTCCGGATAGTCAATGTCAAATTGCAATTGCAATTTGAACTCACACGAAGAAGAAATACGGTGGACTGCAATGGATGAACAAAAGAAATTCAAACAATTTTAAGATTATCTTGATTCCGGGAGTGATTGTTTGAAATTATAATCAAGTTAATTATATAGCCAAAATTAAAGTCTAACTAGTTTAATAAATGGTCAAATGGAAAAGTGAGTGTCGGTGTGTCTGGTCATTTAGGATATGTGTTGGCTTTGAGAGTGTGTGAAGTGTGTATTTTCCTGGTAAAACAGTTGAATTATATTTGGAAATTCAATCAAATAGAATAAGAAAACACATCAATCTAACACTACTGGATTTGGGAATAATTGCATAAGGATTTCATTGAATTCATATGAAGTAATACAATAATCATAAAGGTACATAACGTACTCCTCCTCACAAGGCGAACACTATCTTAGTTTTTATGCTCTTAGCTCTAAGTGTTAACCAATACAATGAATAAACAAAACTATATATAGGAGGAGTGAACTACAGGTGACATCATCATGAAAGCGACCCTTAAACTTCATTAAATGGTATAACTACCAGCAGCTATGAAAATTGTTAGATAGTTACACTGTTGCATTGAACTACTTCTTCTGATGTGAGTTAATGTGAATTGCTAGATTTCACAGAAATACTAGTTCAGTACCAGCACTTTTGGAAATCCAAAACTTTTGTCTTTAACTTGTTGACCTGGTCTTCTAGTCTTCAGCCTTTGACTTTGACTGTTGACTTGTTGACCAACACTTTGATAATCTTCACTTGTTCTTCTATACTCTAATCTTTGAAGGTAGTAGTTTAATGCAACAGTAGTTGAGGCAGCTGTTTTGAGAAGCTTCCAAGGGGAGAGAAACTGCTAGACTTGTGACTGTATTTTAACCTATTTCATCAGGCAGGGATGATGGCTCCTTAAGTTTTGGCTTTCATCATCAACTGATCTTACATAACCTAACAATCTCCCCCTAGATCCACCGATGCCAAAAACACACTTATTGAAGCATGTGTTTTATTCTTTTATTTTGTTGATGAAGAGTTCTTTGAAAAATTTTGTTGACCATGAAATCCTGGATAATTACTTTATCTTCATTAGAGTAAACCATCTTTGACTTTATAAAGAAAGGTTCTCTATCTTCACATCTTTTAATCTGTAAGTAGCTTGTTGTCTCTTAATCTCTAGGTTAGGGAATATTAGACGCTACCCTTTGGACATCTGAAGAAAGATTATCACTCGTTTCTTATGAGAGATGTGGAAAATTTTATAGATCATCCTTTAGAGGATCTTCCAATGCTACTGTGTAAGTGTCAGTCGTTTGATCTTCAACAATTTGATTACATGTGTTATGTCTGACATACAGCTTACATGTAATATCTTCTCTTCTTCATCTAAGTCCACAATCCAATTTGCATAACCATGCTTTTCTTTCACGTTGTTCATGTAGTTCTCTATGATTTTTGGATTGTAAGAGAAGATTTCCTGGGATTTGAATTGAACAGCAGTAGACTCCTTCTTCTTTTCAGCAAGGTAGATCTTTGTGTTATCCCAGTTTGGCCTTGGTGGGATTTTTTCTAGATTACTTCTACTTGCAACAAGATAATCCATGAATTCTTTTGGCATAGTTGTGTCCTTCCACCTTGTAATTGAATTCTTTGCAGCCCAATCAACTTGTATTAGTTCTTGCCTCATATTGAAAATCTTTGCTGCTAACATTTTCTTCACCCATGCCACCTCTCCCAATAAATTATGTGCATCCTAGTTTTGAAACACATAAAAGTTCTTCATATGATAAGGGGCATTCTTCTTGAGCCATTTAATACTTTCTTGGTTTGAAGCATTGGCTACTGACTGTTTTTTGAATGGTGGAATCTTGGATAGCTTTTGTGATTCTTGAAACATGTGTTATTAATAGTTTTTGATCTCCCTCAACCTCTTATCCACAATTTATTGGGCCTTTCTATATGTCATCATACCTTGATTATTTGTGAATCCCTTGACAGCTTTCTCTTCGATCTTCTTTGTGTTTTCTTCATAGTTCAACTTCTCATCAAATTTTCGTTGTGGCAGCTTTTGAAGTGAAGCAATGAATCTTAGGGAGGAGGAGGCTCTTCAGCAAATGGTTTGTGAAAACTGTTGTACTCACAGGTTTTGTTGTTGTTGGTTCATCTTTTGGGTCACCTTACAAGACCAGCTTTTTTTCCTTTGAAGGTCGGGCAGTTGTTTCTTTAGGTACGTCTGGTTTGCTTGCAACTACTGGCTTTTTACCAGTAGTTTTGACAACAGCCGATTTGGCTCCAGACTAAGTCTTTGATGATGATCAAGTTGATGGTGTGGTTTTTCCTGGTCCAGCTGTTTGAGTTTGCACTCCAGTTGTTTGACTTGGACTAGTTATTTGTCCTTTAGCAACTTCTGGTTGATCACAGTTGGCGGCCTCATGTCGATCTTTGTAGTTTTATTAATTCTAGGGTCTTGCCTTAAATAATTTCCTTTGCTCTTTGTTTTTCTATCTGGTTTTTTACCAAGGAAGCACTTAAACCCCTCTGATCTTGCTTAAATTTCTTGATTCTTTCTACATGATCCACATCACCTTCATCAACTCCTTTTTACTTCTCAATCATGGCTCTGGCTTTAGCTTCGTCTTCTCTTTTCTTTGCCCTAAATTCTCCAGCTTCAATTATATCAGGCTCTTTATCTTTCTTCTCCCCCCTTTTTGGCATCAACAGTTTCCTGCCTTTGCATAAAGTGATGTAACTAGGGTTTGGGGCAGAAGATCCAAAAACTTTGGCATCAAAGGTGTTTAAGTAATCATTAAACATAGGTTCTAAGATGTCTTTGAAGGCATTTTGAGCTCCCCTACTGGCAATGATAAGGTGGCTAAAACATCACCAGCAATTTGGCATTATGTGGTTGTTAGCTGATGTGGGAGTGAGCTAAGTATTCGGTGAGCTCCTTTTGTAAGGAGGCTAGCTTTTGGGTGCATTTTGGTATAAGCTGGACTTTAGCTTGGGGCATTTTGTGACCAACTCCTTGATTTTGGAGACTAAAGCACCCAGCTGTTCTGTTAATTCATAAAACTATTCGTTTTGGGCTTCATCTAAATTAATGGACTCATCTGCTCCGCCACCTAAGGTGGTTGTATTAGTATGTATTTGTGGCTTTTCCGTCACAAGAATACTTTCTGATGCCCCTTGTTCTTGGTACTAGGGACTTCCAGCTGTTTGGCATCTAGTACTTTAGCAGCACGGAGGAACTTAGTTGTTGTTGCCTGCAGGGTGGTCTTAGTTATGTTTCCACTATGTTCTTGAAAATCAGTGGGTTTTGCAAGAATAGTGGAAGCCACCACTGCAATCACCTCATCAGGAATTACATGAGAAGGATGAGCCTCTTCCTCATGTGGTTAAGGATCAGATTCCATATGTTCCAGGGCTTCTTTCTGTGGCTCCATCTTTGTGATTTATGGTTGAGATGTGCCCTTTTGTTGGTAGATAAAGAAGATCTGCCTTCATGAGCCTTTTTCTCAATCTAGTACTTTAGCAGCATGGAGGACCTTAGTTGTTGTTGCCTGCAGGGTGGTCTTAGTTATGTTTCCACTACCTTCTTGAAAACCAGTGGGTTTTGCAAGAATAGTGGAAGCCACCACTGCAATCACCTCATCAGGATTTACCTGAGAAGGATGAGCCTCTTCCTCATGTGGTTAAGGATCAGATTCTATATGTACCAGGGCTTCTTTCTGTGGCTCCATCTCTGTGATTTGTGGTTGAGATGTGCCCTTTTGTTGGTACAAGAAGATCTGCCTTCATGAGCCTTTTTCTCAAAAGTGCTGGTTGAGTTGGTTTGGCTGGTTGGAGGCACTAGAGACCGTAGTGAAGAAGTAACAACAATCTTTGGCTGAGTTTGTGTTTCAGCCTGACTCTTCGGGACCTCAACTTACAAAGTAGTCTTTGTTTTGATTATCTTTAAGGGGGTGGATGTGGATTTAGACTTAGAGGCTTTAGAAGTCTTTAGTGCTGAAGACTTCTTCCTCTTTTTGCTGTTTGTTGTCGTGGGTTCCTCAGGGATAGGTTGTTCCCTTTAGGTCAGCAAGAGCAGTGGGCTCAAGTGGTTGTTGTTCCTCAACCACTGGTTGTGCAAGATCAATGCCTTGCATGGCTTAGCTTCTTAATCAATAAGTTTTGGCTCAGTTTTGACCTTTAACATCCTTGTAAAAGTTTGAGCCAAAAGTGATTTAATGGGAAGGATCACACCCCTTTTTTAGATCTCATCAAAGAATTTGTTTTTTCTAGTATTGCCATAATAAGTCTAGGGTACATTATAAATTTGGAAGTTGAGTTTAGATTGGAAACTAGTTCTTTAAAAGTTTGATTTGAAAGTTTAAACTTTGATTCAGTCAATATTGAGTAAGTTATATATTGTGTTGACTGTGGAACTTTGCTTCCAAGACCCAGATTTACCTGAAAAACACTACATGAGTGTATGGAAGAGGAATTTAAGAGTAAGACCACAGTCTTTCTTCTCATATGTGGCATACTTGGTATTCCTGTAGTAGCCTTGTTCAATGAACTCTAGATCCATCTCAATTTTGAAGAATTTGTCAACCCCTTCCTCATCTTTAAGTTGCAGAAGAAGTGATAAGATCTCTGGGGTGATAACAATGATTATATCTCAAATCTTTGCATTTATGGACAACACTTTTCCTTTGTCATCTTGGGTTAGCTTGGTTGTGTTCCAGAAATCATGCAAAGTGGTTTTGTAGATGGTTGGGTTTATAGTTAGTGCATGACGAAACAAAGATCTCTGATCAATTATGTGTTGGTATTGTGGGTGATCCTTCTCCTTAGTTAGATAAGGAAGAAGGTTGTGAGTGGGTCGAAATGCAAGGTTTCCCATGATAAGTGAAGAGAGAATGAAGTTTTAGATGGAAGAATTGAGAGATTTGGATTGCAATTGAACACAAAAGTATTCTGAGGTGGTTAAAAGATTCCAGGACTGATCTGGAAGCTTATTTATAGTGAATAGATAACGGTAAAAAAGAGATGGCTGGATTTTGGCAAACTGATGGGTCAAGCCAAAAGTTTTGTGTAATATGTACAAAGTGATGAAAGGCTAGTAGTTTTTTTAATGCAAGGAACTTATCATTGATAGGTGTTTGGAACCCATGCCTTGTGACTTGCATGACTGGTTCCATCACAACTTGATTGTTCACTTTGACCACCATTTTGGCCTATTTACAGCTTTGGTACCATCCTAATCAGCTCCTTTTGGTTCTCTGGTACTTTTAGCTCAGCACTTTGATCAGACCTCCCTTGCTTGTACAAATTAGGGGTAGAATGAGAATTATTCTACTTTGATCAGATGCTTGAAGGAGGTGCATCAGTAACTTTACTGGTCTCGTGAATTTTCTGTGATTCAGGGCCAATGTGATAGGTGCTTTAAAAGTGTTAAAAACCTCAAAAGAGCCAGTAGATTCACAATAACTGGAATCACTACATGGATAGAATAATGGCTTTCATAAAAGTTTTCCAGATCATGAATCTTGCTTTTCTTATAAGTTAAGACCATATAACAATCCTTAGTATTGTGATTGGTTTTCGCACATGCTATGCAAAATAATGTACCTCTAGTGCTCTTACCCCCTTTTTGAACTAGAGTTTGATTTGGTTTGTGAAGTTTTGGCTTGGGCCGACAGTTTTGGATGAAATTGTTAGAGAGTTAGCAAATGGTGTTATTTTCCCATCAGAGGTCACAAAGGTCATTGGTTTGAAATTCTTGCCAACACAAATCTCATCCAACCATTTAGTGTTCTGTTGATCAAGAAATTTGTGATAAGAACCAAAAACAGTGTTTACAGTCTCCTTTCCTGAAGAAGAATTAGATGTCATGGACTTGAATTTTTGGAGTGTAATCACTTGGTCCTTGTGTGTGATTAAACCCTAGACCAAATTTCACATTGGTTTTAGATTTCTGATTTAACAACATTTCAAAACCTTTGCATGAGTTGATTCAAGTTGTTTCTAACATGATTTATATTTTGAAAGAAGTGATTCTAGTTGTGTAGAATGGTTTGAGACTTCATGTTTTAGATCAGAAATGATTTGGTCCTTTTCTTTCAGCATTTATTAGTGAGATCTAATGGTTTGTGCTAGAAGTTTCTCAGAATTTTCAAGAAGCATGATTATTACTGTTTTGATATCCCTAAATGCTTAAATGCACTTTTCAGAACAATTACCTAGTATTTATGGGAATATCAACATGCTGAGATGGTCCAACAGTTATTGATCCAATAAGTGGAATAATGCACAAACCAGTAGTTTCACTAGTTCTATAATTTGATTTGTTAATTAATGCTTCTAGAGCAACTAGTGCAAGATTCTTGTGACCATGATTAAGTGCAAGTATGCTAAATTGTTCATTATTAAAATCCTCAGATAGACTACTCCAATCTACAATGTTTTGAGTGAAAAAGCTTTGTTGAGTAGCTCTTACGAAGGGGAACCAGTAGTTTCGTAAATGAACTAGGATTGAATTTGTGCTTGTGAAGGTGTTTGAACATGTGCTTATGACAAATTAACATGTGGTATGTGATATTGAGAAGGACCATTCACATATGGATATGAATTTTGAGTTAGTCCATGTGCAAAATATGATGTAAACTGTGTGTTGGGACCAGGGGTATTTTGGGAAAAATTTTGATGTGTATTTTGAAAATTTCAATTTTGTCTACTAGGACTTTACATTAAGGATTAGCACGGTACTGGCACCGAAAATACTGATACAGAAAATTGCCAAATATGGATACTTGTACCTGAAATGCTCAGTACGGTATCGGTACTGGGATGGTACCAGTATTTAAAGGTAAAATTCGGTAAAATACAGGTATCGTACCGAACCAAAAGTACCGATACCAAAAATGGGTACCGAATAGGTACCAAAAATAATTTGGTACGAGAGATTCGGTACCGGTACTAGTACCAAATGTGGTGGATACGTCCTTTGGGGTGTAAACAAGCGCTACTTTATATTGTAGGTATCAGTTTTTAGTAGTTTTCTTATTCCAGTACTATTTATTGTAGCATTATTGTGGTGGATGCGTCCTTAGGGGTGTAACAAGCCTGAGGCTCGAGAGCTACTTGGGATTGGCTAGGTTAAAATCTTGAATGAACTTAGCCTTAACGAGCCCGATCCCGAGCTCGAGCCTAAAATACAACTGTCGAGCTCAAGCCTGAAATACAAAGCTCGTTTAGGCGAGCTTGAGCTATGAGTTTGACACGCGAGCCGAGCTTGAGCTCAAATAAGAAGACTCAAACTGAGCCGAGTTCGAGCTTCATAAAAACAGGACGATCCAAGCTTGAGTGGTAGAAGGCTCGGGCTCATTTACACCCTTATCTGTCATAAATGAAGTCATCGGTTAGTCCATTTCATTGTGTTGTGCATGGTTCGCTCGGTTATTATCCTCAACCAAAGCTAAAACCAAAGTCCTAGTTAGTGTCTTTTATTAACCAATCGAGATTCGGTTAATAATACCGCTTAGATTGACGTTTTATCGTTCGGTTCATTTAATTGGGTTAATAGCTAAAGCTAAACTTAGGCTAAAACTTTTGCTTAAAAATACATGAAATTGAGGTATAGATATATGAAATGGATATATAAATACATGAAATAGAGGTATAATATATAAAACATATGAACTAAAGGTACAAAAGCTAGTAATATATATGAAAATATGAATGTTTGGTTCGGTTCAGTTCGGTTAATTTTGTTTAAACGAGGGTACAAAAATCGATAACTTATTTTTAGTTAATTTGGTTTTCTGTTAATCAATTTTTGGTTGATTTCGATAGTTTCCGTCCGTTTTTCGATTAACGATTCAATTATTCCTCATCTCTATACATTGTTAATCACATCACATATCATTTTTTAAATAAAATAACTATAGCTATACTATACTCAAATAAAGGAGAATAAAATGCTTGTTTTTATGGTGTAATATAAAAAAATATTAACTTA
The DNA here is from genome assembly GCA_947069175.1 of Scalesia atractyloides. Lineage (NCBI taxonomy): Eukaryota > Viridiplantae > Streptophyta > Magnoliopsida > Asterales > Asteraceae > Scalesia > Scalesia atractyloides. The sequence continues at coordinate 12,192,556 of CAMTDV010000026.1, read as the reverse complement.
CAAAAACGTTGTGACTACTAACTAATTATCTATAATTTTGTTAAAGTTGAGAGAATTAAAGTGTAATTATGATAAAGGGTTTAAAGTGAAATTTGTTATTGAAAGACTAGTTTACCTCTATTTTGGTTTGTACGTTATGCATTTAAGCAAGATAAAGTTATTAACTTTTGACTATCTTAAAATGTGATCCTCTTATGCATTATATATATATATATATATATAAATTAAAAAGACAAATTAAGGATAGTAAATATTTGTCTTTTTGTGTGTTGTTTTTCTTAAAACATGGTTAACTTTAGGGGTTTGTTTTCATATTTGCAACAGAACTTTGATATATAATTTTTTCAAAAAAAAAAAAAAGCTAAATGAGTTTAGTTTTTTTATTAAAGTTTAGCTCTTAGGGTTTAGGGTGTTGGTATCATTAGAATTGGTATCAATATTCGCTTTTTATGGTTTCTGATAAGTTAAGCCGATAATCACCAAAGTCACACTACTGACGTGTGGTGAGGGAGTATGATTTTATTATATTTTTAAGCCATTTTCACTCTTTTATCAAGTTTTAAATTTATAAGACACGTTATAACACTAACACTCTCTATAACATGCTAGGGCAAGTGCACCAATCGTTGGCGTAGTGTAGTGATGGAAGATACTGTGGTCGTTAAAGGACACAAAAGCTTTCAATACGGGAATATCGTCAACGTCTAATCTAACCAAATTTTGAGAAAAAAATTAATAAGTAAAATAAAGAAGGAAACTAAAGAAATAAAAGAAATAAATAGACAAGATAGAATCACTTGGTTCCGACTCATCCTTTATGTATCTTTTGATGATTTTCGCACTTTGGTTTTTTTAAAAGATTATCTTGGTTATAGTGGCATGTCCCTCTTTTGGAAGCAACGCTACCCTCGGCCATCTTGGTCTAAGTCAGTATGAATACAGTCCTGCAAGGCCGGAATATTGAAAGATAATTAAGTTATTAATGCAAAATGTGGCATGTCACTCTTTTGGAGGCAACGTTACCCTCGGCAATATTGGTCTTAGTCAGCAAGGATACAGTCCCGCAAGGCCGGGTTAAAGTTTTAATAGTAGTTTATTTATAAAGAATTCAAGTTGTTCTTACTTCCCCCGATTTGACGTTATCTGCCTCAAAGGAAGCTCTAATAAGCTTGAATCAAGTACTCGCTGGATCTATACACCGAACGAGACAAGAACTTTACCCAAACCACCCTTCTTATCCCTTTCTAGGCAGTTAACGTGCTTTATATAGATCGTAAAATCACGAATGAGTGAATCAACAAAACATGAAGAGATGATTGAATAAAGTTCACTTTCAATATAAAAAACTAGATATTAAAGTCATTAATACAAACCCAATTAAAAAGTTAAACAAAGCTTGGAAATCAAAAGTAATACATAAATGACTTGTCTTCTCTAAGTCATGTAGGAGATTAACCAATCATGGCCTTTTTTTGACAAAAACTCTTACGATCAATATTGGATCCTGAGACTACTACACACTCTACGGATGGATGATGGATAAATGTGATGGATGATGGTGGTATTGTGGTGCTGGAGTGGTGGCAGATGTGAGAGAAGTGGTTTGCCAAGCGATGGATTGCAATTGAGCCAAGCACCCCTATTTATAGTTGAAAACAGACAGTTTACACGGCCCCATGCCTGGTGGGCACGACCCTGTGCCCCCTTCTTCTCTGTCTTCATTTAATGAGTTGTGCCAGTCCGTATGCTTACACGGCCCCCTGGCCATTGTACTTGATGTACTATCCAAGATTTGCATATCTTGGAGTTGACCACAGCCCGTATCCATGGGACACGGTTCCGTGTCTCTTGTTTGCTTCTATTTGTCTTTTTCTTTCTTGGAATTTTGAGTGGGGCACAACCTCATGCCTTGGTGACAGGACCCCGTGCTTGTCTTCTGATTGGTTATTTTTGGTTTGGGATGAAGCTCAAAGGGTCGGTATTATGTATTAACTTTCCTTCTTTTGTATTTATGTTGGGTTTTGCCGTTAATTTGTTTCTTATGTACATTTAAGCTCTTTTAATCCTGAAAATCAAAAGTATACAAAGAAACGTACTCTTTCCAACATTAATACTAAAATTGGTTGATTTTATACCTTATTTGATATAATTTCCATGTTGCATTTGATGCATATCACTACGCAGCACAGAGGAAAAATGACCAAATTTCCACGATGTAAGGCAGGGGGAAAACCTAGTTTTTTAAATTGGGTAGTCTCAATGGAATGGTTATAAAACTTGACAATTTTAACGATCTTTATTTTTATGCAGGTTAAACCTTACTCATTAAATACCTACGAGCTTTTATATTTGTGCAATTTAGGTAAATTAATATTGATACTTGTAATAAAATAATGAAATAATATTAAAACTTAAGTGGTCTTTGAGTTAGAAATATGTATAAGTGACATTAGCAAAACAATAAAAAACTTGGTTAATTACTATAGGCAACGTATTCTCATATATTATTTACCAATTTCTTGTCTATCTTAATGGCTATGTAACGGTTAATTTTATATTTATATTGCTACAAACCAAACTCAACATGTAGAGGTTAACACTTCAGATCCCTATAGTCATATACACAGCCTAAATGGAATCCTAGTTCCGGTCTTCTGCATGGAACTTGCAACAACCCGATTCAAGGTTGGTCGGGTTCCTTTGGGCCAAACTCTGATCAGCATGTCTTTATCATCCATGTATGTCTGTGTTCCACATCGAATCATGTATAACTTGATTTCAAAATGTGGGCTTAAGTTATTTAGGCTAGTGTTAAAAAAGGACATTCAAATTCCTAATTATTTTCAAGTATATGTCATCAAACGATTCATGGATTCTAGGCTTTGGGGCTACTAGTAGTAGGTCGGGGTGTTCAATGTTTGATTTCAAACCAATTAGATTGAACATCCTGAATTGGTTTAGTTCGATTTTCGATTATGAACTACCCTAATTTGGTTTGATTCAATTTTCGATATCAATAGAAAAACCTTTAAGCTTTTAATAAACCAAACAAACTAAAAATCGAATATATGGTCTATCAATTCAAGAACCGGCGTGGCAAATTTTTCACCACATGATGCCTAAACTCATTAGTTATAGTATACTCGTCTTGGATATCTATTATGTTTTCTAGCATACTTCCTTTTTACATGTCAAATAAGTCACTGAACATTGTTTGTTTTTTCAAGCATATTTCCTTTTTACATGTCAAATAAGTCATTGGACATCGAAATTTACTATATTTACTCGTAAAGGCATATGTGTGGGTGACCCAAACTATGATGCCATGTGGTCGTAGACACCAGACTATAGTTAAATATGTAGAAACAGTTGATTAGTCCCCTGTTTATTGATGGATTACATACAAATACTCCCTCTCACTGACGAACACGTCCATTGGTGTAAATGTTATGTTTTGTAGTGTTTTAGATATATGAATTGGTATGGTTATGGATATGATAAGTTTCCTCATGATCAGATAGTACATAACTAGTCAATCTAATTATTTATTCTTTTTAACTTTAATAAATTAGTTTAGACTCGCATGCTTGTAAAAACATAGTGCTTGAAGAATATATATAAAACTCGGTACCCTTGACTAACTGATGCTTACAAAGTTCGTTTTGTTATTAGTAGCAACCAACAACGTTAACAAAATCAAGCATATAAAGACCCCAAACCAACGCCACAGAAGCTATTACTAACACGACCGGGCTAAACAACCAAAACAACAACGGGAATGTGATGCAAAGCATTCGGTTCCCGAAAATTGCTAAAATGAATCCTCTTTCCAAGATATCTCTAGTGTATTTACGAGACGATGAAGGTGATGGCGATGGTGCTGATTCCCCTTCGGTCTCTGGTTCCGCTCCCAAAGCATAAATCAAGTAGTTTGCATCAATCAAAGTTGCAATGGCCATAGAGCTACATAGGAAGCTAGTTAACACAAAGAGAAACGCGGAGCCATATTTTAAGAAAAGGATTTTAGTGGTGTGTAACCCAAAGAATGAGTTGGTGAAAAGTTCTTTTGCACTATAAGTGTTGTTTATCAAAGCAGCCAAGGCGATTGTTATGATTGATGACACCATAGTAACAAGTATCGAGCTCATCAAGGTGTTTCTTAAACTTTGTACTGCCAACGTACCTTTATTATCATCTCCCTGCTCAATAACACATAAAAGTCAAGACTAGTTAGGGTTTTGTTTAGGTTTATAAAAGAACCGAACTGACACAAACATAGGCTTGTTTTTGCTTAATTGTTTTAACTTTAACCGAATAAATGAAGAATGAACACTTGGCGGACTAATTTTCTTGTTCGTGTTCGTTTTTTTAAGAAAATAAATGTGTTCATGTTCTTTTATACTGGTTTGTTAATATCCTAAATGAACATAAAGAGACACAAATGGGCATCAATTAAAAGTAAATAATAAAATACAAATTAAAGTACATATTCCACCAATATATAACATTTCAAATAGAAAATATGGGTTGGATTGGGTGATGGTTCTAAATGGGCTGAATTCAACTTTTTTGAATGAATATCTTAATGATCATAAATGAAGAGGCATAAACTTAGGAAGACGACTAACGTAAACGATGAGACATAAACAAGTGTTCACAAACGTGAATAAAAGAACAAGACATGTGTTCATGTTTGTTTGATTAAATGAACATAATGTTTTGTTTATGTATTATTAAATAAACAAACGTAGATAAACTTCCCGATGAACAATTTTTGAAAGATTCACTGAAAATTTGATTCATTTACTTGTACAGTTTTGAATTATCTTGATCTACCAAAGATAATATCAAATTCAAGTTTTTTCTTGATTTAAACAAAACCGATATGCCCATAATTTCAAAGACTAAATCCCAGTTGTTCGTCTTCTGAGTTTAAATAAAACCTATAAAAACATCAAAAACCCTCGTCAAGATTTAGGTTTTTGATCATTATATTGATTAATTACCAAAGATAATATCTAAGTTAAAGTTATTTCTTGATATAAACAAAATCCATCTTCGAGTCTGAATTCTTCTTGATCAAGTTAAAAGACTTCTAAACAAAACCCACAAGAAACATCAAAAACCCTCATATAGGGTTTTCAAGCCAAAACATATGTAACTGATACCTGTTTCATGTCCTTTAGCCAGTGTTTTCGCTTGATCGATTCAACGCCGATGGTGGTGCAAGAAGGGTTTGTCTTGAATTTGTACCAAAGATAAGTATGGTAACCAAATGTAATAAGAAAGCTGAAAGGGACTAAAATGGTGTCCATGTAGTAAAGAAGTGTCATCTTCTCCATCCGCAAGAAAATATTGATGGAATTCAACTGAATTTATTGATTGAGAGGAAAGAGACACAGCTTCCCCAATTTATGGAAGATGAATTGGATTCATAATGTTATCTTTTGGGTGGTAGTGGAAATGTTGCCATCAAAGGTTAGAAAAAGGAAAGACTTATCTGATTGAAATGCTCCTTTTATCTTGTTACAGTTAATATGTCTACTCATTACATAAACGTTTACCTAACGTTGTTATAAACGATTTCTTTTTTGTTTTGCTTTTCTATACATTTTATGTGACATTTACCAAATACTATCAACGATATTTTCGTGTCTTCTTGTGAAATCCGTTATGTTATATATAATTGATAAACACATGTTTTGTTGTGTATCTCTTTTACATGCTTATACATGTGAGGATTTATGAAACATTTGTAAAGTCCTTACATAAAGTAAATAAACGTAACTATTGTTACATAATGTGAAAAACTTTTATATACATAGAATAAGTAGATGATATATATAAATAATAAAGTAAATAAACGTAACTATTGTTACATAATGTGAAAAACTTTTATATACATAGAATAAGTAGATGATATATATAAATAATAAAGTAAATAAACGTAACTATTGTTACATAATGTGAAAAACCTTTATATACATAGAATAAGTAGATGATATATATAAATAATTAATGAGTTAAGCCTAATCTTCTAGAAATTTTCAATAACCAAATACTAACGATATATCCGTGTCTTCTTGTGAAATCCCTTATGTTATATATAATAAATGATAAACACATTTTTAGTTGTGTATCTTTTTTACATTCTTATACATGTGAAGATTTATGAAACATGTGCAAAGTCCTTACATAAAATAAATATAGTAACCATTGCTACTTATATAATGTAAAAAAACTTTTACATACATAAAATAAGTAGATGATTGATATAAATAATAAATGAGTTAAAGTTTGATCTTCTAAAATTCTTTACGAGTCGAACTCGAGCCTCTAGAACCATTGACAAGTGGATCTTAACCACTTTACATATAAATTGCCACACAAGGTGAGCTTGGTCTTAAATTTTCTTAAACTATAAAAAGGCAAACTCAAATTTAGTTCGGTAATAACACGTTTCTGACTTGTTTACATCATTAACTTTGTGAACATTTAGTGTTGTATTTTCTTAATATATAATAAAAGAAACACATAATCTATACTGTTTTCTTATGGTAGTGCTCTTGCTTTTGTAGCATTAGGTGCATGGCCTAATGGACAATGAGATGGAAATTGGGGCATGATTCATACAATCGCTTTTCTTTAGGTTCGTATGGGATTCCCACTCAATTACTTATTCTTATCAAAAGAATATTTTATAGAAAACATGTTGAATCAATTCTTAAACTCGTTTTTCCTATATTAAGCCAATAAGTAAATGGAGTTGTATTTTACTCTTTTAAATCTATATAACAATTTCAACGTTTTCCATTGTATTATGTGATTATGTTAAAGAAAATGAATCTTGTTACTAAGCTAAGAGTAGCAGGGCACCCACGGGTTCAAGCCCAAGTTTACGCAGGTAAGCTAGGGAACACAGTCCCAAGTGGCACGTGTTCCCTTAGCGGCTTAATTTTCTGGGTTCACGAACTTGCCGCTTATGTGTCTTTCTAATTTTCTGGGTTCACGAACTTGCCGCTTATGTGTCATTCTTATGGTTTTTTCCAAGATGGGTGCCCGCTCCACTCTTATGTTTATTGGGTTGAAGTGTATTCAAAAGATGTAACATATTCTATTGGTTGAGTTCGAGAGTTGGAAGTGTGCCCTTCACCCGCCACAAAACTTAAACTATTTAAAGTATAATAACCCTATTAAAAAGAGAAAAAAAACTATTAATAGATATTAGATGCTTTTTATACATAATTAATCGCTATAAAAACTTATAATATATTCATATAGGGTTAGGATAAAATGAAAACTTATACGAGTTGTAAATTTAGAGAACTTGGCCTTATTAAATATCCTAAAAAATCAACTTTTCAAAAAAAAAAAAATTTCATCTACGGCAGCCGTAAATGCTGTAAAAAGTAATGTCATGCTTATGTCCTCAGCTTTTTACAGCTGCTGTAAAGGGCCGAAAAATACAACTTCGATTTTTTTTTTTAATTTTTACAGCAATCTTTTATAACATTTTAATCTAGGGATGTAAATAAGATGGGGCAAAACTCACACGAAGAGGACGAGTTCTCTATATTCTTACAACTCATAAGGGTTTTCCCTTAATCTTGATCCTATTCACATAACATATAAAACAAAGTGACGATGATTACATAATTGATTTGATTAAATTAAATATGTCAGTGTACTACTCTTAGTAACCATCATCTATGTTCTTTTGGTAAACATCATCTATGTTTAAGTTAAAGAGATTATGTTTAGTTAAAGAGATTGACTTAAACATTTGTAATGTTACTTAAAGAGTGAAAACTTATAATTAAACATGTACCTAACCATTTTTTTTCTAAAGTTGGTCACATAACCTAGTTGTATTATATAAACAGATTACTACCAAACAACTGATAGTAAAGTAAATTGTAAGTAAATTAATATAACTTATAACGTACCATAAAGTATCAGTTCATGACTTATAATGGTAGCGTACAATACAAATATCATGGTATCAACCGAACATATAAGGTTTAGTGTGTTTAGTGATATTGAGTGTGTTTAGTACGCAAGTGATATAAAGGAACTACATTAACTAAGTGTGTTTGTGTTTCCTTCTAGAAACATAAAAGTTTAAGTAGAAGTGAAACTCACTGTTTGCAAAGAAATCCGAGATGTGCAAAGATACGAAATAGATACCACACCCGCTCGTAGCAGAATCACGAGGTGTGAACTTAGATTAGTTTTTCATTGTATTCGATAAAGTAAACATACTATATGATAAAAACAAAACAAGAATGCCATTTCCATGGGTAGATTCAAACGTCACAACACAAAAATTAAGTATATTCTTTACAACCTTCCAAATATAAATGTTTCATGAAATATATTTTCAACAAAATACAATTTTAAAGTTCAAGGTTTGGGCTCTATATTTCCGAAATAAGGCGGCATCCAAGAGACAAACCTTTCAAAAGTGGCATCAATCTTGGCTCTCGTATACTTGTTCTCCATGCTTAGCTTACTTTCCTGATATACATGTAAGTTGAAAAGTTAACAAAAGTTGGTGAATTCATGTGTTTTGTTAATTATCAAATGAATCTTAAAACATTTGAAAAGCTTGTATGGAAAACCTTGTATGTAAAGCGTCTATAAAAATTCTTTGATCATTAATGTTTTGCAAGGACATTAATATATGTGGCAACATAGGAAGCAACCAAACCTAGACGATGTATGTCGATTCTCCTCGATGTGGGACACAAAAGCACTCCAACGGGGTCCCACGGACCAGGAGTGGAGCTCACCAAAACTCAATAGATCTACCACTTTCGTTCCTCGGTTTGTATGTATGATTAATGGCTACTTGTGTATTCTAACCTATGCACACATGATCTATGGTTGTTTCATTCCCTAACTTATCATACCATTAGTAACATGTGTTTCTCCCTGGTTTTGGAAGCGTGAAATGTAATTGAAATAGGGGACATGAACTCACAGTTTGCTTCTGTGCAAATAGCTAGCAATCCCTTGTTTTCACTATTTTGAATCCAACCTACAAGTGTCCTAATTTTGTTAAGACACTTAGGTCCGTAGTTTTGATCATGTGCAAGTCTTTCATCATGTATCTTGTTTGGTTTAGACTTTTCTTTGTATGTCTGAAAACCCTTGTTGGTTTTGGACTCGTTGGTAGTTGACTATCCATGTGTTTATTGTATAATGTATCTACATTGTATCCTTTGGTCATGTATAAATAGGGCCTAGCCATTCGTATGTCTTCGTGTCTCACATGATTGTTTTGTCGATGTAGATAATATACATTTTATCTCCTAAAATATATATTCTTGTTCCACGAATTCTTTGATTATGTCTAAGTGTATATATATATATATATATATATATATATATATTCCACTTTTGATGTTTGTTAAAAATAATAGATTTTTAAAATGGTTATTGGATATGTATACTTATACCATTTCATGTATTCTTGTCTTTGTGGACCTTTGACTAAGTTAAAATATGTGTGTGTGTGTATATATATATATATTTCTCAATATATATATGTATTTAGATTCAATACTTTGTTAAAATAATATTATCAATATTATTTTGTATAACTATTCATGTATAATACTTGAAATCTTGTATTTTCACTAAGTGTATACGTAGACACGTATTTTTATGTTTAGGTATGTATACCTATTTATATGTATTTTATACTTAGTGAATATATTCATCCGTTGTGGTTTTAGTATTTTTCTGAAATTATAGATCTTGTAAAGTATACCTCTACTGGAGGGGTATGGAACCATACCCTGAACATCATAACAACAAGGATAACCTTGAGCGCAATATGCAATGGTGCACCTTCCTTAACACAACTTGGTTAGACAATGAACCTTGCGCACTCAACGTAACGGTAAATTTGACCAACACAACTTGGTCATACAATGAACCTTGCGCACTTAACACAACGGTAAATTAGACCAACACCAACTTGGTCATACAATGAACCTTGCGCACTCAGCGCAACGGTAAATTAGACCAACAACAAATGGTCACACAATGAACCTTGCGCACTCAACGCAACGGTAAATTAGGCCAACAACAATAAGTCACACAACGAGCCTTGTGTACTTGGCACAACGGCAAGTTAGACTTACACGCGCAGGCTACTCGACCCTGTGCGGAGCATACAACCCTCTAGTCATAAATCCTAAAACCTTGCAAGGACAAGACAAACATGAGAGTACCTCATAGTCTTGTAGACAAAAGGATTGATCCCTCCTATTCTGCGCTGGCGGGAAAATGCTGACAGCCTCGCAGAAGGGGTTAGCACTACGAGGTGTTGACCACACTCAAGGGTACATAGTGGCAGAACTGTGACGAATGGTTGCTCGTCAGGTTGCGTCTGACAGTGTCAAATGAACAGTAACGCAGACACCAGACTGTACACCAACCATATCTACGCCAGTGACTGTTCCACCTTCTCCGCTTTCGGCTGGTAGCAGGTCTGACGCCAGAGATATCCGCCCTTACTGTCTCTACACGTGGAACCACTCAGCGCCCGATAGACCACTCCCCCTGACAGCAGACATTAATTCCCCTGCAGGGGACATTTAATGTCTAACACAAGGGACAAAAGGGATGTCTCTAGTCGCTTGGGCCAGGCCCATCTGTCACACCCCGACCCACAGCGGAATAAGAGTCGGGGCATAATTGGGTTATCACCAAAGCTCATGATGTTTACTAAAATGTTTCATATTTATTAAATTCGAATTACAACTTCAATATTCGAAACAAGTTCATACAATTACAAGGAAAAAGAAACTAAGTAAAACAATCCCAATCCTAAACTGATTTATTCTTCTAGGCCGTCCTATATGTTTCTTGCTTCAACTGGATCACCTGTATCATGTGTAAAAATGGGAAATTTTGGGTCAACAAAAGTTGGCGAGTGAACCTTGTTAAAAACCTTTGTTATTGATTTCTTGTTGTATTTATATGGAAAAATTGTGCAATAATCATATGTGAGCAAACGTAAATAAACAAACAATCACAAACCACCTTGCATGAGTATATGACATGAATGATAATGTATATATTGGAAACGTCACGTTCCGCTCATAGGTAATGGGGAACAGTTCCGCTCATAGGTAATGGGGAACAGACGAGCCTATGATGATGTATGTACTGAAAATGATAATTTAATCTAAACATTAACCACACAAACAATTGATACATATTGGATACACATTTGATCATGGATATGATGGATGCACAAGTGTTTAAATGTAATAAATAATTAAGCGACACATGATACACCCAAAAATGTGATTAAAATGGGGATTGGTAGAGATTCACTCACATTGGGTGCGTTCTTTTGATGATGTTGGATGCGCACGAGTTTTGGGATTTGATCGACGAGGGAAAACTAACCTAAAATATTAATGAAATGGTTCGGTAAATAAGTGGATTTTATTAACAACTTTAATAGGATTTTTAGATTTATTTTTGTGAGTTTACGGTCATTTTCTAACTTTAAAAATATTATTTTTAAGTATTTTTAATTGATTTTTAAATTAAATAAATAAATAAAAATATAAAAAAAATGTTGACTTTTTGTTGACCGTTGACCGGTCCGTTGACCGGACCGTTGACCGGTCGGATAGTGGTAATTGGTGCGCTGAGTGAGGTTCGAACCCGGGACCTCTCGTACGCGTGCACGCAGCTCTACCAACTGAGCTACGTGTCTAACCCGAAATAATCTGTGTTTTAATTATATATATATACAAATTAAATGTTAATTTATTTGGTTTATATTAAAAGGTTTTAAAATGGTCGAACCGGTTTGCAGGGAGCCGGATCGAACTCGGGTCCTTCGGTTTGTAAGCACACAGCCCAACCAGTTGGGCTGTGTGTCTTATCTGTTTAACTTACGGTTTATATTAATCTTATAAACAAACTGTAATCTGTTCTGATTCAGTTTTAAAAAGAATGGTTTTAATTCGGAAAGTCGGTGCGTTTGTATGGTTCGAACTCGTGACGTGCGCTATGTGTTTGCACACAGTCCACTGCTGGACTGTGTGTCTAACCCGGTTTAATATTCAATTTATATTATACTTATACACAATGTGGACTTTGTCTTCTTCATTCAAAGACACAGAACAACGATATTCGACTGTTCTTGTTAAAATCGTTCGTCGAACATTTTATTGATTGAATTGTAATGGATAAAAAGAGTTAAGGAATCGAATGTACCGAACAGACTGATTTTCTCAGAACTCCGGCAATGGTCGTCGGCTCTGATTTATGAATTCCGTCTGGATGAATCAATTAACAGTTTTGATCGATGAGTTGAGATGATTGTACCGATTCACAGCGTGATTTGGGAAATTTCCAGAAATTTTCCGGCGAGTGCAGAATATCCGGCAACGTCGTCTGGGATTGATTCTGGTTGATGGATTGAAGTTAGTATAAGTCTAACAATGGATTGAAAACGAAAGAGTCGAGAAATTTCCCGATTTGATGTATGTCTCGGTTTTCCGGCGAATGTCCGGCAATTGCAGAATATCTCCGGCGAGTGTAATTGCTTCGAGAAGTTGTGCGATTTTGAGCGAAAAGATTACCAGAGACTTGGGTGTGTATTTATAGGGAAGAATCAAGATGAATTGGGTCTGAATATGGTCTTGATTCGTGGTCAAGACTTTCTCCGGCGGTTATAACTGATATCGTGGAATTTGACATCGGTTATAACCGATGTCGATGTTAATACATGCGTTTAGTCAAAGGAAACCGTCGGAGTCACGCGAAATCGTCGAGATTTCCGGTGACTGCGGATTGAGCGCGCTGATTCACTGGGTTTGATTTAGAGTTTCAACATAAATGTTATTTGTTTTAATATTATCACAAATGAGTCAAGTAGCGGAGTGGTTGAGTGTTGTTTGTTTCATCCGGCTGACCCGGGTTCGAAACCCGGCAGCCTCCTTTCTTTTTTTATTTAATTTATTTTTACTTTTTAATCATTATAGTTTTTAAATTCTAAAATGTTTATTAATTATGTATTGTTTAAAATTAAAATTAATCATAAATACGCAACGAAATTTTATAACTTGATATTCGATTAATAAACGAAGCGGGTTTTGGAAAACCCGTTTTTCGACGGATGTTACAGTATCCCCTACTTTTAGAAATTTCGTCCTGAAATTTAAGTAGTAGTGGTAACAGGAAAAAGATGTGGGTATTTCTCGCGCATTGAGTCTTCACGTTCCCAAGTAAACTCGGGTCCTCGTTTCGACTCCCAGCGTACCCTGACTATTGGAATACGGCTTCGTCTTAAACGTTTCTCTCCGAAGTCCATAATTTCTACTGGTCTTTCAATGAAATGCATAGATTCATCGACTTGAATGTCTTCTAGGGGAATATGGAGGTTTTCATCGGCGAGGCACTTCTTCAAGTTTGATACGTGGAATGTGGGATGAATTCTGTTGAGCTCTTCTGGTAGGTCAAGCTTGTATGCTACATGTCCTACTCTTTCGAGTATCTTGAAAGGTCCTACGTAGCGTGGTGCTAGCTTGACCTTCTGGCCAAAACGAACCACTCCCTTCCACGGTGATACTTTTAAAAGAACTTGGTCACCAATGTTAAACTCCAAGGGCTTTCGTCGTTTGTCTGCATAACTCTTTTGACGACTCTGTGCCGCTAGAAGATTGTTTCGAATTTGATGGATCTTGTCTGTTGTTTCTTGAATTAATTCTGGGCCGGTGATTTGTGCTTCTCCAATTTCGTGCCAACATATTGGTGATCGGCACTTACGACCATATAAAGCTTCGAAAGGTGCCATGCCGATACTTGAATGATAGCTGTTGTTGTACGAAAATTCAACTAATGGTAGATGAGCGTCCCAATTCCCTTTGAAGTCTATGACACATGCTCGAAGCATGTCTTCAAGAGTTTGGATGGTGCGTTCAGATTGTCCATCAGTTTGAGGATGAAAAGCGGTACTGAGGTCTAATCGTGTACCCAAAGCGGCTTGTACGGCTTGCCGTGTTCGTGAAGTGAAACGACCATCGCGGTCTGAAATGATGCTTAAAGGTACACCATGACGGCTTACGATCTCGCTGATGTAGATACGAGCTAACTTCTCGTTCTTGAAGTCCTCGCGAATCGGAATGAAGTGAGCTGATTTGGTAAGACGATCAATTATTACCCATATAGTGTCATACCCACTGGAGGTGCGAGGTAACCCGATAATGAAGTCCATGGTTATGTTTTCCCACTTCCATACAGGTATTTCAGGTTGGGTTAGAAGTCCTGAAGGTCTTTGATGTTCTGCTTTTACTTTGGAACAGGTAAGGCACTTGGAAACAAAAACAACAATATCCTTTTTCATGCCAGGCCACCAGTAGGTGTATCGAAGGTCTTGATACATCTTGTCGGCTCCTGGGTGTACAGAGTACCGTGTTTTGTGTGCCTCAGTCATAAGGAAATCACGAAGGTTATTGTGATCGGGAATCCATATGCGATCTAGATAGTACAGAATACCGTCGGATTTGGTTTCGATTTTAAGTTCTGCTCCACAAGACAGCTCATTGCGTACGTCGTTTTCTGTTACAGAAACATGTTGAGCTTCTCGGATTTGATCTTTGATGTCGGTTATGATTTGTGAACATAGAAGACGAATGGAGTTCGCATAACCTTTTCGACTGAGCGCATCGGCCACCACATTTGCCTTGCCAGGATGATACCGAATTTCACAGTCGTAGTCGTTAAGAAGTTCGACCCATCTTCGTTGCCTCATATTCAACTCCTTTTGATTGAAGATATGTTGGAGACTCTTGTGGTCAGTGTATATTTCACACTTGGTACCGTAGAGGTAATGTCTCCATATCTTGAGAGCGAACACAACGGCTCCAAGTTCCAGGTCGTGGGTGGTGTAATTCTTCTCATGAACTTTGAGTTGTCTAGAAGCGTAGGCTATCACTTTTCCTCTTTGCATTAATACACAGCCTAGCCCTTGCCCTGATGCGTTGCAATATACTACAAAGTCATCGCAACCTTCGGGAGTGTGAGGATAGGTGCGTCACAAAGCTTTTGCTTAAGGGTTTGGAAGGCTTCTACTTGTTTAGGTCCCCATATGAAGGGTTTTCCTTTATGTGTCAAAGCCGTGAGTGGTGCAGCAATACGGGAGAAATTTGCAATGAAACGGCGATAGTAACCCGCCAAACCAAGAAACGATCTTACCTCGGTAGGGGTACGTGGCGCTTGTCATTCCTGTACTGCTTTGATCTTTGAGGGGTCGACATTTATTCCCTTGTCATTGACAACATGTCCAAGGAATTGTACTTCTCTTAACCAGAATTCGCATTTGGAGAATTTAGCGTAGAGCTTTTCGGTTCTTAAGAGTGTAAGGATGAGTCGAAGGTGTCGTTCATGATCAGATTTAGACTTTGAATAGATGAGGATGTCGCCGATGAAGACTATGACAAAACGGTCGAGATAGGGTTTGCATACCCTATTCATTAGATCCATGAATACAGCTGGGGCGTTGGTCAATCCAAATGGCATGACCATGAATTCATAATGACCATAACAAGTTCGGAAGGCGGTCTTTGGGACGTCTTCTTCATCTACTCTGAGTTGATGATAACCAGAACGAAAGTCGATTTTTGAAAAACAGGGGGGCGCCTTGAAGTTGGTCTAGAAGGTCATTGATGCGAGGTAATGGGTAGCGGTTCTTGACCGTTAACTTGTTGAGTTCTCTGTAGTCGATACACATGCGAAACGTTCCATCTTTCTTCTTCACAAACAGAACAGGTGCACCCCATGGCGATGAGCTAGGACGTATGAATCCTTTGTCAGTCAGCTCTTGCAGTTGACTGGCTAGCTCTTGCATTTCTGATGGGGCTAACCTGTAAGGAGATTTTACGACTGGAGTAGCGCCAGGTATAAGATCAATGCGGAATTCGACTTCTCTCATGGGAGGAAGTCCTGAGATGTCGTCGGGAAAGACTTGTGGGAATTCTTTCACTACAGGTATATCTTCTAGTTTCTTCTCCTTGTTTCCCTTCTTGACGACGTGAGTTAAGAATGTGACATAGTTCTTGCGGAGATACTTTCGGGCTTGAAGGCAGGACATCAATTTGAGTCCTTTCGAAGGGGTTTCTCCAAAGATTCGTAGGGTTTGACCGTCTGCGAGAGGAATGCGAATGAACTTTTCGCGGCATACCACTTTAGCATGATGTTGGCTGAGCCAGTCCATACTTATTATAATGTCGAAACTTCCCAACTTCATAGGAATGAGGTCAACTGGAAAATCGTGATCGTTTAGAGTGAGGGTACAATTTCGTATAATAGAGTTTAATGAGACCGGTTTTCCGTCAGCAACTTCCACTGTTATGGATTCCATGAGATTATCACGAGTTTGGTTGAGGATGGGTTCAAATTCTAAGGACACAAAACTCTTATCCGCGCCAGTATCAAATAACATGGATGCATAACTACCATTGATGAGAAACGTACCGTTAACCACGTTGTTGTCGGCCCTAGCTTGATTGGCGTTGATGTTGAAAGCTCTTCCTCTAGCAGGTGGAGGAGCTTGGTTAGCTTGGTTCATCGGATTTGCTTGAGCTTGGGCATGAATGATGTTCACCAAGCGTGGACAAGTGTTTCTATAATGGTTTGGGTCACCACAGTTGTAACAAGCCCGCATGGGTTGCATCATGGGGTAATTGGGTTGGTAGTAGGTTTGGGCCGTATGTTGTGTAGGTGGTAGAAGTAAGGGTTGTTGGGCTTGACCCACTATCTGATGGTGGGTTTAGGTTGAGGGTTGGTTGCGGTTCATTCGCTGAAGTGTGGGACAGGTTTGGATGGTGTGACCTGCACGGCCACAGCTGGTGCAATATTGGCAGGGATGTTCGGGAAAGTGATGGTATTGGCAACGGGTGCATTTCGGGTATGGGCGGAGTATGGCTTTTTGTATGGTGCAACTGAGGGAGCAACTTGGTTTATTGGTGCGGCAGTGATAGGAGGGTTTGTTTGAGTGACAGCAAAGTTTCTGGTGTTTCGCTTCCTTTTACCAGTAAACTTCGAAGAGGAGCCAGAATGGTTTGAAGTTTGAGCCTCAATGGGGGCTTTCTTTTTCTCCTCCTTGAATTTACCGTGAAGTGCTTAGAACCGGGTCTTGAATTTTCGAGGGGAGGCCTCGAATGTAGTGTTCAACCAAGCGGTACACTGGGGTGAACAAGTTGGGGATCATTTGGTTCAGCTCGATAAATCTTTTATTGTAGGAAGTATGATCTCCTTCCTTTTGTTTTAGGGAGTGGAATTCGTCTTCTAACTTCTTGATTTCGCTTCTTGGACAGAAGCGTTTTGTCATTATTTCCCTTAACTCTTCCCATGTTAAGGCCATGGCGTCTTCGACTCCTCTCTTACCCTTCTCTGTGTTCCACCAGGTCAGGGCTACCCCAAACAGTCTCCCGGTTGCGTAACGTACCTTGCGATCCTCGGGACAATCGCAATTGAGGAAGGTGTTCTCCATTTCCTCAAACCAGTGGAGGAGAGCAGTGACACCTTCGATCCCTTCATACTTTGGGGGATCGCAAGACTTGAAGTGTTTGTAGGAGCACTTTTTGGAGGGAGGGTTGTCGACGTTCTGGTCTTCTTGGTTGGGAGGGTTGATGGGATTCGCGGTGAGAGCTTGTTGGACTTGAATTACGATGTCAGGAAGCACCGCGGCCATTTGTTTTGCAATTTGGGTGGCTAAGCGTTCGTTTGACCTTCCTGACTTTCTACCTCCACGTAGTTGCCTAGCCGACATCTACAGGAACATACATAGGAAGATTGTAAGTTTAAGGAGTTTGCAGGTGTCATGTGTCGTTAAAAATAATAAAATAACATAATCATTAATAATGCAACTACATCCATAGGATGTCTTGGGTTTGCTCATGTTTGGGCCTCCAATGTTCCCCATACCATCGCCTGTGTAGTCATGTGGGCCCCCACGACTATTGGCTTAGTAGGATTCACATTGGTGTTGGCGGTTTAACACTCGCATCACCCGAATGAAAACCATGAAATATGTTTGCGAGATGTATGGTCGGAGGGTGTCCAGGTATAGACACAATGACAACTCAAAGTGGGGTTAGCTCACACGACGTTTGGTATAGCATGCTTTGGCCTAATAGGTCCTTCGTACTCTCATTGTTAGTCCCCAGGTAGGCAAACTGGTCCTTTATTTTGGATTTATACGAATGCCAAGCCTAGACAGGACGTTCCGACTACCGGTACTCGTACCCTTCCAGTTACTACATGCCCGTCATGAGAACTCACTTTGATGTGATTTGAAAATACAAAAATCGTTGCAAAAATCATAGGAATTGTGAGGTGTGTGCTCTCATGGATATGGTATGTTATGAGGATATGATTAATGATGAGCATTGTATAATAATATGTACTTATGAACATGCTTGCATAACATTGAATGTAACAATAAACATAAAGCATATAAACATCATGAATTTTGCATGTAACACACAAACGATTTAAAAATTCTAATCAACTATAGTATAGGCTCTAAGGGTCTAATAACCTATCCTATATCCCTATAGTCATGGCTCTGATACCAATCTGTCACACCCCGACCCGCAGCGGAATAAGAGTCGGGGCATAATTGGGTTATCACCAAAGCTCATGATGTTTACTAAAATGTTTCATATTTATTAAATTCGAATTACAACTTCAGTATTCAAAACAAGTTCATACAATTACAAGGAAAAAGAAACTACGTAAAACAATCCTAAGCCTAAACTGATTTATTCTTCTAGGCCGTCCTATATGTTTCTTGCTTCAACTGGATCACCTGTATCATGAGTAAAAATGGGAAATTTTGGGTCAACAAAAGTTGGCGAGTGAACCTTGTTAAAAACCTTTGTTATTGATTTCTTGTTGTATTTATATGGAAAAATTGTGCAATAATCATATGTGAGCAAACGTAAATAAACAAACAATCACAAACCACCTTGCATGAGTATATGACATGAATGATAATGTATATGTTGGCAACGTCACGTTCCGCTCATAGGTAATGGGGAAACATACGAGCCTATGATGATGTATGTGAGATCAAGGCTCAATCAAACGGAGCCGATCGTATGTTGGCAACGTCACGTTCCGCTCATAGGTAATGGGGAACAGTTCCGCTCATAGGTAATGGGGAACAGACGAGCCTATGATGATGTATGTACTGAAAATGATAATTTAATCTAAACATTAACCACACAAACAATTGATACATATTGGATACACATTTGATCATGGATATGATGGATGCACAAGTGTTAAATGTAATAAATAATTAAGCGACACATGATACACCCCAAAATGTGATTAAAACGGAGAATTGGTAGAGATTCACTCACATTGGGTGCGTTCTTTTGATGTGTTGGATGCGCACGAGTTTTGGGATTTGATCGACGAGGGAAAACTAACCTAAAATATTAACGAAATGGTTCGGTAAATAAGTGGATTTTATTAACAACTTTAATAGGATTTTTAGATTTATTTTTGTGAGTTTAAGGTCATTTTCTAACTTTAAAAATATTATTTTTAAGCATTTTTAATTGATTTTTAAATTAAATAAATAAAAATATAAAAAAATGTTGACTTTTTGTTGACCGTTGACCGGTCCGTTGACCGGACCGTTGACCGGTCGGACAGTGGTAATTGGTGCGCTGAGTGAGGTTCGAACCCGGGACCTCTCGTACGCGTGCACGCAGCTCTACCAACTGAGCTACGTGTCTAACCCGAAATAATCTGTGTTTTAATTATATATATATACAAATTAAATGTTAATTTATTTGGTTTATATTAAAAGGTTTTAAAATGGTCGAACCGGTTTGCAGGGAGCCGGATCGAACTCGGGTCCTTCGGTTTGTAAGCGCACAGCCCAACCAGTTGGGCTGTGTGTCTTATCTGTTTAACTTACGGTTTATATTAATCTTATAAACAAACTGGAACCTGTTCTGATTCAGTTTTAAAAAGAATGGTTTTAATTCGGAAAGTCGGTGCGTTTGTATGGTTCGAACTCGTGACGTGCGCTATGTGTTTGCACACAGTCCACCGCTGGACTGTGTGTCTAACCCGGTTTAATATTCAATTTATATTATACTTATACACAACGTCGACTTCGTCTTCTTCATTCAAAGACACAGAACAACGATATTCGACTGTTCTTGTTAAAATCGTTCGTCGAACATTTTATTGATTGAATTGTAATGGATAAAAAGAGTTAAGGAATCGAATGTACCGAACAGACTGATTTTCTCAGAACTCCGGCAATGGTCGTCGGCTCTGATTTATGAATTCCGTCTGGATGAATCAATTAAAAGTTTTGATCGATGAGTTGTGAAATTGAGTTACTAAACAAGGATTATCAGAGGGTTTAGATGATTGTACCGATTCACAGCGTGATTTCGGAAATTTCCAGAAATTTTCCGGCGAGTGCAGAATATCCGGCAACGTCGTCTGGGATTGATTCTGGTTGATGGATTGAAGTTAGTATAAGTCTAACAATGGATTGAAAACGAAGGAGTCGAGAAATTTACCGATTTGATGTATGTCTCGGTTTTCCGGCGAATGTCCGGCAATTGCAGAATATCTCCGGCGAGTGTAATTGCTTCGAGAAATTGTGTGATTTTGAGCGAAAAGATTACCAGAGACTTGGGTGTGTATTTATAGGGAAGAATCAAGATGAATTGGGTCTGAATATGGTCTTGATTCGTGGTCAAGACTTTCTCCGGCGGTTATGACTGAGATCGCGGAATTTGACATCGGTTATAACCGATGTCGATGTTAATACATGCGTTTAGTCAAAGAAACCGTCGGAGTCACGCGAAATCGTCGAGATTTCCGGTGACTGCGGATTGGGCGCGCTGATTCACTGGGTTTGATTTAGAGTTTCAACATAAATGTTATTTGTTTTAATACTTATCACAAATGAGTCAAGTGGCGGAGTGGTTGAGTGTTGTTTGTTTCATCCGGCTGACCCGGGTTCGAAACCCGCCAGCCTCCTTTCTTTTTTTATTTAATTATTTTTACTTTTTAATCATTATAGTTTTTAAATTCTAAAATGTTTATTAATTATGTATTGTTTAAAATTAAAATTAATCATAAATACGCAACGAAATTTTATAACTTGATATTCGATTAATAAACGAAGCGGGTTTTGGAAAACCCGTTTTTCGACGGATGTTACACCATCAGCCCATGTCCTAAATCCACTTACTTTCGGCTATAAAATGAGTACTGGACCACAAGGTAAACCACGCTTTCACATCTACAATCACTTGCAATTACATCTACAAGCATTCCTGCTTATTACTTGTAATCACCCAATACTCATTCTCACGTCGGAGTGTGGTCACGGAGAAAACCACCCTTTTCCCCGTGACGAGACTAACGACGTTGTTCGTTTTGCAGATCAGTCAGAGTGAGATTACCATGAGAAATGAGTGAAGAGTTAACCCTTGTATCCAGAAACCACCTGGTTGTAACTTATATATCCCAGGATATCCCTAGGTTCAACCGTTGCTTCTTCATTGGCCCATAAGAAGACCGACCGGTAGTGATACCTAGCATCTTTGGCCACTACCGCACCGACTACATTTCATAGACCATGGGAGCTCTATGGACATTATCTATGAACAGTGCTTCCAGCAGCTAGACCCGGAGGACAAGGCGCACCTAGAACCGGTGGATTTCCCACTCACTGGTTTCTGCAACGAGACCGTTTTTCCTCTAGGTCAAATTTCTTTTCCGGCGACTTTTTCCGATGGAAGACACTCCCACACGGTCTCGGTGAATTTCATGGTCATGCCCGCAACCTCGCGCCATGACTAATTACTAGGCCGGCTCGCTCAACGGGAGTTCAGCATGATCACTTCCACTCCCCACGCCGCCTGCGGTTTTCCCACAGAAACCGGGGTGGCCATTATGTATGCCAGGAAGGACCTATCCGTTGAAGAGGAATCACCGTTGAAGCAACCAAAGCCATCATCCAACGGTGAACCAGAAAAATGGGTATTGAACAACAAGTACCCGGAACAGACAGTCCTGTTAGGACCCGCAATGACCCCCGCAGTCAGAGCGCGGTTGAAGAAACTGTTGTTTTGCAATTTGGATATTTTTGCATGGTCACCAGCGGATATGACTGGAGTGCCAAGGGACATAGCTGAGCACGTGCTGCACACGTTCCCTTCAGTATAGCCCATCATTCAGAAAAAGCGCAGCTTCGGTCCTGAAAAGACCCGCGCCCTGAACGAGCAAGTGTCAGAGCTTCTCCAAGCAGGAATCATCCGAGAGGTACGATATCAGACATGGGTCGCCAACCCAGTCACGGTCCAAAAGTCCAACGGCAGTTGGCGCATGTGTGCCGATTTCAAGGATCTCAACAAGGCATGTCCCAAGGACTGCTACGTCTTGCCTGAAATTGAAAAAAAGGTGGACTCCCTCGCTTCATTTAGGTGGAAATGCTTCCTTGATTGCTACAAAGGCTACCACCAAATCCAAATGAAGAAAAAGGATGAAGACAAGACCGCTTTTCGAACTGACAAAGGGATTTTTTGTTACACAAAAATGCCTTTCGGATTGCGCAACGCTGAAGCCACCTACCAAAGTTTAATAGACCATGTCTTTGGGGACGACACTGGTGAAACCAAGTTTACATCGATGACCTTATCATCATGAGCTCGGATGAGGAGAAGATGCTGGCAAACGTCCAAAAGACGTTTATATCCTTGTGCAAGGCAAACTTGAAGCTAAGTGTTCTTTTGGAATGGAAGAAGGCAAATTCCTGGGATTCATCATCACACGCGATGGCTTCAAAGTGAATCCCGATAAAGTGGAAGCAATTCAGCATATGCCATTACCCTCAACTATCAAAGAAATGCAACAGTTGGCGGGGCGGCTAGCTGCGCCTGAATAGGTTTCTGACCAACAGGCGATGAAGTCTTTAATATATACATAAGTCCATACTTGTCCAATGATAATGGCTACATATTTATATAAATATATATTTCTTGTATTTAGTCCATATACATCTGTAAGTGTATGTATCTATGTATAAGTGTATATGTATACTTGTCATTTTTAATGTATACTTTTGTAGGTGTATTTTAGTGTGTAATTATTTAAATATAATTTCCTATATTTACACTAAATATATAACTCATAAATACACACATAAACATATTTTTTGTGTGATTGCTACTTATACATATTTTTCCTAAAATATATATACTATCCATTTTAAGTTTATAAAAACTCCACTTTCCAAGACTTACTCATTTAACCCAAAACTTTCTAAAATCATATTTAGTGTTTTTAAACCATTTTAATTTGTAAAATATTTGTTTAAACATCCTTATAATTCTAGAAAATTTTTGCCATAGTTTCCCATAAAATATGGGTTTTTTCATGTTTTTCAACATCTTTAGATTTCATTCCAAAACTCAACAATAACATATTTAAAATAACAAATACATATACTTTGTTTTTTTTTTTCCAACAAAACTCAAGTATGTAAGCTTGTAAAAGTCTAGATCTATAAAAATAATAGGACTTTTATACTTACTTTTTCTACCAAGTTGATAAACATGAACTTGTATATCTTCAAAAATTCTAATAAAACCTTTAACAACTTTTAAACATACTTTTAAAAGCAACTTTCAAGTTCATCATGTTCATCACATTTTTATTTATGTATTTTTGTAGATCCACTAGTATAGTTGCTAGATCTATACTTTAACAACTTCTAGCACAGTGTACTAGTTAAACTTTTCATAACAATATCAAGATCAACACAACTTCAAGATTCATAACAACACAAAACCCATTTAGATTAGTTATATCATGTTGTTTATGTTAAGGTGTACATACTTTTTTAACAAGATTCTTTGATGACAACTTGCACTTTTAATTATCCTCGTGAAATAAGAAGTGAACTAGATGAACAAAAACACTTATAACTAGCACTAGGCTAGGGAAAAACACTTAAAGAATGAAGATGAAGATGGCAAAAGCTTCCTTCCACTTGTATGCACCTTAGATCATCTTCACACACCTTAAAGTACACTTCAAATGGCTTGAAACAACTTTAAAATGAAAGGGGTTTTGGTGGGTTCTTGGCCGAAAATTAGGGAGGAGAAGAGAGAGTTTGGAGTTTGTTCGGACTTTTTTGAAGTAGTGAAATGTGAGGATAATGTGTTTAGACTCATGGACTTATAATCTTCACCAAAGCTTAACCCCTTGGATAATAAAGAGCATCTTGACTTTCTATGACCAAGACCAGTCCATGCGGGGCCCCCATAGTGAGGGTAGACAATTTTGTTGAATGGGGAGAGGGATCTTGTTGTTGTTTGAAAGTTGTTAAGTGTTAAGGAATAAAGTTTGTATAATTTTCTAGTCAATGCTTACTGATTAAAAAATTATGTCTAGAAAATGTTCGAATGCTAAATTTGGTTCGCTTTAATGAATATTAAACGGTTACTTATGTAACTTTGTATGGTAATTATGATTAGCATATCCTCATGACATATTTCATGTCTTTGATATTGTTCATGATTTGTTGAAGGGGGAAGGGAGTTTTGTTGTTGTTTGAATGTTGTTAAGTGTTAAGGAATAAAGTTTGTATAATTTGCTAGTGTTATGTGCTTGATATTTATCAAGGTAATTTAGGGTGTTTAGTGAACTAAATTAGTGTTCTATTGTTAGACAACGCTTACTAATTAAAAAATTATGTCTAGAAAATGTTCGAATGCTAAATTTGGTACTATGCTCGCTTACGGAATATTAAACGGTAACTTATGTAGCTTTGTATGGTAATTATGATTAGCATATCCCCATGACATATTTCATGTCATTGATATTGTTCATAATGTTTATCGTCTTCATTTGATATTATATATTCCAAACAATGTTGAAATTGTTACCGGTTTAGTGAAAATTGACATTTTAACGGCTCGAATCAGACAATTTAAGTGTTTGTATATTTTCTATAAAGTTTTATCGTATATACTTGTTTTCCCACTTGCGTTTGGTATAACTTTGATGTTGGACCTAATTCGTCCTATACTTGTTACTTAAGTGAGAATCGGAGCCGTGCTAGCATGACTAGTCTAGTCAGACAATCTACCAACGGTCTTTGTAACTGTTTGCATTGTTTCAAAACGCGGCGAATAAAATCATGTGATATGCAAATGTAATGTATTCCTTGAGATTTCTAGACTTATGATACTCAAATATATATCGTAATTAAGTCTAATGCACAAATTGTATAGTTAAATAGTGATTAAGTTGTACGAAATTACCGGATAATATTGTCGTTTGTCACAATAGATGCCTAACTAACTGCTACCTATTATATGCAATTTCTATGAGGGTGTGTTCGTGTAGGTTCACAAAACCCAAGTAATCCAAAAAATTCAATTATTTTTTATATTTTTAGAAAAAGACTCACATGTGTTGACCAAACTAAACAAGTTAACCCGACGACTCGTAGATGACTAATTAAATGGCTTAACGTTAATTCATAATCATGCAAACAAGTACGGTTATAGTACACACCACATAACATGCATAATGCATTTATTTAGGTTTCACCTCCTAAATACACTTTGCATGGTCAAAGAGAAGTAAACTCTAATGTTATCAAAAGTTTCATCATACATAGTACAACTTCAGTTTTAGAGTCAGTTTTTGTATTTTATTTAAAATAGATGCAGAAAAAATATGAATATTCTAGGAGATATGCCAAGTAGTCCATGTGGGTTTGTGTAATTTTCCCGAGTCTTTGATGTTTATCAAAAATTCATGAAAAATCCTACACTACATAAAGGTCAAAATGTGGTGACAATTTACCATTAAATTTATAAACAAATCTACGTTTATCCAACTGACACAATACCAATTGAAGTGTCTCATCTACTATAAAAATTTCATGTCCTAACTCCAAATATTGATCAAGTTATAGTACTCGTAAAAGATCATATTTTCTTATCAAAAAACTCAAGTTTACTCATTCGTATTATAAATTTGCTAAAACATAGTTAGGGTTCATGACAAATTATGAATTTTTTTGTGGATCATCATCACTTCTAGTAGATGATCCTAGGATCAAGAATTGTCCTATTTGGCATCAGTATGAGCAAGTTATGATCAAAACAATTTTAGGAAATTGTGAAGTAACGTTTTTACGGGGTCATGCAATGTTAAATCTTCAATCTCAACAAGGTTTCTCTTTTTAGTAAGTTATGAACTAGCATGCATCGTAGGGTTTTCATCACCAAACTTGGTTCTTACATCCACATATACATCTACTAGCATAACCATAATATCAAACACAATCAATTCATCCTATACATGCATATATAAGAATCTAAATAATCAAAGTTTCTTATTATGGCAAGGTGAGAACAATCAAGAATCAAGGGTTTTCAATCCACACAAAATCATTCAAAACATTCTTATGATCATAGACAAACAGTAGACATCAACAAGTCTGATTAAAATTGAGTGTGGATAAACTAAGGTTTTTGATCAAATCTTAAAAATCATGAAAAACATCAAAGTTGATCAAAAAGTACTTATAAATGTTGTAGGATATTGGAATCAATCAAATGGATCACCAATTTCAAGAAACAAGAAAGAAAACATAGTGAAATAGGTGGATTTATGGCAGAAACTTTGAGAATACGTGCGGGTGGGGCTGCCATGATTATAAGGGTGGGGTTAGGTGATCAGAGTGTCGCACCCTGGTCAAAGAAAATATTTATAAACTTGACCCTTAACTATGAGTTAGCGGTAGTACATGGTCGACCACAAAGAGTTTGTGGTTTGTCTATGGACGTGATTGATTACAAATGGTTTGTCACAAATTTATGAAGCTTGCTATGAATTTGGTTAAATTGTTTGTTTGGAAAGAAATGTCGGATTGAACCGACAAGTTTGTTACTAAATTACTTGACTAAGAAAACTAGAACACTTCCAATCGCACGAAACTCGATTATTTGATTAAAACAATAATTAGAGAACAAGGTTCACACCTGGTTCGGTAATTAAAGACCTAGGGTTTCTACACATTCTAAATTTAACTCAACTGCATATATGATTAACAGATTTAGTGTCGCGTGGCTTAGGTGCCAAGCGCTATCAACGTCATAAATGACGGACCGCAATGCACTTCGTTGCCAAGAACATGTAAATCCTACCAATTGATAAGGCATAATTGCACATAAACATTTCGCAAAGTCAAATTTAATCTTCACTCGACAATTCACGAATTCGATATAAATGCAACACAATTATCAAAGGTTTTAAAACATGAAACAATTTGTCACAAATCAAATCAAATCCCAAAACAAATGTTTAAACCCTAGAATCTTACAAAAACCTACACCGGGGTGAAACCGAGAAGATTACCTGCTCATAACGAACGTAACACAGTCAACGATTAGCGAGAACTTAAACTTGAACATGATCTTCAATCTTGGAGAATGGTGGAGTTAGGGTTTGGTGAGTGGTGATGGTGGAGAGGTTTGGTGATTGATGATGAGATGATGATGATATTGGCAGATTAGGGTTATGATTGAAGATGATGATGATTCGAACGGATTGGAAGTAGTGTAGAGGATTGTTGTGGCTCCAAGAATGGTTCCCCATTTCAAAAACTCGTAACCCCTCTTATCCCCCATCTAAACTTGGTCAAAATATGTTTAAATGCGAATTTCAGTGTTTTGACAATCTGGAGGGCGTCGCCGACGGCCTGACAGGGAGTCGCTGACGCCCTTGGATCTTCTATTTTTTCCTGACGCCTTAATACGCCGTCTATGCGAACAACCAAGGGGCGTTGCCGACGGCGCATTTGGGCGTCGCCGACGCTATGCCTAACTCTTGGTTTTCATTTTCTTCATTTCGCATTCCCGGTTGATCCTGTTCGCTCCTGATGCTTTGTAAAGCTCCCTGAATAGTTCCTTAAACTCTGTTAGACCTGCAAAACACAATTCTAATTCAAGTTAGGCTAGTCGAAATCGGTAATCATGTAAAAACATAAACTTAAAAACAATTAAACACCGGTTTCGACCACGTATCATTACGGTTTATGTTTTTTATATAAATTCTAACTTATTAAAAACCAAGGGTGGGCCTTTGATGGGGTTTTGTAACTTTTAGTGGCTCTTTCTTGTTAACACAAGCTCACCAAACCATTTTCTACTAACTTTTAATAGGCCAAGTCTATAAAAAACCACTAGTTCTTATAAACAAAATATCTTTATAAACGCTGGATCACACAAAAACGCACAGTGTGCGCAATTACGAGAAACAACTAACAAGTAATACATGTAATCAAATAACATATAATTCCACACAATTATATTAATATTTCTATGTTAGCAATACTATATCCTTATTTCACTAACGTTTGGGGTTAGACTCGTGTCGATTCGTTAATTTGTTTAATTCGCCGAATTATTGTTACGTGAGTGTTTGTGTACTAACTGACACACTTAACCAACCAATATAAAGTGAAATGCTTTAACGAATGTTTATAATAGTGTTAAAGATAACGGAGTTACCTAGAAAAATCTGGGTTGTCACATCATCCCCAAGTTGAAGAAATTTTTGTCCCAAAAATTTGACTAGTGTTGGTAACAACTAAACGGAGGTTTTCCCATGGCTGTCAACACACCAATCAAGAGCCTCCACATCTCCAAAGAAAAGCCCTACACGTGGTGGAAAAAACCCCTGCCCACACTACCACGCCACCATAAGGGCCGGTGTACCCGACGCGGAGGGGCTTCCACGTCGAAAAATAACGCCGACTCCTTATAGTCTAAGGTCTGAACTGGGGGCTTGGTGTACCAGGTGATCTACACTTTCAAAAAAGGTATTTTGGTCCAGAGTAAGTTAGTTTGTTGTTAAAGAAAATAGAGTTAATTATGTTTTTCGTCTTTGTGGCTTGTCGAAAATAAACATTACAATGTATTAGTTTAAAAATTGATAAAACAGTCCATGTACTTTCGCTTTTGTAACAATTACATTCCACCCTCACTAACGCCATCTACTTATTCTGTTAGTTTATTTGAATGACCATCATGCCCCTGTTGTTAATATTAAGATTAAAATAAATAAAGAGTTAGTTACGTTTTCCGTCCTTGTGGTTTGTTGAAAATAAACCTTACAGTCCATTAATTTAAAAATTGCCAAAATAGTATAGGTTTCCTTCACTTTACTTTTGACTCCCTGTTTTTGAAATCCTACCAAAATGTCACCTGCTTCGGCTCCACAACTCTGTTCTGACAACTCAGTTTCACCACCGCTCCCTTCCGTCGTATCATCGTCAACCAGATCTCCTCCGTCACCTCCACCGGCGTTAGATTTGTCTCTGCCAATCGGCTACACTAGAATCAAAATCGCTGACCACTTAACTTTCCACCATAAGGGTGGAAGGGGCGGGTTCGGTGATTGCTTGCGAGGAGGAGTTTACCGACCGGTGAGGCGCTGCAAATGGATCTTCGGTGATCGGTGAATGGGTTTCAGCGGTGAGTAGTCACCGAGTGGGGAAGAGGAGTGAGAAGGGAGAGAATGGAGCCGGAACAGTTTATGTTCCGGCTGGATTTGAAGAAACAGAGAGAGTGAAGAGCAGAATGATAGTAGATAGATGGAGCTGTTAACCGCAATTGTTGGAGAGTTGACGATGAAAGTTGTGAAAGTACTGGTACTGTTTAACAATTTTTAAATTAATGGACTATAATAGTTATTTTCAACAAACTAAATGGACGAAAAGTGTAATTAACTCTTTATTTATTTATATTGTTGTTTTAATAACATGAATATTATAGTCATTTTAAATAAAATAACAATAATTGGATGACGTTGGTAAGGGATAAACTATAATTATTACGAAAGTGAAAGTAGATAAACAATATTAGCAATTTTTAGAATAATACAATGTACATTTTTAAACTGACTGTACTGTTTATTATAACAAATTATTGAGACAAAAAACGTAATTAACCGTTGAGTTGTATTGCCAAGGTAAATAGTCCCGGTTATCAAATCAATGCAATGCAAAAACGACGTCGTAACAAAACTTTGGAGGTCCGAAACCGATCTCAAGAGTGTTCCACGTCGTACCCCGTTTCAGATTCGTAGAGAGAGACAGAACAGAGACGAGAGAGAGAGAGAGAGAGCTTTCGCTTCTACAATGGCGATTAACTACTGCTAGGGTTTACACTCTCTGTCTTCTACTTAATCGCACCAATCGGAGCTTCGATTCACGAGTATCGTAACGAGTATTTCACTCCACAGTTGAACGCCTTCCTCTTTCACGGCGGCAGTGAAGGTTTATTCGCATCCAAACATCACGAAGATCATGACAAGAATAATACTAATACGTCACTTACTCCGTCAGAACTTAAGCCTCTCGCCGGAAAATCATTCATCAGGTTTTGTTTTACTCTCAGTCGAAGTTTATACGTACGCTGTTACTGCTTAACTGCTCCGTGTTTGTTTATTGACTGTTGAAAAGGATTATAAAAGGTTATTAATACTGATTGAGTTGTTGAATAGGTTGAATTAGGGTTAGATAACTAAAATTGAGTGGTGTGTAATTGAGTATGAGAATGTGGATGATATTAAGTGTTATTTTGTTTGATGTTGTTACATGATCTCCGCATTTGAGTTGTTTTCGATTAGGAGTAGTAAATACTTTAGGTTATCAGGTGTAGAGAAAGTTTTGATTAGTGAGTTATGCTGGTAGATATCTTAATATCTTATATTACTATTTAAACTATCAATGTATATTATAAATTGACTTCTTATTGGAACAGTGCTTTTGTTCTTATACTAGTTTCTTATAAATGATCTCGTCATGTATTTAATGTACGGGTAACGGTCTGGACTAGGTTGGGTTGAACCGCAAGCTTTTTTTTTTGTTTATTTTGTATTTTTGATATACATAACTGATGCGCTAATCATGATTATAATAATAATTTAACTGGTAATTATAATGATAATAATAAATTAATAATCAGAATTTTTAAATGAAATGATTTAGGAGGTTTTATGTGTTATTTAGAGAGTTTCAACGGTTTATGAGTTTCTCCCGGGCCTCCTATGCTTAAGATGAATTATCACCAATATTAATAGATATTCAATGGCATATTGGTACACAAACTGCCAACACGAGTGCTCTTTTTATGCTTAAGATGAATTATCACCAATATTAATAGATATTCAATGGCACATTGGTACAGAAACTGCCAACACGAGTGCAAATGTGTACCTTGTTTCTCATTTGTTTGCTGTGTTGACGTATATAGCATATACTTGCTGAAACTGAAATATGGAAATACTTAAAGCAAATAAGATTTAAAGTATTTCCCTTTTGACATTTCAGATTTGAAAGTGTAACCTTCAAGAGGACAAGTGAATCAGCAAAAATTCAGAATGATATGCAGAGTAGAACTGGATTAATCGAAGCTATTGTATTCGAGGTGAAAGATACTGAAAGAATCGGTGGCAATTTTCTGAAAAACATTTCCAACGTGTTATGTTGCAACCCAAAGCTCTCTGCAGACAGGTCCTGCAAAGTAGGTGAAGTTATTATCCAAAAAGACGAAAATAACCCCGAATGGCCGAAACGCATCCAAACCTTCTTTGAAGGAAACAATCAAGAAGCGAAAATGGATACTCAGTCAGTTGAGATCGATAAAACCTGTATGTATTATCTTTATTTTATGTATTGTGATCCACAACTCAAAGGTACAACCATAACTGGAAAAACCGTGTGGCGTAATCCCGATGGCTATTTGCCTGGAAAGATGGTTCTGCTCATGACGTTTTATGGATTCATGTCTTTAGCGTACCTTATTCTCGGGCTCGGTTGGTTTTTACGATTTGTACAGTTTTGGAAAGATATAATGCAGTTACATTATCATATCTCGGCTTTAATTGCTCTTGGTATGTGTGAAATGGCGTTTTGGTATTTTGATTATTCGAATCTTAGCGTGACTGGAGTTCGACCCGTGGGTATTACGATATGGGCGGTTACAATTAGTGCTGTTAAGAAGACACTTTCTCGGTTATTGCTATTGGTGGTGGCAATGGGATACGGTGTGTGGTGAGGCCCACACTAGGTGGCGTGACCTCAAAAGTGTTGATTCTCAGTTTTGTATATTTTGTTGCTGCTGAGTCGCTTGAGATTGTTGAAAATTTGGGGACTATTAATGATTTTACTGGAAAAACGAAATTGTATTTGGTGCTGCCTGTTGCGTTTTTGGATGCATGGTTTATTTTGTGGATATTTTCCTCTTTATCCAAGACGTTGGAGAAGCTTCAGGTAATTATTTTTTTTCCAAATCCTTTTGTTTTAAATCAAGCTATCTTTTATGCGGGTTGAAACGGGGTGGGTTAATCCGAAATACTTTATGTTAATTTGTTTAGAATTATATATAAAAAATAGTGGGTTAATTTATTTTAGTCAGTTAGATAGTGTTTTGAATAAAGTGATTCCGGAGGTTGTATGCATCAGAATAGACTTTGATAAACTTTCGGTTTATTTGGCCCATGTTCTTTTTTAGCTATTTTTTCATTTGACTTGTAAGAAATAAATATAACCCAACAACCCATTGATAAGTAAGTAATAACAATAACCTGAAAATTAACGATGTTGGCAATATGTAAAAAAATGATAGTAATATCATATGTTGAATATTAAAATTTTAATCCCTTGACATGCCTTATGCTTGTGTTAATAAAGATCGACCAAAATGCATTAAAATAGTAAAAAAAAATATTCCACAACTAAACACTATTAAATAATTTTATTTTTATGAATGTGTATATGCACTTTGAATTGTATCTTATAAACAATAGAGTCATCAATGTGTACATGCACTTCGAATAGTATCTTATAAATCTTTACGTATACAAGCGATATTCACAACACTGGCTATATCTTTACCGGTGTAAATTGTCGATCCCGCTGCAACATGCGGGTTCCCAACTAGTATTTGTCTTGTGCATATTTCTTATTTCTGATGTTTTTTTTTTAGATGAGGAGGAGCATTGCAAAACTGGAGGTTTATAGAAAATTCACAAACGCTCTAGCGCTTTTTGTGCTTGTTTCTATTGCTTGGATTGGTTATGAGGTACTGTATATATTATGTATGATATAAATGTGGATTTCTTTTTGGTTTATTTCATCTTGATTTTTGCTAATTATTATTTTTAATGGTGCAGTTGTACTTTAATGCAACCGACCCAATAAGCGAGCTGTGGCGCATTTACTGGATTATTCCTGCCTTCTGGTCACTGCTTGCCTTTTCACTTTTGGTAGTTATATGCATCCTTTGGGCTCCTTCCCGCAATCCCACTAGGTAATTTGTTCTTATAATGCTTTATTA
Organism: Scalesia atractyloides; assembly: GCA_947069175.1. NCBI lineage: Eukaryota > Viridiplantae > Streptophyta > Magnoliopsida > Asterales > Asteraceae > Scalesia > Scalesia atractyloides. The sequence continues at coordinate 12,159,107 of CAMTDV010000026.1, read as the reverse complement.
GTATTTTTTTTCTTTACATTTGTGTCTTTTAAGTTCTCATTAGAAAGGCTATACTTTCTTTTATACTAGTTTTTAAATTTGAGGTGGCAATTTATACCCGTTAATTTGTGAATGAATCAATTTGTGTGTTTTTTTTTAATTTCTATTGGGTCAAATGGATAAGAGCGAACATTACCTGGAAACACATCGAATGGCTTCAAAAACATGTTGAGAGTCGTCTAAAGCGTGCTTTTAATGCATAAAATTTCTAAATAATTTTATTTTAAATGTAGGTTAATATTGAAATAAAATGTTTTTTGTAATCATACTTGACTTGTTAATTATTTGTTTATAATTAATTATGTGCAAAAAGCTTTTTTGGCCAGCCTGAATCGTACAAAAGGTTTCCTGGTGTGATTTACGTGCATATAATTTTTTTATTTTTTTTTATTTTTGTCATTACTGGACAATACTTGAGACGTATGGTTGATAATCTACAATTCTTGTACACTAGAATCTACGTGTTTTAACAGATGCTGCGGTTTCATGGGACAAAACAGAGGTGGCTGGCTCAGCCCATTTACTTATATAACCCTGTCGATTTACATTATGTTTTATTTCAAACAAGTCAAATGGGTCGAAAGTCCCGCACAAAATGTAGTTTTAAAGGGCAATAACTTTGTATTATTATTTTAAACAGATAGTTTCTTAATCATCTATAAAACATGGACCAAAGAAGTGTGTTGCAGGTCATTTCAATCCGTTCTCTTTTAGCTCATACTAAAATCTTATCCACTTTGGAGACCCATTTTTAACCTGCTTGGCTCTTTCATTCCACCTAATTGGGTGTACAATATTGTCTGGTTTGGAGACTTTTAAGGAATAACATGTTTGTCGTGTGGCTTGTAGATATGCATACGCAGGGGATACAGGGGACGACTACGATGAGGAGGCGATATCACTTACAACGGGAGTGAAAGTTGAGGGCGGTGAAGCTGGAACCACAGTGATGGAAAGGAAGGAAAAGAAAGGTTTGGGGTCGACTGATCATCTTATCGGGCTAACTGAGGATCTAGCAGAAGACAAACGAGAATGAACAAACAAGGTGGTTGTCTTATGTCGTGTCATGTATGTATAAAAACGTGGCTAACCGTTTTGAATATATCGTGGAGTTGTAAGATGTTGAATGATGATAGAAATTAGAGAGCACACTAGTACTTCACTTTGTTGCCTTTTGCACAAAAATGAGAAAGTAGCCCCTTTGGAGGTAATGGTGGTTGAAAAATCGTTTTAAACCGACAAAACCTTTCACGCCAATTCAAGTTAGACACCTCAATCGTTTATAACTTTATATACTTAACGGGTTTGGTTCGACCAATTTAACGGATTCGGGTTATCAAATAGAGTTTCTAGTTAGCCATATAAATTAGAATTTATCCAATTTAACGGATTCGGGTTATCGAAACTAGAATTTCTAGTTGGCCCTATAAATTAGAATTTCTAGTTATTAGTTGTGAAAACCACCTTTTTAGGATTCGGGTTATCGAGACTAGAATTTCTAGTTAGCCCTATAAATTAGAATTTCTATTTATTGGTTGTGAAAACCAGCTGAACTTGAAATGAGACAAATGACTTGAGCTTGGGTTTGTCTGTCTGCTATATGCATAACTAAAATTTTGACCCGTGCCACCTGCTACGGCGATAAAGTTGCGTTTGTGACTTCCTTAGACATGTTATGATGTGACATTAACTTGTGGTGCGTGCATGTGACATTACGCGTTTTCTACTTTTTTACACATGTTACGTTCGTGACATTAATGTCATTAGACATCGATATAAAGAGTATGTCTTGGACGTTGTGGTTGGACGTTGTGGTGTAAAATCCTAGAAGTAATTTAGATCATGGTGTAAAGATGTAAATGTAATTTAAACCTTAACATGGCTAGGCATAGATAAAAAAAAGTATACCTGTGTATCTTTATTTAAAGATGAGGGTTAATATTGTTTAATATTAAAAGTTTAAAAGTTAATGATGGATGTTGTCAAATTTAAGAGTTAATAAAGAAAGGTCCATTTAGTATATATGTTGCTAAACGTCTCAGTAGTATTATCTTTATGTTTTCAAAACACTTATAAACATAATAATAGTAAACTATTTTTCTATTCAATAAAAGTATGTTAAAAGTGGAATTCGAGTAAAGAACACGGATAGTTTATGTGGGTTTGTAAAATTTTGGATTTAATCAATAGTTTTTCAAAAGTATACGGATGGTTCTAGTGGTTTACACTTTGTAACGCGTTTAGTCACTAACTTTTGTCAAAAGTATATGGATGGTCTTTGTGTTTTGCATTTTGTAATGCATTTAGTCTCTAACTTGGACCTTCTAAAACATTTAGGTTTGTTGGCTGTGACAAAATGCGTTACAAAGTGTAAACTATAGGGATTATCCGTGTAATTTGAAAAACTACGAATCAAATCCAAAATTTTACAAAACCACAAGGACTATCTATGTACTTTACTATAGATGTTTTATTTCATTACATATATTAAGTGATATTGTCACAATATAAGCGAAAAACTAGATAATTTTATTTCATTTACAGAAAGTGAAAATGTTACAATATAAGCTAAAAAGATATATTAGGATAAACAACGAAAAGGAGGATATTACCACCACAAGCTACAAGAATTTGACAAAACGTATAAAACTCTAGCTCCCAAAATCTCTAGCTTCCCAGACACTTCTTTGCTGAACTTTCATGTCATTGGTGTCAACAACGTTTTAAAATTGGGTTTATTCAGTAATCGGGTAGTCTACTACTGATAAAATTTCACCTAGTCAAACTCAAAATCGGTAGAAGGTTCACATCGGTCAAAATTTTTTTAAGTATTTAAACAAGTATACTTATTAATTCAATCCGATCAATAAGTTTGAAAAATTATATATAAAATTTTGTATGTTTATAAGTTTGATAAATAAGATATAACCATGACTGTCAGGGGCGGACATTAGAGTTACCGAAATTTTGACCTACTAAACTGTAAATAATTTTAATTAATTTGTTTGGCGTTCTAAAAAAAATATTAAATGTGTTTCAATTGTTCAAATAAGCCCAATACTCAATTTCCCCAATTTTAAAACCTAATTTGTCAATTGTGTACTGCATCTTACCAGAAGCAACAACTCGAAAGTCAAAATCAATCGACTGAGACCATCTCCCCACACTACTCGTACCAATTAATCAGGTTAGTGATCTTATCTTCTTCTGTTTCAACTTCAATAATTTGAAATTACATGCGAAACTTCATCATTCAATGAACTTGAAACTTGTTTACTTGACTGAAGCTTGAGAATTTACTGATTTTGGTTTGATAAAGTTTCTTTAGCTTCTTAGGTTTTCAAATAGTTTGATCAACTTGATTGTTTTAATCTAGTAAGGTTCTGTTTTGTAGGTTAATTTAATTTAATTAATTAGCAGCTGAAGGATGGTTGAAACCCTGTTTGAAGACATATTTAGGGTTGATCAGCTTGATCCAGATGGCAAGAAGTTTGACAAAGGTTATTCTCTCTTCCTGCTTCTTGTTATTATATTTATTCAATTGGATTATTTATTGAAGAGTAGTTGATTCAGTGGGTTGTTTGGGAGGTAAAGTGTAGAATAAGTTTGCAAACAAGTTTTAAATTTATAAAAATATCAAACTTGAACTCTTGTTGAGCTTATCTTTGTGTTGAACATTAGAGATGGATTTCGCTAAATTTATGGAATAGGGATAGTTGTACTTAAAGTGCAGGGGTGTATGGTTTCATATGAAGGCATTTCTTTTCATAATTGCAATCCTTTATTGAACATTACACATCTTTTTGAGGGTTCTGATCATAGTCACCTAAATTACTCATCCGCCCGCGAATTCCATATTGGATCGTTTTGTACCAAATCGGTTCTGGTACACGACTGGAATTGAACGGTACACTGGTCCGCTTTGAGTTTGCAATCGCTCCGATCGTTGTTGGGTTCTGTTAATCGGATCACTAATTAAGGTAAGCGAATGCAATATAAAACGCGCGTGGTACGTTTTGAAAGTATCAAATCAGAAAGTTTGTTAAATATGGAATGAATCGTCACTCCGATTGGGATAGGGTATGGCGGGAATCAAACAAGTGGGAGTTCGACGTCCCTTGGCGTTCCAGTCTTCCAATTTCCTGCATCAAACCTCTATATATACCTTCAATTGCATGCAAATTTTGTTCGCCAAGTTCTATTTTGACAATTCTACTCTTCAATTCCAGTTTTATGTTTTATCAATCTATCTTAAATTTCTGCAATGGCTTTTGGGAAAAAAAAGCAATACTCAAAAGCTTAAGTTTATGTTATCTATTTTGTAATATGAATATTGGATTTTCATTATTTGGAGTTATGAATTTAGTAATTCTGTTTAAATTTGTGTATACCGAACCGGACTCAATGGTACACCATACTGGATCGTACTGAAATGAACCTACCCCTCTGTTCCCATCCAGCGAACATGAACCGTGTACCCGAACCAGAGCGAACTGCGGATTAGTGACTATGGTTCTGATTTTGAATATAAAATTTTAAAAAAGGTAAACTTTGTTCGTTAAAGAAACGATTTTTAAAGTGTGCTTTATCAAAGTATGATTTGGTGTGAAGCAGTAGGTTCTAATTAGTGTTGGTCCACTTAATATTGGTATTTGCGACCTGTGGTTTCATGTATTCACAATTTTGCATATTCAGAGAATTTTTTTATATTTTTTTTTATTAAATAGTTGTATTTCGTTAGAGGGATATGCTTTCTAAATCTTGTGAATTTGTCACCTCTATAAATAATTATTGTAATTTTGCAGAAGCAAATTACTGTTTTGTGCTTTCAAGAATAGATTAGCATAGCTTCATGAATCTTATGGGTGTCAAACAACAAAACAATGACGAGTAGTTTTTATTAGTTTTTGTTCGTGAATTGTAGTTAATCGCATTGAAGCAAGGAGCGATCAATTAGATATGTACATGCAGCTGGATGTGAATACAGAGGTTTATCCTATGCATGTCGGTGATAAGTTTATGATGGTTTTAGCATCTACCTTAAATTTGGATGGAACTCCCGACAGTGGCTTTTTTACTCCAGTAATTTCTACACTTGTTAATATTGTAACAAAAGTTGAAATATGTTTACGCAAAGATTTTATGAGATTCCTTTTCCATCTCCAGGGTGGCAGAAAGTCCCTTGCTGACAAATTTGAGTATGTGATGCACGGCAAATTGTACAGGATATCTGAGGAAGGGTCCGGAGCCAATGTTAAAGCGTATGTTGGATCACTATAATATATGTTAAATAAGTCCAGAAGTACATAACTTCATACATGTCTTTCGAAATTCCACAATATCATAATTTTCTTTTAAAACACGAGAGCAAAAGTCATATTTATCATTTCCTATTCAGTGAAATAAAATTACTTACTTCTAAGTTGTAACGTGTTAGAACATTACGGGTTGATATGATCCACAGAAACAGTGGGTTCTATTTGTTTATTCTGTGGAAGAGATTGTTATAGGTACATATGACATTTTTAGTGTTTTAAAAAAATAAATAAGAAAATAAAAATCTAAAAGGTTTTTTAAAATTTTTTCTTTTTTTTTTTTGTACAGCAGGGTAGATTTGAAAGATATAGATCAGCTTTTAACTTTTAAAGGCTCCATATGAAATTAATCGGGTGCAATTTGGTTACATTGACTTCAACTTGTATCTTACTTGCACTTGTTTTCAGGGACATTTATGTTTCATTCGGCGGTTTATTAATGTTGTTAAGGGGCGATCCCTCAATTGCAGCTAAATTTGAGCTTGATCAGAGGTTATTCATCCTTATGAGGAAGGTAAATCACATAGGTTTTTTTTTATTTTTTTATTTTCTACGTGGGCCTCGAGGTTGGACTGAGCTCATAAGAGTTGTTTTTTAAATCTTTTTTTATTGCAGGTGGATAAGGCTTAGTTCAACATGTCTTAATCTATGTGTTCTGGAGCAGGCTACTGCTAAGTTATGACTACTGAGAATTCATCAATATCAATCAGATGTAAAATATGTTGACAACTATAAGTTGCTGATAAATTATGTGTACCTTTGGGCTTATGATTACTCCTAAAAGTATGCATCAGTGACGATCTCCATTTTTAGACTTGCTTGCAATTTTTGCTTTGTCAAGTAGAAATTACTAAATTCATGTGGATTTTGATTTTTAAGTTTCTAAATGGTGTTATATATATACAAGGGGCCTGTTTTTATAGAAATCGTTTCTTTGGTTGCGAGTTGAGACATCGTGTGATTGATTCATGATTTTTTTTTTGGAAAGTTAACCGCGCCATGCTTGATTCATGATTTTTTTTTGGGAAAGTTAACCGCGCCATGCATACTGGCACATGGGACGGTTAAGGGGCGCAACCCTTTGACATTCATCACAGCATATCTATGGGCTTGCATAAGTTTTTATTCTATAAAATGATTTGATTACACTAAAATCATTAACTCACTAAATTCAGCAACTTTCTTTTTGTGAATTGTTACTTGTTTGTGTATTTATTGGGTAATTCTAATTAGGGCACGGAAATAATCATGTTTTGATTCATCATATATGCTATGCTTAAATGAACTGAGTAGTGTAAAAGTTATACATGTTTAACACAATATTTTACAACTCACAAATCTGCTTGACATGTTTAGATAAATAGGTTAAACATGTATTTGGGTTATAAGATTTTAAGCGTGTGGGGTTAGACCCGCAATCTGATATGGCTGTTTTCTAGTGGTGTTGACACTCCTATTTCTAATTATTGATTACATTAACATTCTTTTATTATATTTGTGAAACAAATTTAAAACTTGTTCATTTTCTCTGTGTGAACCTATTTTTGTTCATGAGGCTATGCTGTCTTGAAGATCCTATTTTTATCCAAGTAAACCTATTTTTAGAAATTGTGCATCAAACAAAGACTTGATCAAATTGTGGTTTGCACCACATGAGTCTCTATTCTTTCTCTGGCTGTAAACATCTCTATGATTTACACTTGTAGACAAGACCACATTTTAGTCTCACAAATAAAACTTTCACATTTCAATACCATTGCCTTCTTCTCTTATTTTGTTCATCTTGACACCCTATCCCAAATCCAACTGAAATCCATGTCAAATTCATAAAAAAGAATCACCGAAATCCACATCAAGATTGATCAGTGTTGGTTTCTTATGTTTAAGCCGTTTTATCAACTTGAGTGAATAAGACTGTTAACAAAATTTCATCTTTGTCGGTTTTTATATAATCGGCTTGATCAGTTTTTATAGTTAAAACTCTTTTGCTTCCAAACAACTATGATGGAAGGGAAAGTAGGGGTGGCAATATGTGTTTTGTTGTTGTTGTTGTTGTTGTTGTTGATGTGTGAATCAACAATGGGGAGATTTGTGGTTGAGAAGAACAATTTGAGGGTGACATCCCCACAAAATTTAAAAGATACTTATGAATGTGCAATTGGTAATTTTGGTGTTCCTCAATATGGAGGAACATTAGCTGGTGCTGTTGTTTATCCTAAATCTAATCAAAAGGCATGCAAGAGCTTCACTGATGATGTCTCTTTCAATTTCAATTCTGGTGCTGGTCTTCCCGTTTTCCTTCTGGTTGATCGCGGTGGTAAATTTACCTTCCAACCCGTTGTTTCTGTCGCTCTCGATATGATGTTTTGATATCTACTAATAGATGATTTCATCATGGATTGATTGCTTATGTGCATTTGGTTGATTATGTCGAATAGATAATCAGCACAAAGTCTGGAGAATCTACAAACGGATTCTGTAACAGACCTTTATATTAACCGATATTGTATGCTTTGCCCACCAGGAACTCACTACCTTTTTTTGCTTATTCGGGCGTAGACTTCAGCGAGCCAGGAGTCACCTGTCTTGAAAATTTCCTCATCCGAACACGCTTAACCATGGAGTTTTTCTCTCACGTACAAATAAGGGTGTAAATGAACCGAGCTCGGCTCATGAGGAGTTTTTCAAGAACTTCTCAGTTTGGCCTCGACTTGTTTATTGCTTATTAGCTATTAAATTAATTAATATATAAATATATAACTATTTTTAATATATTATATATATTTATGATGTAATATATATTCAATAAAAATTAATAAATACATATAAATAATATGCTCGTTTAGGCATTCAATCCTTACCAGGCTCAGTATATGAATTTCGGGTTCGAGCAATTTTAAGCTCAGCTAAATTTAAGCTTTCGTCGAGTTTATCTTGAGTTAATCATAGTGACTCGGCTAGTTTACAATTTACATTCCTGTTCACAGCCAAACCACAACAAAAAAACATGCTAGTAGTTACCTTGTAATTGATAAGCATTGATAGGAAAAGAGAACAAGGAACAAATCTTTGTTTTTTTTGAGGAATTTAATTTATTATCAGTTTAAGTTGAATTACATATGTTTTTGGCAGACTGTTATTTTACATTAAAGGCATGGAACGCACAGAAAGCTGGTGCTGCAGCCATTCTTGTTGCCGACGACAGGCCCGAGCCACTGATCACCATGGACACACCAGAAGAAGGTCATGCACGATCCGATTACTTACAAAACATATCTATCCCATCAGCCCTCATTAGTCTATCACTTGGTGAAGCCATCAAAAAAGCTCTAAACAAACCGGATATGGTGAAAGTAAATCTTGACTGGAGAGAAGCTCTCCCACACCCTGATGATCGCGTTGAATACGAGTTCTGGACAAACAGCAACGACGAATGTGGGCCCAAATGTGACAGCCAGAAACAGTTTCTTAAAGATTTTAAAGGGGTGGCTCAAATATTGGAGAAGAAAGGGTACACTCAGTTTACACCACATTATATCACTTGGTATTGTCCTGAGGCTTTTATTTTGAGTAGACAATGCAAGTCTCAGTGTATTAATCATGGAAGATATTGCGCTCCTGATCCGGATGAGGATTTTAGTCGTGGGTATGAAGGGAAAGACGTCGTGGTGCAAAATTTACTACAAGCGTGTTTTTTTAAAGTTGCTAATGAATCTGGAAAACCATGGCTTTGGTGGGATTATGTGACGGATTTTGCTATTCGGTGTCCGATGAGAGAGGAGAAGTACACTAAAGAGTGTGCAGAAGATGTAATTGCATCACTTGGTGAGTTCTTAGAACAACTAGTGGCTAATAATAGTTTAAAGTTTTGCGACTGTGAAAAATAATTTAAGAAACAAAATTGAGCTCTTGTTGGCTTCTTGTGCTATCTTTATTAGGTGTTGATGTGAAGAAAATACAAGAATGCGTGGGCGATACTGGAGCAGATGCGGAGAACCAAGTGCTCAAAGCGGAGCAGAAAGCGCAGGTTTGTTGATCAATCTAAGAAGAATTTATATTATAATTCATATCATAATATGTTAGTTAGAGTTCATTATGAGATCATTACCATAGTTAGCATATAAAATATGATTAGTTTTTCTTTATAATTATTTCTACTGAACTCCTGAATAAATAGTTGATCTATAATACACGATAGCTTATATGATGTTATCATTATTCTATAGCAATCCAAATATTCCAGTATTTCTAACAAGGTTAAGTTTGCGGTTTCACAGATCGGTAAAGGTCCTCGTGGAGATGTCACTATATTGCCAACTCTTATCATAAACAACAGACAGTATCGCGGTATGTAAATAGTGTATGTTGGTTTCAGGCCCCACACTATGAACACACACTAAACTCACGAATGAACTTACAAATATGTGAAACTTTAAAGGATAACGAAAGAAAAACAAGTTGCAGAGGAAAAGAAAGTAAATGCATCATCAGACCCGTATCCAAACCGACATTGACCCAATCAATCAAGATTACATCCAACTGTGTAGATTAGTTTGTAGTTTTTTTTATAACGTAACTTATAACACATGTTGATTCAAACTATTTATAGCGTTTAAATTTTATTGTGTGTAGACATGATATACAAATAACCATTATTTGATTCAGGTAAGCTTGATAAAGGAACGGTTTTAAAGGCCATTTGTTCGGGATTCGAGGAGACAACGGAGCCGGTCATTTGTTTAAGAGATGGTTAGTTCTGACTTTAGATATGTTCCTTGTTATTTTCTCATATTTGCTTAGAACTTAAACTTCAAACATTATAAGAGTTCACATGTAAACTGTCAAAAAACTGGTATCACAAACAAGATGTACCCAAACCAAAGATTTATTAACCCAAGACAAAGTACAAACTCAAACAGACAACAAAGAACAGATCAACTCCTCACAAGATGAACACTCTAACTCAGATTATCTAAATGATAATCCGCTGACAAATAACAAGCACAACATACTGCGAATCTAAGAACAACACAGTAGAAAACCCTAATCGCCAAGAGAGACACCAATAATGCAAGAGACTGAGGAAATGACCAGTTAGTTAGAACTGAACTAAACACCCTCTTTTATAATGATCCAAACAGCACATCCGGATGTTATAACCGCCCAGCTCATTCGGGTTTGTTATAACCGACCAACCCAAGTTGTTACAACCATCCAACTGCTCACTTTAAGCCCACACTGCAATAAGCCCACTTCTTTATTTCTTTATCCATCTCACTCAAGCCCATTACACAAAGCCATAAGAACAAGCAGATGTATTAGTAATAATTATTATAAACAACAACTATTAATCAATAGAATTGAAATGTAATAAGAACTTACCTTTTTAACACCCCTCCTCAATTCTATTGATTAAACACATCAAACAGCTTTAGCTCTTCACACAAAACCACATGATCCTTAAACAAAACTCCCTTTGTAAAAATATCCGCAACCTGACTAGAAGACTTTATACCAAGACTCTTTATAACACCTTTGGCAATTAAATCTCTTAGAAAAAACAGATCCAGTCCAAAATGTTTGGTCCTATCATGAAAAACTGGATTTGCTGCTATGGAAATAGTAGCATTATTATCACAAAACAATGTAATAGGAAGTTCTACATCTACCTGCAACTCACTTAACAAATTTTTAAACCATATTACCTCACATGCAGCTGCACACATGGACCTATATTCAGCCTCAGCAGAAGACCTAGACAACGTCGACTGTTTCTTACTTTTCCAAGAAACCAAACAGTTTCCAAGAAACACACAATAACCAGTCACTGATTTTCTAGTGACCAAACACTTAGCCCAGTCTGAATCAGCAAACACTACTAAATTGAACAAATCACTTTTACTAAACAACAAACCTTTTCCAGGTGCAGATTTTAAGTACCTTAATAGATGAAAGGCAAGTTTCATGTGACCTTCAGTAGGACTATGCATAAACTGACTCAACATATGAACTGCATATGAAATATCAGGTCTAGTGTGAGACAGATAAATCAACTTACCTACTAACTGCTGATAACCGGTTATATTAGTTAAGGGACCAGAATTATTTACAAGAATATTATTTACTATATGACTTTTTTCAATAGGAACACCAACAGGTTTGCATCCTAGCATTCCATATTCAGTCAACAAATCTGTACAATATTTTCTTTGTGATAAACATATACTCTTTTTATACCTCAATGCCTAAAAAATATTGTAATACTCCAAGATCTTTAATAAGAATATTGGTCTTTAACCCTTGTTTAATATTCTCTATCTCAGATAATGAGTTGCCAGTAACAACAATATCATCCACATAAACAAGTAACACAACAAACACCTTATCTACACACTTGATAAACAAAGATGTATCACACTTACTTTGAACAAAGCCTATATCAAGTAACACACCAACTAATTTTTCATTCCACATTCTTAGGGCTTGTTTAAGCCCATATAATGACTTATTTAATTTACACACTTTAGACTTATCATCTAATTGATACCCTTCAGGTAAAGACATGTAAACTTCTTCATGCAAATCACCATATAAAAATGCATTATTTACATCTAGTTGGTACAAAGTCCAACCATTCTGAACAACCAGCACAAGAATACACCTAATAGTGACCATTTTAACAACGGGAGAGAAAGTTTCTTCATAGTCAATACCTTCCTTTTGACTAAAACCCTTAGCCACCAACCTTGCCTTATATCTTTCAATTTCACCATTTGATTTATATTTAAATTTATAAACCCATTAACATCCCACAATACTTCTATCACTAGGTTTATCTACAACATCCCAAGTATGATTTCTATGTAATGCATGAATCTCATCATTCATTGCAGTAACCCAGTTTGAATCTTTGACAGCTTCTTTATATGTTTTGGGTTCAATGGTTTTTGAAATATTAGAAGCAAAGCATTGACTAGACAGAGACAACTTAGAAAAATTAACAATCTTTTCAATCCCATATTTCACTTTACCATCAAGCACAAAGTCACTTAATTTTTTAGGTAAAACAGAAGTTCTAGAAGACCTTCTAGGAACACTACACATGTCAGAACTTGCTGTGTCACCCTCAGACATAGTTTGTGCTTCCTCTGTAATATTCACAGGTTCTGCCATGTCAGTTGGGTCATGATTCTCACTGGTCTGTTGTATATCAGCCACGACAGGAGTTGTTTCAAGAACCTTTGACTGCTGAACTTCCTGTGTTCTTACATCAGCAACTGTTGGAATCCTTCTGTCATCATAAGGATCCTCCACAGGTTGTGTAAGCTCTGAGTTATCGTACAAATAAAAAAAAATTAATGAATTTATATTCTTTAAAGTATTAGTGTCATAATTCTCAAAAACAGACTTCTCCTTAAATCGAAAAACAGTTTCATAGAACTTAACATCTCTTGAAAAAATTATAGTTTTTGAATCTAAACTAAACAACTTATAACCCATTTTTTTCATTTGAATACCCAATGAAAACACATTTTTCTGCCGTACTATGTAATTTATCAGTGTCAGCCAGAACAGTACAAAAACTCAGACATCCAAATACTCTTAGATGGCTCAAGAAGGGTTTAAAGTTATAAACTAGCTCATATGGAGTTCTACCACCCAGAACTGAAGAAGGAGTCCTATTAATAAGATAAGCAGCAGTCAGAACACACTCATGCCAAAACCTAACAGGAACATTACTTTGAAATAGCAAAGATCTAGTCACATTCAACAAGTGTCTATGCTTTCTCTCCACAATACCATTTTGTTATGGAGTATATGCACAAGTAGTTTGATGAAGTATTCCATTCTGATTACAAAAGACACTCATTTGTTTATTCACAAACTCCAACCCATTGTCACTTTTAAAAACTTTTATATTTTTCTCAAACTGAGTTTGAATTATATTAACAAAAGCTTGAATATTCTCGAAAACTTTGGTTTTTTGTTTCATTAAGCATACCCATACACCTCTGGAATAATCATCAACTATAGTTAAAAAATATCCATGTCCTTCTCTACTAGCAACCCTATAAGGACCCCACACATCCAAGTGAACAAGTTCCCCCAACTGAGAACTTTTATGTTCACTCAAAGGGAAGGGTTCTCTAGGTTGCTTAGCTTTGTGACATACATCACAAGGACCATGACTATCAACAAAAGATATATTTAAAGTATCCCTAAAACATTTTATAGCCTGATCAGTAGGGTGTCCTAATCTAGCATGCCACAACTTGTAATTAGAATTACCAAGACTACACACCTTATTCGAAACAACAGAAGTACCACACATATATAAACCTTCAAGTTGGTTACCAATCATCAGAACTTTCTTGGTTGACAAGTCCTGTATGTAACATTTATATTCATCAAGAGCCACATACAACTTATTATCTCTGACCAACTTATGCACAAAAATAAGGTTTACACAGTATTCAGGAACTACAAACACATCATGTAAAACCACACCCTCAGTAAGTTTTAAAGAACCTATTTTTGTCACATACGCATTTGTTCCATTAGGATGTTTTACATGAATTTTAAGAGTAGACACATCAACAAAATTCTGTTAAATTTCTCTCGGATTTTACCATATGGTTGTTAGCTCCTGAGTCAATTATCCAACCAGAACCACTCCCATTATCAGAACCAAAAGAATAAGCAAACTTACTAAACATAGTGGAAAAAAAAACCCCACCTAAAAATGTTTCAGGTATTTTTTTTCCTTCACTAAACTCAACAGCTTAGACAATTGATCAGAGGTCAAAGAAGTAACAGGGATATTAGCATCATTAACACTTACACTATTACTAGAACCAACTTTCTTCCCTTGATTCCCTCTTGGTGGTTTCATCCAAGATGGATATCCAATTAATTCAAAACATTTGTCAATTAAATGTCCAGTTTTATTGCAGTTAGTGCATTTTAAAACTTGACTTTGACTCTTACCAATTTTCTTTTTATTATCTGCTATAGTATTAGTTTTAACAAACAACCCCACAGTTTTATGATTCGACAAGGACACATTAGATTGCCTATGAGACTCTTCTCTAGATACGATAGAAAAAGCCTCTTTAAAAGTAGGTAAAGGTTCCCTTATAAGCAGACGAGTTCGAACTGAGTGATAGACATTATCCAAATCCATTAAAAACTGCATTAGTTTAATAAGATGATTAAAATTATTAAACTGAGTTGAAGCATCACATGTACAAACAGATATTTGAAGAATTTGATCTAATTTCTTCCACATAATGTTCAGCCTATGATAATATTCAGCAACATACCAGACTGACTAATGAATTAATCTTTTGGTATAAATCAAACACAACAGAACCATCTACCTTATCATAAGTATCTCTAAGATCTCTCCAAACATCAGAAGCATATTTTGACTACACATGACCCAAATAAAGTTTCTCAGACACAGAGTTAAGAATCCAAGTAAGTACTACTGAATTACATCTTTCCTATTGAGTTTCAAGAATCGGATTACCCTCTGGTTTAGCAAATGACCCATCAATAAAGCATGTTTTATTTTTAACTCTTAACGCAAGACTCATAGCATTTGCCCAACCTGTGTAATTCTCAGTACCCTTAAGTTTTATATTAACCACAGTCAAGTTAGTTGAATCACTTGCATGCAGATACAGAGGGTTATCCGGTTCTAGTTTACTAATCATAGTTTCACCAAACAGATTTAGAAGATCAGCCATAGCAATCAAAAAACAAAACAAAACAACCTACACAGCGAAACTGTACCAGGGACCAGATAGTAGGTTCGTCACTCACAGTGCCTACCCAAGCCTTTGTACAGGAGCTGTGTGAAACTTAGCAAACAAAGACCAGAAAGCCTTATAAACACAACAGATAATAGCACACTTACACTAAATGCAACAGAGTGTACCCTCTCTGTGTCCCAATCAACATAAATCGGCCCAACAAGTCTGGTATCAGCAAGAACGTAAATATGTAAGAAATGACAAAAATAGAAAAGAACGATCTCACCAAGTATTGCAGAACCAAGTCAGGGTCTCTCCAAATCCAGTTAGGGTTTCTTAATATTCAAGTATTGAACCCCAACTGGAGCGGCAGCTTCCAAGAATTACTAATCGGATTCACAACTTCAGAACCAACACCAACAAACACACGTTCACCAGAGCCTTAATCAAACAACCACAAACCCTAGATTTAGGGTTTCTTCTTCTTGATCGACACCGATTCCAAAACTTCAAAAAACCTTGATCGAGCAGAACGATGTAATAGATCTGACCCAGACACAGCGGAATATCTATTGATTACCAGAAAAAACACAGACACCGACTCAAGAGCAACTATGGCTCTGATACCATGTCAAAAAACTGGTATCACAAACAAGATGTACCCAAACCAAAGATTTATTAACCCAAGACAAAGTACAAACTCAAACAGACAACAAAGAACAGATCAACTCCTCACAAGATGAACACTCTAACTCAGATTATCTAAATGATAATCCGCTGACAAATAACAAGCACAACATACTGCGAATCTAAGAACAACACAGTAGAAAACCCTAATCGCCAAGAGAGACACCAATAATACAAGAGACTGAGGAAATGACCAGTTAGTTAGAACTGAACTAAACACCCTCTTTTATAATGATCCAAACAGCACATCCGGATGTTATAACTGCCCAGCTCATTCGGGTTTGTTATAACCGACCAACCCAGGTTGTTACAACCATCCAACTGCTCACTTTAAGCCTAAGCCCACTTCTTTATTTCTTTTATCCATCTCACTCAAGCCCATTACACAAAGCCATAAGAACAATAAGATGTATTTGTAAGAATTATTATAAACTATTAATCAATAGAATTGAAATGTAATAAGAACTTACCTTTTTAACATAAACTTTAACTCAATGTTTTCATAACCAGATCGGTCATCGAACCGGCCACCTTACCGGTTCACTGTGGATCAAAAACTGGATAATGTCATAATTAACATTATATACTAAATATATGAATATATAATATTTAAAACAAAGTATAACAATGCTTTATTTTTTGAAGCGAGTGATGTTTAATTGTTTTTTTATATGCTGCTTTCAGGAATTGAAACAAATGAGTGTTTGGAAAACAATGGTGGATGCTGGATAGACAAAGCTACAAATATCACAGCCTGCAGGGTATGGAGAGCTTTTTCTCATAATGTTTTTTGGTCTGTCAATTTATGTGTTTCATAGAATCTTATTTTCTATGGTTTACTTTGTGCAGGATACTTTCAGGGGGAGAGTGTGTCAATGTCCAATTGTTCAGGGTGTAAAGTTTTTTGGCGATGGTTATAAACACTGTGAAGGTAACTTCTATTGCATCATCTTCTGTCGATGTAGTTTTACGAATGCCATATTTTTGTTGCAGCGTCGGGAGCTTTACGTTGTGGGCTTAACAATGGAGGCTGTTGGAAAGATAGCCAACAGGGTAGAACATATTCTGCTTGTATCGTTAGTGCTCGATCTCTTTCCATGTGTCTATATCGATCTCTTGATCATTATACGTCTTATATTATTATGACATCTATTGATGTCCCATTATTTATTATATGTTTCAATTTTTCATTTAGGATCATCATACTAAGGGTTGCACATGTCCACCTGGATTCAGAGGAGATGGAGTTAAAAACTGTACAGGTATTACAACAAATATATCATTTGTTCACACTTTTTCCAAGTACTTTTGGAAAAATTAACACCATTAATGATGATTTCCCTTGGAAAGTTTTCCAAAACAAATACTGAGCAATTGCCTTAGGACATGATAATATATTGAACACTTTATTAAAGTTATGACCTTTACTATATACATTTCAGACATAGATGAATGCGAAGAGAAGACGGCTTGTCAGTGTCCTGACTGCAAATGCAAGAATACGTGGGGCAGTTACGACTGTCAGTGTGGAGGCGATTTGCTCTACATTAGAGAACACGACATATGTATAAGTGAGTTTTCCTGTTTCCTGTTACACCTTTTTTTTGTAACAAGAATTTTTTTGAGTCTGTTTGTCTTAAATCTAGTACCCTCCGATATTTATATTTGAATAATTTATATCGAAAAATGGTATACACAAATTTAACTAAACTATAAAAAAGTATTGGAGCAGTGAGTATTATATAGCCTCTATGCATTCATCTTATGAATAGTATTATGCTTGTTGAAAAATAGGTAAAGATGCGAGGCGGGGAGTCGGATGGGGCTTTGCGTGGATCGTCGTTCTTGGTATGGTAGTTGTTGGAGGTGTAGCGTATACATTCTACAAATACAGAATCCGGGTATGCATTATCACGAGTAAACTCTTCTGTGTTTCCTTATCCTTGTATAAAGAATGTGAAATAATCATTTTTTTTTGTTTGTCACTGCGACAAACATGAATTCATAACTGTTTATGTAAACACGTAAAATAACTTTTTGTTGTAATTGTTAGTGTCTAAAATAGTAAAAAGTATGCTTATAGAGATACTTACAAGTTCATATTTATAAATGTATTTAAATGATAATGATAATAAAAGGAGACCCAAATATCATCCACGCCTAAAAACAAGTAAGTTAAAAACTTTAACAAATTAATTTCTACACATAATTTAAAAGTGTTAAAATTTAGATTATAACACAACAAACACAATTATGGTTTCTAGAATCCGAAGATCCTTTATAAATTATTTATTACATGATTTGGAAATCTGTCTACACACGCCACTAACAATCTAATCCCACACCGTTTCAAGCTGTCTTTTGAGGTTGCACTGTATGACCATTTGAATGTTAGGGCTTGCGTCATAGCCCCTAACCTTTAAATAGCAGTTTAAGTTTTTCGTCGAACGGCCATTTGAGTTTGGGGGTGGTGTAGGATTAGTAGCGCCCTTACTATTTCTATGTCTTATCCGTTTAATTATGATTTGCAACCTTTTCTATCATGGCCAGTTTCCATCCCCTCATTTGCACATGTTTAACTTACTTCTTAGATTCTTGTCAAGATTCTTGGACGGTGTTTTTATTTGTTTTTTTTTTTTTGTGAATCTTTGTTGTAGACATACATGGATTCTGAAATCAGGCTATCATGGCACAATACATGCCGTTGGACAATCAAGCTGAGCTTGCGACTCAAGGACCAAACAGGAACGTCTAATCGCAAACAACCGCAACAAAGTAGAAAAACGCCAAATTTACAAAATCGGACACATTGATCCAAACCAACATCCATCTGGTTAAAGATGCATACTATACACATATTTCTGATTAGTTACAAGCCCTGGATCTGCAGCATTGTTGATGATCTACTTACTATTATCACAAGCTTCCCTTAAGAGTTCATTTGAATTTAGTTTATTAGCATAATAAGTGTTCGACTTTTTGGATGATGCAAGATTTACTCCTAGTCGATGGTTTAGATTATACGAAAAGTTCAAAATGGTATAAGTGCATTTGTTCATCGAATCTTTCTTTCATAGTGTATTGCCTATTATGTTGATAGATTTTATGTTACCATATTGTAGTGGTTACTTAGCATAATTTATGAGTGATTATCAATTTCTCATTTGTTATTTGTTTTTTTAAAAAGCGAAAAAATATGTTAAGGTGGGTGTAATTAACTTATATATATATATATATATATAATATATATTTATTGGAGGGTTCAAATGAAATGAGAAGAAAATCCTTTTAAGAATAAAAAGAATAACTTTTAAACCACTACAAATTCTCTATTTACTTTATTTAATGTTTGTAATTAGTGTTATGAAAAAGGGTATATAGGTAAATCTATAATTGTCATTAATTAGCTAATTAATTAAACTTGCAACTCATTTTTTTAGTATACTTTTTCAAAATAAAATAATTTATGGTGAATGACAATTTTTGACATGTGTAGGATAAATTTTGAAATGTGTAGGGTAAATTTACATGTGTGTAGGGTAAATTCCGATAAGTGTAAGACATATGTAGGATATATTTTGAAATGTATAGGATAAAATGTTTTTACTTTATTAGTTAAAGATAACATAATTAATGAGAGAAGTTATAACCATTATGAGTTGTGAGAATCATGAGAACTTTTTCTTCCTGCGCGAGTTGGGTCAAAATTTATTTGCACAAACGTAGATAAAAATATTATAAACATATCTGTAAAAAAATTAAAAAAAATTGTCGAGTCGGTAGTTTTAACTGATGCATGTTTTTACGCGCTGGTGTAATTTTGTGTGAATATAAATATAAATATTTTTTACGCCTTATGTAAATGTGAGTATGCGTCACTTTTAAAAAAAATTATTGAAACAAGTGCTTTTTGTATAAGTTTTGAGAAAAAAAATTAGAAAAATCTTTTAAATAATCTGGTTCTCACGTAGAAACCAAAGGAATTCATCTAAACCAAACCAATGGTGTTTTGACACATCGGTGTATGGACCTTTTTCGCTGAAAGGCCAATTCAGTAATTCCACATCTCTCACCAACCAATCTCTGCTTTTATAGAGTAAACTGTCATTTTGGTCCCTGAGGTTTGGACAGTTTTGCCACTTTAGTCCAAATCTTAAATTTTTTACATCTGGTTCCCTGTAGTTTCAATTTTATTGCCATTTTGGTCCAAAAGCAAAACTAGTTCAGATTTCTTAAAAAAAACCCTTATTTTTTGTCATTTTCTGAAGGGCATTTTGATCATTTTAAACATTAATATGCCCAAACACCCCTAAAACTCTGTACTATCTCTCTCTAAACACTCACTTTCTCTCTCTTCTCTCTCTCCTCTCTCTAAACACCCCAAAAACAGAACTCAAAACTGGAGATAATTGTTCATCATGAAACTCAATTAATAAAATTCATTAATTCATGTTCATGATGAAACTCAATTAGTGAATTCATAATCCACTTGGGGCAAATTAAGATGAAACTCGATTCAGTTGATGGTCAACAAAAGTACAATAGTAAATTCATGCTCAAATTAAAACAAAACTCGATTTAATTGTTCATAAACAGAGGTCAATTAGTAAATTTATGCTCAAATAAAAGCATAACTGGAGATAAAACTAAAACAAAACAACAAATCATAAAACTAAAACAAAACAACATATCAAACATACACACACGTTATCATCAAGCACAATCCTCGAAATCTGCATTTTCCTCTTTGATCCTCTATACAACTCCTCCAAACTACAACTCAACTTATTCTCCACCGTCTCCACCTTCCTCTCACTCTTCGTCTTCTCACTAATCTTCTTCTCACTCTTCGTAGATCTGACGCTTTTTCGGATCCGATAGAACGTAATACGCTTCCGAGATCTGTTTAAACTTCGATTCAGAGACTTTATCATCGGTTGATGATGCGATGTTTTTGTCTGGATGCCATTTCATCGCGAGTTTTTTGTATGATTTCTTCAGATCTTCATCGGTTATCGTTCGTTTCACTTTTAGGATGTTTTAGTAATCGACGCCCACTAATTTCTTCAGAAAGAGTGCAGAGTTCTGTTTTTGGGGTGTTTAGAGAGTGGAGAGAGAGAAGAGAGAGAAGGGAGTGTTTAGAGAGAATGTGCAGAGTTTTAAGGGTGTTTGGGTATATTAATGTTTAAATGACCAAAATGTCCTTTAGAAAAGGACAAAAAACCAGGTTTTTTTTAAGAAATCTGAACTAGTTTTGCTTTTGGACCAAAATGGCAATAAAATTGAAACTACAGAGACCAAAATATAAAAGGTTTGAGATTTGAACTAAAGTGGTAAAACTGCCCAAACCTCAGAGACTAAAATGGCAGTTTACTCGCACAAAAAATAAAATGAGATATCTCACACACAAAATACCCTTCTTACCCACTCTCTCTTCCTCCTTCTATTAAAACTCAAACGCACACACTCAAAACACACTATCAATTTTACTTTGACCCTAAGCAGAGATTCAGAGAGACACGACGGTTGCAATTTCCGGCAGGTGAGAGAGAACGTCAGACATAGAGAGAGCGAGAGAATCCGACGGATCTGGTATAGTAACATAACAGTGGTGGTGTCCAGTAATGTGACTTTCCTGGATGATGATGATAAATCGTACATCTTATCAAAGCAGTGCGGTGTTCTTGGGTGTTCGAACATAGTCTGAACCAGTTGCGGATTACAAGCTCAGCTCATCGAGTGCAACAATCTCGCTATCTCTGACGCTCTTTCTGTCTTCAACCTCAACAGAAGATGCAACTTCAAACTAAAAAGGATTAACCAAACAAAGGTTCATACTTTGGTTGAACACATACATACATTCGATAGAAGGAAATTAAAATCCCATCTGCTTTTGAATTTTTTTGGCCTATGATTTTTGTTGATCCAATGTTTGGGTAGGGCAAGGGTTAATTCAAGAGTAAACTTTCAGTTTTATTGTCATTTTGGTTCAAAAGTGATATTTGTCTTCTAAAATTCTACTATTTGTCTATCAGGGGCAAAATGGTCATTTTAAGCATTAATATATATTTTATATATAAATAAACATCAAACTTTGTTTAAAATGATCATTTTGCCCCTGAGGAAAAGGACAAAATAGCAGGATTTTAGAAGACAAAAATCAGTTATTGATCAAAATGGCAATAAAACTAAAACCACATGGACCCAGATGCAAAAAAATTTGAGATTTAGACTAAAGTGGCAAAACTGCCCAAAACTCAGAGAACAAAATGACAGTTTACTCGTTAATTCAAAGACATATGGTAGGGCTGAATTCAAAAACAAAAACTGTATTATTTTTTACAAGTATTTTTTTTTTGTAAGATAAATGAATTACACAAATGTAAAGATAATCTTTTTCAAATGAGCGGGTGGTGGATGTCAGTGAATTTGGGGGTTATTGTATGGGTCTTGATAACTGAGAGTTTGAATTTGTTTATTTTGCAAAATTAATTGACATTCGGCAACGTAAAAACATTTACTAAAAAATTGACATTTAGTATCGTAAGTATAAAAAAGGTTTCCGTTTTTTCATATTTGCCCTTTGTAAATTTATTTAGTCATATACGTTTGAAAAATATTTTTACGTACGTTATCGAATATAAAAAAATTGTGCATGATTACATACCGTAAAAATATATTTTTTTACGCCCCTGATCGCCAACCCAAGCTCCTCTTAACGTACGTAAATCTATTTTTACACATGTTTGTTAAAGCGCATGTAAAAAAAATTTGCGTACGGCAAAGAATGTAAACGATTTGTTTTACATTTTGTAAAAAAAAATGTTTTCACGTTTACGGAATGTAAACACTCTTTTTTTTTTTAATTTTCACAGATGTTGGACTTTTATTTTCAAAAGACGAGGATAACGGACAACAAATGAAGACGAGTTGGGTGTATTTATTTTTTAGGACATTTTTTGGTGATTGCCTCAGTGCAAATTTGTAGTATTGTTGGTGAGTGGAAATTTTGAGAGTGTTGGTAAGTGGGAAGTTAGAGATTTTTTTTGTTTTTGTTAAGTGTAATTTTGTATAAAAAATTCTTTTTACATGTATGAAAATATGTTTTACGGGGCATGTAAATTGTAGATGTGTTGATGCAACATGTGCTTTGAACCAAGAACTTGTTTGGTTTTAATGAATTTGATGTGACACAAACTCACGTAAAATATTTTACGTGTGAGTTTACACTCTACATTAAAAAAATGTTTTACATTCGATACTATACACCAAATTTTTTTTAATATTCGACACTAGTTTCAATAATTGTTCAAAAGCAAAGTACTTTCTCAACACCAAAAAGACATACGCATCTTCAAATTTTACTTTATGATATTAAAACAGGGGGTTCTCTAAATAACTTTTAGACAGAAAAATGCGTACCTCAATCCAATTAGTGAACCTGCACCCCGTCTCGCAACCGCCAATCGGTCAAGATTCAACAACGTTCAATTTTCTCCAAACCCTAAAATCAGCTGCGTGGGAAAACTTGTGTGGATGAAGCGTGTTGTTTTTTTATCAAATGTTTTTGTAAAGGAGTGATAAAGTGTGATGTGTGATGTCTTTCATCCCAATCAAGTACAAAGGCCAAAATTACATCCATAACCCTCTGACCACTTTATGAGATTTTTAAATCAAAAAGCACATTAAAATCCAATATACCCTATCTTTAAATCTCAACCATTCAATGAGTCAACATCAATCACCTTAGTTTTCATTTTAACCATTCATATACATATATGGAAAGATTCTTTTCAAAAAAAATTAATGTGAAAATAAAAAGAAGAAAGAACATAATAGTAAAACATTAAATAGTTTATAACTACTCTCATTAATAAAATAAAAACATTTTGTCTTACACATTTTAAAATTTATCCTACATATGTCTTATATTTATCGCAATTTACCCTATACACATGTAAATTTACTTACACATTTCAACATTTATGCTACACATACTAAAATTTATCCTACATATGTCGAAAATTATCCTACACCATAAATTATTTTATCTTGAAAGAGTATATGAAAAAAATGAGTTACAAGTTTAATTAATTAGCTAATTAATGATAATTATAGATTTACCTATATGCCATTCTTCATAACATTAAATACACACATTAAATAAAGTAAATGAAGAATTTATGTTGGTTTAAAAGTTATAGTTTTTATTCTCACAAAATTTCTTCTCATTTGAACTCTCCACTATATATATATATATATATGGAGGGTTTAAATGAGAATTCTAAATATTGCGAAAACCATAAGAACGAATAAAAAACTACGAGAACTTGGTCAAAAACAATTCAAATTCAAAATTTCTTTTTACACTTATTATTATTCGAATACAATGTTAGAAATTAAATTTGCACGTTTAAATTTACATGTATTCGTAAATAAAGAAAATTTCCACATATGTAAGTTTGCCATTTACATATGTGTAAGTTTGTTATATTTACACATATGTAAAAAACTTATCAATAGTGATTTTAAAAGAAGAGATGAATTACTTAAAGAGTAAATTCTTTTTTTAATGTCGTATTTTAATTATAAAGAGGTTTGCATCAAAAAAAATTTGATTTTGATTGGTTTTCTCCTTCGTTCTCAGGTTCTCGTAATATTTAGCGTTTTCAAGATAACCCGCCCCTATATATATATATATATATATATATATATATATATATATATATATATATATATATATATATATATATATATATATATGGTAGGGTTATTGTAAAAAGGGAGTGTTTTATAAGAAATGTAGGAAGAAATCTATACTATTTGATCTATAATCTAATAGTTGAGATTATAATGATAAAATTGTAAATAGTGTTTACCATTAACATAAATTAATTTTCTATATTAACGATATAAAGGTAAATTCAACATTTTTAAATTCAAAAACCCACATGCAATGCAAATGTAAGTTTCATCGTCTTTTTAAACATCAATAACATTTTATACGTAACTTTAAAAAAAATTACACCACCATAATAAGTGTTTTTTTTTTATTTTTAATATGAGTACCATATTGCTATACTTATAAAGAAAAAAATTAAGTTTCTATTGGATGTTTTAGTCCTTAGTGTTTTGTCTATGTTTTTTTTAATTGTATAGTGCTTCAAGACGTGTTTTACAGTAAAAGACCATGAACGTATATAAGACACCATAACATTGCAACACGAGAATTCGAACAATTCTAAGTATAACAATTTCGACATTAACCGATCCCGATACTCATTTTAGTAATTTTGTATATAAACTCAAAATCAACAAAATGACAAAAAAATGTAGCAACAAACCCACCAAAACTATATCAACAGTTTACAATACAATCAAATCAACAAACAAAATCAAGTCATACTCACCGTAGCTAATCAAAAGAATCAAGAAGGTTCTTTTGTTGTGTACAATAATCAACAAACAAAATCAAGTCATACTCACCCTAATCAAAAGAATCAAGAATATCGGTTAATCATGATCACCAGCTCCATCTCGGTGATCTGCCTAGACATCCAACGAAAAGCGGCAACGGATTGATAAAATTCAATCTGCGCGATTCGTCGCATATCTCTAACTTGATGAAGGAGCCTATGGAGGTCTTCGTTTTGTGCCAGAAGATTCAGGGTGGCGTATGTTGCCAACCTGATGATGTTGAGGAGCCCTAACATCTCACGTCTTAGTCGGATCAATCTACTAATATGGCTCTCTCCTGTCTGGTAGTCGCCATAGTGAACTAGGTGTCTTCGCGGGTGGTGGTCGGGTGGGGTGGTTGTCCGTGTGAAGGTGTGGAAAGTTTGTAAATTTCTAATTGTGAATGGGATGTGTATAGTGAACTAGGTGTTCTTGGCGGGTGGTGGTGGGGTGTTGGTACGGGTGAAGGTGTGGAAAGTTTGTAATTGTGAATGGGATATGTATAGTGAACTAGGTGTTCTTAGTGGGTGGTGATGGTTGCCGATGGGTGGTGTGTTACGAACCGAATCGCTAACCAATTGATCCAAAATAAAAGATAGAAGCTTGAGAGACTAATTCATTTCATTCATTCATGAAAAGAACTTTTCATGGATATACAATCCCCCACTTGTGGCTTAGTAGTAAGAAAGTTGGGTTTTCCAACGGAGACTCAAGTTCAATTCTCACTTGTGTCATATTGAGGTAGATATAGGTAACAATAATTTGGACTAGGTCTTGTGTGAGGTTGTCAGGTCGATTCCCTTTACTGTGTGTTACTCCAGAGAGTTATGCTCTTGTGGTGGCACAATGCCTGTCAAGTGGCAGCCGGCGGTATGGTTTCCAGGGGAACGCCCAGAGTTTGGCCCTTCAATGGGATCCAGGTTGAAGATTATCTAAAGATTTGAATAATATTTCATTCCATAATTATCAAGTCTATTATTAATTATCGTATCTTTTATTTATTTAGTTAATTCATGTTTATCTCTAAAGGGTCTAGCTTAAATAGTGCTCTTGGTCGAATGTATATGATTAGTTTGTTGTTTTTGAATTTTAATAGAAAAGAACGTTGTTCTTGAACCTATTAGTTCATTATGAGATGTTGATTAACGAAGAGATCTTTAGCCATTTTATTACACACGAAACTGCATCAATTACCATATTGGGTTCCAATAACATGAGAAGCTATCGTGTCCACAGATTAATATATGGTTCTTACCTTACCATATTGGATTCCAATAACATCAGAAGCTATCTATCGTGTCCACATATTAATATATGGTTCTTACCATTACTATTTTCTTATTGTGTGTGCTTTAGTCTAATGGCAAAAACCATTTTAAAACTTTGTAATATTTTCCGGTATACAATGGGTTTGGCCATGTAATAAAAGAGTAATCATGCCAAAACCCTTGAGAGCAAATTGAGAGTGTAACTGCTGAATCACGTCCAAGACAAAGGAAGTGGGGCTCCAAATAATAAATATATCATCTAGATAGACAAACACATAACAAGTAATGGCATTGCGGCAATAAACAAAAATGAGGTGTCAGGAATACAATGGGTAAAGCCAAGTAATAAGAGTTGTAGAGCGCTTAGAGAACCAAGCTCGGGCCGGTGCTTGCTTAAGGCCACAGATGGCCTTCAACAAGCACACAACACCTGGTCAAGTGGAGTCAATGAAATCACAAGATTGTTCCATGTAAACGATCTCAGATAAATCACCGTGGAGAAATGTGTTATTAATGTCCACCTGTCTAATATCCCACCCATGCTAGAAAGCAACATATAACACCAATTGTGTAGTAGTTGGTTTAACAACTGGACTAAAGGTATCCGTATAATCAATGCCATTGGTTTGTTATAAGCCCTTGGCCACTAGTCAAGCTTTATCCCTACTCACCATCCCATCAGAGTGACGCTTAATTCTATATAAACCCAATTTGCTCGAGCAGAAGCAGGTACTAATATCAAAGCTCTTTATTATTTAGTGCATATCTTGTATCAATAATTTGTATGAAAAACTAACATCAACTTACAACCAACAAAAAATTCATAATTCATAACATGTAAACAAATCAAAATTGAAACAAAACTTCTATCATACACCATCATCATCATTATCTGTATCTATTCTTCCTTTTTTCGATAACTAATCGTCCCAGTCAGCATCCCAACCATCTTTCTTTGCGGCCCGTGAGGTAAGTCCATTAGACGAGATAGTTTTAGCATGACTACTACCACCTGGTGATCTAATGGCTTTATCTTCATCCCAATCATCATCATCCCAGTCTTGGTCCCACCCTTCTGCGGTTTCAACATCAACTACATTTGAGGATTCCGAGGGTCCCATCTCGAGCTCCTGGTACGGGACCCCACCACCGGCTCTCCTTTTTCTGATGCTGCATAAAGCCCATGAACCCCCTATCACTAGAGCTACAAGAAACGCTAAATATGCCCCGTGTATTGGTGTCACTTGCTTCGAATAGAAAGTCATTTGGTCAAAAATGTTGGTTTTAGATACGGGAGCATCGAAATTTGTGGGTGGAGGCTTTGACGAATCGTCAACATCTTTTGACTTTGAGTGGTCATCGACATCTTTTGACTTTGGAGGGGGGTTGACTTCTTTTGACTTTGAAGGGTCATTTTCGCTTTGGGATTTTGCCGGAGTGTCTGTATCTTTGGGCTTTGTTGGGCTGTCTGTAGGGTTAGGAACATCGTTGGGCTTTGCAGGTGTGTCGTTGACGTTTTGGGCGTCTTTGGGCTTTGAAGGAGTGTCTGCGGTGTTATTGACGCCTTTGGGCTTTGCAGGGGTGTCTGCAGTGTTATTGGCGTCTTTAACGTTCAAAGTATTTTCGGGATCCTTAGGTTTTGAAGGACTGTTGACTGGGGAAGGTTGACTAATTTGGAGCTCACAATCTCCGTTTCCAGCATTTAGAATTATTTTGTTGCTTTTGTCTCCAGAGAATGTAATATTAATATTAACCTATAATATAAAATAGTGAATTAGTGATAAACAAGAGTTATGTTATTAAGCAATTTTCCTACATCAATGTTCATCTTCTTTTGCAGATATCACATATTAATGCTTTCAAAAATGAGAATCAAAAAGAAAGAAGATTCAACTTTCAAGATAGTTGCAAGTTATCATACCTTTTCAGTCGCATGAGCATGTAGCTCAAAAGTTTGCAAATAATTGTTCATAGATGTTCCAGATGTTATATTCACTTTCAAGTCTGCATCTTGTTTATTTTGCACAATAAGTGTTAGGTTAGTGGAGCCTGCAAATAAATTCAACTGAAAAGTTCAACGAGTGTAGATAATTATAAACTAAAAAAGAATGTAGTACATACGGAATTAGATGTGGCAGCATTGACCCATTATGAATGGGTCAATTCTGATCATAGTTGTTAATGGCGAATAGCGACAAACAGCGATAAGGTACTTATATGCTACATAGCGAATAGCGATAAATAGCGGGCGGCTATTTTATAAATAGCGATACACTAGAAAAAATTTTAAAAAAATCTTAGAAGAATTTACATGTATATTATATAAAAATACCCTTAGTATATATGCTATTTTACATGTATATTTAACAAAAACCTAAAATCCAGCTATTTTACAGCTATATTTAATTGCTATTTATATTAAAAAACAAAAAAATAAATTGTAGCTATTACGCTATCTATCGCTACAACCCTAATAGCGAGCTTAGACCTATACGCTACGTAGACGCTATAGCGATCGCTATGCTCGCTATTGACAACTATGATTCTGATTATGTTTTATGACTTTAACTATATTGGGTCAAAACTCAAATGATAAAGATTAGCCTAAAAAAGACGAGTCAAACTTGAATCGTCTGTTATAAGTTGCCCAAATGGTTTATCCAATCATATGTAATGCAATATTTATTTGATAACATAATAAATTTGAACAAGGAGTGTTTCGGGTAACCTGGACCAACCCATTTACATTGGACTAAATCGCTTTTTTTACAAACCAACACATCTAATAACAAGGTAAATGCAAGGGTGTTTCCAAGAAACATGTGTTAAAATTACAATATAAAAATAAAACGACTGTTAACAGTATAAATAGTTCAAATGAATAAAAAAAGGAGAGACTATTTTACCATTTTCATAATCTTGAACACACGCCATAATGGTTTTTCCCTGGTCATTGCAAATCATATTCCCCTTGCGACTCTCGTTGACAACTATTTTCGAACTTTTCCCCTCTTCATTTTTCCCTGCATCTAGTTTCTTATCACCGGAATCTGAGGAATTCTTAACCGGTTTATCCTTCGGTTTGGGTGCACCAACCGGAGTCAAATCCCCAGTCTTATCAGGAGGTGGTGGAGAAGATGACGGAGAACCCTAAAAACCAATTACAACATACCATCGATTAGAGTCACTTAAATAATGCATTGCTTAAACAGGTAAATCACTATTTTACTAGTTTTGTCTTCATGCTTATGTTTTATCAGAATGTTCAACATTCTGCATCAGATGCTATATACTAACTGTTAGATTTATTGACTACATACAACATTAAGTATAGTTGCAAGGTCACATATCTCACACTCTCACCCTAATTAGTGACCTAACTTGTAATTTTTTACATCATCATGTAACATACAATATATCCTCCTATATATAGACCTAACCAACTCTCATAACTAACTATCAACCGCTCGATATACATACACACTATATACACAATAACATACAACAATAAGTATAGTTGCAAGGTCACATATCTAACCTAATTAATGAACTAACTTCGAATATTCAAATCAAACGATTAACTAACTAATAACATATTCAATAACGATTCAGCATAACAACAACGAGTATAAACAGATCACGAACCTGATTTGCGTTAGAACTGGCGTTTAGATCTTGGATCGTAACTAATTTCCTCGAATTGAACGCATCAGACGGACCAAAAACGATGATTAATAAGACAAATAACACAATCACCGATCCATTTTTGTCCATTCCACCACAAACAAACAAAATCTTCGATCAACAAAACTTAATACATATACTAAAACCGTAGCTTTAACCTGTTGATATATGAGCAAACACGCCTCGTAATTTATCCAGTTTATGAAAACGTCTCATTCTCTTCGTAAAAAACCCTAAGCCCTCATCAGATACTGCAAATTCTCGATCAGAAGAGATGAGATTGATGTTAGGATTACAAAGTTCTCGACTGGTGATTGAAATAAACCTGATTTGAGTGTCAGAAATTGCAAATTCGTGGAGACTTAGGATTGAAACTTTGTTGAGATTTCAAATCGTGAAGAGGAATATTGGTAGCAGTGGTAGATGTGTTCTTGACGTTCGGTAAGAAGTCATTTATTAGTTGATTGGGCCGGTTTTATTCGTAAAAAAACCGGTTTGGGCTCCGGTTGCGAACCAACTTTAGGGTTGAAAATCCCAACCCACTCAAAAGGATTTGAATTGGGTTCAAAACATGTTAGACCCAAACCAGTTAGACACATAAAATACACAAACCTGTATCAAACTATCGGGTCAGGCTGGGCCCAAATCGATTTGGCCCAATCTGGTTTTTTGGGCTACTAAATCAGGCTCTGAACCGGTTCATCAGGGCCAAACTGACTTTTTGTACACTTTTGGGCCTTTTGACGAGATTGGGTTCAACATATGCTAGGTTGTTTTGTAAAATAAGTTGGTAAGAGGGTTAGAGGTGAACCTAGTTAACCGGACCCGGTTTGGGTGAACCTAGTTAGAACCTGACCCCGCCCGTAGGTTTGAAATCAAGTTGTAACTCTCTCCATTAAAATTGGTCAAAATTGGCCCGAACTAGTTAAACCCGATACTCTCCGATCAAACCAGGTTTTGACAATTGTTGACCAAACCTAACCCAGTTTCAAACCGAAAACAGCTTTGGCAAAACCCGATGTGTTTACCTATAGAAGGGCTATAATTTGATAAATTTCATTTTGGAGAATAAAAGAAATTAGAATTGGAATTAATTATCTTAAACTCTTTTCACTTAAAAGAATTTAATATTACCTCTAAATTGTGAAAGAATTTAATAGTGAGTTTAAATTTCTCACTTCAACAATTTTTAAACTGTTGTAGCCTTTGTCACTTTCATTTCCACCGCATCCATCACCATTGTTGCAAGCATCACCCCCCCCCCCCCTTTTTCATTTCCTATCACCGTTAACCATCCACCCCGTCGACCTCTACTTGATATTGATCATTATAATTCCATTGTAATCTATCTGTTTAGTTTCTTTTGTTAGAACTTAATTATATACATATTAGTTGCAACAACGTTTTAGACTAGCCTATAAGCATAGAAAAATAACTGGATATTACATTTAATAGATCTTCCCGTCCTTGTTTTCAACACAAAATGGCATATCCAAGTTAAGGAGAATGAATTGCAATTTTATGTAAGATTACGAAACAAAAAGCTTTTTTATATGGTTAAAATTTCTAATGTTATACAAGAGGGAAAAGACATCAACCAAACCAAATACCATCAAAACCATTTACCCTTACCTAAAAAAGTCAAGGGGCTGTAATTGAAATTGTAAACAAGTTTGAAAAGACATCATCCAAACCAAATACTATCAAAATCATGCAAACTTATCTAAAAAGTCTAAAGGGGTTGTAAATAAAATTGTAAACAAGTTTATAATAAAGTTGTAAATAGGTTACGAGTTGAATTATGTTTTATATCTTTTTTAATAAATGTTGTAATCCTTTTTTTTAAATGGGTTGACTGTTTAATTTTAGATAACCTAAACACTACATGTGTTTATAATGGGCAAAACAAGACAAACCAAAACATGATATGTTTATTTAACGGGTTGGGTATATGAATCTAAAACACGGCATGTCTATTAAACGGGTTATATTGATCAACACATACCTAAGTATTCCCGTCTAGTGCCAGGAGTTGTCTTCCCTAGACCACACCCAACCTTACGTCCTTAGCTATGTAAGCTGTTAGGAAAATTAGTTGGATTTTTTTATTTTGAAAACATAGAGAGATAGATGACAACTCTGCACTTCCTTCTATTTCACAAAACAAGAGACAACATTCTCTTGTTTGGTTCGCAAACACTTACCCTATCTCGTTTCATTCCCTGAGAGAAACATAGAAAACACTAGTGTTATCCCGAACTAGTGACTTCATCTCCAACAATAAACATACTGCTCCGACTATTGTATACTGGGTACAAACTACAAACATAAATAGTCGTGAATTATGTTACAAACAACTTTTCTTGTCACGTGGCCTTAGCCAAAGCTAATATTTCTAACATGTTCATTTTTTTTGCCACCACAGATATTGGTTTGATTCCTCTCAATGTATATTATATATTATATAGTTTGCTTTGTACAAACCGTTCCTTACAAATTTAATGAAATTCGAGTATTCTCTGATACAGCCCAAGTGAGCTCAACAGCCCAACTCACACAACACAGCCACATAGCTGATCCAGGAACAGTGGGCCGGCCCAACAGGAATGTCAACAAGCCTGCTCGTTATCGTGATTGAAAGAGTAGAGAACAAGTATTCAACTATCTTCCTCAAATTCTGCATGCATGTGTTTAATTAATTCACCCATCATCATCATTAACCACATGTTCCTTTCTTCTCCTTAATTTCTTTGAGGATAACCCACTTACGGGTCACTACATTCTCTCAACAAAAACAAGCACAAAAATTTCAAGGAGGTCAAAGATGAGGTTCATATATAGAAAAGCATGTATGAATGTTGATTGAGCATACATAATTGGATGGGTATGATGGTGTGCAATCCATATTAGGAAGCCACTTATCAATTATCATCAATGCAGGTTTACTTACAATTCTTTTTTTATAGTTATTTTACAGCATTCCAAATATAATATATATATATATATCGCACGCTAACATCATTATTAAGATGTACATACTCAGCCACTAGGACTAGATTAGTTATATGAATACTAAATGGTGCAAGTGTAAGATAAACCAAAGCTTTAATTTTTGGTGGCCATGATTTGCTTCATTTATAAGGAAGATGATGATGGTCTTGTGGACTTATATGTAACACAAGTGGGCTAAGTAATATTCGTTATCAAGTGCTAGTAGAGGTGTGATTTAGCTCAGAAGTGGTTGCAGCAGGTGGCATGACTCTGATTTGAATCCTAGGTTCCTTAGATTTGTGGTTGCCTTTGAGGAGGAGGATCTCCACATAAATACATATATATATATATATATATATATATATATAGCGGGAGGATCAAATGAGTAGAAATAATTAAATTAGAAAAATATCCTAGCCCTAGATTAACATGATCAATTGTTTAAATGAATGTGCCAAAGATGTAAACAAAACAATCTTTTCATGTGTTTTCTTAATTGAAAAAGGGTATTGTGGTAATGTTAGTGTAGGATTGCATTTATGTTAATTTGGTAGTTACATTTTGTTACTAATTTGGTGGTTGGATATTTTAACTAGTGTAAGAACATTTATGTTAATTGGGTGGTTATATTATGTTAATGTTAATGTAGGATTGCATTATGGTTCTGCATCACCCAAAAAAACAATGTTACTACACACCTCGTACATCAAATAGGATGATCCTACACACCTCTAGATGTTCCTACACAAACATATATTGTTCCTAAACACATTTTTTAGGCTTTTGTTACTACACAAACAATTAGAGAAAGTTGAATTATATGTGATTAATGTGTTTTATGATCCTACACACCCCATGGATGTTGCTACATAGACATATAATGTTCGTACAAACTTTTTAAGGTTTATGCTAGGGTTGTTCAAATCGCTCGTCGCACATCGTTCGCAATATGCTCGCTCGGTTTGGTTCGGTTTGCAAAAGAGCCAAGCATGAGCAAAGGTCCGCTTGGCTCGGTTCGACTCGAATTCATTTTTATTAATTTATTACATATATAATTATATATGTACACACAAATTACATGTATATTCATATTTTATACATACCGCTCTATTAGATTTGGACCACTATACTCAAATATACAATTATATTTATCTATACTAGCATAATCAAACCAATAAAAAATTTAACACCAAGTTTAAAACTAAAACTCTAGGTCGTGAAGCGATAATATTTGACATCTTTCTCTCATCAATCGTCAGTCGTCAATCGTCTCTCACTCTCAATGTACGCCGCAATGCCACAATTATTCTTCCTTGTATATTCATCACGTCACCTGCCTCAACCAAAGCCTCATCTTCGGACGATCCAACCTCAATCTTAATGTCATCCTTCGACAGTTGGACCTTAATCGGAAAACTACACGCTCGAATATGCTCGTTCGGATTTCGCTCGGTTGTAAACGAGCAAAGGTCCGCTTGATTCGGAGCGGCTTGTGAACAACCCTCATGTGACGATTTCGAAATCTTTCTTACTCCAACACTTTACTCCGACACTTTCAAACACCTTGCTCACTCAATTTTCGAGACGAAAATTCTTTCAACATGGGGATAATGTAACAACCCGAACAATCAGGTTAGTGTTCGCTTACGACATTTCGTTACGTGATATTTATCTACACGGCGGGTTTAATTTAAAAAAAGAAAAAAATAAAACACTCGTAACCCAACCCGCCTCCTTATGCTTGCGGCCCAACATCTATGCGGCCCAAGAACCTCCTAGGTCACCCCACTTCTTGTGGCCCAAGTAGCCAACTAGCCCACCCTTTTGTAATATATGTACGTACGGTGTATGTATGTGATAAAAAAAAATAAAACAAGACCCTAACCACCAAGAAACCTGCGACCACCACTGTCTTTTTCTTTCTTCTCTTCGCGGCTGCCGAAGACGAACAACAACCCAAGAACTCGATCTCTAGGCTGATCTCGACTTTATTAGGTATCCACACCTTATATTTTGTTATTAGTTATACTAGTTCATGCAAGTGTCGGTTCTAAACTGATTGTTATGTGGCTGCGATTAATTGTTATGCATGGCAAATTGATGTTATGTAAAGTGAAGAGATCATGTGTTTATTTTTATGTTTTGGTTGTTTACATGATCGATTAGGTTGCAGGGTTTCAATGGTGGGTTAAATCTTCCGTATAACGACGCATATTAATGTTTAAAATGATGGTATAGAGTTATATTGGCTGTGTAAATGTTTATATATTAGGTATTGGTGTTATGATGCTAGGTTGTGGTTTGGAAATCATAAATATAATCACGTATGATGATTTGGTGCGCATGAGTCGATGGGGGTGTTAGTTGTCTTGATGATCTTGTATTTACTAATAATCAGTGTTACATAATCTGATTTATGATAGAAACCTGCTGTGAATGATGGTTCTAAGTCGTTGGGGTTGTTAGATAATAGTTTGTGGGATTCGGGTAACAAAACAGGAAGCTGTTAAATAGTTACAGCCGACTTCAGTTAGCTGTAACTGGGTTATAATTTAATGAAAACTGGATTTTCTTGAGTCCACAAAATAGAGTTTCGAAATGCGCTTCTAATGGCACAGAAATCACAATTTTTGGACGTTGTTTGCTATTTTAAAAGAATTATTTCGTTGCAGTGGTCAAAGCTGCGTTTTTTTGCAGAGTTTGTACGATATGTTCTATGTCATAAAGTGGGGAATACTGGGAATTAAGTCATGAAATTTGTACAGTAGATGGTCCTAGGTGTCAGTGCAAATCTCCAATTGGAATTACGTCAATCGGATAACCGATGATGTTTAAATAAATTTTTCCGTGAGCTGCAGTCAGAAAGTGACAAATCTGATGATTGCTTAGTAAATGTCTTTTTTATAAATTATTGGTAAAGAATTAGGCCTTGAAATTTATGTACAAGATCAACCCTTCTGAGTGGTACGTTACATAAAAAGATCATAATTTTTACTGCTCTGTAGATAGGTTAAACAAGTCTCCTAAAACAGCCTATTTTCAGAATATCTGTTATGCATGAATCGTGAATGTATAAGAACCGAACTTGCTACTTCTAGTAACTGTGCTTATGTGGTAATTGTATAAATATCATAAATCATACCGCAGATAGGTTTTAAACCGTGTATGACACCCGGTGACAGGAGTGCTATGTGATTACTTGATTGCATGCTAATTGTTAGATACGTGTAGGACTTTTATGGTTTACTTAAACCACCACTAATACACCATGGTAACTATAATAGGGCGTGGTTGATCGTCCTTGATTGCTACACTTAATCTTAATCTTACCGAGCAATACGAAGGTGAGTTCACGGTCCCTAATTTAAATGTTTTGAAATCAGGGAAGGTAACACGAGCACATTATGGTAATGTAATGCCTATCCGTTATAATATTATAACGCTTATGTTTAATAGGACGTTGTTAGATTGTTATGGTCACAAAGTAACCTTATCACATAAAGTCCTTATAAACCTTGGACCATTAGTATTGGGATTAATAGCGAGGGAATTTTGAGTAGCACTACCAACTATCAGGACCAGAGATTGTCCTGGAGACCACGGAAAAGATTGTGCAAATACGTGATCGTCTCAAAGCTGCCAGGGATAGGCAGAAGAGCTATGCTGACAAGAGGCGTAAACCTCTTAAGCTCCAAATAGGGGACAGAGTCATGTTAAAAGTATCACCCTGGAAAGATGTGATGCATTTTGGAAAGAAGGGCAAGTTGAGCCCAAGATATATAGGACCATTCGAGATAGTCGAATGTGTCGGCATTGTAGCTTATAAGCTCAGATTGCCAGAGGAGCTAAGTGGAATCCATGATGTGTTCCACATCAGTAATCTTAAGAAATGTCTAGCTGATGAGTCGCTAGCAATATCACATAAGGATGTGCAAATTGATGAAAACCTGAGGTTCGTTGAGAAACCAATTTCGATCAAGGATCGACAGGTTAAGAAGATCCGAAGGAAAATGAAACCTATAGTAAAGGTTAAATGGGACACTTTTAGAGGTCTCGAGTATACATGGGAGGTTGAGTCCACTATGCGACAAAAGTACCCCCATCTTTTTGAATAAAATCTCGAGGTCGAGATTTCTTTTAAGGGGGTGAGGATGTAACACCCTGTAAAATCGTGTCCAATAGTATATTGACACGTGTTATATTTTAAATATAGTTTATTAATGACCAATAAGGACTAAAGGCGTCAACATGCTCAAACTGAGCCTCTGAGTAACGGTCCGATGTCAACATGCATAAATAACAGCCTCCGAGTGACTGATATGTCAACATGCTTAAATCATTAGCATCTGAGTGACTGATATGTCAACATGCTTAAAACTTGGCATCTGAGTGACTGATATGTCACATGCCCAGCCTCTGAGTGACATCGGAGTTAACATGCTTATAATAAGCCTCTGAGTGATCCTTTACGAAGTCCTAACTTCCATACGTGCCATTTGTTGGATGAGAGGGTTCAATATTGTAAATATGTGAAAGTTGGATAATGGAGGGATTAGAAGTGTCAACATGTTAACTTATACCTCTGAGTGACCTTTTAACGAACCGAGAGCTCGACAATGTCCGGGCATAATCCCGGGTATGCCAAGTATTGGCTAATAAAGGGCTAAAAATTCCAAAAAGGTGTTTTAAAGGTTTTCAAAAGCTTTAATAAGTTAAAGGGTTAAAGTGTCAAACTTTGAAACTGGCGAAGGGCAGTCGCGGGCCGCGAGAGACCTGGCCTGGGTCTCTCGCGGGGCGCGAGAACAGGTCTGCTGCAGAAAGTTTTGTTTGGCAACCAAGCAAAGCTCCAAAACCATTTAATTCGAAACCATGGACTTGTAATCAGCTCTGCCACGTTTTGGGACACTTGGTAAGCTCCCTCTTACACCCCTAAACACCTGGTATCACCTCCTTTGAGTTCTCCAACTATAAATAGGTGATCAAGTTCACCATTTGAACTTGCACCTGTCTTATTCATACTCTTCTCCCTCCTCTGGAAGTCCTAGCTAAAAGGAGCATCCAACATAGTTCTT
Source organism: Scalesia atractyloides (assembly GCA_947069175.1). Classification (NCBI taxonomy): domain Eukaryota; kingdom Viridiplantae; phylum Streptophyta; class Magnoliopsida; order Asterales; family Asteraceae; genus Scalesia; species Scalesia atractyloides. Next base: position 12,120,837 of record CAMTDV010000026.1, on the reverse strand, counting down.
TTGCACCCTAGGAATCACTGGTAAGTGTTCCTTCCTTGTGCATTTTCGTTTATAGGCTTTATAGCCAAAAGTCAAGCGTTTTACGGAAAACGCTTTGACTTTAGGTTAAGACCATTATGGTCTAGCCATTATTCGTAACGAACATGACTAAGTGATCGTAATAAGGTAGGTGTTAGTCCTTATAAAGGGCACCTCCTGAAGATCACGTTTGCTAGACCGATTGACGGGTCAAAGTTATGTTATTAAAAAGTCAAACATGCCATTTTTCGGAAAAATCATAAATTGATCTTATATATGTTATGAAACCTGTTTTGACACTTAAACAAGTTGGTAATAATTATTAGAATATGTAAGAACATGTTTGTCTCGTCAATTTCAGTTCTAGGGTCGGTTCGCAACCGAAAGTCGCGAAGTTTGACTTCTGCTTTGACTTTAGATTCTGACCCGATTTAGATTATTTACCTACTGATCTAAATTTTGATTATGATCGTAATATAATGTAGCATAACCCTCTGAGGTTATATTACATGATCATAATCAGAATCTAAGTTTATGCGCAAGTTTCATAATTATGCCATCTTTGACCAAAATGCCCTTTTTACATAAGTCAAGGTATTAATGATAATGAACTTAAGAATAAGTTTCCTATTGATGTAATATTATAATTAAGATTATTTGGGATGTTAAACCAAATTATAAACTGAGTTTACAAGCAGGTCCTTGAATTATGCGATAAATGACGATTTAGCCCTTGTGGCTCATAAAATGGCTTTAATCAAATCTTTTCAAGGTAAATCCTTTACCTACTGATATGTTATACTAAATAACATATCTAAGACATTTTAATATAACCTTAACATCAGTTTTTATAAAACATCGCATAAAACGTCATTTTACGACATAAGCGTCGTTTCGACACATAGTATTGTTTTAAACCATGTTATTTGACCGAGACTTGTTACCTACTGATTTTAAAACTTATTTTAAATATTTTTACAGTAGGTACATGTTATAAACTTAGAATCCCAAATAATTTATAAACCTTGTGTAAAATGACCAAAATGCCCATTCGGTGAATAGTTTGATCATCAAAGATAAATTACACATAAGGTTAATATCCTACTGATATTATATCATAAATAAATTATTTTTCCAGAACACTTATCGTTATAACATTAAATTATATTCAAGTTCCTTTTATACGGTATGAATTTACCGAAACGCCCTTATGAGGGATAGTTTCGTTTTAAAACCTTAACGGGCATATAAGTTGATATCCTACTGATATTACAACTTAATTAAAGTATAAAGGCATATAGAACTTGTCCATAACTTATCCGGTTACCCGATATCGCTTATATGCATACGGTTAAGTATATGTAACCAGTTTACGAAAATTTAACCGAAACGGGTTTAACCGTTTAATCTCAAAATCCAGAATTTTACAGTTTATCCATATTATACAAGTCAACGTACTTGTTGGGATTAAACTACATTCTATCAAATCATCGTTTAATCTAGCGTTATACGTTTTGATCAAGTACGCTAGTCAGTCTAAGTCTATGACTTAAATAAGACCGTTAGTATTTAATTGGTTAGCTTATGCCATAATCCGGACTAGAGACATTCCGGTAAATGCTATCTGCACTTAGCTCATTTTGAATACGGCTGGGTTATAATCTTGCTTTTTAAAAGAAGACTAGCTCAGGTAAATACTCTCGACTTATTTCCCCTATACGGGCTTGGGTTACGGTAAATTATTACCGCTTGGTCAGAAATGGGATCAATCGAATGCCGGATTGTGGCTAGTAAATCCGCATATTTCGTTTTAATTAGTTTTGTTTGATAACTTAAACATCGGGGGTTAAATTACCGTGTCCTGGATATCCTCGGCTCATTACATTAGTTAATAGCCACGACCTTAGCGCGGGGTGTAGGCATACACCTGACAGATGCTCAAATGCAAATTACCCAAGATGTTGGGGATAACTCCTTCATGAGTTCTAAGTGGTGTGTATTTAATCATGTCTCAGTCTCTGTACTGGGCCCTGTATGTATGGACAAACATGTGAAGCTGTTAACAAGGTTGCAACGTCAACTTTCCCAAGTTATAAAATGATTTTGTGTTGATACGCACTTAAAACAATTTTTGAAATGTTTTCAAAATGAGTTAGTTGGGTGTATTTACCAGCGAAAGCTGACGTATTTTCAAAAGGCTGAGCTTGCAGGTACAATACGAAAATAGGCTGGAAGTGCTCGGTAGTGATAAAGGATCTTGCAAATCCTAGATCTGCCCTAAAGTCTATTTTATATTCTTTCCATGTACATTTATTGATCCGCCTGTGGATCTTCTATTACAAGCCTGTATATTATTTTATTTCGAACATTTGGTTTGTAATAGTAATTTTACTCCAAGACTTCCGTTGTGCCGTGTTTAATTGACAATGATGTTATCAACTAACGTCACAATACTCCCCACCCGGGCCCACCGGTGTATGGATTTGGGTTGGAAATCCGGGGTGTGACAGAAACCGACGCCTAAACTGTGCATCGTCGTACAATGGATTTTCACAAAAATAATCATGCATTAAACGTTCATGAGCATCTAATTGATCTCGCTCAATGAATTTTCACAAAAATAGTCGTGCATTAAACGTTCATCGGCTTTTTCTCGTAAATACTAAATAACCTCCTTAGTCATTGCGATAAGCATATCGTCAATCAACCCATCGGATGAAGAGCTGGACGAATCGGATGAAAAGTGGGATGACATTTTTTTTATAAAAATGATTAGAGAGAGTTGTATGTTTTAGTGAGTTAGGTTGTGATTGGGGTGTGTAAAATATATGTATATATATAATAAAGTTTTTAGTTTTTTTTTAATTCAACTGTTGATGAACAGCCTTATTTGACCAAAACCTCAAAAACGGTAATTGACGCCCGCTAAGTAGGGGTCTTCATGGTCCGCTTTGGACGGTTTTTATATCAAACCGTGAGCCAAACCGTTAACAACGGTTTTTAATTATCAAAAACCGAAACCGAACCATTGTAAACTAAAACCGAGACAAACCGAATCGTTGCTAACGGTTTGGTTCCAGTTTAATTTCACGGTTTGAGCTTTCGTAATTAAGATTTGAAACTAAAATTGAAATCATTAAATTGAGGCGTATTATTGTAACTGAAACTAGAATCGAAAGCCAAATAGGAAAAAGATTCTTTTGATTTTGTACTAATTCCAAAATGTAGTGTGCTTTAGGAAATATCAGTGTATATATTTTCATACTACACCCAACAAAAATATGATGTCTCTTTAGTTTTAGCCTGTTCCTTACTAAATTAGTCACTGCCTTGATCTAACTAGGTAAATGGGGTCACAATTTATAAACCACAAATGACCATTGAGAACTGATATTGCGCTTAGCCCCCTTTAGGTTTAATTAAAGTTAAGCTAGTTATAATTTTGATTAAGGATAATATAAAAAATAAATATATAAAACTAAATATATAAAAATTTAATATAAGAATACCTAATGGTCCGGTCTTGTTTTATACGGCCGGTTTTTAGAATAAACCGTGAATCAGACCGTTCGTTATGGTTTGAAAATTTAGAAACAGACCGACCGAAAATTAAGAAGAAAAACCGACCGTAAAACCAAACCGTAGACTGGTTTGGATGGTTTCACAGTTCCAAACCGTATCGTAAACACCCCTACCGCTAAGAGCTTGGGGAAGAGAACAATGGACCCCCCAGGCGCCTAAGAATTGAAGGCGGGGCGCTATAGGGCTCCAAAATAGATGATTTTGTAGGGGATGTTGAGCCACACCATGTGGTCTTAGCTATGTTATTAAAAAGGTTCCCTAAAGGATAGTCATCCGTAACATAGTTATGTTTTTATTATATTTTGTCATGTTGTATGAACTAATCTATGAATGATATACTAAAATATTTTATACTATATGATAAAAGAAAACTATAAGGGACACATGTTATTCAATGGAATTATCTATTTTTATGTGTTCCCGTCTCTCCCGTCTCTCTCACCTTCTTAATTATATATTGTATGAAAAATGCGACAAAATCTTGAATAACGGAAGTATGAAGGTGATTTGAATATGTGAACATTGAAATATGTATGATGAATGTGTATGTAATTATGTATGTTTGACTGTAAGTATAATTCATTATGTATCACAAAATATAATATTGGAAGTGTTTGCATGCATTTGTGTATGTATAAATACAGAACAAATAAACATCATGAGTTTGCATGTAACCACATAAACAATTAAAATCTAATCAACTATAGTATAGGCTCTAAGGGTCTAATAACCTATCCTATATCCCTATAGTCAAAAGCTCTGATACCAATCTGTCACACCCCGACCCGCAGCGGAAATAGGTGATCGGGGCATGATTGAGTTTTCATCAAAGCTCATGACATTTTTATAATGTTTCATATTTATTATTACAATTTTAAATAAGATCATACAATCAAATCATACAAGTACAACATGTTCTATACATCTTTCTAGACTTCATTATTTTTCTTCTAAGGCACTTTCCTATGTGTTCCTTGCTTCATCCTGTCCACCTGTATCATGTGAAAAAATAGTTTTTGGGTCAACAAAAAGTTGGCGAGTGAATCCTATGAAAACATTTAAACGTGTTTATTGTATTGATTATAAAATAAAGTGCATAACCACATATGAGTAAATGTAGATGTAAATTTATTCACAAAACACATAATATTAAATATTGCACACACATACAACAATTGATTGTTTTGAGGCACGCGTTGTTCAACTCGTCTCCCACGAGGAACTGATGGGCCTAATGAATGAGTTTTGAGCCACGCGTTGTTCAACGAACTGATGGGCCTAATGAATGAGTTTTGAGGCACGCGTTGTTCAACTCGTCTCCCACGAGGAACTTATGGGCCTAATAAATAATTTGCATACAACTTGACAATATGTAATACATAACAACAAACAATATTTACATTCTAAGTTTAGATCATATAATGGTATAGCACGAGTTTGAATAAGCGAATTAATTTAAGCGACACATGATACACCCCAAAACATGAATAAAAAGGGGAATTTGTAAGAATTCACTCACAGTGGGTGCGTTTCTTGGATTGATGATGAATGCGCACGAATTCGGATTTAATCGGCAAGGGAACTAACCTAAATAATAACATAATAGTTCGATAAATAAATAAACTTTTATTTGAGATTAATATTTTTAATTAGTGTTCTTAATGGGATTGTTAGGTTTATTTTTGTGAGTTCAAGGAAATTTTCTAACTTTAAAAATATTATTTTTAAGTATTTTTAATTGATTTTTAAATAAAATAAATAAATAAAAGAAAATAAAATTTTTTGACTTTTTGACAAGTTGACCGTTGACCAGTTGACCGGTCGGACCGTGTTTATTATATGCGCTGAGTGAGGTTCGAACTCGTGACCTCTCGTATACGTGCACGCAGATCTACCAACTGAGCTACGTGTCTAACCCGAAATATTTCTGTTTTTAATTATATTTATATACTACTTAGATTATTCAGAATTTTATTTAATTAAAAAGGTTTTTAAACTAGTCGAACCGGTGCGCATGGTGTGTTTCGAACCCGTGACCTGTGGTTTAACTTTGCACACAGTCCACCGCTGGACTGTGTGTCTAACTTGGTTAAAATACTTGTTTTTATTAATCTTATATACTAACTGAAAGGTGTTCTGGGGCCTTTTAAAAAAATTGGGATTTATCGCAGGAACCGTCTAAGTGTACGAATCGAACTCGGTATCAATAGCATGAAATGCACACAGTCCACCGCTGGACTGTGTGTCTAACTCGTTTAAAACACCGATTTTAATTATATTCATAGACTGATCAGACTTCATCTTCTTCATTCGAATAAACAGACCGTTAATCCGATTGTTTCGATTCATTAATCAATTCCTTTATTAAATTGTAAATAACACATGAGATTAATAAAAATGAAAGGGATTAGGTGAAAGATATACCGAACAGGGATTCCCTGTTTCTCCGGCGAGATTCCAACGATAGCAGATTATTCCGGCGACGTGTAACTTGCGACAGAGGATCTTCAGGAAATTTGAGGTGAGTGTGGGTGACTTCTGTCCGAGCTCTAGATGTCCTATTTATAAGGTAAGGCAACAGTGGGATAGATTCTTCGGTTTTCCGGCAAGTATCTGAGAATTCCGGCGAACACAGATAAATTCCGGCGACTTGCGGCGACTGCTTCAGAGTGTTTTAGCGAGAGTTTAAGAGAGAGTTTGAGAGATTGAACAGGTTGGATTGAGGAGTTTAGCCCTGTATTTATAGGTGATGTGATCCAACACGATTTCCGGTTTTCCGGTGATATTTTCTGGTGACTACCAAGCAATTCCGGCAGTAGAGTGTTCGAACATAAAGCTCGAGATGTTTCAGTATTTGCAGATCGAATAATTTGTAATCGGTTTCATCTTTTAATGTTTTCGGTTTCATTCATTTTTTTCTTTAATGTTTTCGGTTTCAAAATACTGATTTTCTTTGATTCAGGGTATAATTGATAACTGAAATCGAATTAAAACATGATTCAGTAACTGATGATTGTATGCGCGTTCTACTTTTCTTTTGAAATCGTAACTGCTGAATCTTTGGGCGGCTTTCTTTTTTAGACCTCCCTTAATTGAAATGCGTATACATATATTAATGGATCTAAAATAAATCGAATGAGGCTTGGCAGCCGAACGGTTTATGTGTGTGTGATGGAGGCGGGTGACCCGGGTTCGAAACCCGGCGTCTCCTTATATTTTTTTTATTCATTATTTATTAAAAATTTTCAATTATAGATTTTAAGTTCTAAAATGTTTATTAATTATGTATCGTTTAAAATTAAAATAAACAATATATACGCAATGAATTTTAAACTGATTATTCGGTTTAATAAACGAAGCGGGTTTGGATAACCCGGTTTTTTACGGATGTTACATTTACTTTGAAACGGATAAAGTGCTATTTTATTCTTATAAATTTTCAAAGATATATAAAATAATCTATTAACTTCACTTAAAATTATCTCCAGAAATATAAATAAAATATTAATATATTCGACTTTTCATTATTCTCCATCGGCTTTTTAATTCCTTTCGTATTTTTATGTGTTCTTTTAGCTAAGAAACATTTATATGATCATGCATCTCTTTATTTATTCAATCCATGCAATGCACGTGTTTTTAAAGATGTAGTTTTTTAATACTTAGTATATAAAATTATATTTATTTAGCACATGTAATACATGGGGTTATAACATTTCCAATTTATCAATTGTTAATTCAAAATTTATAAGTTTTTCTATCTATATTCAGAAAAATATTTAAATTTAATAATATGAATTTATAAGAACATATGTATTTTTTTTTAAATTTCATATTACTTATACTAAGTTTGAACCCCGTGTATCACACGGGCTACATAAATATAATTTTATTTATGATTATATAAATGTTTATCCTTATCTAATAATTTTTTAATATTATTTATAGAAAAAAATATTTATTCTTATCTGATTTTTGTTTAGAATTATTATTATATTATTATTATTATTTAATATGAGAGATAAATAAGTTAAGAAAACACCAGAATTCTTATCTGATTTTTGTTTAAAATTACTATTATTATTATTATTATTATTATTATTATTATTATTTAATATGAGAGATAATTATTTTTTAAATAAACTCAATTAAAAACACACCTCCGATCAAAACGGGCAAAAGGCCAAACAAAAACAGAACCCCTGACCCAAACGGGCAAAGGGCAAACACTTACAACATATACATGTGAATTTACACAACTCCTTCCAACTAATATTATTACATGAAGATCTATTTTTAACCCAAGCAAAACCTCTCGATTTTATCTCTAACAAAATTTCTGTGGGCTTCTCCTGATCTGATTGAATGCCAACTCGTTCCTAGCTTTCTAGATGCACCAACAAGCAATATTATTAGACCAAGAATAATCTTTTTCACTTTCTTTTCCACGTGCAGACCATTTTGGATATCCATTAAATCTTTAAAATCGAAGGCAAATATCTGGGGGATGTTACACTAAGCACTGATAGCCGCCCACACCCCAAATGGCCACCGAACATGCAGTGAATAAGTGCTCCACTATTTCCTCATACTCGTCACAGAAAGGGCACATGACCAAATTAATATCCGCATTCCTTCTTTTCAAGTTAACCCTAGTAGCAAGTCTATCCAAGTTTCCTTTCAAACCATAATATTACATTTGAGCGGCACCATTTAACCCATGGAAGTTGGGGAGATTGCTATTTCCTCTTTACATAATTAGACCCTTTTTCACATATTTCACCGAGAAACCTTCCTGATTTTCCACATTCCAAAACCATGAATCCTTATTGGAGGACAGACTCACCGTATTGATAACGTCTTTACATTTCTGCAATTCCTTAAGCTCAATAACCGACACGGGTTGTCTAACCCAATTCCAAGAAATTCCACCATTTCCTTGGTCCGCAATTATTCTGTCTGCAATCCTGCATGTTTTAAAAGCCTCCAAAACAAACATATATGACCATCTTTCCACAAAGGGGAGATCGCCCACCCATGTGTCTAACCAAAAACGAATATCAACCCCATTCCCAACTTTACCCAAAATCATCTGACTTAAACCCTTCCCATTAAGCTTAATTTTGGATATCAATTTCACGATGTTTGTCCAACAACCTACATTAGCATTAATCGGCATAAAACTTCTTTGGTTGTTTTTACTGTGGTAGGCTTCCACCACTTTCCTCGATAGATTTTGATTTTCGACCTTATATCTCCAACCCCATTTGTAAAGAAGAGCCTCATTAACTTCTTTGACTCTACTAATACCCAACCCCCCTCCCCTATTTTTCTTGGGCCAAGTAACCCAATCCCAAGCCACCTAGTTCATTTTGTTACTGTCGTTAGATCCCGTCCAAAGGAACTTTCTCATCTTAGCCTTAAGAATTTTAATTATACCCACTGGGACCTTATATAAAGAAAAGTAATAAATAGGTAAACTGTAGTTCCACTTGGAGGATCAAGATTAACCTACTTCCCCGTTTATACAACACACATACGAGTGCGGAATCCTCGTAAGTATGCAAACCAAAGCAAAGTAAGAACACAGGATAACCAAAGATTCAATATCTTGATTAACAGAAGAAAACTAGTACAAACATATACAAAAAATAAGCAATACAGACTCATGCAACACACTCTGTGCTCTTGTGTCTCTCTCTCTAGTATAGCTCTAGTATGTGACTAACTTGTCTAGCTCGTCTCTCTCTAGAAGGTCACCCTATCTGAGAAGTGCATGTCTGCTTATATAGATAGTGTCCATACTCAGCAACTGTACGAAGTGTGTTGCTGGTCATACGAAACACAAAAAGACACGAAGAACATTCTCCAAAGATACTCGTACGAACATGCTGGTTCGTACCAGCATCAAGTAGCTCGTACGAAACAAGCATGATGCTTGTTTAGATGAACTCATTCATACGAATGGTAGGTGGCTCGTACGAGCAATATGTTGCTCGTACAAAGCATTCCCACTCGCACATAGAAGTCTTCTGTCACACCCCGACCCGCAACGGAAAAAGGTGATCGGGGCATGATTGGGTTTTCATCAAAGCTCATGACATTTATTATAATGTTTCATATTTATTATTACAATTTTAAAGAAGATCATACAATCAAATCATACAAGTACAACATGTTCTATACATGTTTCTAGTCTTCATTATTTTTCTTCTAAGGCAATTTCCTATGTGTTCCTTGCTTTATCCTGTTCACCTGTATCATGTGTAAAAATGGTTTTTGGATCAACAAAAAGTTGGCGAGTGAATCCTATGAAAATATTTAAACGTGTTTATTGTATTGATTATAAAATAAAGTGCATAACCACATATGAGTAAATGTAGATGTAAATTTATTCACAAAACACATAATATTAAATATTGCACACACATACAACAATTGATTGTTTTGAGGCACGCGTTGTTCAACTCGTCTCCCACGAGGAACTGATGGGCCTAATGAATGAGTTTTGAGGCATGCGTTGTTCAACGAACTGATGGGCCTAATGAATGAGTTTTGAGGCACGCGTTGTTCAACTCGTCTCCCACGAGGAACTGTTGGGCCTAATAAATAATTTGCATACAACTTGACAATATGTAATACATAATAACAAACAATATTTACATTCTAAGTTTAGATCATATAATGGTATAGCACGAGTTTGAATAAGCGAATTAATTTAAGTGACACATGATACACCCCAAAACATGAATAAAAAGGGGAATTTGTAAGAATTCACTCACAGTGGTTGCGTTTCTTGGATTGATGATGAACGCGCACGAATATGGATGTAACCACGAGAGAAACTAACATAAATAATAACATAATGGGTCGGTAAATAAATGGATTTTATTTGAGATTAATATTTTTTAACTAGCGTTCTTATTGGGATTGTTAGGTTTATTTTTGTGAGTTTAAGGAAATTTTCTAACTTCAAAAATATTATTTTTAAGTATTTTTAAATAATTTTCTGATTAAATAAATAAATGAAAAAAAATGTTGACCGTTGACTTTGACTGTTTGACCGGTCGGACCGTGTTTATTATATGCGCTGAGTGAGGTTCGAACTCGTGACCTCTCGTATACGTGCATGCAGCTCTACCAACTGAGCTACGTGTCTAACCCGAAATATTTCTGTTTTTAATTATATATATATATACAAATTAGATTAATTCATTTCTGTCCTTATTTAAAAACTTGATAATTGCCAGAACCGGTGCGGGAGCCTGGACTCGAACCCACGACGTGCTTAATGTTTTTGCACACAGTCCACCACTGGACTGTGTGTCTAACCTGGTTATTATTCCGGTTTTTATTATACTTATACACTTATTACATGTTTCAGGATTTGGCTTTTATATAAAAAGGGTATATTATTTCAGTGGATCGGAACACAAACAGAACTCGAACCCGGGACGTGTGCTTTATAATGGCACACAGTCCACCGCTGGACTGTGTGTCTAACCTGGTTAAAACATCATGTTTAAATATACTTATTTTCTAGGCAAAACTTCATCTTCTTCCTAAACATTACCCAGAAACCAAAAATCCGACTGTTATCTTTATCTAATCGATTCTGATTACTAGTTTACGAATTAACGGAATTAAATATGAATGTAAAAAGGTTTTAAAGGTTCATACCCTCTGGAACAGCACTTTGACGATTCCAGTGACCAACTCCGGCGAGTTCCAATTTTTCCGGCGAAGCTTGACTTGCGACAGAGGCTTTACAGGGAGTTGAGGTGAGTGTGGGTGACTCCTGTCGAAGCTCTAACAGTCCTATTTTTAGAGTAAGGCAACAGTGATGAAATGGGTTCGGTTTTCCGGCGACTTGCAGAGAATTCCGGCGAGTTGCAGAAAATTTCCGGCGAAGTGTTCTTGCTGAATAGGGACTTGTAGAGAGTTTAGCGAGTGTGTTGAGAGTTGATTCGAGTGAATAAGCGAGTTGGGTTTTCCTGACTGAATGTATTCATAGGATTCCAAAACCACAACTTGTCTTAAAATTAAAATCGGTAACTGCACCAATGATTCAGCATAACGGTTTTGCGAGTTAAGGCTTTCAATTGTAATTTCGGTTAAAGATTGACTGTTGAAATCGCTCAAAACGTATACGTTTGAATCAGAGCGGTTACTCACTTGAATCTCGCAGATGACTCGTTTGGCACGAATATTTATATTTATTGATTTCAATTATTTCACAAAGAGTGCAGGTAGCCTGGTGGTGCGTTGTGTGTTTGTTTGAGCGGGAGACCCGGGTTCGAAACCCGGCGTCTCTATTTAATTTTTATCTCTTTATTTATGATAAATTATTAATTATAGTTTTTAAATTCTAATATATTTGTTAATTATGTTTTGTTTAAAATTAAAATAATCAATATATACGCGACGAAAATTTTGACTGACTATTCGGTTAATAAACGAAGCGGGTTTTGGAAACCCGGTTTTTGACGGATGTTACAGTATCCCCTACTTTTAGAAATTTCGTCCCGAAATTTAAGTAGTGGCATGTTTGACTCGAAAGGAGGGTGGTTTTGACAATTACATACTTAGAAGGGGGTAAGAGTTTAAATTTTATTTGAGGCGGTAACGTTCCTAGTAAGGGTTGAATACTCTGCTACAGGAATCGCTTTTTGATGCCTAAGATAATGAATATTGATAAACAGAGTTGATTGACTAGGTATGATTTCATGCACAAGAGTTTTGATACGTTTGGAAAGATAAGGTTATATCCTAAAACAAGACTTCTACTACTAAAACCTACATGGAACCTCTCATAACCGCCTGACAATGTCTCTGATCCTTTGACAAGAATACTTATATATAGGAAGTACCAGCGGCGTATCCACTATATTCTTGTCAAATTTTCATTGGCTTTATCAGTAAATTATGATTAGTTCTATGTGACTCTAAACACAACAACCAAAACTTGAGTCTTAATTCTGAAAGTATACATGTTTGAATGATGACAGTACCTCTCTCGTTTGTTATGATGAAGAGGTTAGTCTATGTAGAAGTGAGACACAGCCCAACTTCTTTGAATGATGAGATTGAAATACGTTGAGATGTATGATGATATGAATGCTAAATCAGTGAATATAAAACAAACTTCAACCATGACATTACTAAATCCTACATGGAACTTCTCATAACCGCATGATAATGCCTCTGATCCTTTGGCAAGAATACTTATATATAGGAAGTACCAGCGGCGTATCCACCATATTCTTGTCAAATTTTCATTGGTTTTATCAGTAAGTTATGATTAGTTCTATGTGACTCTAAAACATAAACAGGCACAATTACCAAAACTTGAGTTTCAAATCTGTAGGTATACATGATTGAATGATAATAGTACCTCTCTCGTTTGTTATGAAGAAGGGGTTAGTCTAGGTAAAGTGAGACACAACCCAACTTCTTTAAATGATGAGATTGAGATACGTCGAGATGTATGATGATATGAATGTTAAATCAATGAGTATAAAACAAAACTGAAATATTAATTCGCATTGAGATTCTTGGATAAATTTCCAATGTATAATTGAGATACGTGAAGAATGAGATAACATAAAGAAAACATAAAAATTAAGCGGTTGGAGTTGAGTCTTGATTCTTGGTGAGGGAAGCTAGTTGAGTGATTCGTTTGGGCCGTTATTATCTTCAACAGGATTTGCGTTGATGTTGTAAACTCTTCCTCTTGCTGGCGGTGGAGCTGGGTTTGCTTGATTTGCTTGGTTAACTGGGTTTGCTTGAGCTTGGGCGTTAATGATGTTAACCAATCGAGGGCACGTGTTTCTGAAATGGGTAGGGTCGCCACAATTGAAACAAGCTCGGACATATGGGAGCATGGGGTATTGGGGTTGTTGATATGTTTGGATCATGTTTTGAGTAGGGGGTGAGGTTTGGTTTTGAGAGGTGCGGCAAACCTTGCTCAAGTGTCCATAGCGTCCACAATTCGCACATAATCGACAAGGTAAGGTAAATGGATGGTGATAAAAACAGGTGTTGCATTGAGAGGTGAGGTCCAAAGTAAGGTTTCTTATTTGGGTAAGTTGAGTTGGGTGCTACTTGAGTGATTGAGATAGCTTGGAGGGGTATGGCTTGTGAAGTTGGTTGATTGTGTTGGGTGACAGCGAATATTTGCGCATCTCGTTTTCTCTTAGAAATGGGTTGAGAAGGGGATTCGGTTTGGGTGGAGTTTGAGGTTTCAGTTGATGCTTTATCCTTCTTCTTCTCTTCCTTGAAGTCCTTATTTCGTATGCGGTTCTCGGTGAGCTCTGTAGCTAACTCCATGCTGCTTCCAAAGTTGCAGGTGTGGTACTTATTACAGAGTCTTGAATTTTTGAAGGAAGACCTCGACTGTAGTGCTCGATCAAACGGTAGAGGGGAGTGAACAAGTTGGGGACCATTTGATTTAACTCAAGGAATCTCTTGTTGTATGTGGTGTGGTCGCCTTCTTTTTGTTTCAAAGAATAGAACTCATCCTCTAATTTCTTGATTTCACTTCTTGGACAGAAACGTCTTGTCATGATCTCTTTCAGCTCTTCCCAAGTCAAGGTCATAGCATCTTCAACACCTCGTTTGGCCTTCTCTGTATTCCACCATGTAAGTGCTATTCCAAGTAAACGACCGGTAGCATATCGCACTTTGCGATCATCGGGGCAATCGCAATTTAGAAAAGTGTTTTCCATTTCTTCAAACCAATGGAGGAGAGCGGTGACACCTTCAATCCCTTCGTATTTTGGAGGGTCGCAGGATTTGAAATGCTTGAAGGTGCATTTAGTGGTATTTGGGGGAGGGTTGATAAAATTTTGATCTTCTTGATTGATTGGGTTGACAGGATTAGCGGTAAGGGCTTGTTGAACTTGAACTACAATGTTGGGTATTATGGCAACCATTTGTTGAGCGATTTGGGCAGCCATGCGCTCGCGGGCTTTTCCTGATCTCATCTTCCTACGAGCGAGACTAGAAGACATCTACAAGGAATACGTATCAAGAGTATGAGTTGGACGTTTTAGGGGTCATGTGTCGTATTTAGGAATGAACATTCATAAAATAAATAGAATAATAAATCTACTACATCCATAGGATGTCTTGGGCTTTGCTCGTAATTGGGCCTTGCATGCCGCCATACTTCACCTTCGTAATCATGTGGGCCCCCATGATTACCGGGTTTTTCATATGGTTCGCATGTGTTAGCCTGGTTACGTACACTAAAAACCCGGAGAAAATCGAGAAATATGTATGTAACGTATGATATTCGGAATGTATCCAGGTGTGGACACGGTGACACCTCAAAGTGGGGTTAGTTCGAACGACGTTTGGTGTGGCATGCTTTGGCCTAATAGGTCCTTCGTACTCTCATCGTTGGTCCCCAGGTAGGCAAACTGGTCCGTTATATTGGATATATACGAATGCCAACCTAGACAGGACGTTCCGACTACCGGTACTTGTACCCTTACAGTTACTACATGCCCGTCGCAGAACTCACTTTGATGAGATTGAAAAATGAAAAATGCGACAAAATCTTGAATAACGGAAGTATGAAGATGATTTTGAATATGTGAACATTGAAATATGTATGATGAATGTATATGTTAAGCATATATGTTTGACTGTAAGTATAATTCATTATGTATCACAAAATATAATAGTGGAAGTGTTTGCATGTATTTGAGTGTGTAATAAATATGAAATAAATAAACATCATGAGTTTGTATGTAACCACATAAACAATTAAAATCTAATGAACTATAGTATAGGCTCTAAGGGTCTAATAACCTATCCTATATCCCTATAGTCAAAATCTCTGATACCAATCTGTCACACCCCGACCCGCAGCGGAAAAAGGTGATCGGGGCATGATTGGGTTTTCATCAAAGCTCATGACATTTATTATAATGTTTCATATTTATTATTACAATTTTAAAGAAGATCATACAATCAAATCATACAAGTACAACATGTTCTATACATCTTTCTAGTCTTCATTATTTTTCTTCTAAGGTAATTTCCTATGTGTTCTTTGCTTCATCCTGTTCACCTGTATCATGTGTAAAAATGGTTTTTGGATCAACAAAAAGTTGGCGAGTGAACCTATGAAAATATTTAAACGTGTTTATTGTATTGATTATAAAATAAAGTGCATAACCACATATGAGTAAATGTAGATGTAAATTTATTCACAAAACACATAATATTAAATATTGCACACACATACAACAATTGATTGTTTTGAGTCACGCGTTGTTCAACTCGTCTCTCACGAGGAACTGATGGGCCTAATGAATGAGTTTTGAGGCACGCGTTGTTCAACGAACTGATGGGCCTAATGAATGAGTTTTGAGGCACGCGTTGTTCAACTCGTCTCCCACGAGGAACTGATGGGCCTAATAAATAATTTGCATACAACTTGACAATATGTAATACATAACAACAAACAATATTTACATTCTAAGTTTAGATCATATAATGGTATAGCACGATTTGAATAAGCGAATTAATTTAAGTGACACATGATACACCCCAAAACATGAATAAAAAGGGGAATTTGTAAGAATTCACTCACAGTGGTTGCGTTTCTTGGATTGATGATGAACGCGCACGAATATGGATGTAACCACGAGAGAAACTAACCTAAATAATAACATAATGGGTCGGTAAATAAATGGATTTTATTTGAGATTAATAATTTTTAACTAGCGTTCTTATTGGGATTGTTAGGTTTATTTTTGTGAGTTTAAGGAAATTTTCTAACTTTAAAAATATTATTTTTAAGTATTTTTAAATAATTTTCTGATTAAATAAATAAATGAAAAAAATGTTGACCGTTGACCTTGACCGTTGACTTTGACTGTTTGACCGGTCGGACCGTGTTTATTATATGCGCTGAGTGAGGTTCGAACTCGTGACCTCTCGTATACGTGCACGCAGCTCTACCAACTGAGCTACGTGTCTAACCCGAAATATTTCTGTTTTTAATTATATATATATACAAATTAGATTAATTCATTTCTTTCTTTATTTAAAAACTTGATAATTGCCAGAACCGGTGCGGGAGCCTGGACTCGAACCCGCGACGTGCTTAATGTTTTTGCACACAGTCCACCACTGGACTGTGTGTCTAACCTGGTTATTATTCCGGTTTTTATTATACTTATACACTTATTACATGTTTCAGGATTTGGCTTTTATATAAAAAGGGTATATTATTTCAGTGGATCGGAACACAAACAGAACTCGAACCCGGGACGTATGCTTTATAATCGCACACAGTCCACCGCTGGACTGTGTGTCTAACCTGGTTAAAACATCATGTTCAAATATACTTATTTTCTAGGCAAAACTTCATCTTCTTCCTAAACATTACCCAGAAACCAAAAATCCGACTGTTATCTTTATTTAATCGATTCTGATTACTGGTTTACGAATTAACGGAATTAAATATGAATGTAAAAAGGTTTTAAAGGTTCATACCCTCTGGAGAACAGCACTTTGACGATTCCAGTGACCAACTCCGGCGAGTTCCAATTTTTTCGGCGAAGCTTGACTTGCGACAGAGGCTTTACAGGGAGTTGAGGTGAGTGTGGGTGACTCCTGTCGAAGCTCTAACAGTCCTATTTTTAGAGTAAGGCAACAGTGATGAAATGGGTTCGGTTTTCCGGCGACTTGCAGAAAATTCCGGCGACTTGCAGAAAATTTCCGGCGAAGTGTTCTTGCTGAATAGGGACTTGTAGAGAGTTTAGCGAGTGTGTTGAGAGTTGATTCGAGTGAATAAGCGAGTTGGGTTTTCCTGACTGAATGTATTCATAGGCTTCCAAAACCACAACCTGTCTTAAAATTAAAATCGGTAACTGCACCAATGATTCAGCATAACGATTTTGCGAGTTAAAGGCTTTCAATTGTAATTTCGGTTAAAGATTGACTGTTGAAATCGCTCCTTTAAAACGTATACGTTTGAATCAGAGCGGTTACTCACTTGAATCTCGCAGATGACTCGTTTGGCACGAATATTTATATTTATTGATTTCAATTATTTCACAAAGAGTGCAGGTAGCCTGGTGGTGCGTTGTGTGTTTGTTTGAGCGGAGACCCGGGTTCGAAACCCGGCGTCTCTATTTAATTTTTATCTCTTTATTTATGATAAATTATTAATTATAGTTTTTAAATTCTAATATATTTGTTAATTATGTTTTGTTTAAAACTAAAATAATCAATATATACGCGACGAAAATTTTGACTGATTATTCGGTTAATAAACGAAGCGGGTTTTGGAAACCCGTTTTTGACGGATGTTACATCTTCTTTGGAGATCGTGTCATAGACATGACGTACATAAGACTCAACAGCATGCACACATGCAACTGTTTTACAAAACTAATCGTCGTACTAAACCAAGATTGGATGATATCTTGATTTGGTCGACACGACCAAACTATACAGACACAGTAAACAAAGACCGTACAATTATATACGTAACTAAGAACAAGCTAAAAACACAAAAGTGTATCAACAAACTCCCTCTTGGCTGTTGCTTTGTCTTCGGTCTTTGGTCTTCATACTGAATGGCCTGGAATATCAACAAACTCCCCCTGAAGATTTGCTATCCAATGTTGATAGAACATCAGGTCTTCAAAACTTTCTAGAAATATCAAACCTTTCTTGTTTCCTCTTGAGTAGCACTGGAGGTAACTGGATCGGTCATGATCTGTTGTGCATTAGACTTTACCACTGGAGTTGAAGCAGAAACTTTTGATTGCGAGGATGAGGCCAAAGCATCAGGATTGCCAGTGTCTTCACTAACTTGATCACGTTTACGCTTGATCTCCTGCGCTTTGCATCTATCATTCCATAGAATGTTCACCCGCTTTCTGCTCATTTCAAACACGTCTTTAATACCATTAAAGCCTTTAACCAATGTAGCATTTCGAGAATGATACCATTCTCTCAAGTCGTTATGCTTAGCAGTTAATGTTTCCGCAGATCGTTGTACAGCCGCACTACGTTCTTTCAGCCTATTTATCTCAATCCCCCGAGAGTTATCAGCTGCTCTCATCTGTTGTAGCTGAGTTGCTCTTTCAGCATCTGCAGCCTTCAGTCGCTCATTTTCTTTTCTTAACTGCATAATTTCATAATCCCGATTTCTTACCGTCTCTTTCAAAGAATTTATCTCCAATTGTTGTTTGACAACTGTGTTCTGATTTGAAGATATAAACTCCAAATGCTTGTTAATCTAGATTGCTGCAGCTTGTAACTGAGAGAACAGAAAATCCACTTTCTCATCCTTTTCCATTTCAGAGAACAAATGACTGCTTCGTCTTGCATTTTGTTGATGAGATGTAGACTGGGATTGTTGAGCTGAAGAGGTAGTAGGTTGCGATCGAACTGGATTATCTTCAGCCGAAGGTGCTTCAGCTGCTGTGGTATTTAAAGGTTGTGGTTCAGAAATTGTAGTGGGTTCCGTTATTACAGGTTCAGTCTCCTCTGTTGTAAAGGTAGGCTGGACTTCTGCAACTGGTTCTCTTGCACCATCATTACCAACATTATCACTGTCATCATCATTACCATTTCCCTTTTTATGACCAAACTTATCTTCGATCATCTTTTTCAAGGTTGGTTCTTCATTATCTGAATCACTGTCATCATGGAGCCACTTGTCGTTTTCTGGTGCAATATATTGATCATTTCCCAGAAAATCGATCAACTTACGAAGAGGTGTGCTTTCCTTGTATCGTTTTGCTGCCACGCCCCTAAAGATCTTCAACGAATGTTCCATCATAACTTCAACTTTTAGAACATCATTGTCGTTCTTTGGAAGATTTGGATGTTGCACATTCAGGATCATTTGGAGAAAACGAGGATACATCCAAAACTTGTTTCCATCATAACCGGTTTTCTCATATTTTCCTTCATGTTTGCAAAAATATACTTTGAAACACTAAACGATTTGTTCACTGTCAAAGCTATCATCATACCAACCAAGTCGTTATTTGCCATGTCATAACCACTTCGTCTGTTGCTTAAACACTGAATTAAAACATGCAGAAGAACTTGTATCGGAGTGGCAACCATGCTTTGTTTAGTTGTCCTACGAGAAAATCTCCAACACATTTCATTCTTAGGATACATCCATGTTGACACTTCAACGGTACTGAGAAAGGAGCTTCAGGATCATCACCAAGCTGTAATATTGAGTTAATGGTTTCAACAATGACATCTACGTTCAAGTCATTTACTTTCCCGTAGATAAGTTCCTGCACATTCAGTTCAATAACTTTAGTTGAATCCCAAAATTCCTTGATCAACGTCTTGTATACTGTAGTCTTGTGCGTGATAGCATAATGTATCCTTGAGTCGCTCAAAAACTTCATTATACCGTTGTACTCAGCAAATTTGTCTTCCGGATCCAAGTAGGCCACCATGTTATGTCTCGGTTCAGACATAATTTCCACTTCTGACTTGTCAGTTCTCTTTGTTACGAGTTTTCTTTTATGTTTCTTTTGTTCCATTCTATACACATACAACAACTAGGATAAGAACACAAATTCATTAGGGAATATACACAAAAAGTTTTATTCCAAACTTTCTGTATGTATATATTCCCTGAACAAAGGACTACTGACTCATAGGAATAACAATTTATTCGTACAAAGAACAACTCATTTTTACGAACTCTTGATTAAGTCAAACATTTATTGGTACGAATAGCTGGTTCATACGAGTGATGAGTTATTCGTGCGAGTGATGTTTCATTCGTACGAATCTAGTTCGTACAAACAACTTCAAGAGAAGTTACTTGTTTTTCGGTTAATAAGATTCTTCGCTTAAATTTTGTTGTTCAAGTCAGTTAAAGTCATGGTCAGATAATGTTTAAGTTGTTCATCTTCAAAGTGTGCCATCATAGTCAAGTATACCTTAAAGAAATCAGAAACAACTTAAGGAGAGGTGTAAAGATGACGTGAGCAAGGTGAAAGTGAAGTTCTACTAAAGAACTTCATCACCTTTTATACCACATCAAGACACTTGTGCGAATTACCAAGCTCGTACGAAGAACTCCAAAACATAAAAGACCCAATGGTCATTCGTACGAAGCACAATGGCTCGTACGAATGATATGATTCATACGAGTCTAGGTTTTTCAAAACTGGACTTTCAGTTCTTCGAGGACCTTAGGTTTTTCACTGACTTGTTTAGAACTTTGCACAGATCCACATTAATCATAAGTTAAGTTAGGAAAAGTGCTTGTTAAACAGATTTTGTTTTTGTGAGATGAGTTTACCCGTTGTAAGAAAGTACTTTTATGAAGTTATGATATCAAAGCGAATGGTTTTAGGGCATATCTTGGTAGAAAACTTTTGAGCTTCAATTTTGGCTAATTCAAAAAGAACTTTATTAAACAACAAGGTAAACAAACTAAAATAACCAGTAACAGATAAGAGTAAACTATATATTTACTAGATAATCTTTTTCAGAGTTTCAAGATAAGAGAATCATACCAGCTTTTAATCTTGTAAAAAACGAGTTTTGTTTAAAACATTGAATTAAATAAATAAATATTCTACTATGATTATCGGTATTGTTGTCCACGTAAGCTCAGCTTATCAAATGTAATAATAATTAGGAGATATGATTAAGGTATGAATTATACTTACTAGCCGGTGTTCAACCACTTCACGACACATTCCCGTATCCAGATATGCACGAGAGAAAATCTTACCAGTGAGTATACAGCTTATTACCAGTTTTGACGTATATGATGTGAGACACTCACTTATTTTGATTAAAAACAAGCCCTATGTGATTAAATCACTTATTGATAAGGAACTTGATTTTCAGATGCATGCATGGCACATGAACAGGTTAGTACCATCATACCGACAAAGAGACGAACTTAGCTCCCGCATAAAGTTGTGATATTTTATAACTTATTTTGGGGTGGGTGTGATATGTTATCACTTATTGATAGTCGTATGCAGTATTTACACGTATGGATGGTATCATTGAAGTTCTAGACTTGCGTCACCGTTATTTTTCGGCAAAAGATTCAACCATGATACCCAGATGATAAGTCAGCATCAAGACCACATATCTCAGATCTTCGGCATACTATCAAATGAAATTTCAGTACCAAGACCATATGCCAATGAATGGTTCCCACCTGGCTTGCAGTCCGTTATGTTTATATCAACCTGCACATTTTAATCTGATTGTGAGCCTACCGATACATCATTAGTAAAGCTACTTATCAATTTTCATTTTGTGTTTTTGACTGTTTATGACAGATCACTGGTGTATTGCATCATCTTCTCTTATCTATCCAAGGAACTCATTTTTTATTTTTGGTTTTTCTGTTGTTTTTGTATTTTTCTAAATTTTTCCACCCCTTAAATAAAGAAGGTAATAAAAACTCAAACTAAATAAAAGACATATTTTGTATTTTTGCATTTTCTCATGTTTTTGTATTTTTTTTTTGAAATATTCTCCCCCTAAAATATAAAACTAAGAGAAAATAGAAAATCTTTTTGTAATTTTAGATTTTGAAGAAAATATTTACGAAAAATGATTAGCCAAGGATGAATTACTCGGGTTTCACCTTGATG
Source organism: Scalesia atractyloides (assembly GCA_947069175.1). Classification (NCBI taxonomy): domain Eukaryota; kingdom Viridiplantae; phylum Streptophyta; class Magnoliopsida; order Asterales; family Asteraceae; genus Scalesia; species Scalesia atractyloides. The sequence goes on along the minus strand of CAMTDV010000026.1, from coordinate 12,098,602 downwards.
CCATTGACCAAAAGTAGATAATCAAAACGAGATTTATCAAAAGCTTTTGTAAACAGGTCGGCACGGTTGGTGATCGGTGTGGATTTTAACAACATTGATAAGTTTCTTTTCATAACAATCTCGTATGAAATGATACTTAATCTCAATGTGTTTAGTTTTTGAGTGCTGTACAGGATTACGAGCGATCTATAAAACAGGTTCGTTATCAACAAAAATAGGAGTAGTTAGAAATTCAAAACCGTAGTCGCGCATTTGCTGTTGAATCCATAGAACCTGAGAGCAGCAACTAGAAGCTGAAATATACTCAGCCTCACAGGTTGACGTAGCTACACAAGTCTACTTTTTGCACTGCCACGTGACTAGGCGATTTCCCAAGAACTGACATCCTGCTGATGTGGATTTTGCGTCGATCTTGCAACCACCATGATCAGAATCACTGAATGCTGTCAAATCAAAGTTATCATCCTTAGGGTACCAAAGACCAGTGTCCGGGCGACCCTTCAAATAACGAAAGATTCTTTTTACAGCCATCAAATGAGAAACCTTCGGACTGGATTGGTAGCGAGCTAGAAGACATGTTGGGTACATTATATCGGGTCTTGAAGCAGTAAGATACATGAGAGATTCGATCATAGCATGATAAAGAGATGGTTCCACATGTTCACCTATTCCATCAGGAGTAATCCCATGATTTTGAGCTAATGGAGTTCCCAAGGGCTTTGAGTCTTCCATTTGAAATCGTTTGAGAATATCCCTGACATACTTGGTTTGATGGATGAAAATCCCTTCCTTAGATTGTTGAACCTGCAAACCTAAAAAGAAATCATTTCTCCTATAGCGCTCATCTCGAACTTCTCCTGTATGACCTGCTCAAATTCTTTGCACATTTTCTCGTTAGTCGACCCAAAAATAATATCATCAACATAAACCTGCACCAGCAATAAGTCCTCATTCTGTTTCTTGATGAAGAGAGTACAGTCGATCAAACCACGTCGAAAACCATTCTTCAGAAGATAGGAAGACAACGTTTCATACCAAGCCCGTGGAGCTTGATGTAGACCATATAGCGCCTTGTTCAAAAGCCAAACCTTATCAGGATGGATTGGATCTTCAAAACCAGGCGGTTGTTCAACATATACTTCTTCTTCAACCACATCATGACTAAATGCACTTTTCACATTCATTTGATAAACGGTAAACTTCTTGTAGGACGCATAAGCCAAGAAAATTCTTATGGCCTCAAGACGAGCTACCGGTGCATAAACTTCATTGTAATCAAGGCCTTCTACCTGATTAAAGCCCTGGACAATCAATCTTGCTTTGTTTCTCACAACAACACCTCGATCATCCTTCTTACATTTGTAAACCCATCTTATACCAATCTTTTTATAGTTGTCAGGCCTTTCAACCAATTAATCAAAGTAAGCCTCCCCCTATAGAAATATTTTTAGCTTTCCAAACCGACAACCTTTTATCAAAAACCTCAACTATAGGGTCCCCAGTTGCTAATTCTATTCATATTAGCCCCCCACTGTAATTCCCGCGTAAGTCAGCAGGATATTGTCCGTGTTACACCCAATCACCTTAGCCATATCCTTGATATCACCGTTATCCACACCCAACCCATACAAGTTTGATTTGTGAAGATTAATTTTTAAACCAGAACATAGATAAAAAAAATTCTAAGACATCTAGCCACATTTGTTACGTCATCCCTATCCCATTCCCCATTATAAGAGTGTCATCAGCATAAAAGAGGTGAGATATGAGCGGGCCGTTATTAGAAGTTTTAATTCCTTTCAATAAGATAAATAAGAAAATAAATTGAGAAAGCACCAAAAAGTAGCATGTATCCAGAAAAGATTTCATTTATTAGTATAGGAAGATGAATTAGCGTAAATGATTAGTTACAAATCGTATATGTGTTTCTTTTAGTTTTTGTAAAAGTATCTAGGTTGTGCACAAACAAATATTTGGTTCTACTAAAGTGTAGTTAGTTTTTATTTTATAAAAAGTGCGATAAAGCCCACTGTAAAATAATATGATTGCTTTTTTCTTGTTCTTCTTTAAAGTTTAAAAAGATTCAAATATGAATATGATTTTAAATATATTTATAATTAACTTTTTTTCTTTTCTGCTTTTTGATCTCATCTTAGTTTTAATAACAGTATTTTTCCTTGTACTTATAGACTAGTGGATATACACTCTAAAGGTATAACCTTACCACCAACAATAATTAAATACTGTAGCCATATTACACCCTTTTCCCCTCAAAGTTATTTCTTTTTATTATATTTCGCCTGTTAAAACTACTATGATTATTATTAAATTAAAATGGTATATCAAATTATAGATGTTGACGGATGGTTAACTGGGTACCGGTTTGTAGATTTCTTGAGCCTAAACTTAAACCAAGATAATTGTTAGCCCATAATTGTTTAATCATTTTTCTATCCTTTGTGCTAAACAATTACTCATGTTTTCCCATTAACAAGCATAATTTCTATTAATCAGTTTTAAAGCTAAATATTCAGTTGGTTTTAATCATCTTTAAATCAAAAGGTAGAATAAAAAAAAGTTAAAACAAACAAGCATATAATTTTTTAAGTATTAACTTTCTAGTAAATTTAATTTTACACTATGTCTCTATCTTTTTTTCCTTTTCATTTTCTTACACATGTATATAATATATACTAACAAACTTTTATGGGGAAAATGAATATGGGTTGTCACACATCTAAATTTAGATGTGAAACCCTCAAAACTACATCATTTTATTAAAACACTACAATTCAAACTTAAACAATTAAGCATTCTTTCTTTTTCTCTGTGTTTATGAAGTTCTCCAAATCTCTATTTCTAAACATATAAAAAGTAGCTTGAATCAAATACATCTTTGAACTTAAATATTTCTCATCATAGGTCAAAACAAAGGATCTAGTAAAAATCAAATGAAACGAAAAACAAAACATGCAGAAGATCAAATCTTGACTACCTAAATCTGAAATTAAAAAGTTAACCGAAAATTGTTTTTTGGTTTAAGGACTCAATTGGCTGGAAGGTGCTGTAATAATCGCTAGTTGGGCGATAGGGTGGGGACTAGCGACACATCGGGGATTAATCAGAATTAATTGAAATAAATCGAGATTAATTGTGATTAACCGACGATTAGTCGTGACTAAACGACGTCTAGACGAGATTTTACAACCATGTTGAAATCTTAATATTTAAGTGTTTAGATGAAACAAACACAAAAAGTAAAAGGTTCTTCTTGATTCCTCGAATTGTGAAACATATTTCAATTTTCTAGCCTTACCATGCCACCAGTGGAAGTGGAATGCATACAATTTGAAGTGAAAATTTTAAACTCCTAAATCAATAAAAGATTTCATGGCGTTCATTCGATTGTGCAATGACATGTTTGAATTTTGTAGCCAAATTATTAGGGTTTAAAAAAACAACAAAAATAAACAGTTTTCGGTTTAAGTTGGAGATTTAGTTTCAGATTTCGATAGTCTAAGATTTGATATTTTATCTATTTTTTTATTTCACTTAATTTGACTTTGATTAAGATTCATTGATTTATAGGTTTGAGGAACATGCAGCTGATTAAATAGGGATATTTAGAACTTCATCATCATAGGAAAAAGAAAGATATAAAATGGTGTGTTTTAGTTTATTTTTTTAGTGTTTAATCAAAAAGACGTATGTTTGAGAGTTTTAAATCAAAACTTGAATGTGTAACAACCCATATTCACTTTTTCGAACTTTCATATATCTCTTCTCTTAAATTAATAAGGAAATAACTTCGTTAACTCCTTAAAATTAATAACCCAAGTACATTATTATGCTTAATATATGGTATTTACTATAATTATAAAATAAAGATAAAAGTGAAATGCTACCAATATATTATGACACTAGGTTTATAAACCAGTGTATTATAGAATGTTGTAGAATAAAAATTATAAAATTATATAATCTATAAAAAACTTCATATTACTGATGTTTTTATCACCATGTGATAGTGCATACAAGTAACTTGAATCTATAATAAAAAACCAATATTAATTAATAACATCAAAACACCATAATAGCCTGTGCATTAAAGAGGTTGAATACTAAAAATATGTAACACACCGATATATATTTTATATGACTGAAATTACATGTATATTATATATAACTAGAATTGATTTCCCGCGTTGCTTAGTCGGGTTTTTTTAACATGATTTTTTTTGTAATTGCTTAATGATCAAAAGGTAGACCAACGGAAAAAGTCCATAAAAATAAGCACCAAAATGTATCATATTTGAGATGACTAATCAAATGAAAAGCAATCCTAATGGACCCGATTCATTTTCGAACAAAATTTACATCAAAATATAGACCAACTGAGAACGTCTACAAAAATAAACACAAACTGTATTATATTTGACATGACTCATTTTCTATAACAAATATATTGATACGTAAAACGTCAATTTATACCCGATGTGTGCAATAAGATAAGCATGTAAAACTCGTGAGGTTGTCAAAATGACATGTCACAATTTCTTTTAGAAATTTTAGAGCGTTTAAATGTCAATATTAAAAGTTAAGACGTTAACATAAAAAGACAAAAATTAAAATGAAGTTAAGAGTGATGAATTTCATAAAAAGACAAAAAAATTAAATTATTATAGCTAACAACTTGGTTTATTATATATATCATAATATTATATATAAATAATACTATTTTTTATTATTGTGTATCTTTTAAATATAACTTTGACTTAAAGTAAATGAAAATAAATTTATTGGAATATCATAAATTGGATTTGTTATTCTTTTTAATAATTGTTATATGGATTTAATTAATAATTAGTTATTATAAAAATATGATATAAGTTAACGGTTTATACATGCCAAATAAAATATTTTCATAATTAATAGTTAATTCACTATGTCACAAATTGGTATCAAAAAGAAATTAATGTATTAAAATATGATTATGTTACTATTTCCTATTTTATAAAACATTTCTATATCTAGGGTCGATTAATATTTCTAACTTTTTAAAAAAATTATTTAGGGTTATTAAGAAATTTAGACGAAAAATCTTTGTGAGATAAAATATGCCAACAAATGATATGAGTCTTAGCGGAATTGAGATATTACAATAGGAACGAATTGGTACCAACCAGTACCAAAAACATTGGTACAAAAAACCTTAAAAAATGGGTATCGGTACGGTACAATTCGGTATCGTTACATGTTCGGTACCGTTACGGACTGGTAGAAGGTAAAATACCAATACCATACCGTACATGTACCAAAAACGTTAAATGCAAGTACCGAATGGGTACCAAAAATCGAGTCGGTTCGGAACATTCGGTACCAGTTCTGAATTAATACCCGATACCATTTGCCCATCACTATGTTACAATTAAGGCACTAGTGCTCATGATCTTCCTGTCGATTTGTTTTATCTAAAACAAAACATGTGAGATAATGGGTCGATGTCGAGTTAGGATATGTGTATATCTCTGTTATTCACATACCCAATAAGTTTTTTTTATGTAGTAATTTTGAGAACGAAATTTTCTTTTAGAGTGGTATAGTTATACAAAGAAAAAAATACGTAATAGTTATACTTGAACAATATTTAAAATGATATTAATACCACTGATATTGAAAATGGTTTTTCATATTAATATTTATATAGACTATATGATATAAAATATATCTGTTGATAAAGAATAGAATTAGTTATCTCGAAAGAAAAAAGACGAAAGTTCTTGATTGATAAACAAAATTAATTAATTTGTGTTAAATTACGAAAAAAAACCCAACAAATGTCATGTAGAGAGATTTATGTAATTCTACATTCATTTTATATTGTTGTAAGAAAAATATTTCAATTATGCAAATTTTTTAGACATTCTAAAATTACATAATTTCTATCCTCAACATGTGTAATGTGTGATACATATTCTATATCAATTTATTGCATGTTGTTAATCTTCTATAAATATATCTACAATGTGTTGAGGCTAATCAATATAACAACAATACCTAAAACATATGGCTGATTAAAAAATTGAAATCAAACTGGATTTTGTTATTTATTCAAAAATCCATTGAAACATAAATCAAAAATATCAGTGCTAGGTCGTGTATTGATACGTGTTTCTTTATTAGCGATGAGTTTTGTGGGTTTATAATTCATTCAATTATCAGTATTTTTATCAAAGATAAATGTAAATTTAGAATTACATATTTATAATAAATTTACGTCTATTAATATGATATTTAAAAGTTTTATTAATTAATTAGTTATGTTTTTGTGGGTTTATAATTCATTCGATTATGTTGCAATATTTCCAGTAAAGATAAATGTAACTTTAGCTTTAGATAATAAATTTACGTCTATTTATATGATATTTAACAATATTATTAATTAATTGATTATATTTTTATGGGTTTATAATTCATTCTAATATGCTTCAATATTTCCAGTAACGATAAATGTTAATTTAGATTAAGATATAGTTAAAATAAATTTACGTCTATTAGTCTGATGTTTTATTATTAATTAATTAACGGACAGGGTGCATATATTAGATATTAAGGTAGTGAAAGAATGTAATATTAATTAAAAAAATTTATTAGAATTAGATATAACTATTAGCAGTGACGGATTCAGAAATTTTTTTCAGTGTGTTCAATTTTTTTGATACTATAATATAATAGGACCGAATGTAAAAATGTTCGGGTCAGTCAGTCTGACCGAAGTGTGGTTGGATATAGATAGTCTACAAAGTAGTTCTGAGAGATGCGTATATGATGAAGATGATGGAATAAAGATCCTTAAGTGCAGATTTGAATAAAAGTTCACAGGATTGGGACGAGTGTTGTTATGAGGTTCCTGGTCTTGTTCTAGACATAGAGCGTCTTATTTTCAAAGATTTAATTGCTGAGGTTGTGAATGCTGATGCAGCTGGTGTGCAACATCGACAAATGAGACACTGTCGGCGATTGTTTTCCATGTAAAAGTAGCATCGAATAGTGAAAGCGTGTACGCTGCTCTGTTGTGCGGCTGCTGACCGAGTGGCGAAGGTCTGCTCTGCTGTGCGGCTGAAACCACTGATGTGCGACTGAAACCACTGCCAGTGCGGCTGCAGACCTACAGTGGTGAAACTTGAAGAAGACCGAAACCACTGCTGTGCGACTGAAACCACTGATGTGGTGGGACTGCGTACTGCCAAGTTGCCAACTGTGCTATTGCTGTGCGATTTGGGGAATGGGGGCTTGATATGAAGTTATGAAAAATTAGATTTAAAAAAAGAGCAAAAAACGAACAAGACGGGAGTCAAACCGCTGTCCTTTTGCTTAGAAGGAAGCATGGTAACCACTCTGCTATCTTACAATTTCTTCAATAGGTTCATCGCAAATTTTATTAACGGGTTCATTCAAAAATTTCTATTACCATTTCTACTAATATTTTGAAACCGAGTGAGTTCGGACGAACTCGTAACCTACAATATAGATCCGACCCTAAGTATTAGGGATGGAAGAAATGAAACTAAAATCGTTGAAATATAATAATTATTTTAAGTTTCAAATAAAATACTTCCCGTGTGATTAAAGTCAGGTTGTGATTTAATAGAGATGATAATGATAATTACAAAATATTTATAATTAAAAGAAAACATGTTATTAAATACGTAAGCGATTAGTGGGTGGTATTGCACCTTTTTTTTCTTTTTGGCAAAGATTCTTAACCTTTTAATTGCTAAAACTTTAATCAACCCATGTCTTAGAAACTGTTCTGGTTTTGATGAGGTAGACCGATTTAACCTGGAATAATCGATATCACAATTTAAATCCGGTAGATATACTTACTTTATTTGTTTTCTTTTCTAGTTAACTGGGACGGCTACAATGTAAAAAATAAATTTAAGTTTTGGATTCTCATTTTTCTAGTGTTTGGCTAAGCTCGGTTTAGATTTGATTTTTAATCTCCGATTATAAGACCGTTGGAATCTCTTGAGATTTTAGTTGTTTTAAGGTTGTGTGTTGTGGATTGACAATGGATTTCAATAACTAGCAAAAAGTGTTGTCACCTCAGCGTCAAATCCGCAGACAGTGTTGTAGATATCGATAGGCACTAGTCGGTCGGTGTGGTACTAACTAGAGATTAATAGGGATTAATCGGAATAAGTCAGATTGGGATTTCTATATGTAATTATAGTTATACACACACACACACTAGTATTAAGCCCTTCGTTGCATTGGTTGTCGTAAAATTGTGTCAAGTAGTACCAATGCTATACCACTGTTAGCAACCACCAACACTGGAAAAACATGTAAAAACAAAATAAATAAAAAGGAAAAAAATAACGCCGAACGAAAAGCAGATGTAAAATCTTTGATTCACGCATGCTCGTTGCAAAGAAATTATACCGAAACGTAAAACATAGAGAAAAATAATTAAGTCAATCTAAGACCCGCGCGTTGGACGAACGTGTTGTAAGACCCTATCTTACTTTCCTGAATTTCTATTAAAATTTTTGTATTTACACATGTAACTGCGAATACAAGTCACTCAGATTTGCAAGTTTATTAAAACTTTTAAAATATATTCAACCAATTTAACATGTTAACAATGAGTAGTTTTGTTATAATCAAAACCAAGTGTGGAAGCTTCGTCTTTGATCGTGTTCGGTTCTTCATATAGCTTAATCCTCCTCCGGTGCTCCCAAACATCACCTATATTTCATATTTGATGAAATACGTTAACTATAATAAATTATAACATAACAGAATAAACCCGAAGGCTTAAAACAATAAATTCAAAACTTTAGATTCAGGCTTCACCGTAAGCTACGGCTGGCTACCGTAGCTTACGGTCCAGACCTTCTAACTTACGGTCCAGACCTTCTAACTTACGTTCCAAACTTCCAGTTCCATTTCAGCAGTTGTCCACCGTAAGCTACGGTAGGCCACCGTAGCCTACGGTGGTGTGCTGCAAATCTTCTCTTGTTTTGCTATTTTGGTTACGATATTTTCCGTAACTCGCTCAATTCTTCTCCGTTTTACCCGAAACTTGTTTCTAAATATCCGTAGGATATTTTCTTACATATTTAACCCGAAATCCTTGAACCGAATTCTTATTTCATATAGTTTATGCATTTATTCCCGGTTTATGCTCTTATTTTCCGATTTTGCCCTTTAACCCCGTTTAAACCATCCTATACATTTACGCATCCTTTTCGGTATGCATTAACACTCCATTATTACCCGTATAGTTGTCTTATTTAACTAAACCTTTATTTATTTATTATTTGACCCGTTTGGTTGTTATAGCGTAATCCAACGCTTATTCAACCAAACCTTATCTATCTTATTGTTCCCATAATAAGATATCTATCTACTTCCAACTGTCCGAAATTTGTTTATCTACGTATTTAGTCTGAAATCCTTATCTCGTATTCTTAATTCTTAAGAAATACGCATTCGTTCATAGTTTATGCATATATTCATTTTGACCCGCTAAGAGATTTAAGCATATAAACTTAAATCTCATTTCCTCTTACTTTGTTTCTGGTTTTCAAACAAAAATATCTATTTACATCCCACCACAACTATACATTGTGGTGGATCGGTTATAGAATGCTATATTTTTAATTCTACACTTCGATTGACATTTTACGAAAAAGACCAATATGAGGCATTAAGCCAGAACGGCTTATACCATTTGATAATACACTACCGCAAGGGTAAATCTTCTTATAAAACTCATTCTTAAAATACCATCAAGGTCGTTTACTTGTTTTATTACTTGAGGGTATTTTGGTTAACTTAGACTTTTCTTTACGATGGTCTTACAATATCATGTTTTGACGAAAATGTACATTTAATCATAGTCTATATAGAATCATTATGTTCTTGATAACATAATGTCTACGAACTAGAATATTAGATTACCTTACCTTAGGCGATCTATTATTCATTCATGATTTGATTGCCTCTCAACGAACCGTAAGTCCTTTTGAGAGTTTGACCATTACACGTACCTGGCTCGAGTCATAGCATTGGCCTGTTTAAATACCTTGCACTACTATTACCAATTAATAGCGACGCGAACCAAACGCCATTTCCCTGTGATCACAAAACTCGACAAGCGTTCATTAGATATTATTGTCAAATGGTGATGACCACACCATTTGACCCATTTGGTCTAAACGACCATTTTATCATTATGAGAGGGTATTTATTTACCATCTCACCATTTGTCCATTTCAGTTTACACCACATGATTATATTACTTAAATTCGTTTCTCAATTCATTCGATCCGTTATGGCATACGCCTTAGGGTGTCTATTTCAAAATTTAATATTTATTTGTCAACTCATGACTGAATTGCCATTTTACTCTTTTCATTCCTTATGACTTACACCGTAAGGTAACTTTTTCTGAATTCCTTGTTTACTTGTCATTACATGACTAAATTACTGTTTCACCCTTTTACCATCAAATAAGGTTTTAATACCATTTTCACTTGTTCTGACCCGTGTCGATTCTCGTCGGAACCTTGTATTTTCATATCTCATTCCGAATTCTCAAAACGCTTACTTAACTACATAAGTAAATCTACTATTTTAAAGATGTAAGCTTCACTTACCTTGAAATCTGGTTATGCCTTTTTCCGCGTACTTGTTCCGTTTGACCTGCTTCTTCCCTAGCCTCTATCTAGCTTGTCAAGCGTCAAACTATCATTTATCATTCGCAAGATGGTTAGGCTAGTCATCATCTAACACGACTACTCCACCTTACGGATTTTATATCAAATTTATCATTCGATCTTAGTATAGGTCAGTTTGACTCTTAAAAGTCAACTGCCTATTTACTCACACTAACCCACAAACAAGTTTAACAACTCATTTACTCATTTCGTTAATTACCCAGTAAGCACTATTCTTAGGCCACCAATTGAGTTTTCCAAACCAAGTTCACATGATTGCTAATATCAATTAACATAGTTTCTACAATCATATGCTAATTTATTAGTCTTATGCAAGAACTTGGGATTGTTTCATCACTATGAAACAACCCATTACATCTTATATATGGAATTTACCCAAACTTTAAACTTAGCGAAATACTTTAAACATTCACATTCACATGATGATTTTAAGCATCTATTAACATATGTTTAACATAAATCTCATCTTATCATCAAAACCCATTTCAAGTCATGTATGAACATCTATTCGAACCTCTTATTTGTTCAAATATCTTATACATACATACAAGTATGACGATCATAAACACTTATTTATAATCAATTTCGTCATGTAATTAAAACCTACTTTATAATCTACTTGTTAATCACTAACAAGTAATCTTACATCAAATTTTGCATAATTTCTTTAAGTTTAACGAAATCAGTCATACACATACACTTAATATCATCTTTGGATCATAATCCATCGATCTAATTGCAAGTAATCTAATTGTCTCAAATCGCAACTTTCACCAATCTAGGTTTTAAGACATACCTTATGATCCTTTCGATTAGATGATCTTTTATATGTATTCATGCATCAATTCCAAGCTCAATTCACCCTTCAATTTGATGATTTAAGCAAAACAAGGGTTCACCCCCTTTGTTTGCTCGCTACACACACACACCTGTTGTGTGTGTAGTGTTTTATTTAGTTTTATTTTATATATTCAACTTTTCAACCTTTCCTCTTTTGGTCCCTCATATTTGAGGTCTTATTTATTTAGAGCTACTACTCATTGTTTATTGCTATTTTCATAACCTTTCCTCTTTTGGTCCCTCATATTTGAGGTCTTATTTATTTAGAGCTACTACTCATTGTTTATTGCTATTTTCATATTACTGACTAGGTTAATTTGTTCCTAGTTATTTTGTTTACGGGTTCACTTTTGCCTCTAACGGTCTTTTACCTGCTCTTTAATATTAACGTGGTTTGATTACCAAACTCGTTTTTGGGATGTTACAAATCTACCCCCTTAAGGAGGTTTCATCCCCGAAACCTTTCTTACACATACACACACACACGTTTTGTGTGTGTAGTGTTTTATTTAGTTTTATTTTATATATTCAACTTTTCAACCTTTCCTCTTTTGGTCCCTCATATTTGAGGTCTTATTTATTTAGAGCTACTACTCATTGTTTATTGCTATTTCCATATTACTGACTAGGTTAATTTGTTCCTAGTTATTTTGTTTACGGGTTCACTTTTGCCTCTAACGGTCTTTTACCCACTCTTTAATATTAACGTGGTTTGATTACCACACTCGTTTTTGGGATGTTACAAATCTACCCCCTTAAGGAGGTTTCGTCCCCTTGGGTCAACCCGATGGACTTGGTTTCAATTTCATCTAAGCGTTGCTCAGATTTTACTTATTCAAAAATTCTTACCAGGAAGGTATGGCAGTGCCTTTTAGGCTCCAAGGTGCATGCACCCTTCATGTGTAAGGCCTGATGTGTCGTTTCTTTCATCTTGTATCCATTTTCTTTACTTGATAGAGTCGTCATTTCCCCACTCGGTCATATGTATCTGTCAACATGCTTATTCCACGCAAACCTTATACTGATAAGCGCATTCAACAAATTTTAAATTTTATTTTTGATCTTGACTGATATTGTCGGTTAGACTTATTAGTCACCTGTCACCTTATACCTCATAATTTAGGTACCCTCATATTTCCTTCGCAAGGCTTTTACAAACTTTCGAGACCCTAGTCTCATAGCTCGTGTTATATATATATATATATATATATATATATATATATATATATATATATATATACCGTGATTGTATCGCGTCATGTTAATTTTTTATATCTATCTTTTTCGTTTTCAAAAATTTTCTTTCTGAATTCATCGTCTCACACGTAATGGTGATAATACCTGTTTCCTTTACTATTAATCATTTTCCAATTCATATCATACCGTTTATTTTTTTATTAGAACGTGTTTCTAACTAAAAACCGAATTTTAGTTTAACGTTTTTCCTTTCAACTTATGTCGATTACTCGCATCGAGAATTTTGCAATCTAGTATTTCTTCTTTTTACTGTTTTTTTATTTCATGCGGGGAATCATAAATAATTTCCTCACTCCGTAGGCCCTTTTTACTCAGCCTACGAAGTCATTTCTTAAACTTTCTCCCTCTTCTTTTCTTTTACTTAGCCTCCTAAAGTAAGGTCTTTTAATGCATCATTCCTCTTGATTCGTGATCCCAAGGTCATTTTGACCCTGTAGATCATTACACTATTCGTAACCCGAAGGTCATGGTGATCCTTTAGATCATCCTTTTACCCGTATCGTTCTTTAAATATATATTTGGTGTCAATGCACCTCTTTGTACTTGAAAGGAAAATTGTTTATGTTCTCCTTTCTTTATCGTCAAATCGTGGCTCCATTTTGCCATGAAGGCTAAATTACTTTACTTCAATTATGGCCTCAAGACCTCGTTTGATCCGGTTTGTTAACAATTTTATATATTATATATACACACACATATTCTATGACTCCGCAAGTCTTTTACGAATCACATTCGCTCGTCGGATCTATTAGTCGTTTCTTGATCACGTGCGTCTAAGCTTAGCACAAGATCAAATGGCGTTGACCACTCGTCACCACCGAGTCACAACTACCATCTTTAGTGCCAACCACAGCATTTTGTGTATGTTTTCCCTAACATTTATTTAGATCAGACACTATCTATTGATAGTCGTGCGCGTCTGTGCGATCGTAGTCCATGACTAGATCATGCTTCGTTCGGACAATTCTTCCGACTCTATGACTTCATATGTCATTTATGTGTTGGTTTGTGTCACCTTTACCGTTACCTGGTTTAAGCCTATATCGATTTACAGCCCATTACTCGAGTTCTTTTATCTTAATGTTTTTAATGTTCCCGTTATCTGTTTTGTGTCTTCCTTTATATTCATTCACGACCCATTTTATGGGTTCTTTTCTATTTCACGCTCCCATTATTCAGTTTGCGTCTATAGTATATTTAATCACGTCCCATTACCCGGGCTCATCATTCTTTTGCTTTAACGCTCCCGTTACCCGTTTTGCATTTACTGTTAAATTCAATCACTATACTTCTTTTTGACTCATTTGGCTTGCTCGTGTGAAATCCATCACTTCTGAACAGTCAAACTTTATCCTTTATTTAATCCGTTTGACTTGTTCGTGTGAAATTCATCACTTATGAACTGTCAGACTTTATTCATTATCTGACCCGTTTGACTTGTTCGTGTGAAATACATCAATTTTGAACAATCAACTTTATCCTTCCGTTTGACTTGTTCATGTGAAATCCATCACTTTTGAACAATTAACTTTATCCTTCCGTTTGACTTGTTCATGTGAAATCCATCACTTCTGAACAGTCATACTTTATTCTTTATTTAATCCGTTTGACTTGTTCGTGTGAAATCCATCACCTCTGAACTATCAAACTTTATCCTTTATTTAATCCGTTTGACTTGTTCGTGTGAAATCCATCACTTCTGAACAGTCAAACTTTATCCTTTATTTAATCCGTTTGACTTGTTCGTGTAAAATCCATCACTTCTGACAGTCAAACTTTATCCTTTATCCGATCATCCTTTATGGCCTCACAGACCATGAATGATGATTATCATCATCATTTCTTTCTTCTTTTTTTTTTATTATCTACGATCATAGTCATTGACTTGATCATTTCCCGTGTGGGCGCTACCTCCGTTTCTATGACCTCACAGGTCAATTATACTTTGGTTTTACGTGCCCTTTTGTCAACCATGGTTCTTTTGTCCATAATGAATCGTTCCCATTCACACCGTCTTTACCACATCGAATGTATATGCGTTTATTATAACAAGTTCATGATATCATGTGTTTATCATTTACGTGGCCAGAGTAAGCGATCAACACATGGTACACATGACCTTATTATAACTAACACATTACTTCCCATGTAAGTAAATCCTCGGTTCATGTCCATATTTCTGATTTATTTGGTAAAACTTTGTTTAATTGTTATTTAACAATTATTAGTTTTTTTACCCTTCTCATATCAAAACATATAAATGTTTTCCCTTTTTATAAGACTTTTACGTAACCACATTTATCTATGTGATCTTTACTTTTCCTCAATAAAATCTTATTGAAAATTTCTACTCGGATGGTCACCCCATCTAAGATTTTAGATCTCTACTCTTTTATATCTTATTATTCACAATTTGTGAATAATGAGTGTTACCCGCCCAATTTCTCTTGGGAACATCATCATGGATGGGTATCCCTTCCAGTTTTCCCATGCTTTAGTCCCGTATACAACCATTGTTCATTACGTATCTGTTGTATACTACTAGTTATACAATAATTTAAAGTGTGCACATGTGCGATATTTTCTTCATTGGCTTTCATTGCCGTTCCACCTTTATTTAATATCATCATTTAGTTTAGGTCCTTAACGAGTATGCTCTACTTGTCATACTTCATATCATTCTGTCATCGCGTCGGCAGATCCTTAGATTCCCGCCATCTTCAGATGCGAGAATCCTTTAACCAAAACGTTTACATTGATTAGTAACATTGAAAATTAATAAGCGCCCCTAGTATAGTACAAGGCTATCTACAATACTTGTTAACACAAGTAATTCACTAGCTGTATCGGTCTTTATCTTTTTATTTGGGGTAACATGCGTTCACACGATAACCCTATGTGTTATTTACAACACTTTAACTATGTTAGACCGCTAAATTTATAATAACTTACCGGATCATGCGACCAAGTCTCGAACCGAACACATTTGATCATTAACCTCGAGCTCTGATTACCAACTTGTAAGACCCTATCTTACTTTCCTGAATTTCTATAAAAATTTTTGTATTTACACATGTAATTGCGAATACAAGTCACTTAGATTTGCAAGTTTATTAAAACTTTTAAAATATTTAAACAATTTAACATGTTAATAATGAGTAGTTTTGTTATAATCAAAACCAAGAGCGGAAGCTTCGTCTTTGATCGTGTTCGGTTCTTCATATAGCTTGATCCTCCTCCAGTGCTCCCAAACATCACCTATATTTCATATTTGATGAAATACGTTAATTATAATAAATTATAACATAACAGAGTAAACCCGAAGGCTTAAAACAATAAATTCAAAACTTTAGTTTCAGGCTTCACCGTAAGCTACGGCTGGCCACCGTAGCTTACGGTCCAGCCTTACGGTCCGGACCTTCTGACTTACGGTCTAAACTTCCAGTTCCATTTCAGCAGCTGTCCACCGTAAGCTACGGTAGGCCACCGTAGCCTACGGTGGTGTGCTGCAAATCTTCTCTTGTTTTGCTATTTTAGTTACTATATTTTCCGTAACTCGCTCAATTCTTCTTCGTTTTACCCGAAACTTGTTTCTAAATATCCGTAGGATATTTTCTTACATATTTAACCCGAAATTCTTGAACAGAATTCTTATTTCATATAGTTTATGCATTTATTCCCGGTTTATGCTCTTATTTTCTGATTTTGCCCTTTAACCCCGTTTAAACCAAACTATACATTTACGCATCCTTTTCGGTATGCATTAACACTCCATTATTACCCGTATAGTTGTCTTATTTAACTAAACCTTTATTTATTTATTTATTATTTGACCCGTTTGGTTGTTATAGCGTAATCCAACGCTTATTCAACCAAACCTTATCTATCTTATTGTTCCCATAATAAGATATCTATCTACTTCCAATTGTCCGAAATTTGTTATCTAAGTATTTAGTCTGAAATCCTTATCTCGTATTCTTAATTCTTAAGAAATACGCATTCGTTCATAGTTTATGCATATATTCATTTTGACCCGCTAAGAGATTTAAGCGTATAAACTTAAATCTCATTTCATCTTACTTTGTTTCTGGTTTTCAAACAAAAATATCTATTTACATCCCACCACAACTATACATTGTGGTGGATCGGTTATAGAATGCTATATTTTTAATTCTACACTTCGATTGACATTTTACGAAAAAGACCAATATGAGGCATTAAGCCAGAACGGCTTATACCATTTGCTAATACACTACCGCAAGGGTAAATCTTCTTATAAAACTCATTCTTAAAAATACCCTCAAGGTCGTTTACTTGTTTTATTACTTGAGGGTATTTTGGTTAACTTAGACCTTTCTTTACGACGGTCTTACAATATCATGTTTTGACGAAAATGTACATTTAATCATAGTCTATATAGAATCATTATGTTCTTGATAACATAATGTCTACGAACTAGAATATTAGATTACCTTACCTTAGGCGATCTATTATTCATTCATGATTTGATTGCCTCTCAACGAACCGTAAGTCCTTTTGAGAGTTTGACCATTACACGTACCTGGCTCGAGTCATAGCATTGGCCTGTTTAAATACCTTGCACTACTATTACCAATTAATAGCGACGCGAACCAAACGCCATTTCCCTGTGATCACAAAACTCGACAAGCGTTCATTAGATATTATTGTCAAATGGTAATGACCACACCATTTGACCCATTTGGTCTAAACGACAATTTTATCATTATGAGAGGGTATTTATTTACCATCTCACCATTTGTCCATTTCAGTTTACACCACATGATTATATTACTTAAATTCGTTTCTCAATTCATTCGATCCGTTATGGCATACGCCTTAGGGTGTCTATTTCAAAATTTAATATTTATTTGTCAACTCATGACTGAATTGCCATTTTACTCTTTTCATTCCTTATGACTTACACCGTAAGGTAACTTTTTCTGAATTCCTTGTTTACTTGTCATTACATGACTAAATTACTGTTTCACCCTTTTTACCATCAAATAAGGTTTTAATACCATTTTCACTTGTTCTGACCCGTGTCGATTCTCGTCGGAACCTTGTATTTTCATATCTCATTCCGAATTCTCAAAACGCTTACTTAACTACATAAGTAAATCTACTATTTTAAAGATGTAAGCTTCACTTACCTTGAAATCTGGTTATGCCTTTTTCCGCGTACTTGTTCCGTTTGACCTGCTTCTTCCCTAGCCTCCATCTAGCTTGTCAAGCGTCAAACTATCATTTATCATTCGCAAGATGGTTAGGCTAGTCATCATCTAACACGACTACTCCACCTTACGGATTTTATATCAAATTTATCATTCGATCTTAGTATAGGTCAGTTTGACTCTTAAAAGTCAACTGCCTATTTACTCACACTAACCCACAAACAAGTTTAACAACTCATTTACGCATTTCGTTAATTACCTAGTAAGCACTATTCTTAGGCCACCAATTGAGTTTTCCAAACCAAGTTCACATGATTGCTAATATCAATTAACATAGTTTCTACAATCATATGCTAATTTATTAGTCTTATGCAAGAACTTGGGATTGTTTCATCACTATGAAACAACCCATTACATCTTATATATGGAATTTACCCAAACTTTAAACTTAGCGAAATACTTTAAACATTCACATTCACATGATTTTAAGCATCTATTAACATATGTTTAACATAAATCTCATCTTATCATCAAAACCCATTTCAAATCATGTATGAACATCTATTCGAAACTCTTATTTGTTCAAATATCTTATACATACATACAAGTATGACGATCATAAACACTTATTTATAATCAATTTCATCATGTAATTAAAACCTACTTTATAATCTACTTGTTAATCACTAACAAGTAATCTTACATCAAATTGTGCATAATTTCTTTAAATTTAACGAAATCAGTCATACACATACACTTAATATCATCTTTGGATCATAATCCATCGATCTAATTGCAAGTAATCTAATTGTCTCAAATCGCAACTTTCACCAATCTAGGTTTTAAGACATACCTTATGATCCTTTCGATTAGGTGATCTTTTATATGTATTCATGCATCAATTCCAAGCTCAATTCACCCTTCAATTTGATGATTTAAGCAAAACAAGGGTTCACCCCCTTTGTTTGCTCCTGATCGCTACACACACACACCTGTTGTGTGTGTAATGTTTTATTTAGTTTTATTTTATATATTCAACTTTTCAACCTTTCATCTTTTGGTCCCTCATATTTGAGGTCTTATTTATTTAGAGCTACTACTCATTGTTTATTGCTATTTCCATATTACTGACTAGGTTAATTTGTTCCTAGTTATTTTGTTTACGGGTTCACTTTTGCCTCTAACGGTCTTTTACCTGCTCTTTAATATTAATATGGTTTGATTACCAAACTCGTTTTTGGGGTGTTGCACGTGTCAAACGGAGAATATAGATGTGTTGCGATGAACCAGTCAAACAGGAAAAAAATACGAAAAAATGTTGAACCCCACATGCACGCTGCGGTGCGTTAACTCACAAAATCTAGAATGAAACGAAAAACTTAGAAAATATGAAAAGTATGGTGGACCAAAATTGAAAATAAAAAGAGTTATAATTAAATTGTAAAAGATGAACTATGGGTTAAATGTAAAAAAACAAAGTGTCTAAATTACAAAATTGAAGTTACTTATTAATCTTAGATAAAGATAAGGATAAAAATAAGTTATACCTATATATTAATTGTTAATATTAATATTAAAAGGAATTTATTAAACAAATATAAATAAAATTTATAAGCTTGAAGGAGAGAGCGCCATATGGTCGATTTATTTATAAACTAGAAAAACTAGCTAAACCAGAAAATTATTAAAATTGTGTGGTAATAACAGTTGTTTTGCTTTTCAAACATTTATCAAAATCTAGTGGCTGAAATAACAAGAAACAATGTTTTAGTTGATACACTGAACGAAAATCGAAATAGAAAGATTTTGAAATGTGTGATGAGAACAAATTGACGATAATGTGCCCATGCTTTAGTTTTAGATGGAACTAACATCGGCTTCTCTTTTATTGCTTTTTCATTCTTTTAATTGTTGCTTGTTGTATTCAAATGATTTTGTCTAAGCCAATAGTTTTGGTTTCACTTCAATAATTTTTCAAGCAACAAACCCTTAGTTCATGTCAAATGATCGGTCACATCTAGATATCTATTTACATACAGGACGGACCTAAGACCATAATAAAGTAGGAAAGACACGTTACAAATTTAGTGTTATGTTATAGGTTTATTAGTTTATATAATTTTATTAGTATTTCAAAATAATAATAATAATAATAATAATAATAATAATAATAATAATAATAATGATTCAAATTCATTACAACTTGATGCTCTTTTTTACCATTCATAATAGGCTCACAGTTTGTTTTTTAAGTGGTAAAATGTCTGCAGTCTACGGATCACATCTGCAGACATCTGTAGAAAAAAAGGTGGACCAAATCTATGCAGTCTGTAAGAAAAATATTGTTTGTTTTTTAACGTATGTAGACTTCTAAAATAAACTGGTGGTAGTGTACGACAGTGGTGGTGGATGGAAGGTCGTGGACGGTGGGTGATGGTGGTGGGTGGTAGACGAGGGTGGGTGGTGGACGATGGCGGTGAGTGGTGGTGTTTAACTCTCTGCAGATCTGAGAATATCTTAAAGGTGGCTAGGGTAAGTCTGCACCAATAAGAGCCCGCGTAGAGGATTTTTAATGAAACGTCTTAGGAAAAACAAACAGTCTGCAGATGACAATATTTGCGCGTGGTCTGCGTGACGCAGACAGAAGTGCTTGCACATATTTGTTTTTAGAAAACAAACACTACTTATGTGAAAGCATTACGCATGGGTTGGCCGGGTATGGTCATAGGCTAAAACCGAATTTATAATTGATGTTTCGGTTATAAAGGTTGTGTAATTGAAAAAGGTGGTTTGATTAATTCGGTTAGCTATCGGCAAACCGCCGACTTTGGAATTTGGCATATTCAAATTAGCTTTTAATTAGACCATTCGTAATTGTTAATGCTCTATATAAGGCATTTTCCGTCACATCAATATCATGGCGCCCATTCAAAATATGTGTAATGGTTAACGCTCATTGATGCCCTATTCAATTATTACTTTCCTATTTTTCACCTCATTTGGCATTATACAAGTGTCACACCCCAACCAATTGCGGAAATATCAGAGCGGGACAAATGAGATTGCTCAAGACTTCATAACGCTAATAAGTGACAAGTATTTAAATAACAAAGTTTCATTTCATGGATAATGATCAAGTACAACGGCTTGAAATCAAATACAACATGTTTGAAACGAGATACAACTACAACAACGTTTCTAATACAAAATTTAGATGAGTATCTAAGTCATCCTACTCGTTTCCAATGTCATCATCATCAACAATCAACCTGCAATACATGTTAAAGTATAGTTTAACACACAAGGCATTGGTAAGCATACAAGTTTGAATAGTAGCATCGTATAAACTTTTTAAACAAATCTTCATGCATAAATGTCTAATCTTGAGGCTAACATACATTAAACTATCATGCAATTATAAAGTTAACCCAAAGTTTCCCGTTAGCGTAATCTATTCATAGCAATGAAAAGACCGTATGTGTTTAACTTAACATGATCTCAAGTTTACGGGCGGTGCGTTACTCCTATAGCACTATAAATGTTAATGAAAGCTTGATAGAAGTTAATGACTAAGTATAAGTATGTCAAGTATAAGCATGTGTGACTTCAAGTTTAGCACAAAGAGCATGTATAAAGATTGTTTTGTGATTTATGTATAAGCATGTTTGTGTGATTTTGCATAAAGTACGTGTATTGCACCCACATGTGTGACAACCGGTACCTTTCGGGTTACAATGACGCAAATAACAAACATTAAGACAATTATAAGTATTGTTTTAAGACACTAACTAAATTAATTTGGCCTTTGGAATGCCTAGGAACGTCTATTTGAATCGTACGCACGCGATTAGTGATTTCGGTAATTTTGCACGCATTTTTTAAACGGTAACGAACTGACACCAGATGAAATACTGACAACGCCAAAAATACGAGGCTTATTCGTATATTTTATACACGTGAATTGGTTATGCTAAGTTATCATGCTTTCAAAACAAAACGCAAACGTGGACGAAAAACACGACTATAGGAACGCACTGACAACGAAATGGACGCATCAGACTTGTTTATTATCTTAAAAACTGAAAATTTACGATGTATTTAGCTTCATAATCGAATTTTAATATTCGCAGTCGAAATTGGATCCAAAAAAAAGATTAGAAACGACCACCAAAGCAATTTACGCGTTTTAACACAACCGACGAACGTACGCGGCTAACATCGAATACCGACACTATTTTACATGTTTATGACCCTAAAAATAATATTATACGACATTTTACGATATTCGTATTCGAAAACAGGTCTCGTATTCGCGATTGGGCCCTAATACACTAGAAACGGGCTTATGGGCCTTGCGCCCAACCCACCACAAACCCTAGCTATAAATAGCTAGTTAAACACACACAAACACCATTCTTACACACACATACTCTCTCTCAGCTCTCTCTCTCTCTCTCTCTTTAGAAGCCGGCGAAGGCTCGGCGGGGCCGCGTCGGCGGCACGGCGGCGACGGCGCCGCTCACGGCGCCGAGTTTTCCCGGTGCGTGGCGGCGCGTACCCCCCTAAATTGAGTTTTCTAAACATGAATCCGCATCCATTTTCCGTTTTAAGCAACGATGATGGCATTATCGACCTACGGCAGTTGCGAATTCAAGTTTTCTTCTCCGGTAAGCCCCAACCCCTTTCTTTTTCTTTTAGATCTGGTTCGATCCACGTCTTCCAGCCTGTTGGTTGTTGTTTCAGGGGTGGTTCAAGTGGTTGTTGTGGTGGTTCCGGCGGTGGGCGGCGAAGGAGTCGCAGTTGGCGACGTTAGGCCGGCTGGCAACGGCGGCAGTGGAGGTGGATACGAGTGGTTCTAGTTTGGGTTTGTTTTGGGTGGTGATGGTCGGACGCCGCAGCCGGCGGCGGCGATGGTGGTGGTTGGTTCGGTTCAAGTTGGGTTTCGGTACACTCGGTTCGGGTTACGGTCAAGACAATCAACACAAGTCAATGGTCAACTCGGGTCAAAATCCGGTCAACTTAGTCAACACGGGTCAAAACTCGGTCAACCCAAGACTCGTAAAATATAATGACGCGAATTTTGTTTATATTGTTTTACATAAATATTATTTTGCGGGAAACCGAGTTCTAAACCGACCCGACTAATGAAAACGACAAAAAATTATACGTGAAAACTTCTAGCTACTTGGACTTGTACATACATAACAACGAGATTTAAATAAATATATATGCGTACTAGTTAAAAACCAAACCAACACGCGATATTTTCATATAATTATATGTTGAAATTACATAAGACAAAAGCTTACGTTTAAGTATATGATGAAAACATTATATATTGTTATTACATAAATTGTTGAGTTTTGACAAATATATCGACAATTGTATTGTCTGGATCGTTTAAAAATAGAGGAAACTCTGCCCGATTTTCGTTTCTTAACACCAACGACAACATATCGGGACTTACATGAATTTATAAAAATAAGTATAAACGTATGTTTATTTTGGACGGCTTAAGTGACTTACAAAACAAATTTATAACGCTCCGACAAAAGTGGTTTACAAAATAAAGGAACACGGAACCTTATATCGTATAAATATAATTTCTTATGTTTAATCCAAACGAATATTATTCGACGATTATTTAAAATAAATATAATTAGTTATATTTATCTGCAACGTCTACGACTCGAAGATTTTATAAAATAAAGATAATTATTGATATTTATTTCAAGCGTCTAAACGCAATTCGACACAATACCATATGATCTTCACATATACTATTAACCGAGTTATTTTGATAACAAACTAATGAAGTCGTTTTCCTAACAAGCGTATCATTGTATAATCATTTCGACAATTATCCACGAGACACGATATTCTATTACGGCTACACGACGTTTATATATGTATACATCTACGCTTACATACATACATATATATATATATATAGATATATATATATATATATATATATATATATATATATATATATATATATGTTTACATCTTACAAAACACTATGACGAGTTGTATCATTATCCGTCAACGTATACGACGATTATTCGGGGAACACGTAAATATCTATACGAGCTTACGACGTATTATTTTCATATAAATATTCGTTACATACACGCACTACCTTTCGAGACGACTAACACGACTTTATAAATATATATATATATATATATATATATATATATATATATATATATTCTGAACCTCTTGGAAACTAAGTGTTCCCAAGAATTAGTGTTTACCACCGACTATAAATGGGATTAAACGTGTATAGTATTATCGTTCCCACCAAATTAACATCTTCCCATCGAATCATTGATTGACGATTCGGTAGAGCTCGATGACATGTAGTTTAGCTACGTTATATTTAGAAATTTATAAGTTATTCCGTTTTAGGAATGTCTTAGATTGCATACTAGCAAGTCACCTTGTGGAAATGACATTATGGAATCATATTAAGCTAGCATAGCACAAGGATATCAAGGTGAGTTCATAACCCCCACTTTTACGGTTTTTACATTTTTATAAATGTTTTCGGGGGGTGGAAAGACATGCAAGTTTTCCAAAAGTACACAAAATTTCGATGAACGAAAGTTCATATTTCAAAACCATGTTGCAAATGGATTTCAATAAACTCAAATGGTTTACGAAAGGTTTATGCTCAACATACCAGTTTTACAAAACACACGCGTATTTTCGAAACATGCATGGGTTTCATGACTAGGGACGGGATTGTCCTAGTTACAACAGGACTGGGTTTTCCTAAAAGGACTAGTTGGTCCTACTTTTAGACTCAAACGGGCTAGGCCCATTCTCATTTGTGTGAGGCACAAAGACTCCGTGAATTTACGTCCCTTTTTTCATTTAAATGTTTTCGTTTTTATAACTCTTGGTGGAAATTACATGTCTCGATGGTATGGTATAGCTATGGAATGAAATATTAGATCATGTGCAAATAGGGTCTCTCTTAAGTGCCATTAATCTTTTTTAAGACCACAGAACAAGAGTGGTAAATCTATCGGGTACGGGCGTGCCCCACTCATGGGTCCTTGTGTGGCCGCATGTAGTGCTTTTGTTGTCCCAGCCGACCACGGATCGATACTAAATCGTCTAGGGTTGAGTGCTTCCTATGTCGTCACACATATTAATTTCCTTGTATAACATTAATGATCATCAAGTTCATTGACACGTTACATACCACATTATTATATACGAACTCTCAAATGTTAACGCGACATAGACGTTGACAGTTATACAAGTTTTACAAATACAAAGTTTTCGGTTAAACATGCCAATGAAAATGGTTTTATTACGTTTTCTCAACAATTATTTAAACCGGTCACTAAAAAGATTTATTTTTAATCTTTTGAACAAACTATGAACTCGCCAACTTTATGTTGATTTTTCACATGTTTCTTTCTCAGGTTATATTTTCAAACTATGGAACGGTTGGAATAAGAGAACCCATGGGGATTCGAGTACTTAGCGGTCGTTCACTTTCTAGAAGTCTTAGCATCATTAAACAATTCCGCTATGCAATGAAGATACCGGTCAGATCAATCCAACTTTGATGATTTGGCGGGTGTGACAAAAAGTGTAAAAGTAAAACGGGGTCGAGTATACTCACAGTTTTGCAAAGCTTCCTTTGTTATTCCCGTGAAGAGTTGGAGAGTTTGAAGGATGGAACACTGAGGTTCCCCTACATGGGGTAAAGGAAGGTGTGTGAGTATTCGGAGGTTAACGGAGGATTCGGATTTGGAATTAAAGTATGCAAAAGTATGTATATGAGAAAGTAATTATCTAGACTTAAATCCTCGTTCTTGACACTATAAGTCCCGTATGGGTTGATGTGATTTCCTGGGTCAAGATACCCATTAGAATCGTTAACGAGATGTTCAAGACTTAGATAATATAACCTATTACCATTACAAGTAACCATGTTGATTATCATCAAGGATTCAGTTATGTGTATATATATATATCATATATATTATATAATAATTCTAACTAAGTCCATCAAGATTATCATAGATTGTCATATAAGTCAAACATGGAGGTAGGAGGATAACCATCCTTTAACCTCATTTGTAAGATTCACCAATACACAAATCATCACAAGGACGATTCAGATAGTCATGAATGAAAGGAAATGTATAACTTCTTGCTATACTAAGTAGCCAAGCAAGCTTTAACCCGGGTGAGCCATTCTCGACATAGAAAGAGTTAACTAAGTGTCAGAGGCTAAATGGGGTTAAGTCACTTTGGATCTAGCAAACCACTTGAGATAGCAAGATGAAAACATCAAGTAAGGTGGTGGAATGAAGGTAGGATAGCCAAGACTTCCAAGTATTCACACCTATACCAAAACACAAGTCTTGTCACAAGAATCATGACAAGCTCGGATGGTTTGGGTTGATAACCCTATAAAAAAACATAAATTTTGGAGGGTGATTTACACCTACGATTTGTAAGAATCAATCTTAGCCAAGCTTACTAACCATGGACTTGGTTAGTAGCACAAGAAGCACAAGTTTGTATGAGAAAACATAAGTTTAATGAAAGTTTGTAAAGTCTTCTTCCAAAACAGAAAGTTAGACCTCAAAATGGTGATGTTCCACCTGGAAAACCTGTGAAAACACTCCTAGAGGTGTTCCAAGCTTTGTAGAGGAAGAATTAGTGAAGAAAAGATGGAGAAAAGTGAGTTTGAACTCACTTTTGCACTAGAAAGTTTCTACCTTGTACTTGATTTTCCAGCAGACTTGAGAGAGTTTTGATGATTTAGAAGTGTTTGGAAAGTGAAAAAGAGGGTTAGGAAGCTTGTTTATATAGTGGGTAGTTAGGGTTTAGTGTTAAATGAGGTTTAGAAGTGATTGGGTGTGAAAAAGGTGGAGAAAATAGGTCAACCCGCGAGCTGTAAGCATTCTGCTGCGGATCGAGGTCTCTCGCCACCCGCGAGAGGCAAAGCCTTGTCTCTCGCGCCCTGCCAGAGTCTAATTTAGGAAGATTTTGCAATTTGGTCTCTGAACTTGGTTTTCCCCTCATTTTAAGCTAAACTTTGGTGTTTTCGCATGTTTTTAAGCGTATACCATGTATGTAAGTATAATTTGAGTATTGAAGTGTATGTATGAGTATTTTCATGTATAACAAGTATCAGTTTGTATGTAAACAAGTATTTAACGATCGAATACATGTGAGACAAGTATGTATTAAGTATAAATTTCATTATGACCAAGGTCTCGGATTACAAATTCGGAAATGAAATACGAATGTGATAGGAATGCAAGTTTCCATTACTAGAAATACGATTACACTTTCTAAATAAGGAAAGTACAAAATGCGAAGCGTTACAACAAGAAATGTCATTCCGTTCTTCAAGCCCTATAATGTCCCGGGGGTGGAGCTGGGGGCGTTATCAAGCCTCCTCACGCCCATATAATGCCTATTAGCTATGGAATTAATAAATCCAATTTGTAATGGGTCAATTAAAATAAGAATTGGCTAAATGTATCCTCTACCTCTGAATTTTCTCCGTACTCCTCTCTAAAAACATTTAATCAAATGATCAAGTTTTTTTCCTTTAGTGTGTGAGTTTGAAAACACCACTCTGATATGACAAGTCGAAAGGACGAATGCAACATGTAAATAAAGAGAAAGGAGGGTATGTTTTGAGCATCTACTACGCATCCTAGATGGATATGTTTGAGATTTTCAAACCAAGCAATCTCAAACCTCTAACGTTGTTGACAGGTTCGGATTTAAACTTTGGAATTACTGTAACACCTCGTAAAATTCGTGTTCGGTAATAAACCGACACGTGTATATACCCATAAAAAATAGATAAATAAATAAATAAAATAAATAAATACAAAATATAAATACCTCAAATAAGTTAGCCACTCAACCCCTTAGATGTATCCAAAATTCTAAAAAAAAATTTAAAACTAACAGTAGCTTACGGTCCGGGACCCTAGCTTACGGTCCGGGACCGTAGCTTACTGTCCGGACTTTCTGGTTAGAGTTTAAACCTAACCGTAAGCTACGGTTTGGCGACCGTAGCCTACCGTGAAGCCTTAGAACTTCAGTTTTGAGCCATATAAACTTTCAACTAATAACCCTAAGGTCCCTAGACTTTATTATAACTTTTTCCTTGCATATTTAAGTCATTTTTTGACCCGAATGACTCCCGGTTAAGGTAATATCTTGTGATTCACCATTCTTGAGTATCACACATCTTCACCGAACCTTAAACTTTACTAGCTTGGGTGATTTAACCCATTAAACCATAAGTATTCGTATCTTTCATGTTTAAGCTAGTAAACGCTTATAAGTCGTAAGAACACCTAGTGTGGCACCCATTAATATTCGGTTACTCTTATTCTTCTTCAATACATCTTGTGTTGAACGAAAAGACCAAGTTGTATCATTATGTCATTGGATACAAGTCAAGGTATAATTCATGACAATCCACAAAACTAAATTTGAGGGACTAAAAGTGTCAAAACACCAAAATTCTGTCAAGATGCCACATCTCCTGCAATTTGCCACACTCTTGCAGTTCTTGACACCTTGCTAGACACTTATGATGATCCTAGAACACCTCTAACACCTGGCTCCATCTTCAAACACCCTCTTGCACTATAAATAACAACTCAAGCTCACTCATTTCCTTGCTCATTCACTTCTTCTCCTCTCTATTACACTCTTGGAAGTTCCTAACCATTTGGGAGCTTCCCTTTAAGTTCTAAGTTTTCCTTGGATCACTTGTAAGTGCTCCATCTCTGCTCTTTTCTTTTTATAGGCTTTTAATAGCCAAAAGTCAAGCATTTTCGACAAATGCCTTGACTTTCGGTTAAGACCATTATGGTCCAGCCATTGTTCGAAATGAACATGGCTAAGTGATCGTAATTAGGAAGGTATTAACCCCTTAAAGGGGCACCTACTAAGGATCACGTTTACAAGGTCAATTGACGGGTCAAAGTTATTGTTTTAAAAAGTCAAACGGGCCAGATTTCATAAAAATCATAATCTGAGTTTATACATGTTATAAATATATTTTTGACACTTAAAAAAGTTGGTAATAATTGTTTGAACATGTGGGAACATGTTTGATCCGTCAATTTCAGTCCTAGAATCGGTTCGCAACCGAAAGTCGTAAAGTTTGACTTCTGCTTTGACTTTCGATTCTGACCCGACTTAGATTAGTTAACTTCTTAATTAAGGTCACATTATGATCGTAATGTAATGTAGCATAACCCTCTGAGGTTACATTACTTAATCATAATCATAATTTGCGTTTATGCACAAGTTCCGTAAAATGTCAAAATTTGACTAAAATGCCCTTTTTACATAAAACAAGGTTTTAATCAACAATGGACTTGCAAATAAATTACCTACTGATATGTTAATATAATTAACATATTAGGATGTTAATATTCTGATCATAAACTACTTTTAATAACTTAAACTATACTTTTAATTGACCAAAATGCCCTTTCGGTGCATAGTTTGGTCTTAAACCATAAACCACACTTATGTGTGTTATCTTACTGATATTATATCACAAATTAAATATTTTTCCAGAATGTTTATGATCATAACATCAGAATACACGCAAGTTCCTTTTATAAGACATATAATTACCAAAACGCCCTTATGAGGCATAATTTCGTTTCAAAACCTTTTCGGGCATATAAGTTGATATCCTACTGATATTACAACTTATTTAAAGTATAATGACATATAGAACTTGTTCATGATTCATCGGGTTACCCGATATCGCTTATATGCATACGGTTAGATATATGTAACTAGTTTACGAAATTAACCCAAATGGGTTTAACCTTATCATTTTAATCTCAAATTCCAGAATGCTAATTGTTTACCCATATTATACAAGTCTTAAGTACTTGTTGGGTTTAAACTACATTCTATCCGGTCATCGCTTAATCTAGCGTATCGTACCGATTTTGATCCTTAAAGCTAGTCGGTCTACGTCTATGACTTAAATAAAGACCGTCAGCATTCTAATTGGTTAGCTTATGCCATAATCCAGACTAGAGCCTTCCAGTAAATGCTATCTGCACTTATTTCATTTTGAGTACGGCTGAAATATGAAATCTTGCATTTTTAAATCAAGACTAGCTTAGGTAAATACTCTTGACTTATTTCCCTATAAGGGCTTGGGTTATGGTAAATTATTACCGCTTGGTCGGAAATGGGATCAATCGAATGCCAGATACTCCTTCCCACCATTCACAACCACCTCCCGTGCAGGAAAATGTCCACATGGAATCGGTGGACCAACCCCAATATCCACCTGAGCCGCCAAGGAGGAAACGTGGAGCACGTATGTCGGTACGTGCGGGCCAACGGTCGGGTTCGCTACCACCTTTGCCCAAATCTTACCCCACCATTCAAGAGGACCCACAAATGGGTGGACCCTCAAATGCTTCACCTGTGGTGGAACCTACACCATCACCTATGGTTCAACCATCACCATCGGGTTATAATAACCCAATCCCAACGTATCCAAATAACACTTGGTACGATCCTTTTAACCCTATTACCCTATTGATTACCAAACACTATCACATGACCCTTATATGCAAGCGGACATGCATAATGCACTTTACCTGTCTTATTTCCCACCTGCTTATCCATCTCCTGGATACCCAAGTTATGGGTACCAATATCCTGTTGTACCTCAACCACAACCACAACCTCCGCCACCTCTTGAGGCCATTAATGAGGCATTGGAGCGAATGAAGGAAATGCAACAACAAGCAGAGAAGACGGAAAAGAAGACGAATAAGTTCTTCAAGAAGCTCTCCAAGTTGGTTAAGGGGAAGAAGGACGAGTGAAGTCTTTTCTATTACTATGTTTAGTCCCTTCGCGTACATTGTTATTTCCTTAGTTCTTGCATGGACAAGTTATTTCTTTTATTCTTTGCATGGACAACTAGTTTTATTTATCTATTTCAAGTATTGTACTTTCTATTATCATTTAACAAAATATTTTGGAAATATATATATGTGTACTCATCCTCTTCAAGCGATCGTCTCGATTTTACTCGAAATTTATGATCAGCTATATAATTCCAAAAAGATCTTAATGGTTTTGATTAGCCAAGTGGCAAAAACCACATATTTGGCTAAATGTATAAATGATAGTTAAGTACGAAGGGGTCTTCTATCATGATAGTTAAGGGAAGTTATCCTTCTATCCAGAGGTGGTGGACTTAAGTTCAAGCCTCCAAGTCGTTAAGGTCAATGTGACTGGGACTATTAATCAACCATTAAGATACTCTTGCGTTAACATTCAAGAATGTTCATACTCTTGGTAGTATGACTTGAGAAATCACACTAGCCTTCTAGGTAATGGACTATGTCCTAACCTTATATAGCCTATGTGATCAAATTTGATCTCGGCTAATATCATCAGTGCGATGATTAAACATCCATTAGTGATGTATTGCCCTTGGGGCTATGATTAAGCATCCATTAGTGATGTATTGCCCTTGGGGCTATGATTAAACATCCATTAGTGATGTATTGCCCTTGAGGCTATAATTAAACATCCATTAGTGATGTATTGCCCTTGGGGCTATGATTAAACATCCATTAGTGATATATTGCCCTTGGGGCTATAATTAAACATCCATTAGTGATGTAGTACCAATGTGCCATATTTTATGTCCATTAGTGACAGGCCAATGTGCCATATTTTTATGTCGATTAGTGACAGGCCAATGTGCCATATTTTATGTCCATTAGTGACAGGCCAATGTGCCATAATTAATGTCCATTAGTGACAGGCCTGTGTGCCATAATCAAATGTCCTTTGTGACAAGCCTATGTGCTATATACAATGTCCAAGTGACAATGACAGTTGTGACGTTACGATCCACTGTCTAATAATATATGGACTATGTCCAAATCGTAATTTGCCTTTGATGGTCCTTTTGAGACCTAGGCCAAATATAGATAACATTCATTTAAAATGTTAAGGCTGACAGTTGTGATTCCATGCACACTAGTTCAAATAAGGCAATGGATTTATATATCCAAACTTTATAGCCTATATGGTTATCAATACCATGGCTAATATAAAATTTAATTTGGTATATAGTACCCAAACATCAGAGATGGCTAACTCAGATGAGGCGCAAAGTAATCGCTGTAATAATAGTGCTGATAAAGCTGAAAATATAGCCATCAATAATGATGATTTCCAAGCTCGCATTGATGTAGCTGTCGGAAAAGCCATGGAAAAGGCCATGGAGAAATTTAAGGAAGTGAGCACTACTCGCTCCAAACCTTTATCTATTCCACCATCATCAGCTCGAAAGGAGAGCTCTGTCCACTCTTCAAATGCGAAGAGTGAACCAAAGAAACTAGAATTCAATGATAAGTCCCGTTCTTCTAAAGACGGATGTACCTATAAATACTTTGTCTCCTGCAAGCCCCGAGATTTTAATGGAGAAAGGGGAGCAGTAGAAGCCTTGAGATGGCTTGATGAGATGGAAACTATTGTAGATATTAGCAGATGTGCTGATAAAGATGTAGTGAAGTTTGTATCCCAATCCTTCATGGGCGATGCCCTAATATGGTGGAAGGCCATGGTCCAGTCAACAGGAAAAGTACACCTGTATAACTTGGGATGGACCAAGTTTATGGACCTTGTTAAGGAAACGTACTGCCCACCTCATGAGGCGGAGAAATTAGAAACAGACTTTTTGTCTCTTTCCATGAAAAACCTAGATTGTTGGAAGTATGTCTCTGATTTCAATTCCCTATCTAGGTTAGTTTCCTATCTAATCACCCCTGAGACCAAACGCATTGCGCGTTTTATAAATGGGTTAGCGCCTGAGATTAAAGGCATGGTGAAGGCTGCTCGGCCTACTACTTATAGGTCTGCTGTTGACTATCTCTCTCACTCACCTTGGATTTGGTGAGACAAAAGTCAGTCAAGACTGAGACTGACGGGAAGAGGAAGAGAGAGGATGGTAACTCCCAAGGATTTAATAAGATGAATAAGGGGAGATTTGGGTAAAAGAATCAAGATAAGTCGGGTGTGACGCCGACATGTAAGACCTGCAACCACAGACACTAGGGACAGTGTAATTTTGATCCACAGGCTAAACCCTGTGGTATCTGTAAAAGAAAAGGGCGTAAGACCCTAGAATGCAAGGATCTTAAGGATGCAGTCTGCTACGGCTGCAATGAAAAAGGGCATATTAAGACTAATTGCCCTAAGAATCTCAAGTGTAATAATGCGAAGCCTGGAGAGGTCAAGAAGGGAAATGCACGTGCCTTTCAGATGAATGCTAGAGAGGCTGTTAATGACAACAACGTCATAACAGGTACATTCCTCATTAGTGACGTATATGCCAGAGTTCTGT
The DNA here is from genome assembly GCA_947069175.1 of Scalesia atractyloides. Taxonomy (NCBI): domain Eukaryota; kingdom Viridiplantae; phylum Streptophyta; class Magnoliopsida; order Asterales; family Asteraceae; genus Scalesia; species Scalesia atractyloides. The sequence continues at coordinate 12,065,144 of CAMTDV010000026.1, read as the reverse complement.
TTGATTCGGGTGCAGATAAGTATTTTGTGGACCATAAGTTTAGCAAACTATTAAACCTACCCATAAGAACTCTAGACATAACCTATGAAGTAGAACTTGCTGACGGAACCTTAGAAACAGCGTCTTCTATTCTTGATGGATGTTTTATATTCATTAAAATCATTCAATTCCTATTTCTCTTCTGCCAATAAAATTGGCGGGGTTCGATGTAGTCTTAGGCATGGATTGGTTATCTCATAACCAAGCCCGCATTGCCTGTGATAAGAAACTCATCGAAGTTAAAACCCCATCTGGTGAAATGCTCACCATCTTTGGAGATTCACACTATGGATTGCCAGACAAAGTGTCGTTATTTAAGGCATCCAAGTGTATAGGGAAAGGTTGTGTCATTTACATGGCACAAGTAACTATTAACGAGCTGAAGCCAAATATTGAAGACCTTTCAGTCATCTCAGAATATTCCGATGTTTACCCTGAGGAATTACCAGATCTACCTCCAGATAGGCAAGTGGAGTTTAGGATTGATATCCTACCAGGAGCGGCACCTGTTGCTAGAGCTCCGTATCGGTTAGCACCGACGGAAATGAAGGAATTGAGGACGCAATTAGATGAACTTTTAGAGAAAGGCTTTATTCAGCCTAGTTCCTCACCTTGGGGAGCTCCTATTCTTTTTGTAAAGAAGAAGGACGGTTCAATGGGAATGTGCGTTGATTACCGTGAGCTAAATAAGATAACAATCAAGAATCGTTATCCTCTACCCAGGATCGATGACTTGTTCGACCAACTTCAAGGGGCTAATTACTTCTCTAAGATCGATTTGAGATCAGGATATCACTAGCTGAAGGTTAGGAGTGAAGACGTTCCTAAAACAGCCTTCAGGACCCGCTATGGTCACTTTGAATTTTTAGTGATGCCTTTTGGGCTCACAAATGCACCAGCAGCATTCATGGATCTCATGAATAGAGTCTACAAGCCGTATCTAGATAAGTTTGTCATTGTCTTCAAAGACGACATACTTATCTATCCTCGTGATCAAGCTGATCACGAGAACCATCTCCGGTGCATTCTAGAACTTTTATGACAAGAGAAGCTTTATGCTAAGTTCTGTAAATGTGAATTTTGGCTTAGAGAAGTCCAATTTCTTGGACATGTGGTAAGTGAACGTGGTATCCAAGTGGATCCTGCCAAAATAGAAGCCATAATGAATTGGGAAGTTCCCAAGACTCCGTCTGAGATTCGTAGTTTCTTAGGACTGTCTGGTTATTATAGAAGGTTCATCGAGAACTTCTCAAGAATAGGCACTCCTTTGACTACCTTGACCCGTAAGAATGTTAAATTCTTTTGGGGTCCAAAACAACAAGAATCTTTGAGATTCTAAAACACAAGTTGAGCAATGCTCCTGTGTTATCTCTACCTGAGGGTATTGAGAACTTTGTTGTTTATTGTGATGCGTCACACACTGGCATGGGCTGTGTGCTATGGCAAAGTAATTGCCTATGCATCGCGACAACTAAAGGTGCATGAAAAGAATTACACCACCCACGATTTGGAATTGGGTGCCGTTGTATTTGCACTAAAACTGTGGAGACATTACTTGTATGGCACAAAGTGTATAATATGCACTGACCATAAGAGTCTCCAACACCTGTTCAATCAGAAGGAACTGAACATGCGACAACGCCGTTGGATGGAAACACTTAATGATTATGATTGCGAGATTCGCTACCATCCCGGCAAGGCAAATGTAGTCGCTGATGCCTTAAGTCGCAAGGAAAGGGTTAAGCCTATTAGGGTTAACGCAAAAAGCATCGAGCTCAGAAATAGCTTGAATGAGAAGCTATTAGATGCTCAAAAGCAAGCCCTATTAGAGGCTAATATTCCTAATGAGGGATTAGGCGGAACTGTTGATCAGTTAACTCCTGGAACAGACGGAATCCTTCGATTTAATGACAGAATCTGGGTTCCAATCTTCGGAGGACTTAGAGAACTAATCCTCCAAGAAGCACATAATTCGAGATACTCAGTTCACCCAGGTGGTGAAAAATGTATCAAGATTTGAAAAGGAATTATTGGTGGATGGGTTTGAAGAAATCCATAGCTACTTATGTAGCTAAATGTCTGACGTGTTCGCAAGTTAAAGCCGAACATCAGAAACCGTCAGGACTTCTACAACAACTTGAGATTTCCACTTGGAAATGGGAAATGGTAACTATGTATTTAATTACCAAGTTGCCTAAGACCAAACATGGTAATGACACGATTTGGGTCATTGTAGATAGACTGACTAAGTCAGCACATTTCTTGCCAATTAAAGAGACTTATAGCTCTGACAAGTTGGCTAAGTTGTATGTGGACAAGATTGTGTCCCTACACAGTGTGCCGGTATCTATTGTATCTGATAGAGATACTAGATACACTTCTCACTTTTGGAAAAGTTTCCAACAATCGTTAGGCACACGATTAAACTTTAGTACGGCTTACCATCCATAGACTGATGGTCAAAGTGAGCGTACTATTCAAACTCTGGAAGACATGCTTCGGGCATGTGTGATTGATTTAGGTGGAAGCTGGGGTAACCACTTACCCCTAATAGAGTTCTCCTACAATAATAGTTATCATACAAGCATCAAGGTTGCTCCTTTTGAGGCCTTGTATGGGAGAAAATGTCGAACGCCCGTGTGCTGGGCAGAAGTTGGGGAAGCCCAACTATCTAGACCTGAGATTGTCCTAGAGACCACGGATAAGATAATACAAATCCGTGATCGTCTCAAGGCTGCCCGTGATAGGCAAAAGAGCTATGTTGCCAAGAGGCGTAAACCTCTTAAGTTCCAAATAGGGGACAAAGTATTATTGAAGGTATCACCCTGGAAAGGTGTGATTCGCTTCGGAAAGAAGGGCAAGCTAAGCTCGAGATATATTGGACCATTCAAGGTAATCGAATGTGTCAATTCTGTAGCTTATAAGCTCAAATTGCCTGAGGAGCTCAGTGGAATCCATGATGTGTTCCACATATCTAATTTAAAGAAATGTCTACCCGATGAGTCGCTAGCAATTGATAAAAACCTGAGGTTCATAGAGAAACCTATTGCGATTGAGGATTGACAGGTTAAAAAGCTCCGAAGGAAGTTTATACCTATTGTAAAGGTTAAGTGGGATGCCCGTCGTGGCCCCGAGTATACATGGGAGGTTGAGTCCACTATGCGACAAAAGTACCCCCATCTTTTTGAATAAAATCTCGAGGTCGAGATTTCTTTTAAGGGGGTGAGGATGTAACACCTCGTAAAATTCGTGTTCGGTAATAAACCGACACGTGTATATACCCTTAAAAATAGATAAATAAATAAATAAAATAAATAAATACAAAATATAAATACCTCAAATAAGTTAGCCACTCAACCCCTTAGACATATCTAAAATTCTAAAAAAAAATTAAAACTAACAGTAGCTTACGGTCCGGGACCGTAGCTTACGGTCCGGACTTTCTGGATAGAGTTTAAACCTAACCGTAAGCTACGGTTTGGCAACCATAGCCTACGGCGAAGCCTTAGAACTTCAGTTTTGAACCATATAAACTTTCAACTAATGACCCTAAGGTCCTTAGACTTTATTATAACATTTTCCTTGCATATTTAAGTCATTTTTCGACCCGAATGACTCCGGTTAAGGTAATATATCTTGTGATTCACCATTCTTGAGTATCACACATCTTCACCGAACCTTAAACCTTACTAGCTTGGGTGATTTAACCCATTAAACCATAAGTATTCGTATCTTTCACGTTTAAGCTAGTAAACGCTTATAAGTCGTAAGAACACCTAGTGTGACACCCATTAATGTTCGGTTACTCTTATTCTTCTTCAATACATCTTGTGTTGAACGAAAAGACCAAGTTGTATCATTATGTCATTGGATATAAGTCAAGGGATAATTCATGACAATCCACAAAACTAAATTTGAGGGACTAAAAGTGTCAAAACCCCAAAATTTTGTCAAGATGCCACCTCTCCTGCAATTTGCCACACTCTTGCAATTCTTGACACCTTTCTAGACACTTTTGATGATCCTAGAACACCTCTAACACCTGGCTCCATCTTCAAACACCCTCTTGCACTATAAATAGCAACTCAAGCTCACTCATTTCCTTGCTTATTCACTTCTTCTCCTCTCTATTACACTCTTGGAAGTTCCTGACCATTTGGGAGCTTCCCTTTGAGTTCTAAGTTTTCCTTGGATCACTTGTAGTGCTACATCTCTGCTCTTTACTTTTTGTAGGCTTTTAATAGCCAAAAGTCAAGCATTTTCGACAAATGCCTTGACTTTCGGTTAAGACCATTATGGTCCAGCCATTGTTCGAAATGAACATGGCTAAGTGATCGTAATTAGGAAGGTATTAACCCCTTAAAGGGGCACCTCCTAAGGATCATGTTTACTAGGTCAATTGACGGGTCAAAGTTATTGTTTAAAAAAGTCAAATGGTTCAGATTTCATAAAAATGATAATAAGAGTTTATACATGTTATAAATATATTTTTGACACTTAAAAAAGTTGGTAATAATTGTTAGAACATGTGGGAACATGTTCGATCCGTCAATTTCAGTCCTAGAATCGGTTCGCAACCGAAAGTCGTGAAGTTTGACTTCTGCTTTGACTTTCGATTCTGACCCGACTTAGATTAGTTAACTTCTGAATTAAGGTCACATTATGATCTTAATGTAATGTAGCATAACCCTCTAAGGTTATATTACTTGATTATAATCATAATCTGCCTTTATGCACAAGTTCCGTAAAATGTCAAAATTTGACTAAAATCCCTTTTTTACGTAAAACAAGGTTTTTATCAACAATGGACTTACAAATAAATTACCTACTGATATGTTAATGTAATTAACATATTATGATGTTAATATTCTGATCATAAACTGATTTACTATAATAACTTAAATTATACTTTTAATTGACCAAAATGCCCTTTCGGTGCATAGTTTGGTCTTAAACCATAAACCACACTTATGTGTGCTATCTTACTGATATTATATCACAAATTAAGTATTTTTCCAGAATGTTTATGATCATAACATCAGAATACACGCAAGTTCCTTTATACGACATATAATTACCAAAACGCCCTTATGAGGCATAATTTCGTTTCAAAACCTTTTCGGGAATATAAGTTGATATCCTACTGATATTACAACTTATTTAAAGTATAATGACATATAGAACTTGTTCATGACTCATCCGGTTACCAGATATCGCTTATATGCATACGGTTAAATATATGTAACTAGTTTACGAAAATTAACCGAAACGGGTTTAACCTTATCATTTTAATCTCAAATTCCAGAATGTTAATTGTTTACCCATATTATACAAGTCTTAAGTACTTGTTGGGTTTAAACTACATTCTATCTGGTCATCGCTTAATCTAGTGTATCATACCGATTTTGATCCTTAAAGCTAGTTGGTCTACGTCTATGACTTAAATAAAGACCGTTAGCATTCTAATTGGTTAGCTTATGCGATAATCTAGACTAGAGCCTTCCAATAAATGCTATCTGCACTTATTTCATTTTGAGTACGGCTGAAATATGAAATCTTGCATTTTTAAATCAAGACTAGCTCAGGTAAATACTCTTGACTTATTTTCCCTATACGTGCTTGGGTTATGGTAAATTATTACCGCTTGGTCGGAAATGAGATCAATCGAATGCCAGATTGTGGCTAGTATATCCGCATATTCCATTTTAATCAGTTTTGTTTGATAACTTAAACATTGGGGTTAACGACCGTGTCCTGGATATCCTTAGCTCATTAAATTAGATAATGGCCACGACTAAAGTACGGGGTGTAGGCATACACCCGACAGATGCGAATGCTAAAATTATTTTTACCCACAAGTTAGGGATAACTCCTTCGTGGGTTCATAAGTGGTGTGTACGTTAATCATGTCTCGGTCTCTGTACTAGGCCCCATATGTATTGACAAACATGTAAAACTGTTAACAAGGTTACAAAGCTGACTTTCCCAAGTTATAAAAGATTTGTGCCCTGTGCACTTAAATCAAAATTTTAAAATGTTTTCAAAATGAGTCAGTTGGGTGTATTTACCAGCGAAAGATGACGTATTTTCAAAAGACTAAGCTTGCAGGTACAATACGAAATAGGCTGGAAGCTGCTCGGTAGTGATATAAGAGGATCTTGCAAATTCTTAGATCTGCCCTAAAGTCTGTTATACGTTTTTGTACATTTTACGATCCGCCTGTGGATATTTCGTTACAAGCCGTCTGTATATTATTTTTGTACTATGAACATTTCGGTTTATAATAGTAATTTAAATCCAAGACTTCCGCTATGCTGTGTTTAATTGACTATGATGATATCAACTTATGTTACGATATTCTCTACCCGGGCCCACCGGTGTTTGGTTAGAAATTCAGGGTGTGATAATTACAAACCTCCAAAGGACTTTGAGGTGTGGCCCACTATCACATCTTTCTCACACACATTATATGTGTGTTAATTTAGTATTTTATTAGGTGTTTGAAATTTATAGTATTATACTCTTACAAAAAACAAACGTTTTTAAGACGGTTTGAAATATGATGTAGCAATTGCGGTGACAGTTTGTTAGGGTTTAGTCATCGATATTGTGCATGCTCAATTGCTCATACCACAACTCATTAATTTTTAAAAGTTTCATTTTAATTTATAAAATAAGTGACGAAACAATATGCTATTTGTAAAAGAATATATAACAAACGTTTTTCAATATATAACATTTTGTAAGAGAATATGTAACAAACGTTTTTCAATACATAACATACTTATAAAAAAGAAATACAATATAAAGATTGGTTTATCAGTTTGATTTATTTAATTTGATTTTTATACATATATAACTATAACCGAATGATAAGACCGGTTATCAAAAAATCATAACGAAACCATTGATTTCTAATTGTATGGGTTTTAAGTTCACCCTAAACTTTGATTTATTTTTTTAAATGTCACCATTATAACACGATTTCTTTTGTTCTTTTTCTTTTTAAAGCAGCAAGTCATTTATCAGTATTTGTTAATTTGAGTCTAGGCTCTACCATCAATTATCATCCTATTTTAATTCATACCATTAAAGAGGTTACACGCTAAACTATGATTTAAGTGAATATTATGATTGTTGGTTGCAATGATTAATAATCTTTTGATATTACATATGTTTTAAAAGGAGAACCACTAATTAAAATTCATGAATCATTGAAGCTATGCAAGTAGAACCCACCAAGAAACCTTCGTTATCATTTGTTTCAGTATTACCATTAGCATTTTGCCTTCCTTTCTTTTGTCTTATTTAACACCATTATTATGATTGGTTTTCCTTTAAAGTTTTTGGACATTTTATATTCAGCCAAACACGAGATTCAATCAATCTTATTATGTACAAGTCATATTGTCGTTCACAAAACAATCTACTTTTCTTTTATCATGGTATATCCTTTTCATATAATTAAATAAAATCAACGGCGACATATAGCATTCGATCCATGTGTTAGATTTATACAGAGTCGTACAATTTCTAAGATGTTATTCTTAGGCTAAAGAGAGGTTATTTGTGACCATGTGCTCGGTCGCCTTCATCGATTACCCTATAATCATTGGCGCAGCTTAGAAGGGGCCGCAGGGGGGGGGGGGCGTGTTGTCCGACCCCCGGACTTTTCGCTTAATAGTGTTATATATGTAGTTTTCGTTTAGAAAATTTTGAGTATATACGTTTTCGACCCCCCGACGGAAATCTCAAGCTTCGCCACTGCCTATAATTCACTCAATTTTCTAGAGCGACATCACTCCTTTTATCCACATAGGTGGAGTCCCTTTATTGAACAAGGTAGACTTCATCAAAAGTATACAACTCACCATTGTAGTATCACTTATTGGTTTTGTAATGCCAGCATGTGTCAAAACTGGTAATCAACGGCTTGTTTTACCCAAAGAACCTTTAAATATATGTGGCCATAAGTAAAGGTCAGGTTGTTAATTGTTGCCAACTTTGATTCATAGATTTTAAACACATCTTTCTTGTAGTTCCATGAATCATGTCCTTAAGAAGACATTGTAACTTACTAAGTGCATATAGGAGTGTAACTTATTAACTATATGATAGTCTAAATATAACGTGTCAAGTGGTGGAGCTTGATCAAAAGTTTCGGAGGGGCGGAAAGTCATGAGACCCAATTTATATATTGTATAAATATTTAGGCAAAATAATTGGAAGATCCTAAATAATTTTAAAATACTCAGACGAAAAATCGAAAATTTTACACTTTTTACCGAAACGTTAGGGGACGGGTGCACCCCTCGGTCTCTCTAAGCTCCTCCCTTGAACTTGTCTATAATTTATGTTAGATACCTTGTTAATACCAGATGTGACCACAACTCAGCTTTTAACATGTTTCTTATCTGTTCGGTTCGGTTTTTTGGACAAAACTAAAACCGAAACTGAAGTATCGGTTTTCGCTTTCGATTTATTTCAGTTTTATCACTTGTTTGGTTCGGTTTTTTGGTTATTTCGATGTTTGAAACAAAATTATGTAAGATTTAAAAAATAAAAAAGTATAATTTAAAATTTAAGAATCTTTCTTATTTGTTTACATTTAAGCTATTAAATTTAACCTTTTTAATTAATAATGTTCACATAAACGTAACCGTCTAATCTATGTTTATGTTTCTCCAAAGTTTTTTTTAAGATATTTTCTTTTATAATACTTTGAAGATTATGTAATGTAGGCAATAAATAAATCATCTCATATATAAATACACATGTTAATATTTTTATTATAGATACTTAATATTCAAGAATAAAATAATAATTTCTAATAGTATGGTTAAACATTTAAACAACTTAAACCTAAACATAAAAATATGTGTTTTTTTTCATTTCGGTTATTAAAACTGGTTATCCAAAAAACGAACCGAAATTTTCAGTTATTAAAAATTGAAAACCGAACCATCAGTTTTTGTTTCAGTTTGATTTTTCGGTTCGGTTTTATTGATTATTTTGGTTACTGTTCGATTATTTCGGTTTTCTGCTCCCTCCTACTTCCTTATCCACAAAGGCTAGTGATACTAAAATTTAGTGTCTATGGTGATGTTTCTTTGAAACACAATAAGCTTCACCGCCACCAAGTATAAGATATTAAGAATCTAAATAACATAATCATGTTCACTTATTTAAAAATGTCTAAAATCAATTTCATAAATCAATACGAACACATCAATGTATATGTTTTATAGTAATGCGTAGGTTATATAAAAAGATCCAAAAGAATATTATTATTTGCTTAAATGTCACATCATGAAGTACGACACACCTATGCACATATTTGAACTATACCAAGGCCGACACAAAACTAATGGTAATTCATTAAACAATAAAATTAGATTTACTTATTTTAAATGACTAACACCCCCTACATATACCGCTAAGACACCCTAGATAAACCTAATTCTAAATTTGTTTTGTCTATCTTGACATTGGTAGTCCTTTCTTGAATTGCAATTTTAGATCATTGACGGACTATTGGAGTATTATTGTGTTATCAACGAAATTATCTGATTATATCCATCTCTACTAGGTATAATGTCTATACACCAATTCAGAAGGAAATCCAATAAATATGGAAAAACCCTTTGTGAGAATCAAACCCAGGATCTATTGATTCCAAAACCTTATCTCACCCCAAAACGTCACTAGACTGTAAAGCCATAGACTAACATTGGTAGTCTATGAGCCCTTTAGTATGAGTTATATTGTTTTTATTTTTATTTTATAAACACATAATGTATGTGTACATATTTGGATTGACATGATAGCATTCACAGTTTCTTTTCTTTATTCATATAATTACACTAAAATTATTATTTTTCTTTTTTTTTCAATAAAATAATAATTTTTATACCTTTGTGATTATATATTCTCTTTCCTCCGCTCACAACCACTTTTAAAAATATTAAAAAAATTTATAAGGGATGAACAGTGTTCCACTATATATATAGATGAATATTAACATTTTCTATCTCCTTCACTCACAACCACTTAAAATCACTCACAACTATTCCTTATAACACAAATAACCCAATCACACAAATATCAGAAATCCATTGTGAATGCTCATAGTTCGCATATGGGTTGTACTAAAATTAAACGGTCAACTAATTTATAAAATATCATTTATGAGTTCGAGCTACTAACCCGTTTAACCAAATTATAACTATATTAAACTTGTTTATAGCTTGTCGATTTTTTATATGCCAACCTGTTTGATCCATTTAGAATAATGTGTTTCACATGTCATTTCAGGTTATTTGATTTTTAAGTGTGTCTTGAACACAAATAAACATAAATTGACGTTTTTTGGTTCTTTAATTTTAACTCGTCAACAAGCACAATCGCGACTCTTAAGTTTTATGAATCAAAATTTTAGATAATTTGTACTATTTTAACTCCGTTAACTCTTGCTAGTTTGTGCGTAAGTAGGTTTTGTAGTAAGTATATGGGTGGGTTATTGGATATCTCTCTGAGTTGTGTTCACAAAAACAAGTTGTGACCGGTGAAAACCTATTTATTTCATAACGGCATCAGAAACGCTCGCATTTTTTTACCTTGTTAAATCCTAACAATTAAACCAACCAAGGCCCATTGGGCTGTCATGGATTTAGAACACAGAAGCCCATTTAGAGTTAACAAACCAAAACCACAAATGATCAATAACCACAGAGGAAACAGATATGATATAAAGATTATCTTTATCAACCACACAAAACCCTAGCCGCCGTGAACACAAATGGTGTCGCTGAAGCTACAGAAGCGGCTCGCCGCTAGCGTCCTCAAGTGCGGTCGAGGCAAGGTCTGGCTTGATCCCAACGAAGGCAATGAGATCTCCATGGCTAACTCTCGTATGTTGTTCACACTCCTCTCTTTTCATTCATTCATTATTACATGTCATTTGTTTATGTATCGTATTGTGAGCTCTTAGTCCTTATTTTTTTTTGTATTGTTGTTATGATGATGTCCCTGGTTGTTGTTTATAAATTAAACTTCTTACATTTGATGTGTTTGTGACAGATTATTATTGTTATGGTTATGATTTATGTTGACTGAATTAGGGGTTTATTTTGATGGTCATGCTATATCACACATTGAATGATGTTGTTTTATAATCAAAGTGTTTTTTATTTTTTGTTACAGTGAAATGCTTGCAGCCATTAGAGATGATAGTAATTACCTTAGCATTATTCTTAAGAACTAAGTTGCCTTTTATTTTATGATTGATGATGATAGTTTTTTGGTTTTGTTGTTTTTATATTATTGTGCCTAACTGTGAACATGCATGCCTATTTGCGTGATAATTCTTGAAATGCTAACTTTAAGTTGTTGTTTGGCTGCAGGTCAAAACATAAGGAAGTTGGTCAAGGATGGTTTCATCATCAGGAAGCCAACCAAGATTCACTCTCGATCTCGTGCTCGTCGGATGAAGGAGGCTAAGAGAAAAGGCCGTCATTCTGGATATGGTATTTTTATTTTATTTATTTTTGGTTAGAATTTTTTTTTATTTCTGTCTAGTTCTTGTATGCATCTAGGATTTCGAGATACATACAAAGTGTATATGTTTTTTTTGTCATTAGGGGGATGGCTAATGTCATAGAATAGCAACATACTTAAGTTGGTAGTGTGTTTTGGCAATTATACTCGATAATATTTTTCAAAACAGACAAAATGGTTGTTTAATTACTGGTTGACTTTTTTCTCTTATGACATTTTTACTTATGTGTCATTTTGACAAGGTAAATATAGTAAACTAATGAGGTTTTTTTCACATCATCTCTAAACCAACCATGCTGGTTACATTGCAAAAAAAGTTTAGTTATTAGGTTGGGTGTATTATTAGGTATAAACTACCAAAACAGATCACAAATTTAAGTATCTTGCTGTTCTATGATACTAGCACTTAGTTAAATAAAGTTTTTATTGCAACATGAGTTGTCTTATTCATAAAAATAATAAAAAAGGTCCATTATTTTTGCTGATTTAGTTCCTAAACTTATCAGTAAAGAACCTTTTAGCTTAGTTTTATCATGCAAGTATAAAGTTTGCCGACCTGCTTTTGAATAAATTTTCAACTTTTTTCTTGTATATTTTTAACATATTTCCATTTTTTCAAGTTTTTTGTACATGTTTATTGTTTTTACGTGCTGGTGTACCTAGTTTTCTCTATGTTCTTAAAGCATATTCTTTATTTTTTTACTGAGTTAAGCGTTAAACTCAAAAAAATATATATATCATATTGTAATCACGGACATGACATTCAGGTAAACGTAAGGGTACCCGAGAGGCACGTTTACCAACCAAGATTCTATGGATGAGAAGAATGAGGGTATTGAGGCGTTTGCTTCGTAAGTACCGTGAGGCAAAGAAAATCGACAAGCATATGTACCATGACATGTACATGAAAGTTAAAGGTAATGTTTTCAAGAACAAGCGTGTGCTCATGGAAAGCATTCATAAATCAAAGGCTGAGAAGGCCCGTGAGAAGACTTTATCTGACCAGTTTGAAGCCAAACGTGCAAAGAACAAGGCCAGCAGAGAACGGAAATTGGCCCGAAGAGAAGAACGTTTCGCCCAGGTATTCTTCATCTTCTAGAATGTACCATATTATTAGTTATAGTTTTGAGATAATTTTGTTTTCAGGGTCCACAAGAGAAAACTCCTGCTGCACCAGTGGCGGCTACTGCCGCAGCACCGACACAGTAAGTATATGAGATTTTGTTATATATATATACATATATGCACACATATATACTTGTATTAGTTATGGTTGATGTTGGTTTTGATTAAAATGGATTTTGTTTTCAGGGCACCAAAGAAATCCAAGAAATGAGATTCTTTTCGGTTATATGTTGGATGTCTTTAGTTGCTTTATTATCATTTTTAGTCATTTGTTTGTTTTGATATCCTTTTGTTTGGGAATTTTTATTTCCAGGAGACTTAACCTTTTGATACAATGAATTTTGCCTGTTTATTTCACGTTTGTTATGTTTTACTTAAATTTACTTGCCAATCAGACAAATTAAATTTATAAGCATGTTGATAACTTATTACCATCGTTACATAATTGAGATTCTCACACCTAACAGTAGTTTTGTTAACATATTCATCTTGCATAGGACCATAAACGAACCAAACGTTCATCGAACAGGTCATAAATCGTTTGGCCGGAAGTTCGTTTCGTTTTATAAATGAATGAACACGAACAAGAAATTCCATTCGTTTGGTTAAACAAAGAAACGTGAACATGGGCCGCGTTTGTTCATTTATGTTTGTGAACATTTGGTAACATGTTCGGCAATTTAATAGGGGTTCTAACTTTTATTTTTTAATTAATTACTTCAAAATTCCCCACTTATAAATTATTTGCGCTCGTGTTCTTTGTCATTCTTAGTTCAAGATAGGGGTGATTTGTGTTCGTTTATGTTTATGAACACTTGATTATGTTTGGTTGCCCTCATTTGTGTTCGTTTATATTTATGAACTTTCATTTGTGTTCGCTTTAGCCCGGTACCTAAAATTAGCCAACAAACACAAATGAACATTTCATTTTCTTAACAAGCGAACAAAAACAAAAGAAATGTTGTTTGGTAAATGTTCATGAACACCTTATTTCCTTAACATACGAATACGAACAAGGTTTTATTTACGTTCATTCAGTTCGTTTGCAGTCCTAATCTTGCAAGATTCACATGTTAATACTGTCACATAAATCACATTTAATCAAAGCATTTTCTTTAATCATTTCGACACAATCACTTTAATAAAATAATTTTAATCATGTTTATTTTCAAATAGACATATACATATATATTCTAGATTGAAAAGTAGTGATTTTAATCTTGCATGACTCACGTGTTGATTGATCAATTGCGTAAAATCACATTAGTAATCATTTTATCACATTTACTTTCAAATGGACATCCACCCACACATTCAAGATGGAAAATTAGTGTGAACTTAACTTTGCATTTTAATCCAAGTTTCATCGACTTCCCAAAAAGCCCCTCAACTAACATTACCTTATGCATACAATAAGCAACTTTTATCACATTTACATTACACTCAAATTCTAACCTAATATATACACTACAACACTCCATTTTCACCACCATAACTTCGCTCGTAACCATATCACCATCAAAATTTTAGACACTTTCTTATTTCTTCACTGGCTGATTCTTTCTCCCCTTCATTTTTATGTGTTTCTGATCGTTATTCACTTCCGTTCGTCCCTAACCTGTGCCTACTTTTTTTTTAATTCAGTATGCTAGAATTTTGGTTAATAATTCTGTTGAATTTAAAACTCTAGCAATTTGTTATTTGGTGGTATACAACTCTACCCATTGTTTAATGTGCACACTAATTTTTCTGTATTATTCTTTTATTTTTGCATGGTCTATACGTTTCCACCTTATAAAAAATCAATTAATTAACCATAACTGGCACAAAAACCAATTAACCGAAACCGATAGGCTATAAAACTCCAATAACCAAAAATGTGGGTTTCAATTTCAATAAAAGGTTATAACTTAACCGAACCAAACTATGCTCACCCATAGGTTTGAAGTGTAACGTAGAGGTTTGTATTGATTTAGCGTTTGAAAAAAAATAATAGTTTTTAGGGTAGAAACATGAGATGATATGACGTACTGAGCTCGTATCGTATGTCTGATTTTAGACCCACCTTGATGCTCTAACAAACACCCTGTACTATTTTATCACCCTTTTCTCTCTAAGCCGGATAATCCAAAGCCATTAAATGGGCTTGACCCGGCTTTGCGCCGATGGGTTCAGTTAATTGGGCCTAGTTTCCCCTTATTATTATGATTATTATTATTATTATGCTTCTTGTATTGTTTAGGGATATGCTCTTATCACGAACGAGGATAGCTTGTCCCGGAAAACCTTGTCCCTGATCTACGTTGTCGCCGCAGACAGCCTCAATTAGCCACCGAGGTTCCTACAATTTCTGATATTTATGCATATGCTAACAATTATAATCTGTATTTGTTTATATTTCATCAACATTCTTTTCAAACGCTGTGTATCAATCGATCGTACCTCTGCTTATGTGATTTTATTTTTCTTGAGATTGAATTTGCTTGTGTTACATATCTGTTATGTAAAGTTTGAATAATGTGTCATCAAATATGCTTGTGGTTGTGGATGATGATTATTGATGAGTTTAGGGGGTGTTTGGATACAACAGTTTAAGTGTGATTGCTTGTGAAAACTTTTAATATGATTTTGTGGTGAAATAGGGATTGTAGCATTGTGTAATTGGTTATCTGCAGATTGCTTGTTTGAAACAGTTGGTTTGATCACAAATAACCGGTTAAGTGGTTTAGGTACAATCCCAAACACCTTCGAAATAACTTTGAAACAGTTAGTTTGTGGGTTGAAACTTGAAACCTTCACGAACCCAAAAATCGCATCTGACGTATGAACCCAAACACGACTCATGTAACCTGGAAAGAGAATTATTTAACTTTTTCTTGCATATTATTACTTTAAAATTCTTAATTTACATATTATTTCTATTTTTGGAGCAATTATATTTAAACTATGCCAACTTATTTTTATAATTTAAATTTTGGTATAAAAAAAATACCCAAATAGTTTAGTTTAGTACATAAAACACATTAAAAAATTGAACAAATGTGTTAAATGGGTCAACCCATGGGTTGACACGAACATGACCTGTTTCACTAAACGTGTTTGCAGGTTCAACCAGAAACTGATCCGAACCTGTTTAGATTAAATCAAACCTGCGAATTTCGCAGTAGGTTCGTGTCGTGTCAGAAACACACTTCCCTACCACACGCCCCTAAAACATGTAATTTATTTTTGTGCAGGTTGTGCTAACGTGTTAGCTATTGTTGCGTGAAAATGGGGCAAAAGAACAGTGATCGATTGCGCACAATATGGACACTTGAAATGGACAGATACTTCATTGATCTTATGTTAGAACAAGTTGAGAAAGGAAATAGGATTGACGATCATTTATTTAGTAAAAGAGCATGGAAACACATGACAACATTGTTCAACACAAAATTCAAGTTTCACTATGAAAAAGATGTTCTAAAAAACCGACACAAAACATTAAGAAATCTTTACAAGGCGATACACAATCTTCTCTCCTTAAACGAATTTAGCTGGGATCATACTCGACATATGGTGACTGCTGATAATCAAGCGTGGGATGATTACATCAAGGTATGTTCTTTTCAGTTCGAAGACATTAAATTTTATTATAAGTTGGTAATTTGTAGGTTCTTTTTATGCAAATTATATATATAACAAAAGAGGGTGTCTTACGAATAGTTCCTAAGACACAACCTCTATTTGTTTATTGTTTTTCTTTACAACATTTACAACAATGCCATTTAGTTTTTTTTGTTATTGTGTATTCAACCCTTCAACTTTTAGCAGTGCAATTACACACCCCTCAGCTTTCTAAAAACTAAATAAAATGTTATTTTGACCCCCCGAGTGTTACGTGCTTATTTCTATGTTCGTGGGTCAATATAATACATTTTCACTACATTTGTTCGGAAATGAGTAGGGTCAAATATAATACACTTTCACTAGGCGGTATAAATTTGAGTTACTTTACGTTTCAACTCCGCTGCAACGTGTTGTACCATTCTTTGACGTAGAAAAACACTATTTTCTTACGTGCTTACCTTTAAGTACGATTCATTATAAAGCCAAGTTGGTTTACATTTTGACATAAATTTTCTTGGTAATGAGTCAGGTCAAATATAATATGTTCTCGTGCTTATTTTCATGTGCGTTTTCAGTTGGTCGTACGTTTTGACGTAATTTTGTTGGAAACGAGTCAGGTCAAATAGTTGATGGTATAAGTTTGAGATACTTTATGTTTTGACGCTGCCGCAACGCGGCGGATCAAAATACTAGTTAACCTTTTTGGGAACGAGCTGTTTGTGAAAACTACGGGCATGCATATGCAGGGACACCCAGAAGCTCGATCATATAGAATAAAAACCATTCCGTATTATTCTGATTTATGTCAGATATACAAAGATATATCATCAGAAGGGGATCCCGACAAAAATCCGATGAAATCATTGTCAGAATCAGTTGACGAAGATGATGCATTTGAAAACAATAATGCTGATTTGGAGGCTCTTCACGAAATTATGATTGACGAAGATTTTACAGTATCAGTGTCTAAAGAATCTGTCGGTGGTGGTGTATCTAGATCTGAATACGAAGATATAAGCGGTAGTCGAGTTCGGACATATTGGCAGCCAACAATGGACCGTTACTTCATTGACCTTATGATTGACCAAGTTCAGAAAGGACACCAGATCGATGGCTTGTTCCGCAAGCAAGCATGGGTAGAGATGATCACATCGTTTAATGCAAGGTTTGGGTTCAAGTATGATGTGGATATATTGAAGAACAGATATAAGACGTTTAGAAGACAATATAATATTATAAACAAGCTTTTGGAATCACCGGGATTTTCGTGGGATGATTTTCGCCAGATGGTGATTGCCGATGATCTTTCTTGGCAAGATTACATAGAGGTTTGCATCATCTTATCGGTGAATGTGATTATTTGATTATTGTGTTACTGGCTATCTGATTATTTAGGGTTACAACGAAACTAACTTAGGGGTTGCATGACCCGAAACGCAACAGGAACACAACACGGAAATAATTTAGTTTTAGGTTGTCATATCTAACCCGTTTAATAAACTGGTCGTGTTCGGTCTGACTTGTTTAGCCCGTTTGGTTAAACAGGACGTGCTTGGGTTGACATGTTTAACCCGTTTAGTTAAACGGGTCATGTTTGGGTTGGTATGTTTAACCCGTTTAGTTAAACGGGTCACGTTTGGGTTGGCCTGTTTAAACTGTTTAGTGTTTAGTTAAACAAATAAACGGGTCATGATTGGGTTGGTCTGTTTAACCCATTTGGTTAAACGGTGTGTGTTTGGGTTAGTCTGTTTATTCAGTTTAATTAATATTTAATAAGGCACTGGCAGACCCATCAACCCGTTTATTTTAACGGATCAACCCAGCCACCCATTTACGACCCGTTTGTTAGAACGCACCAACTTGTTTAACAGGTTGACAACTTGATTACAACCCATTTGACTCGTACAGACATATGGGTCAAACAGGTCATGTTCGGGTTGCACTAATTTAAGCATGTCCGGGTTAGTGTTGATGCCTTTGGCCCAAATAAATATAAGGTTCATATCTTGGTTCTACGATTCAACGGTAACCTGAAACATGTGACAATGTAACCTATAACAATCTGCAGGCAAATTCAGATGCAAGACTATACATGACTAGACCAGTGCCTTACTACAAGGATTTATGCATCATTTTCAAGGAAACCGACACTGACGAAAAAGATAGTTCTTCTGACAACCGTTCGACTGCCGAGCTGGATACTAAGCGCAAACTCGAGGTTAACAACGAAAATCCCGAGAGTTCAAAGAAAGCAAGGGTGGATGAGGGGAGGTTGTTGAGTGCTCTTCAAGAAATGGCTAATGGGGTTTCGTGTTTAGTAGAAAAGAGGAAACTTGAAGGTGAAGAAAACCAAAACTCTACTGATATAGAGGATGTAATTGCAAGCGTTCAGGCATTGCCTGACATGGATGATGATTTTATATTGGATGCTTGTGACTTTTTGGAAGATGATAATAAAGCTAAAACATTTTTGGCATTAGATGTTAGATTAAGAAGGAAGTGGTTGATTAGGAAACTTCGTCCCCAAAATTCCTGTGTAAATTAGTTATCACTTTTTATTGGAATAATCAGTTTTTATATAGCATATTTATTTTCCCAATTTCTTTTTAAATTTTTTTGAATAGATCACTAGGTTATTGTATAAGTAAGTGTCTTTTGTAAGTAATTAACATTTCTAAACCCATTTGGCCATTTACCCAAGTCCAACTATACTCATTAGCCAATTTAAATCACAAATTTAATTGATGATGTTTTAATTACTGTATCTGATTTTGTCGACTTATGTTAATGACTTGTAGAGTTATAGTTGTTCATCCAATCCAAGTTCACTAGACACTAATCAGTAATTCACCATAGAGGTAAAAGTTCATATTAGATTATTAGTTTGTGATGATTAATTGATTACAAGACATGTTCTTTTAAAAAATTATGTCTTCTAAATACCCACCCCGTAGTCAAAATTTGGTTGACCCGCCTAATTTTTCTACTTGTCCCTGCCCTGAGTTTTCACAAGGGGGTTTTTTCTCAGATTTATTGTGTTTCCTTCTAAATTAGGGTAAAGACATTATTGCCTGGTGGAGATGAATATGATCGGGTGGTTCCGCTGATGGCACGATGATACTCCAGTGATCCGTCAGTGAATCAAATTTGCCGTTTAACAAAAAAGAAAAAAAAAACAAATATATTAATGAACTTAACTGCTTAACGGCATAGGCTCAAACCAAAGACAATAAGCTTGGACCAGATGCAATGGTCTTGGAATGCTCTTAAAAATTGGATTTATGAATATTGTGCAAAACAATTTATTCTATATGTATCGGATATCAGAGTAGTGTTGATCTATATTTTACGATATAAGTTTATATTCCTTAATTGGAAGTAACTTGGTTTGACTCTTCACATGCACTTAGTTAACTGTGGTCGAACACGTATGCAAAACGTTTTTATTAATGTAAACCAATACACATCTTGACTTTAAACACTCAACAACTAAAGTATTAGAAAGCAACATGCCAAGCTAAAACTATGCTTAGACGCATCACAATCTTCTTTAGAAAGATTTGTGTTTTTTATTTGACAAATCATAGACTTTGCGAAAAAGAAAGTTTGGAGATTAAAAAAACGTCAACATTCACGCGAGGTTTGTCTAGTCGGGTTTTGTAATTTCTAAAAAGCTAAATGAATGGATAATTAGACTAATTAACCCACAATTCATAAAAATAAAATACTTGTGGTCGTCCCAGTTTAAAATCCAAATCGGAAAAAATAACTCATGTAAATCCCCCAACTTAAAAGAGTCAAGATATCTATCTATAGAGCTAGTGATCCAAACCCCCAATGTTTGTTGGATTAAGTTGTATGTGGGTGATTTTTTTTTTTTTTTGTGGATGTAGATCATGAACTAGCAAGGCACGACTCGTATTTGAACTAAGCATGCAGTCACTTAATGACCATCATGTTTTAATGGGGTAGTATATCCGTCATGTTTTTTATGGATGCATCGGATTTTTTTGCTAGTTTTCTGCTAGTTTTTTTCTATATATGATATCTTATCATTGTTGTCGTTAAAAAAAAAAAAAAACTCAATGACCTAAATTATATTTTTGTCTCCTTATCAGGAAGATATAAAAAAGTAGAAGGTTGTGAATTATTTTTTCAAGCAATATCTATTTGTCTATACTATGATCAAGAACACTCACTCAAAATCAAGAAAACTTTATTGGGTGAGTTATGGCACTATTAGGAACAACACAAAATTTATAGACAGGGTGATATGAATCTACAATGTCGCTCATTGAGTTTCTAGTACAATAGTACTTGGATAATCACCACAAATGCCTCTAGGTTTTCGTTAATTATGACAGACACATATATATTAAGCTTTTAAAAAATATAACGTGCTACGTAACATTTGAAGTATGTTGGAAATTATGGTATATAATTTAGTGATTAAAGTAAATGAATGAGAGATCATAAGCTTTAATTGTGTGTTGGAACTTGTGTTGGAACTTTAAAGTGTGGTAAGTTATGTTTGTCTCACATTGGTGGAGAGATAAATTCTGTTTTGATTTATATCTTTAATTCTCCACACAAATGTATTCTTATGTGACAAGTCACATCCAGTGGCAGCTAGGAGGGTGCGACGCACCCGAAACGCGCACGCGCCCGGGCCCGAGGGCGATGAGCGCTTTGATGGCGCACTTTGCACTATTTTTTAGATGTGACTTGAGTCTGGTGACTGTTTACATTCCTACTGGTCAGAGAATTAAGTTCTCAGAATTCAATTGAGACTTAATTTTTTATTGAATTCTGTATTCAATTGTGACCTGTAGGATTCTAAACGGATTCTACAAAGCCTGGTGCTTTGTTCAAGAAAGCATACACTGAAAATCGCATGGTTGATACTTCACACACCTCCAACGAATTCTCAAATTTTGATACTTTGCACACTCTTGTTTCAGGTATCTTTTTAGGTGCTAGGCTAATCCCGACAGTACAATCTGCTTAGGCTGTTGTACCCTGGGAAACAAACGGGTTCACCTGGGTGACCCGAAATCTGTTTTAAGGGAAGCGTGATCTTCACGTGCCTTAGTGTAACACCCTGTAAAATAGTGTCCAATAATATAGTGACACGTGTTGTATGTTAAATAGTCTATTAAAGACCAATAAGGACTAAGGGCGTCAACATGCTCAAACTGAGCCTCTGAGTGACGGTCCGATGTCAACATGCATAAATAACAGTCTCTGAGTGACTGATATGTCAACATGCTTGAAATTTAGCCTCTGAGTGACTGATATGTCAACATGCCCAGCCTCTGAGTGACATCGGAATCAACATGCTTATAATAAGCCTCTGAATGATCCTTTACGAAGTCCTAACTCTCATATGTCCTGTTTGTCGGACGAGGGTGATTAAATCCAATAATATTTGGAAGTTGGATATTGGAGGGAGTAAAAGTGTCAACATGTTAATTCTTACCTCTGAGTGACCTTTTAACCAATCGAGAGCTCGACAATGTCCGGGCATAATCCCGGGTATGCCAAGTATTGGCTACGGAGGGCTAAAAGTGCCAAAAATGTGTTTAAAAAGGTTTTTAGAAGCTTTAATAAGATAAGGGTAAGTGTCAAACTTTGAAAGTGGCCATGGGGCGGTCGTGGGCCGCGAGAGACCAGGCCTGGGTCTCTCGCGGGGCGCGAGAACAGGTCTGCTGCATAAAGTTTTGTTTGGCAGCCAAGCAAAGCTCCAAAACCATTTAATTCGAAACCATGGACTTGTAATCAGCTATGCCACGTTTTGGGACACTTGTAAGCTTCCTCTTACACTGTTAAACACCTGGCTTCACCTCCTTTGAGCTCTCCAACTATAAATAGGTGATCAAGTTCACCATTTGAACTTGCACATTTCTAAATCATAACTCTTCTCCCTCATCTGGAAGTTCCTAGCTAAAAGGAGCATCCAACATAGTTCCTTTGCACCCTAGGAATCACTGGTAAGTGTTCCTTCCTTGTGCATTTTCGTTTATAGGCTTTTATAGCCAAAAGTCAAGCGTTTTACGGAAAACGCTTTGACTTTAGGTTAAGACCAATATGGTCCACCCATTGTTCGAAATAAACATGGCTAAGTGATTATAATAAGGTAGGTGTTAATCCCTATAAAGGGCACCTCCTGAAGATCACATTTGCTATACCAATTGACGAGTTAAAGTTAAATTATTAAAAAGTCAAACATGCCATTTTTCGGAAAAATCATAAATTGCTCTTATATATGTTATGAAACCTGTTTTGACACTTAAACAAGTTTTTAATAATTATTAGAACATGTATGAACATGTTCGGCTCGTCAATTTCAGTTTTAGGGTCGGTTCGCAACCGAAAGTCGCGAAGTTTGACTTCTGCTTTGACTTTCGATTCTGACCCGATTTAGATTAGTTACCTACTGATCTAAAGTTGTATTATGATCATAATATAATGTAGCATAACCCTCTGAGGTTAAATGACATGATCATAATCAGAATCCAAATTTATACGCAAATTCCATAATTTTGCCATCTTTGACAAAAATGCCCTTTTTGTATAAAACAAGGTTTTTAAATGGTAATGAACTTAAAAATAAGTTTCTACTAATATAATATTATAAGTAGGATTATTTGGGATATTGAACCAAATTATAAACTGAGTTTTCAAGCAAGTCCTTAAACTATATCGATAAATGACGGTTTTAGCCCTTGTGGCTCATAAAATGATTTTAATCAATTTTTCAAGGTAAATCGTTTACCTAATGATATGTTATATTAAATAACATATTTAAAACATTTTAATCTGACCTTAACATCAGTTTTCATAAACATCACATAAAGACGTCGTTTTACGACATAAGCGTCGTTTCGACGCAT
The DNA here is from genome assembly GCA_947069175.1 of Scalesia atractyloides. Lineage (NCBI taxonomy): Eukaryota > Viridiplantae > Streptophyta > Magnoliopsida > Asterales > Asteraceae > Scalesia > Scalesia atractyloides. The sequence goes on along the minus strand of CAMTDV010000026.1, from coordinate 12,041,922 downwards.
AGTATGGTTTTAAACCATATTATTGACCAAGAATTGGTACCTACTGATTTTTAAAACTTATTTTAAACATTTTTACAGTAGGTACATGTTATAAACTCAGAATCACAAATAATTTATAAACTATGTGTAAAATGACCAAAATGCCCCTTCGGTACATAGTTTGGTCATAAAAGATAATTTACACATATAATTGACATCCTACTGATATTATATCATAAATAAAGTATTTTTCCAGAATACTTATAACTATAACACTAAATTATATTCAAGTTCCTCTTATATAGTATATAATTACCGAAATGCCCTTATGAGGCATAGTTTCGTATTAAAACCTTAATGGGCATATAAGTTGATATCCTACTGATATCTTAACTTATTTAAAATATAATGGCATATAGAACTTTTCCATGACTTATCCAGTTACCGATATCGCTATTATGCGCACGGTTGATTATATGTAACTATTTTACAAAAATTAACCGATACGGGTTTAACCTTGTCATTTAAGTTTCAAAATCCAGAATGTCTATAGTTTACCCATATTATACAAGTCAAGTACTTGTCGGGATTAAACTGCATTCTATCTGATCATCGTTTAATCAAGCGTTATACCTAATGATCATGTACACTATTCGGTTTATAAGACCGTTAGTATTTAATTGGCTAGCTTATGCCATAATCCAGACTAGAGCCTTCCCGGTAAATGCTATCTGCACTTGGTACTTTTGTATACGGCTGAGTTATTTAAAATAAAGGAAGAAGACTAGCTCAGGTAAATACTCTCGACTTATTTTCCCTATACGGGCTTGGGATACGGTAAATTATTACCGCTTGGTCCAAAATGGGGTCAATCGAATGCCCGTTTGTGGCTAGTAAACCCCGTATTTTGTTTTAATCAGTTTTGTTTGATAACTTAAACATCGGGGGTTAAATTACCGTGTCCTGGATATCCCCGGCTCAATACATTAGTTATTGGCCACGACCTTAGCACGGGGTGTAGGCATACACCATTTGATGCTCATATGTAATATTCCCAAGACGTTGGGGATGACTCCTTCGTATGTCCTGAGTGGTGTGTATTTAATCATGTCTCGGTTTCTGTCCCGGGCGCTGTATGTATGGACAAACATGTGAATCTGATACAAGGTTGTAATTTCAACTTTCCCAAGTTAATAAAAGATTTTGTGCCGTTTACACTAAAAACCATTTTTAATGTTTTCAAAATGAGTCAGTTGGGTGTATTTACCAGCGTAAGCTGACGTATCGTCCAAAGGATAAAATGGCAGATACAATACGAAATAGAGTGGAAGCTGCTCGGTAGTGAATAAGAGGATCTTGCAAATCCTTTGATCTGCCTAAAGTCTGTTTTATATTCTTTCTTGTACATTTTACGATCCGCCTGTGTATCTTCTATTACGAGCCTGTTTATTATTTTGTATTTTTTTGAACATTCGGTTTTTAATAGTAATTTTACTCCAAGACTTCCGCTGTGCTATGTTTAATTGACAATGATGTTATCAACTTACGTCACGATACTCCCCACCCGGGCCCACCGGTTTTTGGATTTCGGGTTGGAAATCCGGGGTGTGACAAGGTTGGTATCAGAGCCAACGTTTGAGAGAATTAAGCACTATCCTACTTGTGTTTAATCTCAAACTTACAAGCACATTCCTTAGACTTCCGAGTCTAGGCATTGACCTAGGATTACTCATTTCATTATTAAGTTATTAGTACGTTTTTGAATTGATTTTAAATTGGAAATACCGCCAAGAGTTCGAGGACGCGGAAAAGGACCCATGAGGGGAGGACCATCCGGCCATATCCCTTCACATTCACATCACCCGAACCCTTATGAAGATTCGGGAGATTCATGGCCATTTGCCCAACACTCACCTACACATACTCAAAGTTCTTATCATTCTTACCATTCACACCACTCCCACCATTCTCATCATTCTTACCATGATGAGTTCAACCCAAACCAATACCTAAATACCCCTCCAACTGATCAGAATCAGTTAAATCAGTCTAACCCTATGGACGAGGACTCCGACCCGGAGATGCGGCCATCAGGATCGAACACGCATCCTATCAAAATTTCTAGTGATTCCAACTCTTATGCTGGATCACCTTATCAAAGTCCTAATGGGTGGGACCAATACTGGGTCAATTTACTTTTGCAAATACTCCTTCCCACCATTCACAACCACCTCCTGTGCAGGAAGATGTCTACATGGAACCAGTGGACCAACCCCAACATCCACCTGAGCCGCCAAGGAGGAAATGTGGAGCACGTATGTCGGTACGTGCGGGCCAACGGTCGGGTTCGCTACCACCTTTGCCAAACTCCTACCCCACGATTCAAGAGGACCCACAAATGGGTGGACCCTCCAATGTTACGCCTTTGGTGGAACCGACGCCAACACCAGTGGTTCAACAACCACCATCGGGTTATAACAACCCAATCCCAACATATCCGGATAACACTGAATACGATCCTTTTAACCCAACTACCCCTATCGATTACCAAACACTTTCGCATGATCCTTACGTGCAATCAATCATGCACAACACACTTTACCCGTCTCCTTTCCCACCTACTTATCCACCGACTGGATACCCAACTTATGGGTACCAGTACCCGGTTATGCCACAACCTCAACCACAACCTCCGCTACCACTAGAGGCCATCAATGAGGCCTTAGAAAGAATGAAAGAGATGCAGCAGCAAGCGGAGAAAACGGAGAAGAAGACAAACAAGTTCTTCAAGAAACTCTCCAAGCTGGTGAAAGGAAAGAAGGACGAGTGAAGTCTCTTCTATTATGTGTAGTCCATACGTGGACATTCTTATTTCTTTAGTCCTGCGTGGACATTTTTGTTCTTTTAGTCCTTACATGGACAATCATTTTCATTTATTTATTTCAAGTATTGTACTTTCTATTATCATGTAATGAAGTATTTTGGAATTATATATGTATTCATCCTCTTCAAACAAGCTTCTCGATTTTACTCGAAATTTATGCTCCGCGATAATTCAAAAAAGATCTTAATGGTTTTGATTTAGCCGAGTGGCACAGACCACACATATTGGCAAAATATATATATGTTAGTTAAGAACGGAAGAGTCTTCTATCATGATAGTTAAGGGAAGTTATCCTTCTATCTAGAGGTGGTGGACTAGGTTCAAGTCTCCAAGTCATTAAGGTCAATGCGACCGAGACTTATAATCAACCATTAAGATCCTCTTATGTTAACATTCAAGTAATGTGCATACTCTTGGTTGTGTGACTTGTGGAATCACACTAACCTTCCAGATAATGGACTATGTCCTAACCTTATATAGCCCTTGTGATCTATTTGATCCCGGCGAAATAGCCCTTGTGATCTATTTGATCCCGGCTAAATATCCCTTGTAATCTGTTGATTCCGGCTAAATATCACCAGTGCGGTGATAAATAAAACATCCATTAGAGATGTATTTTGTATAGCCCTTGTGATCTATTTGATCTCGACTAAATAGCCCTTGTAATCTGTTGATTTCGGCTAAATATCACCAGTGCGGTGATAAATAAAACATCCATTAGAGATGTATTTTGTATAGCCCTTGTGATCTTTTTGATCCCGTCTAAATAGCCCTTGTAATCTGTTGATTCCAGCTAATATCATCAGTGCCATGACAAATAAAACATCCATTAGTGATGTATTACCCTTTCGGTTATAATGAATTTTATATAGCCTTTGTGATCTGCCTTTGTAATCTATTTGATCCCGACTACTATCATTAGTGCGATGATAATTAAACATCCATTAGCGATGTAGTGCCTATGTGCCATAATCTTATGTCCATTAGTGACAGACCTATGTGCATATTTAATGTCCTTTGTGACAAGCCTATGTGCTATACAATTGTTTATATGACAATGACAGTTGTGACATTGCGATCCCCTGTCTAGTAATAAATGGACTATGTCCAAATTGTAATTTGCCTATGATGGTCCTATTAAGACCTAGGCCAAATATAGTTATATTAAGCCTAAGAGTTGTGATGTTATTTACACTAGCTAAATTAGGCAATGGATTTTTATATCCAATGTTTAAAAGCTGATATGGTTGTTATACCATGGCTAAGAGAAATTTCATTTGGTATTATAGAACCAAAGCTTTGAAGAATGGCTAATTCTAATGAGGCACAAAGTAGCCATCGGAACGTCAACTCTAAGGACGCCGAAAATGTAGCCATAGATAATAATGACTTCCAAGCACGCATTGATGCGGCTGTAGAAAAGGCCATGGGTAAGGCCATAGAGAAGTTAAGAGAGTCGAGTGCTACTCGCTCTAAACCATTATCAATTTCCCCATCATTAGCTCATAAAGAGAGCTCTGCTCACTCTTTAAATGCGAAGAGTGAACCAAGGAAGATAGACTTTGCTGATAGGTCCCGTTCTGCTAAAGACGGTTGTACCTATAAATACTTCGTCTCCTGTAAGCCCTGAGATTTTAATGGGGAAAAATGAGCTGTAGAAGCCCTAAAGTGGTTGGATGAAATGGAGACTATTGTAGACATTAGCAGTTGTGCTGAAAAGGATGTGGTCAAGTCCGTATCGCAGTGCTTTAAGGGTGATGCCCTAACATGGTGGAAGGCCATGATTCAATCTACAGGTAAAGTATACCTATATAATCTGGGATGGTCTAAGTTTATGGACTTTATTAAGGAGACCTACTACCCACCCCATGAGGTGGAGAAAATAGAGACAGACTTCTTGTCTCTATCAATGAAAAACCTAGATTGTCGGAAGTATGTCTCTGGTTTCAATTCCCTATCTAGGTTAGTTTCCTACCTAATCACCCCAGAATCCAAACGCATTGTGCTTTTTATCAATGGATTAGCACCCGATATTATGGGCATGGTAAAGGCTGCTCAGCCTAATACCTATAGGTGCTGTAGACCTATCTCTCTCTCTCACCCTTGATTTAGTAAGGCAGAAGTCAGGTAAGTCTGAAACTGATAGAAAAAGAAAGAGAGAAGAGGACAACTCCCATAAGTTTAATAAGAAAAATAGTTTGGAGATTCGGGTTCAAAGGGAACCAAGGCAAGTCGGCTGTGATGCCATTCTGTAAGACTTGCAACCGCAGACACTGGGGACAGTGTAATCCTGATCCACAAGCTAGACCTTGTGGCATATGTAAAGAAGAGGGCATAAGAACCTAGATTGCAAGGATCTTAAGGATGCCGTATGCTTTATTTGCAACGAAAAGGGGCACATTGCAACTAACTGCCCTAAGAATTCAAGGCATAACAATCCGAAGCCTGGAGAGGCCAAGAAGGGGAATGCGCGCGCTTTTTGATTGACTGATAAGGAAGCTGTTAATGACAATAACGTCATAACAGGTACTTTCCCCATTGACGATATTTATGCTAGAGTTCTTTTTGATTCGGGTGCAGATAGATCTTTTGTCGACCATAAGTTTAGTAAACTGTTAAATTTACCCATAAGAACTCTAGAAAAGACCTATGAGATAGAACTTGTCGATGGAACCTTAGAAACTGCTTCTTTCATTCTTGATGGATGCTCTATATCCATTAAGAATCATTCCATCCCTGTCTCTCCTCTGCCAATGAAATTGGCGGGGTTCGATGTTGTCTTAGGCATGGATTGGTTATCTCATAACCAAGTCCGCACGATAAAAAGCTCATCGAAATTAAAACCCCATCTGATTAAATGATCACCATCCCCGGAGACTCACACTATGGATTGCCAGACAAGGTGTCGTTATTTAAGGCATCCAAGTGTTTGAGAAGAGGCTATGTTATCTACATGGCACAAGTAACCATCAATGAGCCTAAACCAAGCATTGAAAACTTACTAGTTATCTCGGAGTATCCCGATGTCTTCCCTGAAGAATTACCAGGCCTACCTCTGGATAGGCAAGTGGAGTTCAGAATTGACATCATACTAGTATCAGCACCCGTAGCTAGAACTACATATAGACTAGCTCCAACCGAAATGAATGAGTTAAAGGTTCAATTGGATGAACTCTTGGAGAAAGGCTTTATTCATCCTAGTTCCTCGCCTTGGGGAGCTCATATCCTTTTTGTAAAGAAGAAAGACGATTCGATGCGAATGTGCATCGATTACCGAGAGCTTAACAAGTTAACAATTAAAAATAGATATCCTCTGCCCAGGATCGACGATTTATTCGACCAACTTTAAGGGGCTAGTTATTTCTCCAAGATTGATTTGAGATCTGGATATCATCAACTGAAGGTTAGGAGTGAGGATGTTCCTAAGACAGCCTTCAGGACCCGCTATGGTCATTTTGAATTCTTAGTGATGCCTTTTGGGCTCACAAATGCACCAGCAGCGTTCATGGATCTCATGAATAGAGTCTACAAACCGTATTTGGATAAGTTTGTCATTGTCTTCATAGAAAACATACTTATCTATTCTCGTAATCAAGCTGATCATGAGAAACATCTTCGGTGCATCCTAGAATTATTAAGACAAGAGAAACTTTATGCAAAGTTCTCTAAATGTGAAATTTGGCTTAGAGAAGTCCAATTTCTTGGAAATATTGTAAGTGAGCGTGGTATCCAAGTGGATCCCACTAAAATTAAGGCCATAATGAATGGGGAAGTACCCAAAACTCCATCTGAAATTCGTAGTTTCTTAGGACTGGCTGGTTACTATAGAAGGTTCATTGAGAACTTCTCAAGAATAGCCACTCCTCTAACTACCTTGACCCGTAGAATGTTAAGTATAATTGGGGTCCAAAGCAACAAGAATCTTTTGAGATTCTTAAAAACAAGTTGAGCAATGCTCCTGTGTTATCTCTACCTAAGGGTATTGAGAATTTTGTTGTTTATTGTGATGCTTCGCACACTGGCATGGGTTGTGTACTAATGCAAAAAGGCAAAGTGATTTCCTATGCATCACGACAGTTAAAAGTGCATGAAAGGAATTACACCACCCATGATTTGAAATTGGGTGTCGTTGTATTTGTACTAAAACTATGGAGACATTACTTGTATGGCACAAAGTGAGTGTATTATATACACAGACCATAAAAGTCTCCAGCATTTGTTCAATCAGAAAGAATTGAACATGCGACAACGTCGATGGATGGAAACGCTTAATGATTATGATTGCGAGATTCGCTACCATCCCGGCAAGGCAAATGTAGTTGCTAATGCCTTAAGTCGCAAGGAAAGGGTTAAACCTATTAGGATTATCGCCAAGAGCATTGAGCTCAGAAATAGCTTAAGTGATAAGCTATTAGATGCACAAAAGCAAGCCCTTTTAGAGGCTAATATTCCTAATGAAGGATTAGGCGGATCTATTGATCAATTAACGCCTGGAAAGGATGAAATCCTAAGATTTAATGATAGAATTTGGGTTCCAGTCTTTGGAGAACTTAGAGATCTAATCCTCTAGGAAGCGCATAATTCAAGATACTCTGTTCACCCGGGTGGTGACAAAATGTATGAAGATCTAAAGAAGAATTATTGGTGGATGGGTTTGAAGAAATCCATAGCCACTTATGTAGCTAAGTGTCTGATGTGTTTGCAAGTTAAGGCCGACATCAGAAACCGTCAGGACTTCTACAACAACTTGAGATTCCCACTTGGAAATGGGAAATGGTAACTATGGACTTGATTACCAAGTTACCTAAGACCAAACATGGTAATGACACGATTTGGGTCATTGTTGATAGGCTGACTAAGTCAGCGCACTTTTTGCCAATTAAAGAAACTTATAATTCTGACAATCTGGCTAAGTTGTATGTGGACAAGATTGTGTCCCTACACGGTGTGCCAGTATCTATTGTATCTGACAGAGATACTAGATACACATCTCACTTTTGGAAAAGTTTCCAACAATCGTTAGGCACACAATTAAATTTTAGTACGACTTACCATCCGCAGACTGATGGTCAAAGTGAGCGTACTATTTAAACCTTGGAAGACATGCTTCGGGCATGTGTGATTGATTTAGGTGGAAGCTGGGATGACCACTTACCCCTAATAGAATTCTCCTACAATAATAGTTATCATACTAGCATTAAGGCTGCTCCTTTTGAGGCCTTATATGGGAGAAAGTGTCGAACGCCCGTATGTTGGGCAGAAGTTGGGGAGGACCAACTATCAGGACCTGAGATTGTTCTGGAGACCACGAAAAAGATTGTGCAACTCCGTGATCGTCTCAAAGCTGCCAGAGATAGGCATAAGAGCTATGCTGATAAGAGGCGTAAACCTCTTCAGTTTCAAGTAGGAGACAAAGTCATGCTGAAAGTATCACCCTGGAAAGGTGTGATCTGTTTTGGAAAGAAGGGCAAGTTAAGCCCTAGATATGGACCCTTCGAGATAATCGAACGTGTCGGCACTGTAGCTTATAAGCTCAGATTTCCAGAGGAGCTTAGTAGAATCCATGATGTATTCCACATATCTAATCTTAAGAAATGTCTAGCCGATGAGTCGCTAGCAATGTCGCACAAAGATGTTCAAATAGATGAAAACCTGAGGTTCGTTGAGAAACCAATTGCGATCGAGGATCGACAGGTTAAGAAGCTCCGAAGGAAAATGATACCCATAGTAAAGGTTAAGTGGGACACTTTTAGAGGTCCCGATTATACATGGGAGGTTGAGTCCACTATGCGACAAAAGTACCCCCATCTTTTTGAATAAAATCTCGAGGTCGAGATTTCTTTTAAGGGGGTGAGGATGTAACACCCTGTAAAATCGTGTCCAATAATATAATGACACGTGTTGTATTTTAAATAGTCTTTTAAAGAATAAGGACTAAGGGCGTCAACATGCTCAAACTGAGCCTCTAAGTGACGGTCTGATGTCAACATGCATAAATAACAGCCTCTGAGTGACTGATATTTCAACATGCTTGAAATTTGACCTCTGAGTGACTGATATGTCAACATGCCCAACCTCATCGTAATCAACATGTTTATAATAAGCCTCTGGGTGATCCTTTACGAAGTCCTAACTCTCATATGTCTTGTTTGTAGGACAAGGGTGATTAAATCCAATAATATTTGAAAGTTGGATATTGGAGGGAGTAAAAGTGTCAACATGTTAATTCTTATCTCTGAGTGACCTTTTAACGAACCGAGAGCTCGACAATGTCCGAGCACAATCCCGGGTATGCCATGTCACACCCCGACCCGCAGCGGAATAAGAGTCGGGGCATAATTGGGTTATCACCAAAGCTCATGATATTTACTAATATGTTTCATATTTATTAAAGTCAAAATTACATCCTCAATATTCCAAACATGTTCATACAAATACAAAGAAAGATAATCAACTAAACAATCCAAAGTCTAAGCCAGTTTATTCTTCTAAGCCATCCTATGTGTTTCTTGCTACAGCTGGATCACCTGTATCATGTGTAAAAATGAGGGTTTTTGGGTCAACATAAGTTGGCGAGTGAACCTTATTAGAAAAACGTTTATTATTGATTCCTTGTTATCTTTATCATGCAAAATTGTGCAATAATCATATGTGAGCAAATGTAATTAAATCATACAATAACAATAACAACAACAAACAATAACATACAATAACAAACCAACTTGCATGAATATATAACATGAATGAAACTGTATATGTTGGCAACGTCACGTTCACGCTCATAATGTAATGGGGAACGGACGGCCTATGATAAATGTCTGTGCGATCAAGGCTCAATCAAACGGAGCCGATCGTATGTTGGCAACGCCTGGTTCACGCTCATAATGTAATAGGGAACAGCTCAACGCTCATAATGTAATGGGGAGCGGCGGCCTATGATAATGTATGTACTGAAAATGATAATTTAATCTAAACAATAACCACACAAACAGTTGATACATGTTGAATACACATTTGTTCATGGATATGATGGATGCACAATGATTTAAATATAATAAATGGTAAGACACATGATACACCCCAAAAACGTGATTAAAACGGGGAATTTGTAAAGATTCACTCACATTGGGTGCGTTCGGTTGAAGATGATGAAATGCGCACGAGTTTGGAGGATTGATCGACGAGAACTAACTAACCTAAATAATAACGGAAAGTATGGTAAATGAGTGGATTTTATTATTAATTTTTAACAGGATTTTTAGATATATTTTTGTGAGTTAAGGCTATTTTCTATCTTTAAAAACGTTATTTTTAAGTATTTTCAATTGATTTTTAAATTAAATAAATAAATAAAAATATAAAAAAAAATGTTGACTTTTGCGTTGACCATTGACCGTTGACCGGGACTGTTGACTGTTTGACCGGTTCGCTAAAGTGTAAGTGTGCGCCGGGTAAGGCTCGAACCCGAGACCTCCCGTACGCGTGCACGCAGCTCTACCAACTGAGCTACGTGTATAACCCGAAATAATTCTGTTTTTAATTATATTTATATACTGTTTTAGTTTATTCAAAATTCTTTTATTTTCAAAAAGGGTTTTAATCGTTGAACCGGAGTGTGCAACAGGTCTCGAACCCGGCACCTGTGGGTTAGTGTTGCACACAGTCCACCGTTGGACTGTGTGTCTAACCTGGTTAATATACCGATTTTTATTATACTTAACAACTTCAGTGAGTTAATCCGGTTCAGTTAGAAAAAGAAAACATCTTTATTACAGAGCATACGTGTGTGTCAAGGATCGAACTCGCGGCGTGTGATATATGTGCGCACACAGTCCACCGCTGGACTGTGTGTCTAACCCGAGATAATATCCAATTTATATTAAACTTATAAACAAACTAACTTCATCTTCTTCGTTACAATATCACAGACTACGATTACTCCACTGTTTCTTGTTTAATTCGATTGATAAACATTCAAATGACTAAAATGAAATGGCAGAGAAGATTTTGGAAGTAAACATATCGGAGAAACGATCTATCCCAGAATTCCGGCGAAGTCGTCGGCTCTGTTTTTATGGATTTCGTCTGAGCGGACAAATTAACAATTTTGATTAGCTAGATGCGGAATTGAAGCACTGAACAAGAATTACCAGAAGGTTTAAAAGGCTATACCGTTTCACAACGAGAATTGGGAACTTTCAGAAGTTTTCCGGCGAGAGTTAATTATCCGATATCGTCGTCTGAAACTGATTCTGATTGAAGGGTTTGAGTTAGCAAAAGCTTAACAACTGATAGACGATGAAAGAATTGAGAAACTTACTGATTTGATGGAAGACACGGTTTTCCGGCGAAAGTCCGGCGAGTTCAAAAAGCAATTCCGACGATCAGAAACTAGAGTAAACGTGAGAATAGAAGTTCTGGGAATGTAATTGAGTCGCGAAATGAAGCTTTTGTTGAAGTAATTCCAGAAGTGAATGTTTTCGGTTATAAAAACCGAACATCACATGAATTCAAGTCCATTCATGACTGAATTGATTAAAAATGTCGGTGTATCGGTTATTAACAGAAAATCGAGATCACTCAAACATTTTGGACGTTTGGAAGCCGATTACGGTTACAGTTGGCGTACACCGGTTGATTCCTGAGTGAAGTTATCATTTAATTGTTTCCTAGAACTCACAGAAAACATCAAGTGGCGGAGTGGTTATATGTGTGTGTGTTAAGTCTTTAGACTCACCCGGCTGACCCGGGTTCGAATCCCGGCAGCCGGTTTTTCTTTTTTATTTATTTTCTTTTCACTTTTTATTAATTATAGTTTTTAAATTCTAATTTGTTAATTAATTATGCATCTTTTAAAATTAAAATAAACATAAATACGCAAAGAAAAATTTATAACTTGATATTCGATTACAAACGAAGCGGGTTTGGAAAACCCGTTTTTGACAAATGTTACAGTATCCCCTACTTTTAGAAATTTTATCCCGAAATTTAAGTAGTAGTGGTAATAGGAAAAAGATGCGGGTATTTTTCGCGTATTGAGTCTTCACGTTCCCAAGTAAACTCAGGTCCCCGTTTCGACTCCCAGCGTACCCTAACAATTGGAATACGACTTCGTCTTAAACGTTTTTCTCCGAAGTCCATGATCTCTACTGGTCTTTCAATGAAATGCATAGATTCATCGATCTGAATATCTTCCAGGGGAATATGGAGATTCTCATCGGCGAGGCACTTCTTCAAGTTTGATACGTGGAATGTGGGGTGAATTCTGTTGAGTTCTTCTGGTAGATCAAGCTTGTATGCTACAGGTCCTACTCTTTCGAGTATCTTGAAAGGTCCTACGTAGCGTGGTGCTAGCTTGCCTTTCTGGCCCAAACGAACTACTCCCTTCCACGGTGATACTTTTAAAAGTACATGATCACCAATGTTAAACTCCAAAGGCTTCCGTCGTTTATCTGCATAACTCTTTTGACGACTTTGAGCCGCTAGAAGATTGTTTCGAATTTGGTGGATCTTGTCTGTGGTTTCTTGAATCAATTCCGGACCGGTGATTTGAGCTTCCCCAATTTCGTTCCAACATAGTGGAGATCGGCACTTACGACCATATAAAGCTTCAAAAGGTGCCATGCCGATACTTGAATGATAGCTGTTGTTGTACAAAAATTCAACTAATGGTAGATGAGCGTCCCAATTTCCCTTGAAGTCTATGACACATGCTCGAAGCATATCTTCAAGAGTTTGAATGGTGCGTTCAGATTGTCCATCAGTTTGAGGATGATAAGCGGTACTGAGGTCTAATCGTGTACCCAAAGCGGCTTGTACGGCTTGCCATGTTCGTGAAGTGAAACGACCATCACGATCTGAAATAATGCTTAACGGTACACCATGTCGGCTTACGATTTCGCTGATGTAGATACGAGCTAGCTTCTCGTTCTTGAAATCTTCGCGGATTGGAATAAAGTGAGCTGATTTTGTAAGACGATCAATGATTACCCATATAGTGTCATACCCACCAGAAGTGCGAGGTAACCCGGTAATGAAATCCATGGTTATGTTTTCCCACTTCCATACAGGTATTTCAGGTTGGACCAGAAGTCCTGAGGGTCTTTGGCGTTCAGCTTTCACCTTGGAACATGTAAGGCACTTGGAAACAAAAACAGCAATATCCTTTTTCATTCCAGGCCACCAGTAGGTGTATCGAAGGTCTTGATACATCTTGTCGGCTCCTGGGTGTATAGAGTATCGTGTTTTGTGTGCCTCATTCATAAGGAATTCACGAAGGTTGTTGTGGTCAGGAATCCATATGCGATCTAGATAGTACAGAATACCGTCAGATTTAGTTTCAATTTTAAGTTCAGCTCCACAGGACAGCTCCATTCGTACGTCGTCTTCCGTTACTGAAACATGTTGGGCTTCTCGAATTTGATCTTTAATGTCGGTTATGATTTGCGAACATAGAAGACGAATGGAGTTCGCATAACCCTTTCGACTGAGTGCATTAGCCACCACATTTGCCTTGCCAGGGTGATACCGAATTTCACAGTCGTAGTCATTTAGAAGTTCGACCCATCTTCGTTGCCTCATGTTTAACTCCTTTTGGTTGAAGATATGTTGAAGACTCTTGTGGTCAGTGTATATTTCACACTTAGTACCGTAGAGATAATGTCTCCATATCTTAAGAGCGAACACAACGGCTCCAAGTTCTAAGTCGTGGTGGTGTAGTTCTTCTCATGAGTCTTGAGTTGTCTCGAAGCATAAGCTGTTACCTTTCCTCTTTGCATTAGAACACAGCCTAGTCCTTGCCCTGACGCGTCGTAATAAACCACGAAGTCATCACAACCTTCAGGAAGAGTGAGGATAGGTGCATCACAGAGTTTTTGTTTAAGGGTTTGGAAGGCTTCTTCTTGTTTGGGTCCCCAAATGAAGGGTTTTCCTTTATGAGTTAAAGCCGTGAGTGGTACAGCAATGCGAGAGAAATTTGAAATGAAACGGCGATAATAACCAGCCAAACCAAGGAATGATCTTACTTCGGTTGGTGTACGTGGCGCTTGCCATTCTTGTACTGCTTTGATCTTTGAGGGGTCAACATGTATTCCCTTGTCATTGACGACATGTCCAAGGAATTGTACCTCTTTTAACCAGAATTCGCATTTGGAGAATTTGGCGTAGAGCTTCTCATTCTCTAAGAGTGTAAGGATGAGTCGAAGGTGCCGTTCATGATCAGACTTAGACTTTGAGTAAATGAGGATGTCGTCGATGAAGACTTTAACAAAACGATCGAGATAGGGTTTGCAGACTCTGTTCATTAGATCCATGAAGACAGCTGGAGCGTTGGTTAAACCAAATGGCATGACCATGAATTCATAATGACCATAACGAGTTCGGAAGGCGGTCTTTGGGACGTCTTTTTCATGTACTCTGAGTTGATGATAACCAGAACGAAGGTCGATTTTTGAAAAACAGCTGGCGCCTTGAAGTTGGTCAAGAAGATCATCAATGCGAGGTAATGGATAGCGATTCTTGATCGTTAACTTGTTGAGTTCTCTGTAGTCGATGCACATGCGAAACGTTCCATCTTTCTTCTTCACAAAAAGGACAGGTGCACCCCAAGGCGAGGAGCTAGGACGTATGAATCCTTTGTCAGTCAACTCTTGCAATTGACTGGCTAGCTCTTGCATTTCAGAGGGGGCTAACCTATAAGGAGACTTTGCAACTGGTGTAGCACCAGGTATAAGATCAATGCGGAATTCGACTTCTCTCAAGGGAGGAAGTCCTGAAATGTCGTCAGGAAAAACTTGCGGAAAATCTTTTACTACTGGGATGTCTTCAAGTTTCTTCTCCATGGTTCCCTTTTTGACGAAATGAGTTAAAAATGCGACGTAATTCTTGCGAAGATATTTTTGAGCTTGAAGACAGGACATTAATCTGAGCCCTTTCGATGGGGTTTCTCCAAAGATTCGTAGAGTCTGACCGTTTGAAAGAGGAATGCGTACAAACTTTTCGCGGCATACAACTTCAGCCTGATGTTGGCTGAGCCAGTCCATACCAATTATAATGTCAAAGCTTCCCAACTTCATAGGAATGAGGTCAACTGGAAAATCGTGATCGTTTAAGGTGAGAGTACAATTGCGTATAATAGAGTTTAATGAGACCGGTTTTCAGTCAGCAACTTCTACTGTTATGGATTCCATGAGCTTATCACGAATTTGGTTTAGGATGGGTTCAAACTCTAAGGACACAAAACTTTTATCCGCGCCAGTATCAAACAACATGGATGCATAACTACCATTGATAAGAAACGTACCGTTAACCACATTGCTGTCAGCTCTAGTCTGGTTAGCGTTGATGTTGAAAGCTCTTCCTCTTGCAGGTGGAGGAGCTTGGTTAGCTTGATTCACCGGATTTGCTTGGGCTTGAGCATGTATAATGTTCACCAAACGTGGACAAGTGTTTCTAAAGTGGCTCTGGTCTCCACAATTGTAGCAAGCCCGCATAGGTTGCACCATGGGATAGTTGGGTTGGTAGTATGATTGGGCTAAATGTTGGGTAGGTGGTAGTAGTAGGGGTTGTTGGGCTTGATCCATTATTTGATGGTGGGTTTGGGTTGAGGGCTGGTGGCGGTTCGTTCGCTGAGGTATGCGACAGGTTTGAACAGTGTGACCTGCGCGACCACAGCCGGTGCAATGTTGACAGGGAAGATCAGGAAAGTGATGGTATTGGCAACGGTTGCATTTTGGTAATGGGCCAGAGTATGGCCTTTTATATGGTGCAGGTGAGGGGGCAACTTGGGTAATGGGTGCAGCAGGGATAGGGAAATTTGTTTGTGTGACAGCAAAGTTTCTGGTGTTACGTTTCCTCTTGTTAGCAAACTTAGAGGAGGAGGTGGAATGGTTTGAAGTTTGGCCCTCAACGGGGGCTTTCTTTTCTCCTCTTTAAATTTACCGTTGCGAATTCGATTCTCGGTCAGTTCAGTAGCTAGTTCCATAGCAGCTTCAAGTGTTGCTGGCGAAGTGCTGAGAACTGAATCTTGAATTTTCGAGGGGAGACCTCGAATATAATGCTCGACTAAGCGGTAAACTGGGGTGAACAAGTTAGGGACCATTTGGTTCAACTCTAAGAACCTCTTGTTGTAGGAAGTATGATCTCCCTCCTTTTGCTTCAATGAATGAAATTCATCCTCTAACTTTTTAATCTCACTTCTAGGACAGAATCGTCTCGTCATGATTTCCCTTAACTCCTCCCACGTTAAGGCCATTGCATCTTCGATTCCCCTCTTACCCTTTTCAGTATTCCACCAGGTAAGAGCTACCCCAAATAGTCTCCCGGTTGCATATCGTACCTTGCGATCCTCGGGACAATCGCAGTTGAGGAAGGTGTTTTCCATTTCCTCAAACCAGTGGAGGAGAGCAGTGACACCTTCGGTCCCTTCAAATTTCGGAGGATCGCAAGACTTGAAATGTTTATATGAGCACTTTTTGGTAGGAGGGTTGCCAATGTTCTGGTCTTCTTGCTGGGGAGGATTGGTGGGATTTGTGGCGAGAGCTTGTTGTACTTGAACCACAATGTCAGGAAGCACCGCGGCCATTTGTTTTGCGATTTGAGTGGCCAAGTGTTCATGTGACCTTCCTGATCTTCTACCCCCTCGTTGTTGTCTAGCCGACATCTACCGGAACATACATAAGAAGATTGTGAGTTTATGGAGTCTTTTTAGGTGTCATGTGTCTTAAAGAAAATGAAAATAACATAAATATCAATAATGCAACTACATCCATAGGATGTCTTGGGTTTGCTCATGTTGGGCCTCAAATGTCCCCCATACCTTCACCTGTATAGTCATGTGGGCCCCCATGACTATTGGCTTGGTAGGATTCACATTAGTATTGGCGGTTTAACACTCGCATCACCCGAATGAAAACCATGAAATATGTTTACGAGATGTATGGTCGGAATGTGTCCAGGTGTAGACACAATGACAACTCAAAGTGGGGTTAGCTCACACGATGTTTGGTATAGCATGCTTTGGCCTAATAGGTACTTCGTACTCTCATCGTTAGTCCCCAGGTAGGAAAACTGGTCCTTTATTTTGGATTTATACGAATGCCAGCCTAGACAGGACGTTCCGACTACCGGTATTTGTACCCTTCCAGTTACTACATGCCCGTCATGAGAACTCACTTTGATGTGATTTGAAAATACAAAAATCATTGCAAAAACAATCATGAAAATGATGTGGTGTGTGCTCGCATGGATATGATATGTAATGAGAATATGATTCATGATAGGCATTATATAATAATATGTACTTGTGAACATGCTTGCATAACATTGAATGTAACATTAAACATAAAACATATAAACATCATGAATTTTGCATGTAACACACAAAAATCTTAAAAATTTCTAATCAACTATAGTATAGGCTCTAAGGGTCTAATAACCTATCCTATATCCCTATAGTCATGGCTCTGATACCAAACTGTCACACCCCGACCCGCAGCGGAATAAGAGTCGGGGCATAATTGGGTTATCACCAAAGCTCATGATATTTACTAATATGTTTCATATTTATTAAAGTCAAAATTACATCCTCAATATTCCAAACATGTTCATACAAATACAAAGAAAGATAATCAACTAAACAATCCAAAGTCTAAACCAGTTTATTCTTCTAAGCCATCCTATGTGTTTCTTGCTGCAGCTGGATCACCTGTATCATGTGTAAAAATGGGGGTTTTTGGGTCAACATAAGTTGGCGAGTGAACCTTATTAGAAAAACATTTATTATTGATTCCTTGTTATCTTTATCATGCAAAATTGTGCAATAATCATATGTGAGCAAATGTAATTAAATCATACAATAACAATAACAATAACAACAACAAACAATAACATACAATAACAAACCAACTTGCATGAATATATAACATGAATGAAACTGTATATGTTGGCAACATCACGTTCACGCTCATAATGTAATGGGGAACGGACGGCCTATGATAAATGTCTGTGCGATCAAGGCTCAATCAAACGGAGCCGATCGTATGTTGGCAACGCCTGGTTCACGCTCATAATGTAATAGGGAACAGCTCAACGCTCATAATGTAATGGGGAGCGGCGGCCTATGATAATGTATGTACTGAAAATGATAATTTAATCTAAACAATAACCACACAAACAGTTGATACATGTTGAATACACATTTGTTCATGGATATGATGGATGCACAATGATTTAAATATAATAAATGGTAAGACACATGATACACCCCAAAAACATGATTAAAACGGGGAATTTGTAGAGATTCACTCACATTGGGTGCGTTCGGTTGAAGATGATGAAATGCGCACGAGTTTGGAGGATTGATCGACGAGAACTAACTAACCTAAATAATAACGGAAAGTATGGTAAATGAGTGGATTTTATTATTAATTTTTAACAGGATTTTTAGATATATTTTTGTGAGTTAAGGCTATTTTCTATCTTTAAAAACGTTATTTTTAAGTATTTTCAATTGATTTTTAAATTAAATAAATAAATAAAAATATAAAAAAAAATGTTGACTTTTGCGTTGACCATTGACCGTTGACCGGGACTGTTGACTGTTTGACCGGTTCGCTAAAGTGTAAGTGTGCGCCGGGTAAGGCTCGAACCCGAGACCTCCCGTACGCGTGCACGCAGCTCTACCAACTGAGCTACGTGTCTAACCCGAAATAATTCTGTTTTTAATTATATTTATATACTGTTTTAGTTTATTCAAAATTCTTTTATTTTCAAAAAGGGTTTTAATCGTTGAACCGGAGTGTGCAACAGGTCTCGAACCCAGGACCTGTGGGTTAGTGTTGCACACAGTCCACCGCTGGACTGTGTGTCTAACCTGGTTAATATACCGATTTTTATTATACTTAACAACTTCAGTGAGTTAATCCGGTTCAGTTAGAAAAAGAAAACATCTTTATTACAGAGCATACGTGTGTGTCAAGGATCGAACTCGCGGCGTGTGATATATGTGCGCACACAGTCCACCGCTGGACTGTGTGTCTAACCCGAGATAATATCCAATTTATATTAAACTTATAAACAAACTAACTTCATCTTCTTCGTTACAATATCACAGACTACGATTACTCCACTGTTTCTTGTTTAATTCGATTGACAAACATTCAAATGACTAAAATGAAATGGCAGAGAAGATTTTGGAAGTAAACATACCGGAGAAACGATCTATCCCAGAATTCCGGCGAAGTCGTCGGCTCTGTTTTTATGGATTTCGTCTGAGCGGACAAATTAACAATTTTGATTAGCTAGATGCGGAATTGAAGCACTGAACAAGAATTACCAGAAGGTTTAAAAGGCTATACCGTTTCACAGCGAGAATTGGGAACTTTCAGAAGTTTTCCGGCGAGAGTTAATTATCCGATATCGTCGTCTGAAACTGATTCTGATTGAAGGGTTTGAGTTAGCAAAAGCTTAACAACTGATAGACGATGAAAGAATTGAGAAACTTACTGATTTGATGGAAGATACGGTTTTCCGGCGAAAGTCCGGCGAGTTCAAAAAGCAATTCCGACGATCAGAAACTAGAGTAAACGTGAGAATAGAAGTTCTGGGAATGTAATTGAGTCGCAAAATGAAGCTTTTGTTGAAGTAATTCCAGAAGTGAATGTTTTCGGTTATAAAAACCGAACATCACATGAATTCAAGTCCATTCATGACTGAATTGATTAAAAATGTCGGTGTATCGGTTATTAACAGAAAATCGCGATCACTCAAACGTTTTGGACGTTTGGAAGCCGACTACGGTTACAGTTGGCGTAACCGGTTGATTCCTGAGTGAAGTTATCATTTAATTGTTTCCTAGAACTCACAGAAAACATCAAGTGGCGGAGTGGTTATATATGTGCGTGTTAAGTCTTTAGACTCACCCGGCTGACCCGGGTTCGAATCCCGGCAGCCGGTTTTCTTTTTTATTTATTTTCTTTTCACTTTTTATTAATTATAGTTTTTAAATTCTAATTTGTTAATTAATTATGCATCGTTTAAAATTAAAATAAACATAAATACGCAACGAAAAATTTATAACTTGATATTCGATTACAAACGAAGCGGGTTTGGAAAACCCGTTTTTGACAAATGTTACATGCCAAGTATTGGCTACGGAGGGTTAAAGTGCCCAAAAGGTGTTTAAAAAGGTTTTTAGAAGCTTTTATAAGATAAGGGTAAGTGTCAAACTTTGAAAACTCAGTTTTACGGAAAACGCTTTGACTTTCGGTTAAGACCAATATGGTCCACCCATGGTTCGAAATAAAATGGCTAAGTGATTGTAATAAGGTAGGTGTTAATCCCTATAAAGGGCACCTCCTGAAGATCACGTTTGCTAGACCAATTGACGAGTTAAAGTTAAATTATTAAAAAGTCAAACATGCCATTTTTCGAAAAAATCATAAATTGATCTTATATATGTTATGAAACCTGTTTTGACACTTAAACAAGTTTGTAATAATTATTAGAACATGTATGAACATGTTCGGCTCGTCAATTTCAGTTTTAGGGTCGGTTCGCAACCAAAAGTCGTGAAGTTTGACTTCTGCTTTGACTTTCGATTCTGACCCGATTTAGATTAGTTACCTACTGATCTAAAGTTGCATTATGATCATAATATAATGTAGCATAACCCTCTGAGGTTAAATTACATTATCATAATCAGAATTTATACGCAAATTCCATAATTTTGCCATCTTTGACAAAAATGCCCTTTTTGTATAAAACAAGGTTTTTAAATGGTAATGAACTTAAAAATAAGTTTCTACTAATATAATATTATAAGTAGGATTATTTGGGATATTGAACCAAAATATAAACTGAGTTTTCAAGTAAGTCCTTAAACTATATCGATAAATGACGGTTTTAGCCCTTGTGGCTCATAAAATGATTTTAATCAATCTTTTCAAGGTAAATCATTTACCTACTGATATGTTATATTAAATAACATATTTAAAACATTTTAATCTGACCTTAACATCAGTTTTCATAAACATCACATAAAGACGTCATTTAACGACATAAGCGCCGTTTCGGTGCATAGTATGGTTTTAAAACATATTATTGACCAAGACTTGATACCTATTGATTTTTAAAACTTATTTTAAACATATTTACAGTAGGTACATGTTATAAACTCAGAATCACAAATAATTTATAAACTATGTGTAAAATGACCAAAATGCCCATTTGGTGCATAGATTGGTCATAAAAGACAATTTACACATATAATTGACATCCTACTGATATATATCATAAATAAAGTATTTTTCCAGAATACCTATAGCTATAACACTAAATTATATTCAAGTTCCTCTTATACAGTATATAATTACCGAAATGCCCTTATGAGGCATAGTTTCGTTTTAAAACCTTAACGGGCATATAAGTTGATATCCTACTGATATATTAACTTATTTAAAATATAATGGCATATAAAACTTTTCCATGACTTATCCGGTTACCCGGTATCGCTATTATGCGCACGGTTGATTATAAGTAAATATTTTACGAAAATTAACCGAAACGGGTTTAACCTTGTCATTTAAGTTTCAAAATCCAGAATGTCTATAGTTTACCCATATTATACAAGTCAAGTACTTGCGGGATTAAACTACATTCTATCCGATCATCGCTTAATCAAGCATTATACCTAATGATCATGTACACTATTCGGTTTATAAGACCGTTAGTATTTAATTGGCTAGCTTATGCCATAATCCAGACTAGAGCCTTCCCGGTAAATGCTATCTGCACTTGGTATTTTTGTATACGGCTGAGTTATTTAAAATAAAAGAAGAAAACTAGCTCAGGTAAATACTCTCGACTTATTTGCCCTATACGGGCTTGGGATACGGTAAATTATTACCGCTTGGTCCAAAATGGGGTCAATCGAATGCCCGTTTGTGGCTAGTAAACCCCGTATTTTGTTTTAATCAATTTTGTTTGATAACTTAAACATCGGGGGTTAAATTACCGTGTCCTGGATATCCTCGGCTCAATACATTAGTTATTGGCCACGACCTTAGCACGGGGTGTAGGCATACACCTTTTGATGCTCATATGTAATATTCCCAAGACGTTGGGGATGACTCCTTCGTATGTCCTGAGTGGTGTGTATTTTACCATGTCTCGGTTTCTGTCCGGGCCCTGTATGTATGGACAAACATGTGAATCTGATACAAGGTTGTAATTTCAACTTTCCCAAGTTAATAAAAGATTTTGTGCCGTTTGCACTAAAAACCATTTTTTATGTTTTCAAAATGAGTCAGTTGGGTGTATTTACCAGCGTAAGCTGACGTATCGTCCAAAGGCTAAACTGCAGGTACAATACGAAATAGACCGGAAGCTGCTCGGTAGTGAATAAGAGGATCTTGCAAATCTTTAGATCTGCCTAAAGTCTGTTTTATATTCTTTCTTGTACATTTTACGATCCGTCCGTGGATCTTCTATTACGAGCCTGTATATTATTTTGTATTTTTTGAACATTCGGTTTGTAATAGTAATTTTTACTCCAAGACTTCCGCTGTGCTATGTTTAATTGACAATGATGTTATCAACTTACGTCACGATACTCCCCACCCGGGCCCATCGATTTTTGGATTTCGGGTTGGAAATCCGGGGTGTGACACTCAGTCACCTCCGTTTTCATTTCTTTGTTTCATTGTAATGTTTTCCAGTTTTGTTGTCTTATGTAGTTCATTCTGTATATTTCAATTTTTGTATATATCATGTATTCAGAACTTCATTAATAAAAATTATTTTTTTTTGTTCATGTTGTGAACGGTTTCCCTACAAGCTTAAAATAGATTTTAAACCCGTTCACTATTTTGGTTTTTAAAAATTTTATAAAGTGTTTCTGTTGAGTATTGGAAAACTTTTGTAGTTTGCATTGGTTTTCTGTAAACCAACTTGTTTTACCATTATCTGATTTTTGTTTTCCTTTCTCTTGTTTCAGAAATGGCTACTGCTCAATCAAACACATCAACCACTATCGGATCCATATCCACTACCATGGAACATTAGTTGGTACCCAGGCGGCTCAAGCGGTTGCTAACCTTGCTGAGAAGCCAGAGAAGTTTACTTGTTTGAATTTTAAGAGATGGCAACAGAAGATGTTGTTCTATCTGACGACTCTAAACCTTGCGAGGTTTCTGACTGAGTCCCCTGCTGTTCTCATAGAAGGGACATCTGATGTTCAATCTGTGAATGATGTTGATGCATGGAAACATTCTGAGTACCTATGTCGCAACTATGTGTTGAACAGCTTGTCAGATGCATTGTATAACGTGTATCTCAAAGTTCCAACTGCCAAAGAATTATGGGAGTCGTTGGAACGCAAATACAAGACCGAGGATGCTAGTACTAAAAAGTATGTTGTGGCTAGATTTTTGGACTGTAAAATGATTGATTCAAAGATTGTTATGAGTCAAGTTCAAGAATTGCAAATTATCCTTAGTGGCATTTTGTCTGGAGGAATGAATCTTAGTTAAACATTCCAAGTGGCAACAATTGTTGAAAAGTTGCCTCCAAGTTGGGTGGACTTCAAGAATTACCTTAAGCATAAGTGAAAGGAAATGACCATTGAAGACCTTGTGGTTCGTCTTCGTATTGAAGAAGACAACAGGCTGTCACACAAAGGAAGTCAGGTTGAAGCGTCTGCAAAAGCAAACCTTGTGGAACATGGTCAATCCTCAAGGGGTTACAAGGGCAACAAAGGCCACAAGTTTAATGGCAAAGGGAAAAACAAAGGTGTTGACTAGGCCAAAGAGAGGTGGTGTGAAGAAGAAGGTTGGTCCCTTTAAAGGGAAATGTTACAACAACGGACAAACTGGTCATCGTGCTGACCAATGCAAAGAGCCTAAATGTAACACGGCTCTTATGGTTGATGATGATATGCCTTTAGTGGCCATGATTCTGACCTCTCTGCTATGATGGAGGAGGTAAATTTGGTGGATAACGAGCCAAAAGGGTGGTGAGTTGACATTGGGGCAACCCGCCATGTGTGCCCAGATAAGACCCTAATACGTTTAAAGAGGTGGTGCGAGAAGAGAAGCTGTACATGGGAAATGTTGCTATAGCTGATATCAAGGGAGAAGGTGATGTGATCTTAAAGTGGACTTCTGGGAAAGAGCTCACTTTGAAGAATGTGCTCTAAGTTCCTGATTTGCGCAAGAGTCTTGTGTCGGGTTGGATGCTTAACAAGTTTGGCTTTCGTTTGGTTTTTGAAAGTGATACTTTTGTTTTAAGTAAGCGTGGTATGTTTGTTGGAAAAGGCTATGCCCAAAATGGCATGTTCAAACTTAATGTAATTTCTATTAAGAAAAACATGAATTAAAGTGCTAGTACTTCTGCTTACTTGGTTGAGTCTCCTAATGTTTGGCATGGACGTCCTGGTCATGTAAATTTTAATTCGATGCGTCGTTTAATTAAGTTAGATTACATACCAACTTTTTCCATTGACTCTAAAACAAAATGTAAAACATGTGTTGAAGCCAAACAAACAAGATCATCCTTCAAATCAGTTGAAAGAATAACTGAACCCCTTGATCTAATACACACTGATGTGTGTGATTTAAAATCAATTCCTACTAGAGGTGGTAATAAATATTTTATTACTTTTATCGATGACAATACAAGGTATTGTTATGTATACTTACTTAAGAGTAAGGATGAAGCAATTGACAAGTTTACCTTGTATAAAGCTGAAGTTGAGAATCAACTAAACAAGAAAATAAAACGTGTTCGAAGTGATAGAGGAGGTGAATATGTATCACCATTTGGGGAAGTGTGTGCAAAAAGTGGCATAATACACGAGTGTACCCCACCTTATACACCGCAATCAAATGGCATCACGGAGCGAAAGAATCATACACTAAAAGAAATGATGAATGCCATGTTGATAAGTTCTGGGATGAGCCAGGACATGTGGGGGGAGGCCATTTTGTCAGCCAATTTTTTGTTATACAAAATACCTTTCAAGAACAAGGATGTAACACCTCATGAGTTGTGGTGGGGACATAAGGCATCCTATAAATACTTGAAAGTGTGGGGGTGCCTGGCCAAGGTGATAGTTGCACCCCTAAGGCTCTTAAAATAGGGCCCAAGGACTCTATCATAGAGATAAGGCCAGGAAATGTGACTTACTTTGAAGAAGAGTTTCCTATGTTACAACAAACTATTGCGAGTTCTTCAAATCATGTAAGTTCGTCAACAATGGTTGATGAGATTGTTCGAGAGGAAACTCACGAACAATCAGAGGCTGAAGAAGGTGAGCCAAGAAGAAGTAAAAGGCAAAGGACTGAGAAATCCTTAGGGCCTGACTTTCTTACATACATGGTTGAAAGTGAGCCTCAAACCTATCGAGAAGCAGTCACCTCTTCAGATGGACCTCAATGGAAAGAAGCCATCAAGAGTGAAATTGATTCTATCTTATAGAAGCATACATGGGAGCTAGTAGATCTTCCACCAGGGTGCAAGCCACTTGGATATCGATGGATATTTAAGAAAAAGATGAAAGCTGATGGCTCTGTCGACAAGTATAAGGCAAGGCTTGTGATCAAAGGGTTTAGACAGAAGGAAGGTCTTGAATATTTTGACACATACTCGCCTGTAACTAGAATAACCACTATTAGATTGGTGCTTGCAATTGCAGCTTTGAGAAATTTGGAAATACATCAAATGGATGTAAAACTACATTTCTCAATGGGGAATTAGAGGAAGAGATTTACATGGAGCAACCAGAGGGTTTCTCTGCTCCTGCCAAGAGGGAAAAGTGTGTAAACTAGTCAAGTCATTATACGGCTTGAAGCAAGCTCCAAAACAATGGCATCAAAAGTTTGACCAAGTTATGCTTAACAGTGGTTTCAAAATAAATGAATGCGATAAATGTGTCTATGTGAAAGACACTTCTAAAGGATATATGATCTTATGCCTTTATGTAGATGATATGCTTATCGTTGGGGGTGATGATAAGATGATCAGATCTACTATAGACATGTTGAAAGCAAGATTTGACATGAAAGATATGGGTCTAGCTGATGTAATTCTTAGAGTAAAGATCATTAGAACCCAAACTGGTTTGGTGCTAAGTCAATCTCATTATGTTGATGAGATCCTTCAGAAGTTTAATCCAGAGGAAACGAGTGTAGCTCAAACTCCAATTGATACCTCTCAACATTTGTCAAAAACAGAGGCGAGAGTGTTGCTCAATTGGAATACTCAAGAATCATTAGCAGTCTAATGTATCTCATGTCATGTACTCGGCTAGACTTGGCATATGCTGTGAGTAGGCTAAGTAGATATACTAGTAATCCTAGTTCAGAGCACTAGAAGAGTCTGACAAGATTATTAAGGTATTTGAGATACACGAGAAACTATGGGCTGCATTATGGCCATAATCCAGCCGTTGTGGAAGGATTCAGTGATGCCAACTGGATATCCAATACGAAAGATTCCAGAGCTACAAGCGGTTATGTGTTTACCCTTGGAGGAGCAGCTATATCTTCGAAGTCGTCCAAACAAACACTTATAGCTAGATCCACGATGGAATCTGAGTTTATCGCGTTAGATAAGGCTGGAGAAGAGGCAGAATGGTTACGTCAATTCTTGGAATATGTTCCTAGATGGCCTAAGCCTGTGACGACTATTTGTATACATTGTGATTGCCAATCAGCTATTGATAGAGCTCAAAATGCAATGTATAATGGCAGATCAAGGCACATACGACGTAGGCATAACACAATACGACAACTACTCTCAATTGGAGTTATCACGATTGACTATGTAAAGTCAAAGGATAACATTGCGGATCCGCTTACAAAAGGCTTAAGCTGAGAGGTAGTACATAAGTCGCCAATGGGAATGGGACTAAAGCCCTTGGAGTAAGTTTGTACAACGGAAAACCTATCCTAGAAGATTGGAGATCCCATGATCTAGGCTTAATAGGACCACCTAACTGTACGAACTGAGGTCACTGTGGGGGAGTACCTCAACATACAAAGGGAGTTACAAACTTCCTAGTCCGTTCCTACTTAAATCAGTGATATCAAGTGAGGTTAAGCATATGGCTTTTAATGATTTGTAAATCACCTATGTTAGAGAGAAGTGGTGTCGCTTCAAATGGAATTAGGGCACAATTCCTAGAACTCACGCAGAACCAGAATAGTGTTCCATGACCATAACGGACACAACTATGAGGGGCTAGCCAGACCAGGAAGAGTAATGTGTGATGTGTAATAACGTCTACGTAAAAAGGAGTTGGTTCAAGGACATCGCGTCTACTAACTACTAGGAGACTATGTATATGTCACAAAGGAGGGTTCAAAAGGAAACTTACCTATCCTGCATTACTTAACCGCTGAAATTTTATCGTGACACTTGAATGTGTGGGATGATCTCCATTCATGTGGGGGATTGTTGGAAATTATGGTATATAATTTAGTGATTAAAGCAAATGAATGAGAGATCATAAGCTTTAACTGTGTGTTGAAACTTTGTGTGTTGGAACTTTAAAGTGTGGGAAGTTGTGTTTGTCCCACATTGGCGGAGAGATAAATCCTGTGTTGATTTATATCTTTAATTCTCCAAACAAATGTATTCTAATGTGACAAGTCACACCTAGTGGCAGCTAGGAGGGTGCGAAGCACCCGACACGCGCCCGCGCCCGGGAACTGGCATGGGCACGGGACAGCCACCGGGTCGAGGGCGATGGGTGCAATGTGGCGCTTTGATGACGCACTTTGCACTTCGCACGCTTTACTATTTTTTAGATGTGACTTGAGTCTGGTGACTGTTTACATTCCTACTGGTCAGAGAATTAAGTTCTCAGAATTCAATTGAGACTTAACTTTTTATTGAATTCTGTATTCAATTGTGACCTGTGGGATTCTAAACGGATTCAAGGATTCTACAAAGCCTGGTGCTTTGTTCAAGAAAGCATACACTGAAAATCGCATGGTTGATACTTCACACACCTCCAACGAATTCCCAAATTTTGATACTTTGCACACTCTTGTTTCGGGTATCTTTTTAGGTGCTAGGCTAATCCCGGCAGTACAATCTGCTTAGGCTGTTGTACCCTGGAAAACAGACGGGTTCACCTGGGTGACCCGAAATCTGTTTTAAGAGAAGCGTGATCTTCACGTGCCTCAGTCACCTCCGTTTTCATTTCTTTGTTTCATTGTAATGTTTTTCCAGTTTTGTTGTCTTATGTATTTCATTCTGTATGTTTCAATTTTTGTATATATCATGTATTCAGAGCTTCATTAATAAAAATTATTTTTTTTGTTTATGTTGTGAATGGTTTCCTACAAAGTATTTGAGATGATAAGATGTGCTTTTATCTAGTTCTCTGCTACATGTAACAAGTTATGATAACACTCATAAAAGATAGGATGAGATCCGATAAAAATAAATTTTAGTGCGCGGACGACTAGAGTAATTATGCTACTAACATTGAACTACGATAACACTAAACAGTAGCTTAATTATTACTATAGTTCAATTTTGTTGTATCGTAATTCTTCTATTTACAATATAAGAAAAAGTCATCACGTGTTTTTGTCTTTACTTGGTACACTTCACACCATAAAATTTATTTGTATTTGTGAAGATAATCATACATGATAATAAACCATATACGAATATTTAGCTGCATTGAAAATCCTAATAAACTATTATAAAGCAAGATATGTTAGAGAGAATTCCCGTGTGTATTACTCATAATCTTGTATACATTAAGATAGGTACAATAACAAGAAGCTGAAAGCTATATCATCAACGGTAATAAATAACTAGTCAAAGTATATGTAATCTGGGTTTAATGTGGTAATGGGGCTGCTCTTATAAGTCTCCCACTTAACCGTATCACCACTCATTATACACTATTAACATCATAATTCAGAACGCAGTTTAATTGATAGCCCGGGACCTACAAATAAGCTGATACTTTTCAGTGAGTTATGAATATTTTTAGAACTATCATGATACCTGTAATTTTAAATATTATATTATAAATTATAAGAAAATTCTATAAATTAATCTATCAAATACCTTTCTAAAAGTTGATTGATTATAGTTTTATGAGTATATTGCCATTATTGTATTTGAGGTTTGGTGAAATAGTTCACTTCAGTCCAAATTAGTTATTTGTGTGATTCTTGTTCCTGACATTTATACAGTTTCAACCAATTTTTTTAACCCCTGAATAACATGCAGTTAAATGAGGGTAATTGCCACACAAATTTTTTATTTTTCATTTTTCATTTTTTCACCGAGTAAAGTGTCATTTTCATCCTTGAGATTTGGTGAAAGATTTCACTTTAGTCCAATTTTTTTTCCTATGATTTTTGTCCTTAGCTTTTTCAAAAACATGACAGATTCATCTAATTTTCAATTGACCCCCCTCCGATTTACAAAAAAAATCAACGTGAGATGTGTCTTGTAAGGCTGCGACATATGTGGTGGTGCCACGTGTGAACGATGAGGTGGAATATGAAAAGTATTGAGATGGAATTTGTTGCCATGGTGTCGTCGTGAAGTTGCCGACATTACAACTCTGCCACCATTGAAACCGACCAAAAAATCCTTCTTTCCGTCACTATTGAAATCTACTCTCTTATTTCCCGGTTGTCTCATGCATATGACGCTATCGAGAGTAGTCCCATTAGTGTCATCATCTACTTAAGAGCCTCTTAGACAAGGTATGTTGGATCAGATGTGAGCATTAGTGGCTTCAATGGTGTTAACTAGCGAGTTGGATGAAACTCACATGTTTTGTAAAAAGCAGGGTTCAAAATCACAAAAAGAAAATTTGACTACAATGAATATTTTACCAAAACCTAGGAACAAAAATGGCAGTTTGCACGCTGAAAAAGTGAAAAATTCAACTACGTAGTCTTTTTAACGATGGTTAAAAAATTGGTTGAAACTGGCAGGTTTTGAAATGTTGGGGAAAAAAATCTAACAAAAAATATATTAGACCAAATTGACATATATCATTAAATCTTAGGGATGAAAATG
Organism: Scalesia atractyloides; assembly: GCA_947069175.1. NCBI lineage: Eukaryota > Viridiplantae > Streptophyta > Magnoliopsida > Asterales > Asteraceae > Scalesia > Scalesia atractyloides. The sequence continues at coordinate 12,012,002 of CAMTDV010000026.1, read as the reverse complement.
ACAGTTTATATTTTGATTTTCAATAAAAAGGATAGTGAAAGAGAGATAAGTGCATATTCTTTAGTAGGTAGAAAAACGAAATATATATCCTTTTATTAACCAAAGAAGACTATACAAATCTCGATTCCAACAACATAATGACACCATGTCACCACACATCCTCTAGAACCAAGCCCTAAAACTAAAAAAACAAAAAAAAAAACCCAATCTCCCTCCTCTCTCCGTCCTCATTCCCTTCTTCGTTGCTCCGACGTATATTGGAGGACGGAAACCTAAGGTTGGCAAAAAGATAACACCGGTGACAATGTACACTATACAACACCATCGCCACCTTCACTGGTAGGCACATAAACCCCATGTTTTGTGCAGAGGCCCACGAGAACTGACTACGGTTATCACCACGACTACGACATCCTCTTATCTAATTGTTATGGTTTCCATTGTTTTAGTTGTTGTTATAGACGTCCTCGATTTGTGTACCCACGATTACTTGGAGGGTGAGCCCTATAGTAGGCTTGAGGTGGTTGAGTTGCGAAAGACAACTGCCATAAATTGATAACCAAGAAAGGATACCATTTGGTTAATGTTTGGAGTTGTTGGGGAGTTTGAGCAGGTGTTGTTGTGGCAACAAAGGCAACAATGTAAGCAGGTTGAGGAGGCTTTGTAACTATGTAGTTGTGGTATGTGAAAAGGCTAAAAATCTCATTGAATACCAAGGGGGTTGGTCGAGCCAAAACATTTGTTTGAGACCATTGTATTTGTTACACAAGCTATTTGTCACATGAAAGACCGGATCTTTGTCTTCTACTATTTAATTGATGTTGGCAAGTGTGAGGCATACTCTTTGTGCACGACTGAGGTAAGTGAGTGCTGTCTCGTTTCCTTTCTTCTCTAGCTTAAGAAGTTGTGTCTTAAGTGTGTATTCACCAGAGGCCGTATTAGAACACAAGCTCGAGCAAGAGACTCCCACAATTCTCTGGCAATGGTCCCTTGAACATGAACAAATGATACTTTAAAGACAATGGAGACAATGATCACACGTACGTGTGCACCATTTAAATTCCAGGATTGACAGTTAGGATTAGTTGTGGTAACACTGGTGGAATCTAATGTACTGACAACATTAGGACTTGGATAAGGGATAGACCCATCAATATAGCTGAATAAGTTGTTTGTAATCAGGAATGACTCAATCATAGTTTTTCAATAACCATAGGGAGAGAATAAAGGCGAATTTGTGTGAGTTGTGAGATGTCCTCTCGGTTGATATAAATGAAGTGATTATTGCCATAAGGGAAATGTTACATTGTAAAGAAATTTGTGACAGAGTGTCTCCTGAGTGTCGCTGGGAAGTTTTGCTAGCAATGTCGCTGCCAGTTGAACTTGTGTTTAAAAGTGAGAGTGTCTTATGAGTGTCACCAGAGTGTCTCCGGATGAAGATATGAGTGCCACCGGAAGAAGATCTATAGAAACCTAGAATCAAAAATGGATTTTTGGACGAGAAATCGATCTGGGATGCAAAATCCAACCCAAAGCTTTGTAATGATGTAAAGATCGATTTGTTACGATCCAGATTGAAAAACAACATCTAATGTGCGGAGTAATGGCGGTTGAGTGGTGACAGTGTATGGTATATGGTGGCGCCGGCGACGACAGTTAGCTCTGATACCAAGCTAAATCAAGCTAAAACACCTTTATACGTGTGTAATTGTATTGATTGTAATTAGGGTTTACAACGATGAAAGGTTGTAGACTAACTACATTTACATAATACTACTTCTAACTACATTTAGATAATATCACCTCTAACTAATGGAAATTACATTGTGTATAATATCACGGTAAAATTTATTCAAATTTTAGAAAATAATCATTCATGATTGAAGTTACTTGGAAAATACTAAATGACTAGTATTTAACCTCAATAATGACAAACCAAATACGTTATATTAAGCTGCATTGAAAATCCTAATAAACAATATATTTAGAATTATCATGATATTTGTAACTTTAAATATTGAAAATTCATATCAATTAATTTACCATATTTTTATCTTCAATAAAAAAAAAATAGTAAAAGAGAGAGAGACAACCGCATTCTTTTAGCCGGTAGAAAAACGAAATATATATATCTTTTTAATAACTCAGAGAAGACTATACAAATCTCGATTCCAACAACATATAACACTATGTCACCACACAACCTCCAAAACCACACCCCTAAATTAAAAAACAAAAATCCCCCAACCTCCCTTCTCATCCTCATCTTCGTTGCTCCGGCGAAGATTGGTGGACGGAAGCCTGATGGCGGCGACAAATTAACACCAACGCCGTCACACTGTTCAACAACACCGTCATCTCTACCAGTCGGCGCATAGTGACGTCATCACCATTGCACCTTTTTTCATGTATCAGAAGAAGATTGCTTCGTTTTCACGGCAGCATCTTCCTCTGATTAATCCAAAAAGCTTCAAGTACAGATTCCTTTGGTAATGCTCTCGAATTCGATTGATTTATTGATTGATTTGCAGATTGGTTCACTTTTTTCATTGTGGCGGACCTCAAAGAACCCTAATTTCACACCTGCTCTCACAGTGTCGTTTTACGATTCAAAACTAAGAAAAACAAGCTGAGAGAAGTGATTCAAGGTTATAAGAAGATGCAATGGATAATCAGATTCTCAGCTTTTGTGTCGGCAACAATGGTGATGATTGTTCTCGCTCCTTCACTCCAATCGTTTCATCCAGCTGAAGCTATTAGATTTCATTCTCACACTCACACTCACGCTGACGTCACTCACCGGTCATCATCCTACCGTACGGCAGCAACATTCCACAACGCCGCCGGATGCAACCAGATCACCGGCTCCGCTGATGTATGCAATCCGTCACTAGTTCACATTGCAATCACTCTCGATTTTGAATACCTTCGAGGCTCAATCGCAGCCGTTCATTCCATATTACAGCACTCATCGTGTCCAGAAACTATCTTCTTTCACTTTTTAGTCTCTGAAACAAATCTCGAAACCCTAGTCCGTACAACTTTTCCGAAATTGAAGTTCAAAGTGTATTATTTCGATCCTGAGAGAGTGCGCACGTTAATCTCAACGTCGGTTCGACACGCGTTAGAGCAGCCGCTAAATTACGCCAGAAATTACTTAGCGGATGTTCTAGAACCGTGTGTCCGGCGAGTGATCTATCTAGATTCAGATCTGGTAGTGGTTGATGATGTGGAAAAGTTATGGAATACGAAACTATCCAAAAAAACAATCGGAGCACCGGAATATTGTCACGCAAATTTCACAAAATACTTCACGAAAAACTTCTGGTCAAATCGGTTACACGCTGGTGTTTTTAATAACCGGAATCCATGCTATTTTAACACGGGTGTGATGGTCATTGATGTGGAGAAATGGAGGCGGTTCGGGTACACGAAACGGATAGAGAAATGGATGGAGGTGCAGAAAACAGAGCGGATATATGAGCTCGGGTCATTACCGCCGTTTCTGTTGGTGTTTGCTGGGCACGTTGCGCCTATTGACCACGCGTGGAACCAGCACGGGTTAGGTGGGGATAATGTGAAGGGGAGCTGCAGGGACCTGCACTCGGGTCCGGTGAGCTTGTTGCATTGGAGTGGTAGTGGTAAGCCGTGGCTGCGGCTTGATTTGAGACAACCATGCCCGTTAGATGCGTTATGGGCGCCGTATGATTTGTATGGTTATAGCCGGTAATGTTTTGTTCTAGTGATTTTTTTTTTATTTACATTGTTTTTATCATCAATTGCTTTGTTTGTTACATTTAGTCATTTACTGTTGTGATTTTGTTGGGGTTTATAGGTTTATGTTGTCTTTGGGGTTCTGTATTCTATTCCATTATTTCTGCATTCTGGCAATAAAAGTGAAAAGGTATTCATTTTGTTTGTTTATGGTGGATTTTCATGATGTTGAAACACAATTTTGATTTCATATGATTATACGAATTAAGATCCACTTTGTTGCGGTGAATCCGAAAGTTGAAGGACATTGCTAACAGTAATTAGGGTGTCATCATCCATCCACCGCCTGAAAAGTCAGTTGACCACCATTTGAATACGCGATACAGGGTTGGTGTAGTGTTGAGCGTTTTTTTTAAACAGAGGTTTCATGTTCGAATCTAGTTTCTACATGCTTCTTGCTTAAGCTTGGCCACATGTCTAGATAAGCATGGTCTAATTGTTTAGCTGGTTTACAGGTTAGACACGCGCATGCACATGCACGCAATGAAACCGTAATTGTTCTTGCTAGCGACTTGTTTGTTTTTTTTGTGTTATGATATTGCCGCCGTTCTAAGAAATGCCATTGTTGAAGTTTTTTTAACAGTAATTTATCTTATGAAATCACCATAAATTAGGGTGTCCACATCCATTCAAATTTCAAACCCTCAAAAGTCGGTTGACCAGAATTAGAATACGCGATACAGGGTTACCACAATGATAAGCGTCGTTTTAACAGAGGTTTCAGGTTCGAATCTAGATTTCTAGTTTCTTGTTCAACTTCGGTCATACGTCCGGATAGAAAATGGTCACATTGGTTAACAGTAAATGAGTTTGACGCGCGCACACACGCAATAAACATAGGCAAGGTGAGAGTTGACCATATTTGGTGAAATTTCAAGATGTGAATAGTTTATATTTTTATGAGTGAAGAGAGGTGATAAAGACATGGCAACAGACATTAACGCTCTCTAATATTAAGCTAATCATAATCATTAAAAAAAGTTGGAAAAACCAGTTATGTTGGCTGTTAGCAACGTCTCCTTCCTGTCACTTTCTATTTTAAACAACACGCAACTCTTGATCTTATTTCAATTACACCTAATGCTCTTTTAATAATACATATTAATTATATCATACAAAACATGATTAAATTAATGAGGGAAAAAGACACAGATTAATGTGTGTGTCTATAATGCATAGGTTGCTCATGTGTAGTGCATTGATGGGTTGGTTTAGTATGTTTGTATAATGGTATTCATCAAATATTACTTGTTGCATATTGTTCATATAGATAGCATTTCCAAAACCTAAGTTGGAATCTAAAATTTAAAAATAACAGAAACGAGAATAGTAAATATCGGCACAGTATTGATTTGGTAATATTTTAGAACTTGTTTGGTCGCCAAATAAGTATAAGAGTGAATTTCAAGGATTGTTCTTTATCTTTATACATATTTTCAGGTGTTGTCCTTTATGTTAAAAATTGATAAGTTTTGTACTTTATTTTTTAAAAACAATCACGTTTTATTCTTTTGGCATAACCCAGTTTGTTTTTCTAGTTAAATGTGACCATGTGCAGGTCAAGTGAGAGTAGATATGTCATTTAATATCTCTCCCTTTTCCCTCAATATTAAATAAACCCAACCCTAGTTTACAGACTTCCCCCAAATTGAGATCAGACTTCCCTCCCAAAACCCTAGTTCTTCATAACTGATTACCCAATTGAATATGGTGTTGTGCCGTTGTGGGAAAGAAGTAATAATCGTCACATCTTGGACCGACAACAACCTAGGTTGCAGATTTTATGCATGTCCAGCCCAAGGATCAAACTGTGGATTCATTGGGTGGTATGATCGTACAAAATGTCAAAGATGCATGGACATAATCCCAAGTTTGCTTAGGGTAAGGAACAAACTTGAATCCGATAACAGATTTCTTGCTGACATAATCGAAGTAACTGAAGCTGCCAATAGATTTCTTCAAGACAAGCTCAAGAAGAGTGAAGATAATGCTAGGAAATGGAAGAAAATGTTGCTTTGTAGTTGGATAGGGTTTGTTATGGTTGTAATGTTTTGTAAGGTGTGATGGTTGTTGGCTGAAAATGGTTGTAGTGCAAATATGCACAGTTTTTGTGGTGTAATATAAGATAACTTTAACCAGAATCTATGTATTGTGAATTCAAGATGTATTGTGACCATCTTTGTAATGGATGTGCAGTAATGGATGTACAAACAATAGTGCAGTAAATTGGTACAATGATATGCACATAACTGTCTGTTTGACCCATTCATATTTGGCGAAAACAACGATATGGACATAACTGCTTGTTTGACCCATTTATATTTGGCTAAAACAACGATATGCACATAACTGCTTCTTTGTCCCATTTTACAAGATATGCACATAATATGCACTGAACCTGCTTCTTTGACCCATTTATATTTGGCGAGAACAACGATATGCACATAATATGCACTAAACCTAAACTACATTAAACCTACAACTGCACTAAACCCCTGCACCTGCACATTTCACTGCAATAGCACTAAATCATAAACATTTCAAAATAACAAATGAATCAATAAACACTTTTAAACATCAAAACATAACAGACTGACATCAGATAGCCAAAATACAGTGGACCGTTTCCAAAGTACCAAAAGTAACATACATAATCAACTTTGTCAAATACCAAAAGACAACAAGTTTTTTCTTAAAACTAGATAACACCTGACCAACAACAAACTAAGCTTTTGCACCCCTCCATTCTTCTTACCGTTGCATATTATGATATTATGCCCATTCTCTCCACATTTGGTACATTTCCCTTTCATGTTCTTCATTGTGAGCCTGCCAATAAGGGCCATGTCCTCCATTTCCACTGCATTCTCATCTAAACACTCATTCTCAGCTAAAACCTTATGCATAACCCCACTACCCTGGCCCCGATCCAAACCAACATTCTCATCCACAACCTCCTGCCTAACCCCACTACCTTGGCCCTCATCTAATCCCACATTCTCATGCACAACCTCCTGCCAAATCCCACTACTTTGGCCCTCATCTAGTCCCACATTCTCATGCATAACTTCCTGCCTAATCCCACTACTTTGGCCCTCATCTAGTCCCACATTCTCATGCACAACCTCCTGCCTAATCCCACTACTTTAGGGTTTACAGTATGAGAATCCTTACCGTAAAGCCCAACAACTTCAAAATCTTGCAAATAAGATGATCGAATGTACTGCCCTTCTTAATCAGACATCTTTGTGTGGCAAAACCCTAATGATCGAAACCCTAAGGATCGCCTCATTTCACCAGAGATTGCTGAAGGATGAAATTGGGGGAAATGAGAAGTTTAGGGTTTTTTATATTAGGAGGGAAGTGATCTGCACGTGGTAGGTGTGTAATAAAAGAGACATTAAATGACATATCTACCCTCACGTGACCTGCACATGGTCACATTTAACTGGAAAAACAAACTAGGTTATGCCAAAAGGACAAAACGTGATTGATTTTAAAACACATAAAGTACAAAACTCATCAATTTTGAATATAAAGGACAACGCCTGAACATGGGTATAAAGATAAAGGACAATCCTTGAAATTCACTCTAAGTATAAATATAGTCTGATAGTCTTGCACTTGCACGTAGGCTACCAGGCTATAAACTGATATCGGCTTCCAAAAAAATTGAATTAGCTTCCTAAAAAACTCGAATCAAACTGAACTCAAAAGAGCCCGAGCTGTAGCTAAAAATTGAGTTTATTCAATAAAAGTGCTTGTGCTTCACATATTGACTTTGACTACCCGATGAAACGTGCGGGTTTGATCCCGCTATATATTTAAAAAAAATATTTTTTTTATAAAAAAGTTATATTATATGGCTCATTTTTTCATAATATTTACCAATTCAAATGTATTTATCTTTTCTTTTTAAAATTGAGCTATCGACTTTATATTATAAGGACCCATTTTTTCTGCTCGCCCAGTGCCTAATTTTTTTCGAGGATTTTTGGAGACGGCCCTGGACCTAAACAAGTCTATTTATTATATAAAACAATATTTTTATATATAAATGTTGGCCTAGACAGATCAAATAATCAGATTAAACACGCACACGAGATATTTTTTTGATTGGGGGGGGGGGGTGTTGAAATATTGGAAGTTAACCCTAAAATTCGTATGAGTTGAAATCTGAGAGATCAAGTGAAACAACTTTCAACTCATACGAGTTTTAGTATTAACTTCCAATAATAATATAACAACTATTAATTTATATAATAAATATATAATTACATAATATATATGTTATTGCATGCAAATTATAAATAGTACAATTAAATAGTATATAGAAAAGATATTACTATAATTATAAATATAAATAATAAACGAATTAAGGCTGAGCTGAATTGAATAGTTACTAATGAGCCAAACTCAATCTTGTACTTGAATTGTTTACACCCAACTTACAGGTCAGGTTCGGGTTTGATTGTGGTTCGTTTTAGGGTAGTAGTACCTATGGCATCATGACCCCCTTTTATGTAAATCTCATTGTTGCGGACAGTTTTTACCGCTTGTTGTTGTTGTAAGGATATATACCTATGTGTGTTGACATATATAGTATATTTGAGGGAATGGACATGGTTACACAAGGACTATGTTGTTTAGATATTCGAAGATGGTAGTAGTCCCACATGAAAGGAGAACATGTCTTCTTTTACAGCTAGCAACAGCCAGCTCTTTCTTTTTCAAACACAACTAGGGACCATAAATATAATCATATCCTCCATTACAGTTGTTGTATGCACATGTACAACTATCAATGCACCAATTACAATACAAGTTATATAATAAAACAGCTTTTAACAATATCAACCGTCCATCCGTACCAACCTGACAAAATGGTGTTCTACATGTATTGCCAACCATAATGTCATGCCATGTTCATCAATCATCATCACAATCAAATGGGTCCATCTAAAACGTGACTAAAAAGTTATCTCTTTTCATTTCTTTTATATGTGACTATAACGTAAGACGGTTAAACTTAAGCAAATCAAAACGTCTGTCGGTGTTGTGGCGGCAGTGATGGTGGCGGTGGCAACGGGTAAGGACTAACACATGTACTCATATAAGTTAGCTAGTTTTATAGACGTTCATTTTTATTTTTTAATGATTCTAATCAAGTCCTTTATACACGGATTTCCGTCTCAGTTGTATGAATTATGATGTAAGAGTGTTCAAGATTAAATTATCAGGTTTTCGGATAGTAAATATTAATATCCGAATCGGATTCGGATATTTAAATGTATATATGAATTTATTAAAAAAATCAAAAAATCCGTTTCGTGCATAGGTTAAACTAAAGATGTATTCGATTTTCCAGATTTCGAACATTAAAAACAAAATTTTTTTCATAAATCCACATCCGAATCTGATTATTTATTATTTTGTATTATATTTAAACAAAACATAGTGCTCCTATAATATATTTTATTATTCTTTTTTAGTTTTTGGATATCATATAATCTAGTTATTTGAAATTTTTAGAAATCCAGACCTGAATCTGAAAATTCGGACTATCAGATTTTTAGATATCCAAAATATCGAATATTTGGAAATTGGTTTCGGATTTTTGTAACATCCCTAGTATGATATAGTTTGATTAGATCATATACCACATCATATGTGGTAATTCTTTTATTTATTTTAACTATCCTCTTAATTAATATGATGATATGGAAATAAAGTAAAGAGAGGAGAGAGATGAATAAACATATAAATTAATTTAGTGGTTTAATAAAAGTGTTCCGTTGTATCATTTCATGTTAGAATAACTAGAAGGTAAACGGTGCGTTATGACGGGTTGTAAATTTCGTAAGAGGTATGTATTATAAATCCTTGGTAAAAAAAAATACAAGAAAAACACATTCAAACACCATCTCCTCAATCACATTCTAATACATTTCATTATACAACTTATATTATAATTTTATATAATCACTTTTAAACACAAATATCAAGCCTAGAACATTAAGCAAACACAACTTTTGATTGCCATCACGACTTCAATACACCAACCGTAATAAAACAAAATGCAATTTACTCAAGTCAAATCAAAATACCTCACTTCCAATATGTTTGTCACTTCAAACTATAACTTTAACATAATGCTAGTTACTTGGAAAATCTTCAACAACCTTAATCCGCCTTTCTCCCTCAATGAATAATGTCAATAAAACAAAATAACTTGCAACAGTTAAAACTCAATATAATAATTTAAAAATGACAAAAAAAAAGTTCAAGCATTACTCAATGAAAACAAAACATTCATTATTGTTCCAAAATGGTACAAAGGGATGCATATCAAACAATCAGATAATCAACAAATATCATTTACCAAACCATGAACTCTAAAACCAAAACCCTAACAAACAAAGATCCATAAAAATTAGACCTTGGTTCAAGAATCTTCTGCATTTCAAAAGAGCTCACATTTAGAGCTTTTGGAATAAAAAAAAATAAATTATAAAGTATAATAATAATTATAATGATAATCATATAATATATAATATAAGTATATAGAGTCAGAATATATTAGAAAGTTTGTTTGGATAGAAAGGATAGTAAGTAATCTTGACCATCAATCGGATAATCAAGGGTTTGGATTAAATTGATAGAATTAAACAAAAAGGATGCGCGTAAGATTTCTAAGGGCATTCTAGTCCATCAAAGTAAATAATTTCTCTCTTCTCAAATTCTTCTCGTTTTTAAAACGTTAATAACTTTTTCATATGACATTATTTTTAATAAAAATTGCACCATAAAAACAATCATTTTTTTATCTTTAAAACAAGCACACTATTGCTATAATTTGAAAAGAAAGTTTTCGATAATCTAGATACGTAAAACGAAATGGACAAAAAACACAAAAAATGATTGTTTTCTAAAATGCAGTGAACTAAAAACACAAAAGAAAATGTTCTTTCTAAAACGCAATGGACAAAAAACACAAAAGAAAATATTTTTTTTTCTAAAACACAATGGATCAAAAACATAAAACAAAGTGTTCTTTCTAAAACGAAATGGACTAAAAAACAAAAGAAAGCGTTCTTTTTAAAACACAATAGACTAAAAAACAAAAGAAATTGTTCTTTTTAAAACGCAATGGACAAAAAACACATAAAAAGTGTCTTTTCTAAAAAACGCAATGGATCAAAAACACAAATAAAGTGTTCTTTCTAAAACGAAAGGACTAAAAATACAAAAGAAAGTGTTTATTTTAAAACACAATTGACAACATAAAAGAAAAGTGTTTATTTTAAAATGCAATTGACTAAAACACAAAAGAAATTTTTTCCTAAAACGCACTGGACAAAAGCACACAATAAATGTGTTTTTTCATTATTTTGTAGAATGCAATGGAAAAAAATGTGTTTTTTCATTATTTTGTAAAATCCAATGAAAAAAAACATACAAAAAAAGCGTTTTTTTCATTCTTTTGAAAAACACAATAGACAAAAAAACACACAAAAATATATTTTTTTTCATTCTTTTGTAAAAAAAATTCTAAATGAAAGTTTAAACTGAAAACTAGTTTATAATTTTCTTTGAGACATTTTGTCGAACACCGAGTGTACAACTTTTTACCACTGATTTTTTAATAAAATTGAAACCAATAATGTTGCCCAAATGCAAGAATACATTAAGAGAAGGTTAGAACCATAGATGTCTTCACTTTGTCTAGAAAATGTTTGAGAAATTTGAGAGGAGGAGTACATGTTTTAATCGATTTCTCATGTTCCATCGCATTATGTTAAATTGAAAAAAAATGAGAACTTGCATATAAATAAACTGGGTTTATTCAAAGAAATTGAAGAACACGTTGATTGTGTGTTTAACCATTCATTGATGAAAATCACACTATGATGTAGTAATTCTAGAGAGAGAAAGTGAAGGAAAGATTGAAAATGGTAGGTTTTGAAAATGCAGAGAAAGATAAATAAAATAGATGAAAAAAGTTTGACCAAAATACCTCTCATTATGTTTTTTGTTATTTGTCACGTGTCATTTTATTAATGCTTCTTACACTTTCTACGCAAACTAAACTTCCTATTTGATCTTTTCCTTAATTATACATGTAAATATAGATGTTAGTATAAATTTCCAATAAAAATATTATATTTAAGTTTCCCTTTAATCATGTTATACAAAATGTGAGGTACTAAACTAACAGATGATTTAGGATATATTATAAATTACAATTATAATATTGTCATTCGAATTTTTGATGTATATTCGGTTGGTAACAAAAAGATAAATCTAAAAAGATAGATTCTAGTCAATGAAATGCAGCGAAAAATTTATTGTTTCGTAACAGTAGCTTTAAGGGGTGTTTATTTATTTTTTAATGGTTAAGATCTCTTACTGGCTCAATACTTAATGGTTTAGACAGTTTGTTTCGTGAGCAAATGTCTGATCTGAATGGTTCAGACATTTGCCTCTGAATGGTTAAGCATTATGCAAAGTCTGAATGATCAAGACATCTAATCTGAATTGGTCAGACATTTGCCTCTGAACGGTTTAGCATCATATTGGCTCTTAATGCTTCAAATCTTATACTCGTTCAATACTTAATGCTTTGGTCCAACACTGTAGCGCCCAACTTATTTTCATGACCGAAAAACTGAAGTTTTAAACTTTTAGAAACATAACCCAAAATTCCCAGTATACCCTTATCTTTTTAGTACGACAACACGTCTACTAAATATTTCGACAACACAACTTTAACCTTCTAATTATTAAAGTTAATTTATCTACTTACAAAAGAAACTTTTAAAGTAAATTCGTCATTTACAACCCAAAATTAGTTTGACGGTTTGTCATTATCTTGCCCGAAAGCGTAAGGAGGGTACAAGTGTGTTCGTTCCAAACAAGGCGCGGCTTTAAGTAATAGATTTACCTATACATCACAAGAAATCAGTTAACATTTTTTTAATAACAATTATAACAAATTCCTTATTTGGTCACATATTACATTCTTAATTGATTGATCATTTAATAACATGTAACTCGATTTCATTTCTTTGCTTTCTTATTATTGTCCGGTTGACCCGTTCATCACAAGTCAACACGGAACCATTCTTTTACTTTCTCATTTCTTGTCCGGTTGACCCGTTCATCACAAGTCAACACGGAACCATTCTTTTACTTTCTCGTTCCTTGTCCGGTTGACCCGTTCATCGCAAGTCAACACGGTACCATTCTTTTACTTTCTCATTCCTTGTCCGGTTGACCCGTTCATCGCAAGTTAACACGGAACCATTCTTTAACCATACATAGTAACACTAAATAATTCATTACAACTAAGCGTAATTCTACAAATTGAAAGCATAATACATTAGTATCGTACAAATAACGTACCTTGGTCTTGTGCTTTTAGTCGTTTCTCCGAACTCGTTCCTTCTTCTTTCACACCTACATACAATCCATTCACATTTAAATTACTTGTTCCTTTTACGCAATCCATTCCACTCATATTTCGCCCTTACAAGCGAATCCTCATTTAGTTCAAATTTTGTTATAAATATAAACTAGCAACTTTCAATTCATATAAGGCCACAATAAACTTCTCTAAGGCATTTTGTCAAACACTTGGTATGCATACTATTCTTTAAGCATCATGTACTAATGTTCTCATGTATAACCTACCCAGTTATATCAATTTTCATCAAGCCGACTAGTTTCATACAATTTCTTCCTTTAATACTAATCCTAATCAACAATTACATATATCATACATCAAACCTTAGCCTATAACATCTTGGTGAATAATTATGTTTCATCAACATCCTACTTCAAATGGGTTTCATTCAAATCATCAAAACAATCAAAATTTTAGACATAATTCATCTTCTACATGTTGTTACTAACTAGTATTCATGGTCAATTTCATCAAACAATCATGTGTACTCACAACCCACTTAATAAATCCACTAAACGAAAAATAAAACTTATTTGATGATTAGAACACCTAGATGATCGTCAATTTTAATTCATGCACAAGCTTGGGGCTTAATTTTCCTTCTAATCGATGAATTCTTGTTGAGCAAGGGTTTCCCTTGCTTCTTCCTCTTTCTCAGTCGACTCACACACACCAGATGTGTGTGAATGTGTGTGTTTTTAATTTTATTTATTATCTTTCCAATGTATTCAATTTTGGCCCCTATAGTTTGATGTTTATATTATTTTGGTCAAAGCTATTCTTTAAATTTAAAACTCTATTTACATTCTACTAAATCTTAATCTTAGTCACATTAGGCAACACTTATGTTTGCGTATAACCTATATTAACATATCATCATGCCATAAATTTTGGGATGTTACAAATCTACCCCCCTTAGGGGAGGTTTCGTCCTCGAAACCTGATCACGTACCAAATAATTCTGGATAGTGTTTGCGCATTTCGTCCTCCATTTCCCAAGTAAGACCTGATCATCTTCGATGCTGCCATTGGACTAAAACTTGTCTAATGACTTTGTTGCGTAGATGCTTCACTTTAAAATCCTTTACGGCTACCGGCCTTTCTATATAATTCATTTTCTTATCTAATTCAATATCATCGAGTGGTACATAAGCGGTCTCATCTACGAGGCATTTTCTTAGTTGTGACACATGAAAAGTGTTATGTATTCCATCTAAGGCTGGCGGTAATTCAAGCTGGTAAGCTACCTTTCCAACCCGAGCTTTAATTTCAAAAGGCCCGATGTAACTGGGACCGAGCTTTCCTCGTTTACGAAATCGGATTACTCCCTTCCATGGTGAAACCTTTAACAACACATGATCCCCTACTTGAAACTCGATGGGTCATCTTCTTCGATCTGCATAAACTTTCTGTCGGTCCTGTGCCGCCTTCAATCGGATCCTTACGATATCGATCTTCTCATTAGTTTCGGCTACTACATCTTTAGGCGCGAGATCTCTTTGACCTACTTCCCCCAACACGGGGGTTCTACACTTTCTTCCATATAACATTTCGTATTTGAATACCATTATGGTAGCTGTTATTGTATGCGAACTCCACTAATGGCAAATGATCATCCCAGTTTCCTCCAAAATCTAAGACACAAGCTCTCAACATATCTACAAGTGTTTGTATTGTCCTTTCTGTTTGTCTATCCGTCTGTGGATGTTAAGCGGTACTAAAGTGGAGTTTCTTCCCCATTTGTTCATGAAATTTTTTTTCCAAAAATGTGATGTGAATCTAGTGTCTCGATCCGACACGATAGAGACGGGTACCCCATGTCGAGCCACAATCTCATTTGTAAAAATCTCTGCCATCTTTGCTGATGAATAGCCTTCTCTGATAGGTAGGAAATGAGCACTCTTGGTGAGTCGATCCACAATTACCCATATAGCATCATGCCCTTTTCGTGTTTTGGGAAGCTTAGTCACTAAATCCATTGTCACGTCCTCCCATTTCCATCTCGGAATTTCTAAGGGTTGTAATTCACCGCATGGCTTCTGATGTTCTACTTTCACTTGTGAACATGTTAAACATTTAGCAACATATTTAACAATATCTCGTTTCATTCCCGGCCACCAATAGTTCTTTTTCAAATCTCGGTACATTTTTGTTGCTCCCGGACGTACTGAGTATCGTGATTTATGAGCTTCTTCAAGTAATACTGCTTTCACTTCACATAGCCATGGAATCCAAATTCGCCCATACCGAGTTTTGATTCCGTTTGTATTTTCCTCCAACTTATCCACAATCCCTTTTGTTCTTTCTTTCTTAGGATTATCTGTATTTAGTGACCTGATTTCTGCTTCCCGTATCCTCTCAAGGAGATGAGGCGTAACAATCATCCTCATAGACTTCACTCGAATCGGGGGTGGATGTTCCTTTCGGCTAAGAGCATCCGCCACTACATTTGATTTGCCCAGATGATAAAGGATTTCACAATCATAATCCTTTATCAATTCTAACCACCTTCGTTGTCTCATGTTGAGGTCTTTTTGCTCAAAGAAATATTTGAGACTTTTATTATCTGAGTATATGGTGCACTTTGTCCCATATAAATAATGTCGCCATAACTTTAAGGCGAACAACACAACGGCCAATTCCAGATCATGCGTTGGGTAATTTTCTTCATGTGGTTTGAGCTGTCTTGAGGCGTATGCTATAACTTTACCTCGTTGCATTAATACACCTCCTAACCATGACGTGAGGCTTCCGTGTACACCACTAAATCTTTCGTTCCATCTTGTAGGGTTAACACCAGTGAACTAGACAGTTTTTCTTTCAGAACTTGAAATGATTTTTCTTGTTCGTGACCCCATACAAACTTCTCACTTTTCTTTGTTAATTTGGTCATGGGTAGGGCTAATTTGGAGAAGTCTTGAATAAATCTTCGGTAATAGCCCGCTAGTCCCAGAAAACTTCTTACTTCATTTGGATTCTTTGGAGGAACCCATTTCATAACTGCTTCTACCTTTGACGGATCTACTAAAACACAATCTTTCTTAATCACGTGGCCGAGAAATTGCACTTCTCTAAGCCAAAAGGCGCACTTAGAAACTTTGCATATAACTTTTCCTTACGAAAAATTTCTAACACTTCACGCAAATGGTTTGCATGATCGGCCTTGCTCCGGGAATACACTAAGATGTCATCTATAAACAGTATTATAGATTTATCTGGCATGGGTCGACATACTCGATTCATAAGGTCCATAAACGCAGCCGGTGCGTTGGTCAATCCAAAAGACATTACTAAGAACTCGTAATGTCCATATCCGGTTCTAAAACGCAGTTTTTGCCACATCTTTTTCACGTACCCTCAGTTGGTGATATCCCGAGCGCAAATCAATCTTTGAGAACCAACTTGCCCCTTTCAATTGGTCGAAAATGTCATCAATTCGGGGTAAAGGATATCGATTCTTAACTGTTAATTTGTTCAATTCTCGATAGTCGATGCACACGCGCATCGATCCGTCTTTCTTCTTTACGAACAATACGGGGGCTCCCCAAGGTGACATACTCGGGCGAATGAAGCCTTTATCGAGTAATTCTTGTATCTGGGTCATTAACTCCCGCATTTCCGTAGGGGCTAACCGATAGGGAGTCTTAGCCACCGGTTTTGCACTTGGGTATAGTTCAATGCAAAATTCCACGTCTCGCTCGGGAGGAAGTCCCGGTAATTCATCTGGAAACACATCCGGATATTCATTTACGATTTCTACATCATCCAATTTTGGCGCGTCTTTAGAGGTGTCTATTACGTAAGCTAGGAATGCCTTACCTTCATTTCGTGCGTATTTGACTGCCTCTACAAGGGTGCACAACTTCATTTCAACTTTTCTTTCTCCGTGGATACTTACCCATTTCTCATTCGGTGATAGAACTCTTATAATCTTAGTCTCACATTGAAATTCTGCATGGTATCGGGATAGCCAATCCATGCCTACTATTTATTACCTTGAACTCTCCCAGAATCATGGGCACAAGGTCTATTTCAAACTCCTCGTCTTCTATAACAATTTTACATCCTTTACATACTTTGTTCAATAAGTAGTTCTTGCTATCGGCTATTTCTACCTCTAAGGGTATTGGCATTCGTTCAATTTTAAAAGAGGAATGGGTTATAAGTTCGCGTGATACAAATGACCTACTTGCTCCAGAGTCAAACAACACATTTGTAGGTTTATAAACTGATTAAGAAAATACCTGACACAACATTTGGTAGTGCCTTAGCTTCTTCGGTGGTGATTTGGAACATCCTTCCCATCATTACCCCCTTTCCCTTTCAGCTTCGGACAATCTGCCTTGACATGTCCCAGTGAGAAACAATTAAAACATGTTTTGGCTGTATTCGGGCATTTGTAGTAAGGGTGTCCTTCTTGTCTGCAATTGTAGCATCCTTTCTTACCCAACAAGCATTCCCCTGAATGAAACTTTCCACAAGTTTTACATTGAGGAATACCACCTTTCGCATTATTCTTCTTGTTGTAATCATAAACCTTCTGTTTCTTGGCCGGAGTCGGGTTAATACCATTTTCCATCGTCCTCTTTTCCCCTCGTTCTATCTGACGCTTGAGCTCTATCTCTCGATCCCTAGCCCAGTTGATCAGTTCGTTCAAAGTCTCACACTTCAAGGGAGTGATAAACTCCCTAGTCTCCACCTTCAACATGTCATGATAACGGTTAATGTTCATTCTTTCTATCTTCATGAGGTCTTGGTAAAACTTTAACTTATCAAGAAACACATTTGTGATCTCATCAATAGATTCCGTGCCTTGTCGGAGACGTAATAACTCTTCTTGAATCCGATCAACTGCAGACTGCGGGCTGTGAAATTTCAAGAAAGGTTCCTTAAACTCTTGCCATGTAAGTTCCTGAAGTTTTTCTTCTCCCAATTCTTTGCAATGAGTGTCCCACCAATCCTTTGCTTGGAGTTGGAGTTAGCCTGTTGCAAACATCACCTGATCCTCTTTTCACACCTGCTTCGAATAAAAACGGCCTCCATGTGGGAAACCCATCTTTGACATACGATAGGATCTATTTTACCATCGTACGTTGTAGGGTTACATGCCATGAAGTCCCTATATGTGCACCTACGGGCCCCCTTTTTGTTTTGAACCCCGCCTATCCATTCTTTCAACTCTTCAATCTTGCTAGTCATGATAGCTTCTACTGTTTCTAAAACACGACTCTCTACTTCTTGTGCTAGTTGAGGCAGACTAGCTTGCATAGCTTTCGCCACTTCCTCTGAAATCTTTTCATTCATTGCTTCTTGACAGGCCAATTCATTATCATTCAAGTCTCTTTCTCCTTCCATCTACATAAACATCGGTCACTTTTATTATAACATTCATTCTTCAACTTGTCATGTTCATTCATAACAATTTTTATTCTATTTCATATTTGAATTGTTCATTCTGTATAATGATCATAAACGATCAAAAATCATTCACTCATTTTCAACATTTCGTAAGACTTATTCTTTTATACATTCTTGTTCTTGGTGTTGACATGTTACGTTTCCAACATATTCATCGTGGTTTCAAAAATAAGTTTACACAACTACTTACACTTAATTTCTATATGAGTTACGGATTGCATTTTAAGAAACTTGGTTCAAAAATATAAAAAGAAAACATGTTGGGTTCAGGGGGGGGGGGGGCGTCGGCGACGCCCAAACATGGCGTCGGTGACGCGTCTTAGAAAGTTGCGTCAGGGCTTTAGCTCCGTAGACAGTGGGTTAGGCCGTCGGAGAATTGGGGTAGCGTCGGCGACGCCCCAAGTGACCGTCAGCGACGCCCATCTGTACTGCAGACGCAGATTTTTTCGTTTTTCAACTCATGGAACCCGCTTACAGGCCCCGACTCAACTCTAACTGACCCATAAAGTCTGTAACAACCCAAACCATTCCGTAGTCATCCCATACGTTATTCCCTCATATATTTATATTTAATACGTAAAGGACACTTACTTGAATAACGCTGCGGAACGAACACATTTACGCATGAGCCTCCGGTTTGAGTTCAAGCACTTCATCTCATGCTCGATTCCCTCAAACCTGGGCTGTGATGCCAACTTGTAGCGCCCAACTTATTTCATGACCGAAAAACTGAAGAATTTAAAACTTTTAGAAACATAACCCAAAATTCCATTATGCCCTTATCTTTTTAGTAAGATAACACGCCTACTAAATATTTCGACAACACAACTTTAACCTACTAATTACTAAAGTTAATATATCTACTTACAAAAGAAACTTTTAAAGTAAATTCATCATTTACAACCCAAAAGTAGTTTGACCCGTTTGTCATTATCTTGACCGGAAGCGTAAGGAGGGTACAAGTGTGTGCGTTCCAAGCAAGGCGCGGTGTTAAGTAATAGATTTACCTATACATCACAAGAAATCAGTTAACATTTTTTTATAACAATTATAACAAATTCCTTATTTGGTCACATATTAACCCAAAATTCCATTATGCCCTTATCTTTTTAGTAAGACAACACGCCTACTAAATATTTCGACAACACAACTTTAACCTACTAATTACTAAAGTTAATATATCTACTTACAAAAGAAACTTTTAAAGTAAATTCATCATTTACAACCCAAAAGTAGTTTGACCAGTTTGTCATTATCTTGACCGGAAGCGTAAGGAGGGTACAAGTGTGTTCGTTCCAAGCAAGGCGCGGTGTTAAGTAATAGATTTACCTATACATCACAAGAAATCAGTTAACATTTTTTTATAACAATTATAACAAATTCCTTATTTGGTCACATATTACATTCTTAATTGGTTGATCATTTAATAACATGTAACTCGATTTCATTTCTTTGCATTCTTATTATTGTCCGGTTGACCCATTGATCACAAGTCAACACAGAACCATTCTTTTACTTTCTCATTTCTTGTCCGGTTGACCCGTTCATCACAAGTCAACACCGTACCATTCTTTTACTTTCTCATTCCTTGTTCTGTTGACCGTTCATCGCAAGTCAACACGGTACCATTCTTTTACTTTCTCATTCCTTGTCCAGTTGACCCATTCATCGCAAGTCAACACGGAACCATTCTTTTACTTTCTCGTTCCTTGTCCGGTTAACCTGTTCATCGCAAGTCAACACGGTATCATTCTTTTACTTTCTCATTCCTTGTCCGGTTGACCCGTTCATCGCAAGTCGACACGGAACCATCTTTAACCATACATAGTAACACTAAATAATTCATTACAACTAAGCGTAATTCTACAAATTGAAAGCATAATACATTAGTATCGTACAAATAACGTACCTTGGTCTTGTGCTTTTAGCCATTTTTCCGAACTCGTTCCTTCTTCTTTCACTCCTACATACAATCCATTCACATTTAAATTACTTGTTCATTTTACGCAATCCATTCCACTCATATTTCGCCCTTACAAGCGAATCCTCATTTAGTTCAATTTTCGTTATGAATATAAACTAGCAACTTTCAATTCATATAAGGCCACAATATCTTCTCTTAGGCATTTTTTCAAACACTTGGTATGCATACTATTCTTTAAGCATCATGTACTAATGTTCTCACGTATAACCTACCCGATTATATCAAATTTCATCAAGTCGACTAGTTTCATACAATTTCTTCCTTTAATGCTAATCCTAATCAACAATTACATATATTATACATCAAACCCTAGCCTATAACATCTTGGTGAATAATTATGTTTCATCAACATCCTACTTCAAACGGGTTTCATTCAAATCATCAAAACCATCAAAATTTTAGACATAATTCATCTTCTACATGTTGTTACTAACTAGTATTCATGGTCAATTTCATCAAACAATCATGATGTACTCACAACCCACTTAATAAATCCACTAAAACGAAAAATACAACTTACTTGATGATTAGAACAACTAGATGATTGTCAATTTTGATTCATGCACAAGCTTGGGGCTCAATTTTCCTTCTAATCGATGAATTCTTGTTGAGCAAGGGTTTCCCTTGCTTCTTCCTCTTTCTCAGTCGACTCACACACACCGGATGTGTGTGAGTGTGTGTGTTTTTAATTTTATTTATTATCTTTCCAATGTATTCAATTTTGGCCCCTATAGTTTGATGTTTATATTATTTTGGTCAAAGCTATTCTTTAAATTTAAAACTCTATTTACATTCTACTAAATCTTAATCTTAGTCACATTACTTATGTTTGCGTATAACCTATATTAACATATCATCATGCCTATAAATTTTGGGATGTTACAAACACTTAACCATTCAGAAGTTGCCAAATAACCCCTAAGAAAATTGTATACCATAGTGTTGTACCAGACAAGTATCAAAGCAACCATCTAGCATGAGATTTCTAGTCATTTTTCATTCATTTTCTTTATGTTTTTAGAAGGTTATGCATATTTCTATCCCTACTATTTATTAAATATGAGAATAAAGAAGGACATCAAATTAGTAAATGAGTATCGGTACCTCAGGTTAAGAATGGGGTCAATGGAACTGAATCAAAGATGGTGCAGAGACTTGTTGTATCGGAGCGGCTTTGAACGCCAATGTAGTGACAACAGTGGTCGTGTATGTCGGTGAAAGAACTAAAAGACTTGAGTGAATTCATCATAGACGTATAATTCGGAGAAAAACCAAGATGATTTCGTACCTGTTCATACAGAGACGAGAAAAGAATGCGGCAGCGGTAGTGACTGTTGGTGACTCCGGTGAGTAAAAATGACGACTGCTACAGGCGACAACGACAATACATGATTCTAGCGATCAGGGACGAAACTCTCAGTGACATAAGCGACTTGGTCACCGGCTCCATTATCAGTGACAGTGGTGGATGGGTTTCCCGATGTCGGTGAATTCACGGACAAAAGAAAAAAATGAATAGAGCGACAATGAATTTTTAATTTGAATATAGTGATTTGAATGAGTTAATCTAGCAATTATTATTGTTGGTTTCTGTAGTTAACTCATGATAAGCAATGAAAACGATTTTAAATGGTATCGGTTATATTTTATCAAATGGAAATGCATTGCAGGTTCTGTCCTACTCAAACTTGTCAGGTAAGAAGAAGAAGGAAAATATTGTTTTAATTTCTACTTTCATCTCCGTCCCCTATAATTTATTTTCATATAACCATTTAACCCTTCTATTTTGTTTAGAATTTAAGATATACATATGGTTTATAAATCAAATAAGCAATGTATTATGATCCTTATTAAGTTAATATCCCAACATAATAAATAACTCAACTTCATTAAATTCAATCCTACTTCATTGATTAATAACCCAATATAATTAATAACTCAACTATTAAATAACATTCTTACCCATCTAATATATATTATATATTAGTATAGATATAGATATAAATAAATAAGCGTATGCACGCATAGCTTATTCTAAAAGTAATTTAGGGCTTTATTCGTGGTTGGTCCGTGTGATGCGACGGATACACAACCTCTAATCTAATGCTACCATATGCAATTTTACTCTTTATGATGAAAAAAAAAACCCTATTGTAGGATGATAGTTGCAATAAAAATGCAATATCACCCATTACAACTTACCAAAACTCCTAAACCTATACAACTGACCAGAACATGAAATGCCACTTACAAGCTAACCAAAAACCCAAGCAGCAGTCTAACCCATTAACAACAATGCAACCTTCAATATCACCTATTACTAACCCGTTAGAAAATGTAAAATAAGATGACTCTATTGGGAGAATCTAGTTGATATAGATTTCCACTAATAAGTAAAGACATTGTTAATCAAGGTATAAAATACTGACTAAAAAGAAAAGATTTAAGTACATAAGTAAAGCTAAACTTGGTGTTTAATCAACTGTTCATAATGTAAGTTATATCTTGTAGGGTGGTTTCAAATTTTTTAATCTAAAGTGATTTAGTATTTGGATTTAGTTTCTACAAGTATAAATGATGTAAATGTAACAATTGCTATAATGATATGTATTTAATGCAATAACAGAAACAACAAGAAATGCTCTTACAATTTATACATAATCCTCTCTTTATACTTGACTTTATCTTACTTCCTAAATAAGCTAATAGCAACTTTGAAACAACACTTTATAATTTATATTGTCGAATAGAATATGTATCCAGGAAGTATTGTAGTTGCCTTTTGTAGTGGATGGGTTGGTTGGTTTTGATGCTTGTGTGGTTGGAGGTAGAGTGGTACTATTAGGTAGGAAGGCTTTCTAAGCCTTGGGCTTGTGTCGACCAATAATAAATACAAAGGGGTCGGTCCCGTTTAATTTACATAGGTCCTATTTTGTTTCTTGTTGACTAAATAATTAACTCTAATCTAGTTATATAGAAACCCATTATGTAATTGTATTCTTTGAGCACCTAACAGAAGATAAACCCTAGTTGCAATACGTGGACATAGCCGTTGGTCACCTTGACAGAACCATGAAAATCTCGTGTCTTCTTTAATTGATTTTTTGTGTTTGTGATAGTTATTTTGCTGCGGGTTACTCTGTTCGATACTTAACAAGTAGTATTAGAGCTTCAGGCTCAAAAGTACTGTTCGATCTTCCACATGTTTTGCGGGGAAGATCTTGTATAAGTACATGACACATTGTTACACACGGTTCGATCGTAGAGAGAGAAAGTTGTTCTAGAGGTATGGGTTGTTGCGTCGTTGCACGATTAGGGTTATTGAAACTCTTTGAAGTTGTCATCATCGCAGGAAGACAACATGGTGTTTGGTCTTTGGTTCTCGTTTTTTTGGGTGTTTTGCGATTAGGGTTTTGGTTCTTGGACCCTTCTTAGTTATTGGTTTATTCTTGGGTATGCAGGAGTAGTCACTGGTTTGAGTGCTTCGAGTTGAAAAGTTCGACGGGTCCATTTTGATTGGTAGAAAATGCAAGTAGAAGAATTGCTCATTCAAAAATATTTGGATTTGGTATTGGAGGAAAAACCCGATAAAATGGAAAAGGATGCCAGAACAGTCTAAAGATATAAGGACAAAAAGCCAAAAGGGGTAATTATAATGGCCTTGACAATGTGTGTTGCATTTGATATTATGCAAGAAACCTTGACTCGTGGTATGATGATTTCTTTGTAAAATATGTATGAAAAATCATCTACCGGAAATAGGTGTTTTTGATGATGGAATTATTCATGATGCATGAGGGAAGTTCGGTTATGGGTAATCATATATGGATATGAAGTTTAATGATGAGATTCAAGCTATGATAGTACTGGCTTCTCTATCTGATAATTTGTTCGGATTTGTGACAACTGTTAACAATTCTACGAGGGTCGGTGGTATAAATTTTTAAGGGATCTTGGATACAGTGATAGGTGAAGATATTCATTGAAGAAACACGAGTGGTGGTTCATCTTCTGAGTTACTTAGTGTTGGTAGGAGAATATCAAAAGCAGTGGGAGTCTAGAAAGAAGCTTGTCTAAAGCTCGGAAGATAGTGAAGTGCTGGAATTGTGATAAAGTTAGACAGTTAAGAGTCACTGTCCAAATAAGAAAAAAAGAAAAATATGCTAAGGTGAACAACTGAGTATTGATATGCGTCAAATGCAACATATAAATTGTATCAAATACGGTATAAAATCAACCCTTTTTACTACTAATATTGGAAAAAGTGTGTTTTTGTATAGTTTTGATTTTCAAGATTAAAAGAGCTTAATTGTACAAACAGAACAAATTAACAACAAAAACCAGTATAAGTATAAAAGACGAGAAGATGACACACTATACCAACCCTCCAAGTTTCACCCCAAGATCAAAAACGACGAATCAGAAGTCCAACACGGGTCGTGCCTTCTTGGCATGGGGCCTTGCCCCTTCAAGATTCTAGAGCAGAAGAAGACAAACAGATGCAGACAAGAAACACGGGCCGTGTCCCTTGGACACGGTCTGTGGTCAACTTCTAGATTTGCATATCTTGGATAGTACAACAAGTACAATGGCCATAGGGTTGTGTACCAGCTGATCTGACATGCTCATTAAATGAAGACAGAGAAGAAGGAAGACACGGGGACGTGTGAGGCCACTGTTTATAGCTATAAATATGGGTGCTTGGTTTCATTCCAACTCGGCCCTTGGCAAACCACTGCTCTCACACCTGCCACCACTCTACCACCATAATACCACCACATTTATCCATCATCTATCCTAGAGTGTGTGTAGTAGTCTCGGGATCCAAGATTGATCGTAAGAGTTTTTGTCATACAAAGGCCATGCTTGGCTAACCTCTTACATCACTTGGTGAAGACAAGTTATTTATGTATTACTTTTGATTTCCTAGCTTTGGTTAACTTTTTAATTGGGTATGCATTAATGACTTTAATAACTAATTTTTTATTTGAAGTGAACCTTATTATATCATCTTTTTATGTTTCGTTGATTCACGCATTCGTGTCTTTACGATCTATATAAAGTGCGTTAACTGCCTGGAAGGGGGTTAGAAGGGTGGTATGGGTAAAGCCCTTTCCTCGTTTAGTGTATAGATTCTGCAAGGACTTGATTCAAGCTTATTAGGACTTCCTTTGAGGCAGATATCATCAAATCGGGAGAAGTAAGAACGGTTTGAATCCCTTATAAATAAACTACTATTAAAACTTTAAACCGGCCTTGCGGGACTGTATCCCTGCTGATTCAGACCAATATGGCCGAGGGTGGCGTTGCCTCCAAAAGAGGGACATGCATTTTGAATTAATAACTTACTTAATAATCTTTTAATATTCCGGCCTTGCGGGACTGTATCCCTGCTGACCCAGACCAATATGACTGAGGGTAAATCATCAAAGAATACACAAATAATAAGTCGGATCCAAGTGATTCTATCTTGTCTATTTGTTCCTTTTATTACTTTAGTTATTTCTTTACTTTATTATTTCTTTTACTTATAAAAAATCTTTCTTAAAACTTTTTGATTATATATATATATATATATATATTTAACCTTAATCCGTACTTATAAGTTCGTTACAACATTATGTTCATAATTTTATAAAACATTATATCTTAAAAATTATAAAAAAAACGAATGAAACAACTGATTTAGTTATAATAACAATAAAGTTGTACGTATGAATCTTGCATATGAAGATTTGTAATCTTCTTTGGATAGTATAAGTAATTAGCTAATATTAATAATAGTAATAATAAATTATAATTCTAATAATAGTAATATACTTACTTAAGTTTACATATGTATTAGATTAAAACTAAAGAAGCTAAAATGAGTGTTATCATAACATACAATATAAATGTAAGATATAACATATAAACAAATATATAGCTCGGCTAAGGTATAAACAAATATAAGCAAAATTATTATATTAATTACTTGGTCATTAAGGTATATATAAATAAGTATTAAATGGATAGGTATGACAAGACATCAATACCACGTTTATTTCTTGTGCAACACTTCCTACAAATTTTTTTTGCTTGGCCACAAAGAAATCATAGCAGTATATAAACGTACGAAATGTTTGTTTAGTCTGAGAAATAAGAAACAATCACAAAAGAGTGAGATAGAGGCAACATGAGTATTTACTAAGATCCGGTCACTTTTCAACTATTAACGGAGTATTAGAAGTTCTAAGCTGTCACTCAGCGCACTGCTACCTAAGATAAATACGTTTATTGCTTCTAAAATTATATAAACTGTTTTAGTTATATATAAAACTCGCATGTGAACTATTATGCGTTTAAACCATAGAGGGTAATCTATATTCACCATGTTTGTAAGTTTGCTCAAACAACTCCACATCAATCTTCCTTTTGTGGAAGTTCTCACCCAAATGCCAAAATATTACAAATTCATGAGAGACCTCCTAACCCACAAAAAGAAAGATTGAATCAATCCAACAAGTCAACCTAAGTGAAGAATGCTCGACGACACTTCTCAACAAACTCCTCCAAAAGAAGATTGATCCCGGAAGCTACACAATTTCTTGCTCCATTAGAGGGTCACCAATAAGTAATACTCTTGCCGACCTAGGGGCTAGCATCAACCTAATGCCCGTCTCTATATTTAACTGACTTGGGCTAGAAATGCCACATCCTACAAGGATGAGCATACAACTTGCGGATAGGTTGGTAAAATATCCTTAAGGTGTCGTAGAGAATCTCTTGGTAAAGGTTGCGGAATTTGTTTTTCCGGCCAACTTTGTACTCCTAGGTATAGTGGAAGACACCGAGATCCCACTCACATTAGGAAGATCGTTCCTTGCCACCGCACGAGCAATGATGGACATGAGTGACAGAAGGTTAACATTAAGGGTAGGTGACAATGAGGTTAAGTTCGAAGAGGGACAACGAGTGGAGTACGATCCGGTCAACTATATCAAGAAATAGAATTGAGCCTAGACTACGTCCTTTGTTGATGTAACTTGGGATGCGAGTAATCCCGCTCGGGTAACATTTGACCTACTTTGGGTCTAGCCAAGGACCCGTATAAACGTGGCGCACCATAGAGGCATTCCATGGACTATCCATTAGTTAAGTAGTTTAAAATTTTAGCTTAATCTTTAATTAATGCTTTCCTTTTAAGATATCTCTTGGTAGGAATAAGCTACACTCAGAAGAAGGATGGAAAATGGCAAAAGGACGTTGAAACAACACCCCATGCACGTAAACAGACACTTCCCGGAGCAAAATCTTCAAAACAGTAAGTGCAACGAGGGGCTGTGTAAGGTAAGCACGCCTCCGTGCCTCAAGCCTGCATAAATTTTTTGAATCTGGAACATTGACACGGGGCCATGTCCCAAAGGTATGCCCACGTGCCTGGATTTTGGAAAATTTTCGTTACTGACACTTTTGACACGGGCCCGTTTCCCCCAAACACACCCCCGTGTCTGCCTTCTGAAAAGTTTCTCAGAAATCTAGTACTGGCACTTTTGACACGGGGTCGTGTTCTTCAAACATGCCCCCCGTGTCCAATGTCTGGTTTTTGAAAAAAAATGTTGTCTTTAACCTACATTTACACATTTAATCAGTTTTAACCAATTTTGGACACACTAAGAACAATGTATAATTTAAGTATGAGGGAATGCTTAACTTGAATTTGTCTGTACTAAAAACAAGCATTACACAAAACTCTAATTGGAAACGTTAAAACACCCTAAATCTTTTTCAAAAAAAAATATTTTTTTTAGTTTGTTTTGTCTTATTTATAGTTTAAGTTAGAAACCAAGATCTAAAAATTTCAAGTTTTATAAATTTACAACCAATAGCGCCTTGATAAAAAGAACCATATAAGAAAAATTTATAAAGAGGCATGACAATTCTTTTTAAAATTTGATTGTATATATATTATTTCACACTTTTATCCTTTTCCCATAAAAATGTGAGTTTTTAGCCTTTAACGGGCATTCGATATTATATATTTACTGAATGCTGATTTTTATTTCTTGTGTGAACAGCTGTATGGTTCTTACGAATCTAGAACTTGATAAGACAATAATTCCCGGTCCTTACTAACTAATCAAAGTACGTACTTGATGGAGGCATTTAGATTTAAAAAAAACAAAAAAAATTTCCCGTAGTTAATCCCTTTGATCCTAAACCTTTCGTTTCAAAATCCCTAAAATATCATTTTGCACAAACCACCATCAACCAAAACCAATCTTTCTTTTTACACCCCTTCTTTTAGTAAAATGCGGTTCCTTTGAAATTTATACAAAAAGAAGTGACTTATTTTATCAAAATAAATAAATAATTTTTTCTAGTTGCTTGAAATAAATAAGCAAAATTATTGCTTATAAACCTGTAGTTTATACCTAAGTCACAAATAAATAAATTTTCAAAAGAAAACCGACATTTTACGTTTTTAGCCACTTTCCAGTAAAACTACCCTACCCTTAGCCACAACCTTCCCCTTTTTAAAGTACTCTTGATATTTACAAAAGATTTTATTAAAAAGGAGGATGTTTGATTAGTTGTTAAACATATGACAAGAGTAACTTCCATACCGTTATCTAATGTTTCAATTACTCATTTTCGGCCGAGTTTTGAGTGATCACTTGTGAGGTGCCTGAATTTGTATATAGTTAAATGAAACTTTATAAAGGCATAATATGCCCACACATATTTATTTTTCTTAAAAAGTGTTCTAAATAAATCATGTCGAATAAGATTGTCAATATTATAGAAGCATGAATAAAAAGAACTTGGAATCCCGACACTCTACAAACAAGACCCAAAAATTTCTTCTCTACCAATTCCATTTGGGTGTGTAAGAAAAAATTAAACAATTTTGCTTAAGGACAAGCAAATATTCAAGTGTGGGGTATTTGATATGCGTCAAATGCAGCATATAAATTGTATCAAATACGGTATAAAATCAACCCTTGTTAGTACTAATGTTGGAAAAAGTGCGTTTCTTTGGTATACTTTTGATTTTCAGGATTAAAAGAGCTTAAATTTACAAAAGAAACAAATTAACAACAAAACCAGCATAAGTATAAAAGACGGGAAGATGACACACTATACCAACCCTCCAACCTTCACCCCAAGACCAAAAACGATGAATCAGAAGTCCAACACGGGGTCGTGCCTACTCGGCATGGGGCCATGCCTCTTCAAGATTCCAGAGCAGAAGAAGACAAACAGATGCAGGCAAGAGACACAGGGCCGTGGTCAACTTCCAGATTTGCATATCTTGGATATTATAGCAAGTACAATGGTCACGGGGCCGTGTACAAGCTGATCTGACATGCTCATTAAATGAAGACAGTGAAGAAGGAAGACATGGGGCTGTGCCCGCAGGGCACGGGGCCGTGTGAAGGCACTGTTTACAGCTATAAATAGGGGTGCTTGGTTTCATTCCAACTCATCCCTTGGCAAACCACTTCTCTCACACCTGCCACCACTCTAGCACCATAATACCACCACATTCATGTAACATCCGTCAAAAAACGGATTTACCAAACCCGCTCCGTTTATCAACCGAACAGTCAGTCAAAAAATTTCGTTGCGAATTAAATGCCCAAAATATTTTTAAACGATACGTAATCGATTATTATACGGGAATATATATTTAGTTTTTGAAAAACTGTTGAAAATCGCAAAATAAAAATAAAAGTCCTCTGCCGGGTTTCGAACCCGGGTCTGTATCGGTTCAACATCAGACTTATCACTTAACACACAAACCACTGCGCCACTTGTTTTGTTTGTTAAATAATGAAATCATTTAAATCATAAAGTGACGTTACGAATTCAAAACCGGCGCCTAATAGTTCAGTCGTCGGAATCCCGGTAAACTCGCGAGCTTTTAACGACAATTTACGTTATAACGTAAACCATTACTAAGACATCGGTTATAACCGACGTCTGAGTCCGCGACCAAAATTATAACCGCCGGAGAAATTTAAATCAATGAATCCAGTTGGAAATCGGGCCAAATACATCGACGATTTGCCCTATAAAAACCACCTCGAACCTCTGCAAACACTTTCGCTCAAAACCACACCCTTTCTCGGCGAAAACTCTCTCGCCGGAATTTTTCTGTTCGTCGCCGGAAAACCGGTTTCCTCATTTCTGAACCTCACTGAGCCTCTGAGCTTATACCGGAGATACCCACACCCTTTGTAAGCTTCCTGGAGACTCGCTGCTACAAGGAACACGTCGCCGGAGGTGATTGCTGTCGCCGGAGTTTCTGCCGGAAAACAGAGAGTCCAGTCGGTATACCTCTTCGCCTAAATTCTTTTTCTTTTCACTCATATCTCACCTTAATGAACTGTAAGACGCTAAGAAACCGATTTAAAACTTCGAACCAGTCTGTTACCGATTCTGGTTAAAACTCAATGAGGAAGACGATGTTTCGGAACGTATATGTATAATTAAAATCAGGATATTACTCGGGTTAGACACACAGTCCAGCGGTGGACTGTGTGCACGTTAAAAATACAAACGTCTCGAGTTCGAATCCCGTTTCACACACGCTGCCTTAATAAAAATCATTTTTTTGTTTAACTGAACCGGAGTCGCCACTGGTATATGTTAAGTATATTAATAACCGGAATAATAACCAAGTTAGACACACAGTCCAGCGGTGGACTGTGTGTTTGTTTATATCACAGGCCACGAGTTCGAGTCCGGTCTACTGCACCGACTCGGACAATTATCTATTCTTTTTAAATAAAGTCAGAAATGAAAACAAATAATTTGTATTTAAGTATAATAAAAATTGGATTATATAACATGTTAAACACACAGTCCAGCGGTGGACTGTGTGTTAGTTTAAGCCACAGGTCCCGAGTTCGAGACCTGTGGAGTGCACGTCCGATTCGCTTAAACTGTTTTTAAAATAAAATGATTTTCGGTTTAAACTAATTAATATATATATATAATTAAAATCAGATTTATAACGGGTTAGACACGTAGCTCAGTTGGTAGAGCTGCGTGTACGCGTACGGGAGGTCTCGGGTTCGAGCCTCACTCAGCGCACTTGTATACACAACTCGAACCGGTCAACGGTCAGGTCAACGGTCAACGGTCAGGTCAACGGTCAGAAAAAAAAAATCAAAATTTTTTATTATTTTATTTAATTATTTTAATTAAAAATCAATTAAAAATACTTAAAAATAACATTTTTAAGGTTAGAAAATAGCCTCAAACTCACAAAAATACACCCAACAATCCTATTAAAATAGATTAATAAAATCCGTTTACTTACCAAACCATAATGCGATTTATCTAGATTAATCTCACTCGTGGTTAAAACCACTTCGCGTACATTCAACATCATCAACCGAACGCACCCACTGTGAGTGAATCTTACAACTCCCCCTTTTAGATTACAAGTTTTGGGGTGTATCACGTGTTATGAAAATAAATAACTTATTTGTTTAAACTTGTGCCATACCACATCATGACCTAAACTTAGATTGTTTATATTGTTGTGATTACTTATTTCCTTTTGTCAAATTATATGAAACTCAATCATTAAGCCCATCAGTTCCTCGTGGGAGACGAGTTGAACAACGCGTGCCTCAAATCAAATTCATTATTGTTCATGTGTGTATCATTGAGTTTATATTGTTTGAAGTTGTGTCATTTATATTATCATGTTCATGCAATTCATTCATTAGGCCCCTCAGTTCCTCGTGAGAGACGAGTTGAGCATCGCGTGCCTCTAAATGTTCCATTATTGTTCATGTGTGTTTCATTTAATATCTTATGATTGTTGTTTAAGTTTACATCTATTTTTACTCATGTTTGGTTGTGCACATATTTCATAATCAATTTAAATAAATTTGTTCAAATGTTTTCCATAGGATTCACTCGCCAACATTATGTTGATCCAAAAACCCTTTTACACATGATACAGGTGTACAGGTTGAAGCAAGGAAAACATAGGATATGCCTTAGAAGAGAACAAAGAAGTTTAGATTGTTAGTTAGAACATGTTGTAACATTTATTGTAATTTTCCATTTAGTTGGTATTAATGAATATGAAACGCATAATAAATGTCATGAGCTTTGATGATAACCCAATCATGCCCCGATCACCTTTTCCGCTGCGGGTCGGGGTGTGACAGATTGGTATCAGAGCCATGACTATAGGGATATAGGATAGGTTATTAGACCCTTAGAGCCTATACTATAGTCTGCCTAAATTTTAATTGATTAGGTGGTTACATACAAACTTGTGATATTTATTTGTTTCATATTTGTTTACATTTCAGTCAAACATACATGCTCATATACATATTCATTATACATATATACATATTCATTATACATATACCGATGTTCATGTATTCAATTTATTTTCATACTCTCATTATCCAAAGATTTTGTGCAATTTTCAAATCTCATCAAAGTAAGTTCTGCGACGGGCATGTAGTAACTGGAAGGGTACAAGTACCGGTAGTCGGAACGTCCTGTCTAGGCTGGCATTCGTATAAATCCAATATAACGGACCAGTTTGCCTACCTGGGGACCAACGATGAGAGTACGAAGGACCTATTAGGCCAAAGCATGCCACACCAAACATCGTTCGAAGTAACCCTACTTTGAGTTGTCACCGTGTCTGCACCTGGACACATTCCGAATATCACACGTTGTATACATATTTCTTGATTTTCTCCGGGTTTTTGTGTACGCAACCTGGCAAACCCGTGCGAACCATATGAAAAACCGGTATTCATGGGGGCCCACATGATTACACAGGTAAAGTATGGCGGCATGTAGGGCCTAACAGCGAGCAAAACCCAAGACATCCAATGGATGTAGTAATTTATTTATCTATAATTATTTTATGAATGTTCATTCTTGAATGCGACCCATGAACCCAAAAACATCCAACTCATACTTTTGTCATGAATTCCTTGTAGATGTCTTCTAACCTCGCCCGTAGGAAGACGAGAGCAAGAAAAGCCCGCGAACGCATGGCTGCCTTAATCGCTCAACAAATGGTAGCCGTAATACCCAATATTGTAATCCAAGTTCAGCAAGCACTCACCGCAAATCCTGTCCATCAAGCAAACCAAAACATTTTCAACTCTTCCCCAAATACCACTAAATGCACCTACAAGCATTTCAAATCATGCGACCCTCCGAAATACAAAGGGACTGAAGGCGTCACCGCTCTCCTCCATTGGTTTGAAGAAATGGAGAACACATTTCTAAATTGCGATTGCCCTGACGATCGCAAAGTGCGATATGCTACCGGTCGATTATATGGGATAGCACTTACTTGGTGGAACACAGAGAAGGCCAAACGAGGTGTGGAAGATGCTATGTCCTTAACTTGGAACGAATTAAAGGAAATCATGACCAGACGATTTTGCCCAAGGAGCGAAATCAAGAAGTTAGAAGATGAATTTTACTCATTGAAGCAAGTGGAAGGAGACCACATCACCTACAACAAAAGATTCCTCGAGTTACATCAAATGGTTCCCAACATGTTCACTCCCCTCTACCGTTTGATCTAGCACTACATTCGTGGTCTTCCGTCAAAGATTCAAGACCCTGTAATAAGTGCCAAGCCTGCAACTTTGGAAGCAGCAATGGAGCTAGCAACAGAGCTCACCGAGAACCGAATCCGAAACAAAGACTTCAAGGAGGAGAAGAAGAAGGATAAAGAATCAACTGAAACCTCCGACTCCACTCAAACCGAATCCCCTTCTCAACCCAATCCTAAGAGAAGAAGAGTCGGGCGACTTTTCGCTGCTACCCAACGAAATCCACCAGTTTTACACGCCATACCCATCCGAGCTATCCCAATCACCCAAGTGGCACCCAACTCAGCTTACCCAGATAAGAAACCATATCTTGGACCTCACCCTCAATGCAACAACTGTTTTTATCACCATCCCCATACCCTACCTTGTCGTCTATGTGCAACTTGTGGACGCTATGGTCATTTGAGCAATGTTTGTCGCACCTTTCAAAACCAAACCTTTTTCCCTACTCAAAACATGGCCCAAACTTATCACCAACCCCAATACCCCATGTTCCCATATGCTCGAGCTTGCTTCAATTGTGGCGACCCTACCCACTTTAGAAACACATGCCCTCAATTGGTTAACGTTATCAACACTCAAGCCCAATCAAACCCAGTTAACCAAGTAAACCAAGAAAACCCAACCACTATGCCACCAGCAAGAGAAAGAGTCTTCAATATCAACGCCAATCCTGTCGAAGATAATGACGGCCCAAACGAAGATACTCAGCTAGTCCTCTTCGCCGAAGATCCAGATTCTGTCACACCCCGACCCGCAGCGGAAAAGGTGATCGGGGCATAATTGGGTTATCATCAAAGCTCATGACATTTATTATATGTTTCATATACATTAATACAATTTAATGGAAATAAATGATACACCATATTCTAACTATCTGTCTAAGCTTCTTGGTTCTCTTCTAAGGCATATCCTATGTTTTCCTTGCTTCAACCTGTTCACCTGTATCATGTGTAAAAAGGTTTTGGATCAACATAATGTTGGCGAGTGAATCCTATGGAAAAACATTTGAACAAGTTTATCCAATTGATTATAAATACTGTGCATACCACATATGAGTAAATGTAGATGTAAATTTATTCACACAACACATAATATTGAATATTAAACTCACATACACCAAATGATTGTTTTGAGGCACGCGATGTTCGACTCGTCTCCCACGAGGAACTGATGGGCCTAATGAATGAGTTTTGAGGCACGCGTTGTTCCACGAACTGATGGGCCTAATGAATGAGTTTTGAGGCACGCGTTGTTCTTACGAACTGATGGGCCTTAATGAATGAGTTTTGAGGCACGCGTTGTTCTCGTCTCCCACGAGGAACTGATGGGCCTAATGTATGAGTTTTGAGGCACGCGTTGTTCTCGTCTCCCACGAGGAACTGATGGGCCTAAATAATTTGCATACGACTTTGACAATATGTAACACATCACAACCAAACAATAGGTACATTCTAATTTAGTTCATATAATGGTATGGCACGAATTTGCATAAGAGAATTAATTTAAGCGACACATGATACACCCCAAAACATGAATAAAAAGGGGAGTTTGTAAGAATTCACTCACATTGGGTGCGTTCGGTTGATGAGGTTGAATGCACGCGAAATGGTGTTAACCACGAGTGAAATTAATCCTAGATAAATCGCATAATGGTTCGGTAAGTAAACGGGTTTTATGAATCTATTTTAGTAGGATTGTTGGGTGTATTTTTGTGAGTTTGAGGCTATTTTCTAACCTTAAAAATGTTATTTTTAAGTATTTATAATTGATTTTTAATTAAAATAATTAAATAAAAATAATAAAAAAATATTTTATTTTTTTTCTGCTACAGTGACATTGACTAGTTGACTTTGACCGGCGTTGACCGGTTCGAGGCGTATTGTTGTGCGCCGGGTGAGGCTCGAACCCGAGACCTCCCGTACGCGTGCACGCAGCTCTACCAACTGAGCTACGTGTCTAACCCGTTATATATCCGATTTTAATTATATATATATATTAATTAGAATTAACAGAAATCCTTTATTATTAAAAACGAATTAATTCTCGAGAACCGGTGCGCTCCACAGGTCTCGAACCCGGGACCTGTGGGTTAGCGGACACACACTCCACCGCTGGACTGTGTGTCTCACTTGGTTATAAACTCAGTTATCATTATATTTAACATATACACAAAACACTCCGGTTCTGTTTTGCGAAAAAGAGGATTTTTATCAAGGCGGCGTGTGAGGGACAATACTCGAACTCGTGACCTTAGCTTTAAAAGTGCACACAGTCCACCGCTGGACTGTGTGTCTAACCCGGTAATTATCTTGATTTTAATTATACTTAACCATTACTGAACTTCGTCTTCTCCACCGGTTTTAACCGGAAGTGACGACGGACTGGTTCGAAAAGTTAATTCATGTTCCTTTAGTGTTTTATGATCAATTACAGTCGAGATAAAAGTAAAAAGGAAAGGAATTAGGCGTGAAAGGTACCGACTGATTTTACTCTGTTTTCCGGCAGAACTCCGGCGACAGAAATCTTTTTCCGGCGACAAGTATCTTGCAGCAGAGAGTCTTCCGAAGGCTTGAAAAGGGTGTGGGTGATTTCGGTAAGAGTTTAGGGGGTTCAGTAAGCTCAGAGATTACTGATACGGTTTTCCGGCGAAGTAATAAAAATTTCCGGCGAGTGAGTTTTCGCCGAGAAAAGGTGCGATTTGAGTGTGAAAGACTTCTGGCGAGTTGTGGTTGAATTTATAGGATAGTATTGAGATGAATGGGGTCTGAATTCGGTCTTAATTCGGAGTCATTCGTTCTCCGGCGGTTACAGCTGATGTCGCGGGTTCAGACGTCGGTTATAACCGTCGTAATAGTTAATTCATCGGTTATATTGAGCGAAAAAGTAATTAAACAGCGAAGTCGTCGGGATTTCCGACGACTGTTATTTTGGGCGCAATAATTTAATTTCTGAAATTGAATATTTGAATTAATTGTTTTCTGTTATTACCAGAAAATCGAGATGGCGGAGTGGTTTGTCGGCTGAGAGATAAGTCTTTGGTTGAACCGGATACAGACCCGAGTTCGAAACCCGGCATGGGTAAAACATTTTTATTTTGTTATTTTTATCAGTTTTTCAAAAACTAAATATATATCCCCGCATAATAATTGATTACGGATCGTTTAAAATTATTTTGGGCATTTAATTCGCAACGAAAAATTTGACTGACTGTTCGGTTGATAAACGGAGCGGGTTTGGTAAATCCGTTTTTTGGGCATTTAATTCGCATTTAATTCTTTTTAAACCGGTCAACGGTCAGGTCAACGGTCAACGGTCAGGTCAACGGTCAGAAAAAAAAAATCAAAATTTTTTATTATTTTATTTAATTATTTTAATTAAAAATCAATTAAAAATACTTAAAAATAACATTTTTAAGGTTAGAAAATAGCCTCAAACTCACAAAAATACACCCAACAATCCTATTAAAATAGATTAATAAAATCCGTTTACTTACCAAACCATAATGCGATTTATCTAGGTTAATCTCACTCGTGGTTAAAACCACTTCGCGTACATTCAACATCATCAACCGAACGCACCCACTGTGAGTGAATCTTACAACTCCCCCTTTTAAATTACACGTTTTGGGGTGTGTCATGTGTTATGAAAATAAATAACTTATTTATTTAAACTTGTGCCATACCATATCATGACCTAAACTTAGATTGTTTATATTGTTGTGATTACTTATTTCCTTTTGTCAAATTATATGAAACTCAATCATTAAGCCCATCAGTTCCTCGTGGGAGACGAGTTGAACAACGCGTGCCTCAAATCAAATTCATTATTGTTCATGTGTGTATCATTGAGTTTATATTGTTTGTAGTTGTGTCATTTATATTATCATGTTCATGCAATTCATTCATTAGGCCCCTCAGTTCCTCGTGAGAGACGAGTTGAGCATCGCGTGCCTCTAAATGTTCCATTATTGTTCATGTGTGTTTCATTTAATATCTTATGATTGTTGTTTAAGTTTACATCTATTTTTACTCATGTTTGGTTGTGCACATATTTCATAATCAATTTAAATAAATTTGTTCAAATGTTTTCCATAGGATTCACTCGCCAACATTATGTTGATCCAAAAACCCTTTTACACATGATACAGGTGTACAGGTTGAAGCAAGGAAAACATAGGATATGCCTTAGAAGAGAACAAAGAAGTTTAGATTGTTAGTTAGAACATGTTGTAACATTTATTGTAATTTTCCATTTAGTTGGTATTAATGAATATGAAACGCATAATAAATGTCATGAGCTTTGATGATAACCCAATCATGCCCCGATCACCTTTTCCGCTGCGGGTCGGGGTGTGACAATTCATCCATCATCCATCCTAGAGTGTGTGTAGTAGTCTCGGGATCCAAGATTGATCGTAAGAGTTTTTTTGTCTAACAAAGGCCATGCTTGAAAGTGAACTTTATTCTATCATCTCTTCATGTTTCGTTGATTCACTCATTCGTGTCTTTATGTTCTATATAAAGTGCGTTAACTGCTTGGAAGGGGGTTAGAAGGTGGTATGGGTAAAGCTCTTGTCTCGTTCAGTGTTAGATCCTGCGAGGAATTGACTCAAGCTTATTAGGACTTCCTTTGAGGCAAATAGCATCA
This sequence comes from Scalesia atractyloides, assembly GCA_947069175.1. Classification (NCBI taxonomy): domain Eukaryota; kingdom Viridiplantae; phylum Streptophyta; class Magnoliopsida; order Asterales; family Asteraceae; genus Scalesia; species Scalesia atractyloides. Next base: position 11,973,106 of record CAMTDV010000026.1, on the reverse strand, counting down.
AATTGGGGGAAATAAGAACGGCTTGAATCTCTTATAAATAAACTACTATTAAAACTTTAAATCAGCCTAGCGGGACTGTATTCCCGCTGACTCAGACCAATATGGCCGAGAGTAGCGTTGCCTCCAAAAGAGGGACATGCCACATTTTGTATTAATAACTTATTTAATTATATTTCAATAATCTGCCCTTGCGGGACTGTATCACTGCTGACTCAGACCAATATGGCTGAGGGTAACGTTGCCTACAAAAGAGGGATATGCCACTATAACCAAGATAATCTTTTAAAAAACCCAAAGCGCGGAAATCATCAAAGGATACATAAATAATATGTCAGATCCAAGTGATTCTATCTTGTCTATTTGTTCCTTTTGTTATTTTAGTTATTTCTTTACTTTAGTATTTTTTTACTTAAAAAAATCTTTCTTAAAATTTTTTATTAGATTATACGTCGAAAATATTCTGGTATTAAAAGCTTTTGTGTCCTTGGACGACTTTGGTATCTTACCATCACTATACTACGCCAACGATGGGTGCACTTGCCCTAGCGTGTTGTAGGGGGTGATAGTTACATATCGTGTTTTTATAAATTTAAAACTTGCATAAACGAGTGAAAAAAATACCTAAAATATATCCAAAAGTCATAAACGTCTCGCTCACAACAGTACAATGAAGATGCACTGATCTGCATATAAAGTAGATTAGACTCTTGGGTTATGGATTCTAGATCTTCGTGTCACGCCATGCACGACGAGGAGACGATGGTGAATCTAAGGATTGGTAACTTTTAGAACGTACAAATTGCTAATGGTTATACTTGATGTTATGGGCTTAGGTGTTAATTTGATAACTCCACTGTGAACCATTTGGAATTTGAAGAAAGTCAGGGTTATTCCAGGGTTGAAGGCTAACCTTATCTTTGTCAACCATCTGGACGAATATGGACTATAAGTAAAATCCGATTGTTGTATATGGAAGGTAATTAATGCTAATATTGTTATTGCTTGTGGAAATTAAAGCGGATCATTATACTTGATGGAAGCATCTACGAGGGATATAAACCATCCCTCAAAAAAATATTTGGTTCCTTGGGTCAGAAACGACAAAGGACGTTTCATTGGCAAGGGTGAAACTTGTTGCCAAGGTGGTTTAAGTTAAACGAATTAAGAGGTCTAATCTAGGTTAGGGGTTTGGTGACAGCAGGAGTACAGGACATGTTTGAGCACAGTTAGAAAATTAGGTTGGGTTTTGAAGACCAGTATTCCGATTGATAAATGTCTCTGGTGAAAGAAACACGCTAAAATTGGAAATTGGGATTGATTTTTGGGGTATCTCTTGAAGTGGTGGATTATGCATACCAATTGAGATAGAGAATAGGTCGGTTTCAACTGCTGGCTTGGAGCTCCAGGCAGCTTTAATTGGTCCTTTGGGTAATTGATGAAAAGGGCGGTTGCAACCAAAGAGTTATGAATGGAAATATGGAGATTCCTGAAGTTACTGATGGTGGGTTACTTGGACAATGATGACTGTCATAAGGGTCATGCAAAAATCTAATTAACCTAAGTAGATAGGGTAAGCAGGGTATCAATCCAGAGGAGTCTGGTGGAAAGCGTTATGAACTAGGTACTGATCAACTACTTGCAAGAATATAAAATTGGTTGTTTGAGAGTTTGATTAAACTAACAAATTACTAAAGTGAAGCTGTAAACAATGGGAGAAACAATGGTTCCTCCGGATTTTAGATTCAAAGCAACGTCAATTATGTGTTTATCGCGACAATCACATAGACATGATCGTTTAATTCAATTAACTGGTTATAATCACCTAAAGACTACTTACTTCGATTGTAAAACAACGGAAGGTTATCATATAAATAATCAACTGAATTTACTAACCCTAAACTTTATCAAATGTATCCCAATTACTAGAAATCTCAGGAATTGAATGAGTTCAAATTAAGATTAAGCAAAACCAATCACTTACAATCAATCAAATCAAATCAAAAGGTAACAAGCATTGAATGCTTAGATTACCGTGTTCACGAATCAATTTAAACACATAAAAGTCATTAACTTACAAGAATCCTCCACTTGGAAGAAACCACTCAAAGATTAGCCACTCATCTCGGTTGTATGATTTTCACGTGCTTGATGAACGGATGAATTCATGATAACTAATCTTTGATTTGGTAGGAGTTATGATAGTCGCAGGTGAAAAGCTCCACACTTTTATGCCCTAGATACCCCAAATTCGTCCACAAAAGAAGTGTGTATGACTAGGGTTTTTAAATTCCCTTTTATACCTTCAATTAACAGTACTTCAGCGTTTTTCCGGAAGCCTGACTGTAAGCTATGGTTTACTAATTCTGTTTGGACTCGGGTCACCTACCGTGACCTACGGTATTGTACTATAAGTTACGGTACAAGCTTTCTGGAACTCTTTACTTTGCATCTCTCAACCGTAGGCTACAGTTTTACAACCGTAGCTTACGTCGCATATTGTGACCTCATGCATTTGCTTGATTTCAACTTCCACTAATGACATACAGGCCCCTTGGACTTTGTTGTTTTGCTTTGCACATTCAAACTATCTCTCGGCCCGAAAAAGTACCGAATGATGTGATTCACTTGATTAACATTCCCGGCTGTTCTGCTTCATCACCAAACGTCATAACTTCCCCGAATTAAGTGATTTACCCTATAAAACCATACAAACTCGTAGTTATCACATTCTAGGCTTGTAACCACTTAAAACACACTAAAACACATATTATAACACATGTTAAAACACGGGATTCACACTCTCCATCATATCCCCACACTTTTCCTTTTTCGTCCCGAAAAATTATTTGCAATGGAATCACAATCAATTCATTAGCTTTCAATTTATTCGATTATCTTATTAACAACTCTAATCATGCATTGACTAAGATTGTAGGCATACGGTCCACTTAAATCCAACCACCTCTTTCCAAGCCCTTATTCATATTCCATTAAGTTCAATTACATTAGTCCTCTATGGGTCTCACACTCAAAAACCATACCGCCACCTACTCTCGTTTCAAGCTTATGAGATTACTATCTTATATAACAAGCTTTTATTTATTTCTGATTAAATTATGATGGATAATGGATGATGGTTATGAGCTTCGACATGCTTTTGTATATGATCAACTTAGCGGACATACCCCACCCGAGTCACCATCCCAGTGGTTAATGCTGTAAGTCTCACATATTTATTGTTTTCCTTTTCTAACTCCACCTAGCGGGTATGTACCACATGAGTCACCATCCCCGTCGCAATACCATAAGTTTTGTCAATACACAACTAGCTCAAAATAATGGATTATGGAATTTTATCGGGCGCCTCCTTGTCTCGGATTTATTTTCATAAAAAGAAACAGACGTGCCGTTTAATCGGAATACTTATAAGCTTTTCATTGATAACAAAATCCCTTATACTCTCTACAGTTTCAGTTTTGCTATAACTCCTAAGGCGAGAATCCACAAGATTCCTAATATTTAATTATTTTATATCAATCTTAAGGAACCTTTCAACCGACTAGGCCTACCCACATATCCTAAATTAGACGCGATTTCGACCGTTTTATTATCTCATATATATAGTAATTGAAAACCAACAATCTGATTATACCTATCATTTTCCATTTTGTGCAAAAATCTTTACGAAACATTTTCAAAATTTTCAATTTTTTCAGTTTTTGCCAATTTCAACCAATTCAAGCATTTGAGATCATCAAACCTACCAACCCTATCTCGATTTACCGCATCCCCACACTTGGGATATATTGTCCCCAATGTATGGTGCAATTTACAATCCATACTCAAGATATATCACCTACAAACCATAAGCGGCTAATGACCTAATCGACTCAAAAAATAACACCACACCCAACACCACGGTTCACACCACCAAGTACACAACTAAAAATAAAATGCAAGATAGATAGACACATGAACCTGATCATTCAATCAACAGGTATTTGTAATGATGCGGCTGCTGTGATCCGACAGGTACGTAAGCATCTCATGGATTCTTTGTATCTCACCAGGGATGTTGCCAAATATCCCCACACATGAATCATTGCATCAATGAGGATTGAAATGTAGTAACCTGCCAAAATGCAACATACACCAAAACAAAACAACCAATACAAGACTCTACATCCTCGGGCTGCATCCCGAGAGCGCTAAGTTCTAGGTCTTCAGCCAAACCGTACCTGACGTACTCAGGGTGGTTCCGATGCCTGCTTGCCTCCCCAATTCTCTACATATAACTCCATCAAGTTTTGTGGGAGGTTGTCACACCCTGGATTTCCAACCAAAATCCATACACCGATGGGCCTGGATGGGGAGTATCGTGACGTCGGTTGATAACATCATAGTCAATTAGACACGGCACAATAGAAGTTTTGGAGTAAAATTACTATTACAAACCAAATGTTCGAAATACAAAATAATATACAGGCTCGTAATAGAAGATCCACAGGCGGATCATAAATTGTACAAAGAAAGAATATAAAACAGATTTTGGGCAGATCTAGGATTTGCAAGATCCTCTTATCACTACCGAGCACTTCCAGCCTATTTTCGTATTCTACCTGCAAACTTAGTCTTTTGAAAATATGTCAACTTTCGCTGGTAAATACACTTAACTGGCTCATTTTGAAAACATTTTAAAATATGCTTTAAGTGCGTATCAGCACAAAATCTTTTATAACTTGGGAAAGTTGGCGTTGCAACCTTGTTAACAGATTCACATGTTTATCCATACATACAGGACCCAGTACAGAAACCGAGACATGATTAAATACACACCACTTAGAACTCACGAAGGAGTTATCCCCAACGTCTTGGGTAATTTGCATTTGAGCGTCTGTCAGGTGTATGCCTACACCCCGCGCTAAGGTCGTGGCCATTATCTAATGTAATGAGTCGAGGATATCCAGGACACAGTAATTTAACCCCCAATGTTTAAGTTATCAAACAAAACTGATTAAAACGGAATATGAGGATTTACTAGCCACAATCCGGCATTGGATTGATCTCATTTCCGACAAAGCGGTAATAATTTACCGTATCCCAAGCCCGTACAGGGAAAATAAGTCAAGAGTATTTACCTGAATTAGCATTGTTTAAAAATGCAAGATTATAACCCAACTGTATTCAAAATGAGCTAAGTGCAGATAACATTTACCAGAATGTCTCTAGTCTGGATTATGGCATAAGCTAATCTATTAAATTCTAACGGTCTTATTTAAGTCATAGACTTAGACTGACTAGCATACTTGATCAAAATGTATAACGCTAGATTAAACGATGATTGGATAGAATGTATTTTAATCCCAACAAGTACGTTGACTTGTGTAATATGGATAAACTATAAACATTCTGGATTTTAAGATTTAAATGACAAGGTTAGACCCGTTTCGGTTAATTTCCGTAAACTAGTTACATATGCTTAACCGTACGCATATCAGCGATATCGGGTAACCGGATAAGTCATGGACAAGCTCTATATGCCATTATATTTTAAATAAGTTGTAATATCAGTAGGATATCAACTTTATGCCCGTTATGGTTTTAAAATGAAACTATGCCTCATAAGGGCGTTTCGGTAATTTCATACCGTATAAAAGGAACTTGAATATAATTTAATGTTATAACTATAAGTATTCTGGAAAAATAATTTATTTATGATATAATATCTGTAGGATATTAACTTTATGTGTAATTTATCTTTTATGAGCAAACTATGCACCGAAGGGGCATTTTGGTTATTTTACACAAAGTTTATAAATTATTTGGGATTCTGACTTTATAATATGTACCCACTGTAAATATGTTTAAAATAAGTTTTAAAATTAGTAGGTAACAAGTCTTGGTCAAATAATATGGTTTAAAACCACACTATGCGCCGAAACGGCTTATGTCGTAAAATGACGTGTTATGCGATGTCTTACGAAAACTGATGTTAAGGTCATATTAAAATGTCTTAGATATGCTATTCAATATAACATATCAGTAGGTAATTGATATACCTTGAAAAGATTAGATTAAAATCATCTTATGAGCCACAAGGGCTAAAATCGTCATTTATCGACATAGTTCAAGGACCTGCTTGTAAACTCAGTTTATAATCTGGTATAACATCCCAAATAATCCTACTTACAATATTACATCAATAGGAAACTTATTTTCAAGTTCATTATCATTAAAACCTTTTTTTATGCAAAAAGAGGATTTTAGTAAAAAATGGCATAATTATGGAACTTGCGCATAAACTCAGATTCTGATTATGATCGTGTAATACAACCTCAGAGGGTTATGCCACATTATATTATGATCACAATGAAACTTTAGATCTGTAGGTAACTAATCTAAATCGGGTCAGAATCGAAAGTCAAAGCAGAAGTCAAACTTCACGACTTTCGGTTGCGGACTGACCCTAGAACTGAAATTGACGAGCCGAGCATGTTCTTACATGTTCTAATAATTATTACCAACTTTTTTAAGTGTCAAAACAGGTTTCATAACATATATAAGATTAATTTATGATTTTTCCGAAAAATGGCATGTTTGACTTTTTAATATCATAACTTTGACCCGTCTATTGGTCTAGCAAACGTGATCTTCAGGAGGTGGCCTTTATAGGGATTAACACCTACCTTATTATGATCACTTAGCCATGTTCATTTTGAACAATGGCTGGACCATAATGGTCTTAACCGAAAGTCAAAGCGTTTTCTGTAGAACGCTTGACTTTTGGCTATAAAAGCCTATAAACGAAAACTAAAGATCAAGGAACACTTACAAGAGGTTCCTAGAATGCAAGAGACATTGGATGCTCCTTTCAGTTGGGAAATTCCAGAGGCGGGAGAAGAGTTGAATTTGAGAAAGGTGCAAGTTGAAATGGTGAACTTGAGCACCTATTTATAGTTGGAGAACTTGAAGGAGGTGATGCCAGGTGTTTAGGGGTGTAAGAGGAAGCTTACATAGCAGTTTGGGAAGCCATAGTTTCGATTAAATGGTTTTTGGAGCTTTGTTTGGTAGCCAAGCAAAACTTTCTGCAACAGAGGTCTTCTCGCGCCCCGCGACCGCCCTATGGCCAGTTTCAAACTTTGACACTTTAAACCCCTTAACTTATTAAAGCTTCTAAAAACCTTCTAAAACACCTTTTTGGCATAATTAGCCCTTCGTAGCCAATACTTGGCATACCCGGGATTATGCCCGGACATTGTCGAGCTCTCGGTTCGTTAAAAGGTCACTCAGAGGTATAAATTAACATGTTGACACTTTTATTCCCTCCATTATCCAACTTTTATATATTTACATATTTGAACCCTCTCGTCCAATAAATGGCACGTATGAGAGTTAGGACTTCGCAAAAGGGTCACTCAGAGGCTTATTATAAGCATGTTGAATCCGATGTCACTCAGAGGCTGGGCATGTTGACATATCAGTCACTCAGAGGCCAAGTTTAAGCATGTTGACATATCAGTCACTCATAGGCTAATTATTTAAGCATGTTGACACTGGAACGTCACTTAGAGACTCAGTTTGAGCATGTTGACGTCTTTAGTCCTTATTGGTCTTTAATCGACTATATTTAAAATACAACACGTGTCACTATACTATTGGACACGATTTTACAGGGTGTTACATCCTCACCTCCTTAAAAGGAATCTCGACCTCGAGATTTTATTCAAAAAGATGGGGTTACTTTTGTCGCATAGTATACTTGGGGCCTCTAAAAGTGTCCCATTTAACCTTTACTATCGGTATCATTTTCCTTTGGAGCTTCTTAACCCGTCGATCCTCGATCGAAATTGGTTTCTTAACCGACCTTAGATTTTCATCAATTTGCACATCCTTGTGTAACGTTGCTAGCGACTCATCTGCTAGACATTTCTTAAGATTACTGATGTGGAATACATCATGGATTCCACTAAGCTCCTCTGGAAATCTGAGCTTATAAGCTACAGTGCAACACATTCGACTATCTCGAATAGTCCGATATATCTTGGGCTTAACTTGCTCTTCTTTCCGAAACGCATCAACCTTTCCAAGGTGATACCTTTAACATGAATTTGTCCTCTATTTGGAACTTGAGAGGTTTATGCCTCTTGTCAGCATAGCTCTTCTGCCTATCCCTGGCAGCTTTGAGACGATCACGGATTTGCATAATCTTTTCCGTGGTCTTTAGGACGATCTCTGGTCCTGATAGTTGCGCTTTCCCAACTTCTGCCCAGCACACGGGCGTTCGGCACTTTCTCCCGTACAAGGCCTCAAAAGGATCAGCCTTGATGCTCGTATGATAACTATTATTATAGGAGAATTCTATTAGGGGTAAGGGTCATCCCAACTTCCACCTAAATCAATCACACATGCCTTAAGCATGTCTTCTAGTGTCTCGATAGTACGCTCACTTTGACCATTAGTCTACGGATGGTAAGCCGTACTAAAGTTTAATCGTGTGCCTAAAGATTGTTGGAACTTTTCAAAAGTGAGATTTGTATCTAGTGTCTCTATCAGATACAATAGATACTGGAACACCGTGTAGGAACACAATCTTGTCCACATACAACTTAGCCAATCTGTCTGAATTATACGTTTTCTTTATTGGCAAGAAATGAGCTGACTTAGTTAGCCTATCCACAATGACCCATATAGTGTCATTCCCACTTTTGGTCTTAGGTAACTTGGTAATCAAGTCCATAGTTACCATTTCTCATTTCCATGTGGGAATTTCCAATTGCTGTAGAAGTCCTGACGGTTTCTGATGTTCGGCCTTAACTTGCGAACATGTCAGACCCTTAGCTACATAAGTGGCTATGGATTTCTTCAAACCCATCCACCAATAATTTTCTTCATATCTTGATACATCTTGTCACCACCTAGGTGAACTGAGTATCTTGAGCTATGCGCTTCTTGGAGGATTAGATCTCTAAGTCCTCCAAAGATTCCATCCTTTCCAGGTGCTAACTGATCAACAGTTCCGCCTAATCCTTCCTTAAGAGCATTAGCTTCTAACAAAGCTTGCTTTTGTGCATTTAATAGCTTCTCATTCAAGCTATTTCTGAGCTCAATGCTCTTGGCGTTAATCCTTATAGGTTTAACCCGTTCTTTGCAACTTAAGGCATCGGCGACTACATTTGCCTTGCCTGGATGGTAGTGAATCTCGCAATCATAGTCATTAAGTGTTTCCATCCAACGACGTTGTCGTATGTTCAATTACTTCTGATTGAACAGATGCTGGAGACTCTTATGGTATGTATATAATACACTTTGTGCCATATAAGTAATGTCTCCATAGCTTTAGTGCAAATACAACGACACCTAATTCCAAATCATGGGTGGTGTAATTCCTTTCGTGCACCTTTAACTGTCGTGATGCATAGGCAATCACTTTGCCTTTTTGCATTAGCACACAGCCCATGTCGGTGTGCGATGCATCATAGTAGACGACAACGTCTTCAATACCCTCAGGTAGGGATAACACAGGAGCATTGCTCAACTTGTGTTTAAGAATCTCAAAGGATTCTTGTTGTTTTGGACCCCAATTATATTTAACATTTTTACGGGCCAAGGTAGTTAAAGGAGTGGCTATCCTCGAAAAGTTCTCAATGAACCTCCTATAGTAACCAGCCAATCCTATAAAACTACGAATCTCCGATGGGGTCTTGGGCACTTCCCAATTTATTATGGCCTCTGTTTTGGCAGGATCCACCTGGATACCATGCTCACTTACCATATGTCCAAGAAATTGGACTTCTCTCAGCCAAAACTAGCATTTAGAGAACTTAGCATAAAGCTTTTCTTGTCTTAATAATTCTAGGATGCACCGAAGATGTTTCTCGTGATCATCTTGATCACGAGAATAGATAAGTATGTCGTCTATGAAGACAATGACAAACTTATCCAAATACGGTTTGCAGACTCTATTCATGAGATCCATGAATGCTGCTGGTGCATTTGTGAGTTCAAAAGGCATCACTAAGAATTCAAAGTGACCATAGCGTGTCCTGAAGGCTGTCTTAGGAACATCCTCACTTCTAACCTTTAGCTGATGATATCCTGATCTCAGGTCGATCTTGGAGAAGTAACTAGCCCCTTGATGTTGGTCGAATAAATCGTCGATCCTGGGCAGAGGAGAACGGTTCTTGATTGTTATCTTGTTCAGCTCACAGTAATCAATGCACATCCACATTGAACTGTCTTTCTTCTTAACGAAGAGAAGGGGAGCTCCCCAATGGGAGGAACTAGGCTGTATAAAACCTTTCTCTAAGAGTTCATCTAATTGAGTCCTCAACTCTTTCATTTCTATTGGTGCTAGTCAATATGGAGCTCTGGCAATAGGTGCTGATCCTGGCAGGATATCAATTCTAAATTCTACTTGCCTGTTCAGAGGTAAACCTGGTAAATCTTCAGGGAAAACATCAGAATACTCCTAGATAACCGGTAGGTCTTCAATATTCGGCTTAGGCTCATTAATAGTAACATGTGCCATGTAAATGACAAACTTTTCCTCAAACACTTGGATGCCTTAAATAATGACACATTGTCTGGCAATCCGTAGTGTGAGTCTACAGGAATGGTGATCATTTCACCAGATGGGGTTTTGATTTCGATAAGTTTCTTATCGTAGGCAATACGAGCTTGGTTACGAGATAACCAATCCATGCCTAAAACTATATCGAACCCCGCCAATTTCATTGGCAAAAGAGAGATAGGAATGGAGTGATTCTTAATGGATGTTGTTTCTAAACTTCCATCAGCAAGTTCTATCTCATAAGTTTTATCTAGAGTTCTTATGGGCAGGTTTAATAGTTTACTAAACTTATGATTAAGAAATGATTTATCTGCACCCGAATCGAAAAGAACTCTAGTGTAAATATTGTTAATGAGGAATGTACCTGCTATGACATTGTTGTCATTAACGGCTTCCCTAGCATTCATCTGGAAGGCACGAGCATTCCCCTTCTTGGCCTCTCCAGGCTTTGTATTATTATTTTTGGGGTTTTGGGGCAATTGAATTTAATATGCCCTATTCATTACAGATGTAGCAGATGACATTCTTAAGATCCTTACATTCTAAGGTTTTATACTCGCTTTTCTTACAGATACCACATGGTCTAGTTTGTGGATCGATACTACATTGTCCCCAATGCTTACGATTGCAATTTTTACATGTCGCCATTACACCCGACTTATCTTGGTTCCATTTGAACCCGAATCTCCCTTTATTTTTCTTATTTAACCTTTGGGAGTTGTCGTTTTCTCTCTTCCTTTTCCAGTCAGTTTCACTCTTAACTGACTTTTGCCTCACTAGATCAAGGGTAAGGGATAGGGACAGGTCTTCGGTGGACCTATAGGTACTAGGCTGAGCAGCCTTTACCATGCCCTTAATCTCAGGAGCTAACCCATTGATAAAACGCGCAATGCGTTTGGTTTCAGGGGTGATCAGATAGGAAACTAACCTAGATAGGGAGTTGAAATCAGAAACATATTTCCAACAATCTAGGTTTTTCATGGAAAGAGACAAAAAGTCTGTCTCTAATTTCTCCACCTCATGGGGTGGGCAGTATGTTTCCTTAACAAGGTCTACAAATTTGGACCATCCGAAATTATACAGGTGTACTTTACCTGTAGACTGGATCATGTCTTTCCACCAGGTTAGGGCATCGCCCTTAAAGGACTGTGATACATACTTGACCACATCCTTATCAGCACAGCCGCTGATATCCACTATTGTCTCCATCTCGTCGAGCCACTTCAAAGCTTCTACAGCTCCTTTCTCCCCATTGAAATCCCGGGGCTTTCAGGAGACAAAATACTTATAGGTACATCCGTAACAGAACGGGACCTATCAACAAAATCTATTTTCTTTGGTTCACTCTTCGTATTCGTAGAGTGAACGGAGCTCTCCTTATGAGCCGAAGATGGTGGAATGGATAAGGGTCTGGATTGAGTAGCACTCGACTCCCTAAGCTTTTCTATGGCCCTTCCCATGGCCTTTTCAACAGCCGTATCAATGCGAGCTTGAAATTATCATTATCAATATCTTTGTTTTCGGCTTTGTTTGAGTCAACAATTCGATGGCTACTTTGTGCCTCATTCGAGTTAGCCATCTTCAAGCTTTGTTTCTATACACCAATAAAGCTTCTCTTAGCCATGGTATGTCAACCATGTTGATTTTAAACATTGGATATAACAATCCATTGCCTAATACTAGTGTGAATAACATCACAACTCTTAGGCTTATTATATCTATATTTGGCCTAGGTCTTAATAGGACCATCAAAGGCAAATTAAGATTTGGACATAGTCCATATATTACTAGACAGTGGATCGTAATGTCACAACTGTCATTGTCGTAATTGACAATTATATTTAGCTCATAGGCTCATCTCGAAGGACATAAATTTGGGCACATAGGCCTGTCACTAATGGACTTAAAATATGGCACATAGGTCTGTCACTAATGAACATATACATATGGCATATCAGCCTGTCACCTTGGACATAAATTGGGCACATTAGCCTACATCATAACAGATGTAAATTCATGGCATATCAGCCTACATCATAACAGATGTAAATTATGGCATATCGGCCTACATCATAACAGATGTAATTTATGGCATATCAGCCTACATCATAACAGATGTAAATTATGGCATATCAGCCTACATCATAACAGATGTAATTCATGGCATATCAGCCTATATCATAACAGATGTAATTTATGGCATATCAGCCTACATCATAACAGATGTAAATTATGGCATATCAGCCTACATCATAACAGATGTAAATTATGGCCTATCAGCCTACATCATAACAGATGTAAATTTATGGCATATCAGCCTGTCTCGTTGGACATACATGTGGCATAACAGCCTGTCATGTTGGACATACATGTGGCATATCAGCCTGTCACGTTGGACGGTTAGTATGGTTCCTCAAGCCATACCACCAAGGATATGAACATTCCTTAATGTTACATAAGAGTACCTTAATGATTGATTAATGGTCCCGGTCACGTTGGACCTTAACGACCTTGGAGGCTTGAAATTAATTCACCACCTCTGGATAGAAGGAGAACTTCCCTTAACTACCCTGATAGAAGACCTTTTATTCTTAACTATCCTTTCTTGGCCAATATGTGGTCTGTGCAACTTGGCATAATCAATCCATTAAGGTCTTTTTGGAATTATATCGTAGAGCATAATTCGAGTAAAATCGAGACGCTCGTTTGAAGAGGGTGAATATATATATATAATTCCAAAAATATTTCATTAAATTTCAAATAGAAAGTACAATACTAGAAACAACGAAATAAATTGTCCATGCAAGGACTACAGAAAACAAAATGTCCACATAGGGACTAAGGAAATAACAATGTCCTCACATGGACTAACATATATTAGAAGAGACTTCACTTGTCCTTCTTTCCCTTGACCAGTTTGGAGAGTTTCTTGAAGAACTTGTTCGTCTTCTTCTCCGTTTTCTCCGCTTGTTGTTGCATTTCTTTCATTCTTTCTAGGGCCTCGTTAATGGCCTCAAGTGGTGGCGGAGGTTGTGGTTGTGGTTGCGGCATAACCGGCTACTGGTACCCGTAAGTTGGATATCGAATAGGTGGATAAGCAGGCGGGAAAGGAAACGGGTAACGTGCGTTGTGCATGACCGCTTGCATGTAAGGGTCATGCGACCATGCTTGATAGTCTACTGGTGTAGTCGGGTTAAATGGATCATATCCAGACGTGTCTGGATATGTGGGAATTGAGTTACTATAACCCGATGGTGGTGGTTGAACTGTAGGTGTTGGTGTTGGTTCTACTACGGGTGAAACATTAGAGGGTCCACCCATTTGTGGGTCCTCTTGAATTGTGGGGTAGGAATTGGGCAAAGGTGGTAGCGATCCCGACCTTTGTCCTGCAAATACCGACATACGTGCTCCACGCTTCCTCCTTGGTGGTTCAGGTGGTGGTTGAGGTTGGTCCACCGGTTCCATGTGGACATCTTCTTGTACTGGGGTGGTTGAGAGTGGTGGGAAGGAGTATTGGCGAAGGTGAATTGGTTCCAATATTGGTCCCACTCATTAGGACCTTGGTAGGGCGATCCGGCATAGGAGTTCGAATCGCTAGAAATTTCTATGGGATGCGTATTTGATCCCGGCGGCGGCATCTCTGGGTCGGAGTCCTCGTCCATAGGGTTTGGTTGGTCCAACTGATTTTGATCGGCTGGAGGCGTGCTAAAGTAGTAGTTAGGGTTAAATTCTTTATGATAAGAGTGTGAATGGGAATGATGAGAATTGTGTGAATGATAGGAGTGGTGAGAGGGTTAGAATTTTGGGAATGTGGGGGAGAGTGTCTATGAGAGATAGAGTGTATCGCAGGTTGCCAAGGAGACGAATCTCCTGATTCTTGGTAGGCATCTGAGTGGTGAGGTTGAGGAGGGATGCGTCCTGATAGTCCTCCCCTCATTGGACCTTTGCCTCTCCCACTTTGTCCTCTTAGTCTCGGCGGCATTTTACTGTTAGAAATCAAATTTAAAACAATACTAATATCTTAATAATGATATGAGTAATCCTAGGTCAGTGCCTAGACTCGGAAGTCTAAGGAATGTGCACGTGTAAGTTTGAGATTAAACACAAGAAGGATAATGTTTAATTCTCTCAAACGTTGGCTCTGATACCAACCTGTCACACCCCGGATTTCCAACCCAAATCCATACACCGGTGGGCCCGGATGAGGAGTATCGTGACGTCAGTTGATAACATCATAGTCAATTAAACACGGCACAATGAAAGTTTTGGAGTAAATTACTATTACAAACCAAATGTTCGAAATACAAAATAATATACAGGCTCAATAGAAGATCCACAGGCGGATCATAATTGTACAAAGAAAGAATATAAAACAGACTTCGGGCAGATCTAGGATTTGCAAGATCCTCTTATCACTGCCGAGCACTTCCAGCCTATTTTCATATTCTACCTGCAAACTTAGTCTTTTGAAAATACGTCAGCTTTCGCTGGTAAATACACTTAACTGACTCATTTTAAAAACATTTTAAAATATGCTTTAAGTGCGTATCAGCACAAAATCTTTTATAACTTGGAAAAGTTGGCGTTGCAACCTTGTTAACAGATTCACATGTTTATCCATACATACAGGGCCCAGTACTGAAACCGAGACATGATTAAATACACACAACTTAGAACTCACGAAGGAGTTATCTCCAACGTCTTGGGTAATTTGCATTTGAGCGTCTGTTAGGTGTATGCCTACACCCCGCGCTAAGGTCGTGGCCATTATCTAATGTAATGAGCCGAAGATATCCAGGACACGGTAATTTAACCCCCGATGTTTAAGTTATCAAACAAAACAGATTAAAACGGAATATGCGGATTTACTAGCCACAATCCGACATTCAATTGATTCCATTTCCGACCAAGCGGTAATAATTTACTGTATCCCAAGCCCATACAGGGAAAATAAGTCAAGAGTATTTACCTGAATTAGCATTGTTTATAAAATGCAAGATTATAACCCAGTCGTATTCAATGAGCTAAGTGCAGATAGCATTTACCGAAATGTCTCTAGTCTGGATTATGGCATAAGCTAACCAATTAAATGCTAACGGTCTTATTTAAGTCATAGACTTAGACCGACTAGCGTACTTGATCAAAACGTATAACGCTAGATTAAACGATGATTGGATAGAATGTAGTTTAATCCCAACAAGTACGTTGACTTGTGTAATATGGATAAACTATAAACATTCTGGATTTTGAGATTTAAATGACAAGGTTAGACCCGTTTCGGTTAATTTCCGTAAACTAGTTACATATACTTAACCGTACGCATATCAGCGATATCGGGTAACCGGATAAGTCATGGACAAGTTCTATATGCCATTATATTTTAAATAGTTGTAATATCAGTAGGATATCAACTTTATGCCCGTTATGGTTTTAAAATGAAACTATGCCTCATAAGGGCGTTTCGGTAATTTCATACCGTATAAAAGGAACTTGAATATAATTTAATGTTATAACTATAAGTATTCTGGAAAAATAATTTATTTATGATATAATATCAGTAGGATATAAACTTTATGTGTAATTTATATTTTATGACCAAACTATGCACCGAAGGGGCATTTTGGTCATTTTACACAAAGTTTATAAATATTTGGGATTCTGAGTTTATAATATGTACCTACTGTAAATATGTTTAAAATAAGCTTTAAAATTAGTAGGTAACAAGTCTTGGTCAAATAATATGTTTAGAACCACACTATGCCCGAATCGGCGCTTATGTCGTAAAATGACGTGTTAGGCAATGTCTTACGAAAACTGATGTTAAGGTCATATTAAAATGTCTTAGATATGCTATTCAATGTAACATAAGGTAATTGATTTACCTTGAAAATATTTGATTAAAATCATCTTATGAGCTACAAGGGCTAAAATCGTCATTTATCGACATAGTTTAAGGACCTGCTTGTAAAGTCAGTTTATAATCTGGTTAAACTTCCCAAATCTACTTACAATATTACATCGGTAGGAAACTTATTTTCAAGTTCATTATCATTAAAACCTTTTTTACGCAAAAAGGACATTTTAGTAAAAAATGACATAATTATGGAACTTGCGCATAAACTCAGATTCTAATTATGATCATGTAATATAACCTCAGAGGGTTATGCCACATTATATTACGATCATAATGCAACTTTAGATCTGTAGGTAACTAATCTAAATCGGGTCAGAATCAAAAGTTAAAGCAGAAGTCAAACTTCGCGACTTTCGGTTGCGAACCAACCCTAGAACTGAAATTGACGAGCCGAACATGTTCTTACATGTTCTAATAATTATTACCAACTCGTTTAAGTGTCAAAACATGTTTCATAACATATATAAGATTAGTTTATGATTTTTCCGAAAAATGGCCTGTTTGACTTTTTAATATCATAACTTTGACCCATCAATTGGTCTAGCAAACGTGATATTCAGGAGGTGTCCTTTATAGGGATTAACACCTACCTTATTATGATCACTTAGCCATGTTCATTTCAAACAATGGCTGGACCATAATGGTCTTAACCGAAAGTCAAAGCGTTTTCCGTAAAACGCTTGACTTTTGGCTATAAAAGCCTATAAATGAAAATTCAAGATCAAGGAACACTTACAAGAGGTTCCTAGAATGCAAGAGACGTTGGATGCTCCTTTCAGTTGGGAACTTCTAGAGGAGGGAGAAGAGTTGAATTTGAGAAAGATGCAAGTTGAAATGGTGAACTTGAGCACCTATTTATAGTTGGAGAACTCAAAGGAGGTGATGCCAGGTGTTTAGGGGTGTAAGAGGAAGCTTACAAGTGTCCGAAAACGTGGCATAGCAGTTTGGGAAGCCATAGTTTCAATTAAATGGTTTTTAGAGCTTTGTTTGGTAGCCAAGCAAAACTTTCTGCAACAGAGGTCTTCTCGCGCCCCGCGACCGCCCTATGGCCAGTTTCAAACTTTGACACTTTAACCCCCTTAACTTATTAAAGCTTCTAAAAACCTTCTAAAACACCTTTTTGGCATAATTAGCCCTCCGTAGCCAATACTTGGCAACCCGGGATTATGCCCGGACATTGTCGAGCCCTCGGTTCGTTAAAAGGTCACTCAGAGGTATAAATTAACATGTTGACACTTTTAATCCCTCTATTATCCAACTTTTATATATTCACATATTTGAACCCTCTCGTCCAATAAATGACACGTATGAGAGTTAGGACTTCGCAAAGGGTCACTCAGAGGCTTATTATAAGCATGTTGACTCCGATGTCACTCAGAGGCTGGACATGTTGACATATCAGTCACTCAGAGGCCAAGTTTAAGCATGTTGACATATCAGTCACTCAGAGGCTAATGATTTAAGCATGTTGACACCGGAACGTCACTTAGAGACTCAGTTTGAGCATGTTGACGTCTTTAGTCCTTATTGGTCTTTAATAGAGTATATTTAAAATACAACACGTGTCACTATTTATTGGACACGATTTTTATAGGGTGTTACATAGGTTCACAGCATCACGCCAGTTGGGGTCAAGTTCAGCTTCATTACCCCGTCCAAATCCACCATCAAGTGGTTTTCTTTCATCGGTTCTCCCTCTCACATCCACCTTCTTCACCTTAGACCTGTCAAACTTGACACAACCTTATCTAATATGCCCTTGTTCAAAGGTGAAACATATTTATTAGTGGCAACTGTATGACTCAAATCATCAATAAGATCGTAAGAAATAGACTTTAAAAACACATTAAAATACAACTTACAATTAACGTAGCTCATGGTGACTAACACATTTTTGCAGTCGATCTGTGCATTAGCTGTGCGTAAGAAGAGACGACCCAACACTACATGCGGCTTCTCATGCATCCTTGACGGTGCATAATCGATAACCATAAAATCCACCAAGTAGTAAAACTCGCCTATTTGGATCATCACATCTTTCACAACCCTCTAGGTTGCTTCCAACTTGCGTCCGCGAACACTGCCATGCTATCTACCGCATGCATAGGACCAAAGTCATACTGGTCATACAGGCTACCAGGAAGAACACTTATCCCTGTTCCATAATCCAGCAGTGCTCGGTGGATCTTGAATTTCCCGACTCGAATCGGGAGGACCGGCTTCCCTGAATCCCATCCATTTCCATCCTCATTCACGTCATTTAAACCTACAATCACATGGGACACAACTAAATCATTATCATTATATTTATGCATAGGAACGACATTTACCCCGCTGATTGGTATGTTCTTCACGTTCTTGGGGTTTGTTTGAGTGTCACTTGGAAGCTTCCCGTTTTGCTGCTTCAAGTTAGCTACCTCGCTAGCTAACTGTCCCATCTGTGTGGTCAGCGATTGGATGGGCGTGTCCTGAATCTCATCCTTTTGTGCCCGAGCGTCTTGCTTCATGGCTTTTAATATCTTCATCCCCTCACCATTTCCTTGACCATTACCTTGTTTGTAATTTTCTTTGATAACTAAAATTGTTTCCCCTTAATAATTAGTCTGATTACGGGGCTGAAAAAATTGATATTGCCTTGAAAACCCGAATACCTGTTCCCATTTCCTTGCACATATTTATCTCATCATGCACACCTACAATGCAAGGGAAATGATTAGCTATGTGCCCTAGATCTCCACAATGCCCGCACATCGGGAATTGGCCCCCGACCTCGGGTGTATGATCTACTGCTCTCACCACCGAATGCCTACCTCTTCTCGAAGACTGAGCTTTTCTTTTTGACGTACTTGACATTTTCTTTAAACAGTCCCAATCGACATTCTCGTAATTTGCACCAAACATACCATTTGATATCGAGCTCAAATCCTGTGAATCTTTCGGTGTTAGCCACTCGTGAAAGGCATTGAGTACAGAAAGAGAAACCAACAAGAAAAAAAAAGAAAATAAAAGAAAACAAAATAAAAATGCTTCAAAAACTAATGTATTATAGAATCGTAAAGGTATCATATAGATTTTCCTTTCGGTTTATGTTCTAGATAGTGAATCATCATAACCACTTTGATTGTAATTTTATTTTTGGGTCAAATCTTATGAGTCATGTGAATATGAAAGTAATGTGCATTCACTATAATTATGCCCCAATATAGTAGAAGTCACCTACTATATTTCTGTTGTTTTTTGGTTTTTTTTTTTAATTTTGTAGGACAAATCTTGAGATGAAGTGTTGTTATCAAGTGCATACTTAGATATTATTAAGTGCATGACTTCACTTGAAGCTCAAACCTAAAATCACATGAAGTCTATGTATCTTCAATTACTTTGCTCAATTGGGTTTTAAGGCCATAATATCATTCTTTTTGGGTCACACCTAACGTGTCTTGCGTTAATTAAGAACCATGAAGCCTATATATCTGGAATTAGTAACTTTAATATGTTGTATTCTGGTTCTCTTTTGTTAAAGATGGTTTGATGTAGTGTACACAACTTTGGAACAATTAAATCTATAAATCTAGAATTACTTAGTTCAGTTGGGTTTAAGGGAACATTTGTAACATGTTTAAACTACTTTGAGAACACAATGAAAGTCACATAACGATAATTGAAACTAAATTACAAAGACTGATTATGGTGGCTACCTTAATTGCTAAGCAAACCGAGGGACTGTTTGCTGGTGAGCACAACGGTAATGCAAAGCAGTTATCATGACCCATCTATTCTCCAAAACACAATCAAAATCACATAACGTTAATAGAAAAAAAAAAAAAAACTATCAAGAGGGATGCTAAACTATGCATATATGGCTTGGCTTTGGTTTTGTCTTCTTGAAAGAATCATACTCAACATGTATCTCAACAACCCTCTTTTGGTCATCAAAAAGCAACACTTCATTACACTTTATACGAAATGAATATTTGTCTACGCACGGTTATCGCTAAAAAAAACTAATAACTATAACCGTTAGTTACATCGGAATTTATAATGCACCTTTGTAGGAAGTATTTTCAGGAGTAAGTCTATAGTAGTCTTTTCATTACGATGTAGTTATAGGTGTAAGTGAGCCGAACGTGGGCCTGTCTAAGCTCGAGTTTGGCTCAAGATAAAGGTAATTGTGAACATTTAACAGACGAGAGAGTATCCAATTTGATTGTATGGTGGGAAGTGCAAATCTGGGGACTGTAGGCAAGGTAAAAGAGGTAGGCTCAATTACGCAATTGTGTTGCCTTTACAGCGTTGGTTAACCATTACAACTACATGTGAAAAGCATTCAATCAAGATCTCTTAAGAACTATTTGATGAATATAAACAAAAGATCAAACACTACCTTGACTATATACATAAACATCATAGAAAAGTTTGTATATATTAAAGAGAATACATGATTGAAGAGATAAATAAATTATATACATATTTTTTATACTAATAAAATTTAAACATATAAGTGACAGTCTTAAATATATATTAATTATCCTATACATTTACTACAACATTTACATTTACAAGTTGGTGGAAAACCGTCACTATTGGTCAAACAAATTTATTATTTTATCTCTAAATTAAATTACGGTTTTACTCTCAGTTTAAAATTAGGTTTTTATCCTCAGTTTAAAATAAAATAAAATTGTGTTTTTATCCCTAGCTCAAAATGACAATTTTGCCTTCAGTTTAAAATTATGATTTTGCCCCCAGCTTAAATTTACGTTTTTGTCCCCAATTCAAAATAAAATTATGTTTTCCTCGTAGCTTAAAATTACGATTTTGCCCCAGTTCAAAATTATGTTTTTGGCCCCCTGGCTAAAAATTACGAGTTCGCCCCCATTTGAAAAATTACGATTTCTTCCTAGTTAAAAATCATGATCTTGCTATCATTTTAGTTTTTTTGTTTTTTTTTTTTGCCAAACTATAGTAGTGTTTTATTTTACTTGATTGACTCAGCGTAACTTTTATTGTGTTAAGAAGTTGTCTAGCACTCGCTCATTGGTCTTGACAAATTAGTATTTTACCCCCAGCTCAAAATTACATACCTGTAATCGTTTTAGTTTTTTTTTTAACAAAACTATGTTAGTGTTTTGCTTTAATTGGTAGTCTCGGGGAATAGTGCCAGGCAGCTTGCCCGGTGGCACTTCCCTATAGGTCCAACCAATTTATGATTTTATCCTCAGTTTAAAATTATCGTTTCGCCCTCAGTTCAAAATTACGTTTTTGCCCCCAGTTCAAAATAAAATTATATTTTTGCCCCTAGCTCAAAATTACGGTTTTGTCATCAGTTCAAAATTATGATTTTGCACTCAGCTCAAAATTACATTTTTGTCCCCAATTCAAAATAAATTATGTTTTTTCACGTAGATCAAAATTACGATTTTGCCAATAGTTCAAAATTATAATTTCACCCAGTTCAAAATAAAATTATGATTTTGTCCCCCAACTTAAAGTTACAAATTTTGCCCTATGTTCAAAATTATGATTTTGCCCCCATTTGAAAAATTACGATTTCTCCCATAGTTGAAAATTGTGATCTTGCCATCGTTTTAGTTATTTTTTGTTGTTGCAAAACTATATCAATGTTTTATTTTACTTGGCTGACTCAATGTAACTTTTATTGTGTTAAGTAGTTGTCTAGCACTCACTCATTGGCCTTGACAAATTAGTATTTTACCCCTAGCTCAAAATTACAGATCTATCATCCTTTTAGTTTTTTTTAGCAAAATATGGTAGTGTTTTGGTTTAATTGGTTGTCTAAATGTAACCTTTTAGGTCGTATTATAAGTAGTATGCACAGGTAAACTAAATATATGAATACATGTTATGAAACTAAGAAATATTTGATTTAACGCCCCGTAACGTGGGCGGGGATAAGTGTAATTTTTATTCGTCCAGGCATGCCTGGCACATGCTCATTTGTCCTGAAAAATTACCATTTTGCTACCAGTTTAAAATTATAGTCTTTTCATCGTTTAAATTTTTTTAGCAAAAGTATGGTAGTGTTTTGTTTCAATTGGTTGACTCGATTTAATTTTTTTTTGAGATCGTTTTATGAGTAGTATGTACAGGTAACCGAAACATAGATATACATGTTTTGAGAGAAAAATATTCGATTTAATGCCATGCAACGCAAGAGGGGCAAAAACTAGTAATGTTTATAAAATAATAGATCTAGATTCTAGACAATGGGTTTAGTTTTGGGGTAGGAAAATATAATAACAAGCAAAAGTTAAACAACGGGCTTAGTTATGGGCTAGGAAAAATATCATAACAAGCAAAAATAAACGATGGGCTTAGTTTTGGGTTAGGAAAAACATCATAACAAGCAAAAAAACGTGTTTTTTCATTGTATATATACCAGTTGTTGAACGTTACTGTTAGGTGTGAAAAAACACACACATTTATTTCGTCTTAAAAGATGGTGGGTGAAATGATGGCATTTATCAAATTACCCTACATGTAAATTTTGGTTACATATATAATAAACATTTCATAACTTTTTTATGCGATAAACACTAATTTTAATAAATCTAAACCATGGGCTTAGTTTAATAATGTCTCAGCCGTATAAACATTCATTACACAATAGCTACCTTGCATGAATTATGGTTATTCTCTTCCAGTCTCATGTATTACCAAAAGCCCGAGACTTACTTTTACGCCCAAAGCACAATTACATTGAGACAACCCCCTCATTATGACGAGACTAGTGCTTGCTACCTGTGCTTATTAAGAAATAAAATCACGGCATGGCATTCACACTCTCTACAACCATTGCTTAGCCCTAAGTCTAGGCACACGGATAATTGTAGCGACAACAACCTAATCATGTTCCGCATATTGTGAATTATCAAAAAACCAACAAGTATCTAATCACTATATCATTTATTTCAACGTAAATAATCATATCAGTCATCTAAAAATCTTATGATTAAGGGGAACCGACAAGTAGCATATCACTATAGAATTAATTTTCGGTATATTTCTCTTCTTGTGGATAGCATCTTTGTAGGTGATGCTTGCTTTAAGTCATTTATGAGATACACGTGATATCCACATGGGATGCTTAATGATTTGGCCAACTTTCACTCTTGTTATGTTTAGTTAGAAGTGGTATTTAGTCTTAATATATAAATAGATAGATAGCTTTGTTATAAATTCATTAGTGGACTTTCACTCCATTAATGAAGCTTCATTTTAGATTATATATTTGTAGTTTTTTTTTATACTCAATCATGTATCTTAATATTTCTCTTCATTTCCTTTGAAATTTGTAAGACATCATAACAAGTTTGTTGGTTAGGGTCACAGCAGTTAAAGTCGCAATGCGCAAAGGGGTAGCCCGTAGCTTGAACAAATTATGTAAAAAAGGCCATAATACTAGAAAAAAAATTAAAACATATAACAGACATGGAATTTATAAAACATAAACACATAAGCAAATATTACCTTCAAATATTATGGTTACATAGAACTTAACTCTAAGCTTAAGATAATGTATAGCTACAAATAAAAAACAAAAAAACATAAGCAAATATTTTCTTCTAATATTATGGTTATGATAGAACTTAACTCTTAAGTATGGGAGAATGCATAGCTACAACACAAATATAAGTGCATTGGCTAAATAGAAAATCATAACCCTAAAAAGAAAACAATTTAACATTTTTCAAAAAAGTAAAAATACTCAAGAAAAAAAGTTGATCTAGAGGGATAATATAATACATTTGAAATTGTAGCTTAATCCTTAAATATTAAAATCAACTTACATAAATTATAATGGTTATTCATCGAAGGGTTTGCAGTCTAATGGTATCAGTGTATGATGGAAATTGAGAAAAAATGTCCCTTCTAATGAGACTGAGAGTTTGAGTTCCATGATAGACAAAAAGATATAGATATAAAAATATGATTAGGGAATTGCGTTAATTAGTTGGAGTAAATGAATATATAAGTCAGTAATACTACTTTAAACATTGGTGGTCTTGTGAGAATGTGTTGGTGGTGCTACTACGATGGTTATGGAGATAAGAAAGAGTGAAGATAGGTTGGTAAGGTTGTGGGTTTAACTACATATATTTTTTAATATTCATTGTTAGTGTTTTTTTTAACAAAGAACACACATCCACTAATACTTAACTTTTAAAACCCATTTAATGACTTCTATGGCAAAGGATACTTGTTTTCACTAAGACTACAACATCAGCCCCAACAAGGAACTAGGAGGAGAAAAACCCCAATTACAACAGGTACCTATCGAAACTGAAAAGTGTACCATAATTCCAGTCAATTTTACATGATTTTGATCTATTATTTATCTATAAAAATGATACCGCCTTCATATCTTCCACCAACTTGAACATAGAGATCATTTGGTTCTTGAAAACTTTGTTGATTCTACTCTTTCATAGCAACTACATTGTTGTCGTAACAATAGCTTGGATCACCAAGTTTTTGTCGTTGGCGACATAGTTTAGTGTTTGTTATGTAACATTTTAATAAAAATAAACATTTGATGTGACTAGATAGGACACAATCAACACCATGCAGGTGTGTTATAAATCACAATGAAATAATATTTCTAATTCTCCTCATCTTTGTTTATAACTATACAAAACATATAATAATACTATTTTATTACATAATTAGGTGGTGAGATCTGAGACGTTATAAACTATAAAAGTCAAAGCAGTGAGATCCAACGGTGTAGATGACTCATCTGAATCCCATGCATTAAATAACTCAACGAGAAATATAGGTAAGGTGCCCGCACCAATCTCCCTCATTAATTATAATTAATTATATAACTTAATAATTATAACATACAACACTTTTCACAACTTATATCTTATACCCCTCACCTCACCTAGTCTACTTATTCTCTCAACCCCATACCACCAACAACAACCATACCAAGTAAAATAAATGGATGGTTTAACCGCCAAAGTTTACAACGGCGTTAAATGCTACTGGCGGACAAGAGGCTACCACCGCCTCACCAGCGGTGGTCACGACCAGCAGTCGCGGCATGGACGGAGGCGTGTGTGGCGGATTAAGTTAAGCCAGCGGCTGAAACTGAAGCTTCCGAGGTCTCCGAAAAAGATATTTGTTCGATTACGCGATGCTTACGTCAACATGATGATGAAACTGGCGAATACATCGGTGGTTAGAGGGAGAACAGTGAGTGGGTATAATGGTGATGCGTTTGGGAAGATTAATATGGTTAAGGAGTATGATGAGAAGATTATTATTGAGATTTGTAAGAGTTTGGCGGTTAGGGAGGATAGTCAACATCCGATTTCGTCTCAGATTGCTTGTTCTGGTTGATTAAGTGATGATTAGTTGTTAATTGTTGTATGGTTAAGATGTTGTTTATGGTTAAAGATAATGAAATTGAAGTGGATAGATTGGGATGAAGGTTTTCTTTTTAAAAAATGTAATGTTAAGTTATTGTTCATTGGATTGGAGTGTGCTAACTGTTAAGATACCATCTTGCATGGTATATGCATTTTTTGTTATTAAATGTTGATGATTAGATTACTAATTGGTGTTATAATCGATTCTACCACTCGTATCAGTCAATATTATTGGTATAAAAATTGGGAGATATCTTAATTATTTAATACGTTTAAATGTGAACTTCTTATCTGGTTTACATTAACTAGACTAGAGCATTTAAAAGCATACCTTCCTAGCCTTTGACAGAATAAAGATGAAAACACAAATATATAATTGGGACTGGAGGGCTTATGGCCCCGCAGTACCAAGATGTAATGTAAATGTGTTTTTTTTCTCGACGGAAGTTCACTAGTCTTAAGACTCATAGTTGATAAATGTATAAATTAGTTAGTACTAAAAAGTGTATGATATATATATATATATATATATATAGGGTGAGGTTATTGTGAGAAAATTTAAAAGTGTGAGAAAGATAAGAAAAAATATCAACCATTAGATTAAATATCTAATGGTTGAGATCATAGTGGCATTATTGTAAATAAAGTGTCCAACAATTAAAACTGATTGGAGCATTCAGGGGTGTTTTAGACATTTTAATCAATTTCAAACACAAACCGTATCTTCTCCCCAACAATCAAAATCAAAACATCGACAATTTCGGAGGTTATTCAGGAAAGTTTCTTCAATACCATTTGTAATCGCAAAATCACTAAGTATAATGAAGAAAATTAAGCAATTTTGGCGACCGGAAGAAGGAAACGAAGTCGCAGTCTACGACGATGGGAAATCCTGCAAAAACACATACAGGTATGTAATGTGTGATGAAATCAGGGTGTTTTTAATTATATTTAAACATTTTGTTGTGTTATTGCTGATTCCTTTAGTTTGTATGATTAGGGTTTGCGATAGGTTGCTTAATTTCAACCGAATAAAACTGTTATGGTGTTTTTCAATGACTTATGCAGGTTTTGGTTTTTTTTATCTATGGGGTTCGATTTAAGTCGTATTATTCCAAAAAAAAAACTGCATTATAGGATTTAGGGATTAAATGTTATGGTGTTTTTAAGTTTTTGTGGTGTTTTTATAAATTGTTAATTTGGTTTTGCTTTCTGTTAGGGTTTACCTATTAGGGTGTTATTTAAAGGCAATGGTGTTATTTCTGAAGTCTTCACAACTCAATGAGAATATGGTGTTGTTATTCTTAACGTATTGTCTGTTATGGTGTTTTACAAATACTATGGTGTTTTTCATAAAATGTTATAGTGTTTTACGAATACAATGGTGTTTTTTTATCTATTAGGGTGTTATTTAATGAGTTGTATTCATTCAACAGAACTGTTGTGGGGTGTCTTCAATGAGTTATGTTGTATTTTGTGTTCATTCAAACAAAACTGCATTCTACGACTTGGGGATTGTCTGTTAGAGTTTATTGCTAGGGTGTTATTTATGAGGTGTATGCATTCATCAAATGCAGATGTGGTGTTTTCGATTAGTTACTCTGTTTTTTGGTGTTATTTACCATCTATGGTGTTCGTAAAAAGTTGTATTCATTCAAACAACAAATTGCATACCAATACTTAGGGTTTATCTGTGAGTGTGGTTTTTGGTTTCTGTGAGGTGTCTTCAATGAGTTATGCTGTTTTTTGTATCCATTCAAACAAAACTGCATTCCAATACTGGGGTTTGTCTATTTGGGTGGGTTTTTGGTTTCTGCGTTGGTTCCTGTTAGAGCTTACCTGTTAGGGTGTTATTTAATGAGTTGTAGTCATTCAACAAACACTGTTGTGGGGTGTCTTCAATGAGTTCTTTTATTTTTGTTTTTAGTTCTGATTTAGTCTCATACCTGGTGTTATAGCACATTTGTTTCAATAACTTGATTTATATATACATTTGGTAAAATACATTTGTTGTAATAACTGAGGTTATAATACATTTGTTGCACATGTGTACTCTATAGTTAGGAAAAGCCAGCGTCTCCATACAAAAATGTACCGCTCCAAATATAAGAACACAAAAGAAACTGCTGTCATTTGTTCCGATTCAGATGGAGAGGAATATGAGAAAAAAGGTACTTGCATTGCAACTAAATGTCACGCACCTGTTTAACGATTGCAACATAAAAATTAACTGATAAGACTTGACTTTAGTTGGTCTAGATGTGCATGCTCATAAAGCTGAGCGTATTAGTGATATTACAAATCAAAACAAGGAAGTGCCGCCACAACCAGAACCAAAAACAACAATAGTAGTGCTCCCGCCAGGGAAGCAATTCAAATCAACTGCACGATGGTTGGTTGTAGGAACAAACACAAATGATATGCATTTTTCGTTGAAAATTATATTGAACTAAATGTCTATAGTGTCACACCCCGACCCGCAGGGGAAAAGGTGATCGAGGCATGATTGGGTTATCATCAAAGCTCATGACATTTATTGTAACGTTTCATATTCATTAATACATTTTAATGGGAAATATACAATCATAATTACACCATGTCCTAAACATCAATCTAGGCTTCATTGTTTTCTTCTAAGGCATTTCCTATGTTTTCCTTGCTTCATCCTGTTCACCTGTATCATGTGTAAAAATGGTTTTTGGATCAACAAAAGTTGGCGAGTGAATCCTATGAAAACATTTGAACAAGTTTATTTAATTGATTATAAAATAAAGTGCACAACCACACATGAGTAAAAATAGATGTAAACTTATTCACCAAACATTTAATATTAAATAATGCACACATGAACAATAATGAATCGTTTTGAGGCACGCGTTGCTCAACTCGTCTCCCACGAGGAACTGATGGGCCTAATGAATGATTTGCATATACTTGACAATATGAAATACATAACTACAAACAATATAAACTAAATAATACACACACGAACAATAATGGATTTGTTTTGAGGCACGCGTTGCTCAACTCGTCTCCCACGAGGAACTGATGGGCCTAATGAATGAATTGCATATAAATTGACAATATGAAATACATAACTACAAACAATATATACAATCTAAGTTTAGATCACAATATGGTATGGCACAAGTTTAAATAAACGAGTTAATTTTGGTGACACATGACACACCCCAAAACGTGTAATTAAAAAGGGAGTTGTAAGATTCACTCACATTGGGTGCGTTCGGTTGATGATGTTGAATGCGCACGAAGTTGGTTTTAACCACGAGTGAAACTAACCTAGATAATGGCATAATGGTTCGGTAAGTAAACGGATTTTATTAATCCATTTTAGTAGGATTGTTGGGTGTATTTTTGTGAGTTTAAGGCTATTTTCTAACCTTAAAAATGTTATTTTTAAGTATTTTTAATTGATTTTTGAATAAAATAAATAAATAAAAATAATAAAAAATGTTGACTTTTTGACCGTTGACCGTTGACTTGTTGACCGGTCAGACTGTGTAATTGTGTGCGCCGGGTGAGGCTCGAACCCGAGACCTCCCGTTCGCGTGCACGCAGCTCTACCAACTGAGCTACGTGTCTAACCTGAAATATTTCTGTTTTTAATTATATTTATATACTAATTGAATTAAACCGAAAATCATTTATTTTTAAAAACGATTTTAATGCATCGAACCGGTGTTCTCCACAGGTCTCGAACCCGGGACCTGTGGTTTAAGTTAACACACAGTCCACCGCTGGACTGTGTGTCTAACTTGTTAAATAGTCTGATTTTTATTATACTTATATACAAACTAAATAGTTTCGTTTCTGTTTTAAATAAAAAGTTTGATAATTGTCCGAACCGGTGCGGTAGTCCGGACTCGAACTCGTGACGTGTGATTAAACGTTCACACAGTCCACCACTGGACTGTGTGTCTATCTTGGTTATTATTCCGGTTTTTATTAAACTTAACATATATGAGCAGTGAATCCGGTTCGGTAAAAAAAGAAGAACATTTTTATTAAGGCGAGTGTGCATGGGACAAGAATCGAACTCGGGACGTATGCGTGTTTATGTGCACACAGTCCACCGCTGGACTGTGTGTCTAACCCGAGATATATCTTGATTTTAATTAAACATATATACTACTGAAACTCCATCTTCTTCGTTAATCTTAACCAGAATCGGAAGTCCGACTGGTTCGAAGATTTAATCAAGTTCGTTAGTGTCTGGTGGTTAATTACATGTGAGATTAATAAAAAGAATGAAAGATTAAGTGTTAGATATACCGAACAGTGGCTCCTCTGTTTCGCCGGCGAAACTCCGGTGACAGCAAACTATTCCGGCGACGTGTGTCTTGCGGCAGAGGGTCTTCAGCGAGCTTGAGGTGAGTGTAGGTGGCTTCGGTATGAGCTCTGGGGGTTCAGTAAGGCTCAAAGGTGAAAGGCTCGGTTTTCCAGCGAGTTGCAGAAATTTTCCGACGAGTGGAATTACGTCGGGTAAAGGTGTGATTGTGAGCGAAAAAGCTAGCAGAGGTTTGAGGGGGTATTTATAGGGCAGAACATCGACGTATTTAGTCCGATTTCCGTCTTGATTCGTCGGTTAAAGATTTTCCGGCGGTTATAACTTGTGTCGCGGATTGGTCATCGGTTATAACCGATGTAGTAGTTAAGGCTTCGGTTAAAACTGAAGAAACCGTCCAATCTCGGCGAAATCGTCGGGATTTCCGACAACTGCGATTGGGCGCGTCGGTTTTGAATTCGAGACTTATAATATGTATTAATTGTTTCCATTAATTAACAAGAAACACAAGTGGCGCAGTGGTTGAGCGTGTGTGTGTTAAGTCATTGCTGAAACCGGTTGACTGACCCGGGTTCGAAACCCGGCAGCAACCTTTTATTTTTAAACCACTATTTTTAATACTTTTTCAAATATAAATTATATATTCCAATATACTTATTAATTATGTATCGTTTTAAATTAATTTGGGCATTAAATACGCAACGAAATTTTTAACTGATTGTTCGGTTAATAAACGGAGCGGATTTGGGTAAATCCGGTTTTTAACGGATGTTACATATAGTGTGCGGGATTACTAATAGTATGTTTGTTTAATACTTTGTTGACACCCCACCAGGAAAACGAAAGAAGTCGCTAGCCAAAAAATCGCCGATTCATGCGAAACGTCAAATACAATCACAACCTTACAAGCCCTATACTGGAACAAAATTAGACCAAAAGTTTCAATCGTTAATTTGTTGAATTTAACTCATGGTTTGAGTGCGAAACAACGAGAGAAGGTTTACGAGATCGGATTTGGCTCAATTTTCAGCTTTCAGGTTACTGGTGTCCCAACCTCAATCGCACACTGGATGGTCACAAATTACGACCCAGATGCGTGCGTCTTGAATGTTGGAAACGACACGCTAATACCCATTACTGCAGACCTTATATACCGCGTATTCAAGCTGCCTCGTGGGAAAAATATGCTGGTTGAACAGACGAAGGCAAGCAAGAGGAGGGATGAAGTTATGAAGGAATTTAGGGATTAATTTAAAGATGTACAAAGAAAAAGACTGTCTCTATTGCAGCTGATCCTGTACATATTGAGTATAGACGACTACGAACGGTTGTTCGTTCTGAATTTCATAGTTGTCTACTTTTCATTTCTAGGAAAAACGACGAGCAACAACTCGGTTAATGTCCGGTATCTTCCGTGCATAAAGCCAGAAGTTGAAATATCAAGTTTTGATCGATGTGCTTACATGGTTGCATGCCTCAACCGCATGAAGAGATCGTGACACGGTGACGAGGATCATTTCAGGGGCCCAATGATTTTACTGAAGGTAAGTTAATACTCAATAAAACATAAACAAAAAGAATTCATGCATTAAAAATTTGTAGAAAATGTAATAAACCTCTTTTCCATGAAACTTGACATATGGCCAATGTAATCGAGAAAAAAAAGATAACTTCCACACATAGTTCGGCTCTGATTGCATTAGCAACTGATGACTTTTTTGACGAGCTGGCTTCAGAGATGGAACGCAAAACGATATCAGCTGAAGATGTTGAGTCAGTAAGAAAGGGAGAAAAAAGGAAACATAGATCGGAGGAGATCAGTGGAAAGGAAAAGAAAAATGTGAATAAAGGTACTACAGAAGTTGAAGATGATGACGCACACCTTGGTATATACAAGCATTGTGCGGACTACTTTCTGACACAAACTGACATCCAAACGTGTGCCATGCTTGTACGTCCAGATGGAGCGTTTCGTGTGCCGATGGTATCGCAGTACGGAGACACACAATCGCCACCATCCACATCTGGAAGGGAATCTTATGTGGTAAGTAAACAATAGGTTGTGAATAGACTGATACCATATATATTGTTTTACCAAAAATGTTGTTTAACCGGATTTTGATACATGATAAATGCAACCTTTTGGATAAGTTGTTCCGTGATTTTGAAGGATGCATACGCAGCATCAATGAGACAATTGCGGAATCGTGTGCATTGTATCCAAAAAGTGAGAAATTGAAGAAAAAAGCATTGACGTGGAATGCAATGAAGTTGAAATATCTACATTCGGATGAGGCGAGCACGCAAGATGTAAACCCTCATGAAGGTGGTGTAACATTAACCAGTAACAACACTACTCCAAATAGGAGAAATCATGAAAGTATGTTGCAAAAAAAATCTCCCTTTTCACCAATGACGCCATCATTTGGGGCAGAGGTAGAGGCGGCGATAGATGCGGTGTATACAACAAAGACACCCCAAACCCGGTTCAATGTGTCAGGGCTTGAGGCCGTGAACCTGTCAAAAAGACTTGACAGTGTTTGGGGTCATGATGAAAGTGGTGAGGTGGCGCGATCTGCGATGCACGAAAAAACACCACGGCCAAAAAGGACAGTAATTTTGCCGCCTACGCTACGGTCTCCGTATATCAGCCGCGTAGTTTCGTTGAGGGCCGGACGAGAGAAGTCAGAAGAAGTCGTTGCACGGTTTATTTTCTATGGGGTGCGTAACGCGTGTTACATATCCATCATACAGTTTAATTATTCATTATCATTATTTATTTAAATAAGTCTCTCGTGTTGTAGGGATGTAATTTTCAGCAATAATGGTCAACTTTCAGTGATGAGGGCACCATTCGAGTCGATGATACCGGGTGTCACGGTACATATTGATGTCATCAGTGCATGGGCTGTAGTCTTGAACTACAAGGAGAGAATGAGTAAGATGGGAACAGCCCCAAAATTGTTCTGCAACGCTGAAATGTTGGTATGTGTTCTTTATTGATTATGGTGTTGATTGTTCTACTGTTCTGGTGTTTGTATGTCTGCGTATATACTTGTGGGGTGGGTTCTGTTAAAAGTGAAGCTGTTTATTGACAACCATAAATTACATATATTTCATTTGTTTATCAATTAAACCTTTCATAATATTTGTATTTGTTATGTTGCTTTTACATATAAACCTTCTACTTACCCTAATTTTGAACAAGAACTACATGAGGCGCGCCTCGCGCATTAAGCACACCTGACTATGTTTATGATTGGATTTTCTATGATCATTGCATAATCCAGTCCTTATGATTAAATATTTTTAAACCAAGCTTTGACTAGATATCTATGATTCGATTGATAGTTTTTGATCATTGCAGTTTAGTTTCTTCTGTTACCTAAGTTTTCTGCAATACGATTCAGTTGGTTTGCTTGTTACCCTGTGTACCTATCTTTTTGGCATAGTTCACTTTATACTGTATGATAGTATCTCAGTTTAAGATCAGGTTAAAATGAAAGTCTGACAGTATTCTCTTGAAGCACGGATTGGACCAGTGAAAAAATCTTTGCATTTAGTCAGTTTCAAGGTTTTCAATTTTAGGGCATAGGAGACATCAAATAGTGAAATCATTGGTAAGACAGTTCTAGGCCTGCATATTGTTTTAATTATATGACTCCCTTTAGATGAAACCCATTAGTGTTACCATTTGTTTTATCATAAATTTGAACAGAGTGATCAAAGATAGTTCTATGCCTCATGTAGTTCTAGGTCAAAATTGATCAAAATTAGGGTATGTAGGAGGTTTATATGTAAAAACAACCAAAGGTATGAAAATAAAGCCTTTGGTAAAAAAATAGTACACAACTTTTGGTCGTAAAAAATAGTACACAACTCATGGTGTTATAACTAAATGTTAATTGTATGCCATCTGGTGATCTATGTGTGCTTACGTAAGTTGTTTCATGTGTTATACTACTGTTGAAGTGTTTTTATGTGTTCTTAAAAGTCTATGGTGTTATTCCTGTTAAAACTAAAGTTCTCTCATGGTGTTATTCCTGTTATAAACTTATGTAAATTCTGGTTTTTGAGCTGTAATAACTTATGTAAATTATGTTTTGGAGCTGTAATAACACCATATCATCTAACATTGTTTTTTTTTAAATAAACATATGCAGCTTGAAAAGGAGTTTGACTTACCTGAAAAAGACCGGATATCAAGGTTTGCAGAGAACATGAAGTATGTGCTAGACGGTACGGAACAAAAGACATTTAAAGGTTTCCAGAGGGTGTACATCCCTATCTTGAATGGGGAACACTACTTTCTGATTTTTTTCAACGTGTCAACGACCCAAATAATAATCATCGACAACATAGAGGGTGAAGCTGGTTTAGAAGAAAGATACGACGGGACGGTTGAAAAGATGATACGGACAACTCAGATATATACATAACTATATTTATATATTGTAAAAAAACAATAATGTTACCAGATGTATTATTTCAGGTAAGTGCCTTTTGTGGGTTCCTTAGCCGTATATAACCAGCAGTAGCTGAAACTAAGAGTTACCAAACCCGTAAGGCTGGAATTCCCATGGCAGACTCTATTTAACGGTACCAACTGTGGTATTTTCTTAATGCGACATATGGAGACTTACAACAGTAAGCTAAAGGTTACCTCGTAAATTGAAAAACATACATGTAAGTGCGCATGCGTGTATGTGCTTATGAAAACACATGTCTTTTGACTTATATAGGAACAAGCGTGAAAGATTGGAAATGTGGATTATCATCAGAGAGAAACGCAAAGGGGGAAGTCTTAGATAATCAAAGAAAGGAAATCGCTGATCTACGCAAGAAGTATGTATAAAAAATGCTTCTTATTGAGGTGAACACAGTACGAGTGATTGTAGAGACAGAAGTTAGAGAGTTTGCTTGTTTAGACGAGGATGAAAGGGTGAAGATCGAAGAAAATGCAATACAGAGGATTTGTCACAGGTTGGATGGTATAATGTAGGTTTCAAACAAGTTAATCCAGCTGGTACATTTTTGATTTGGTTGCTCTAAACAATGGTGTGACGTATGATCATTTTATGGGGTTTTTTCGATTCAAAAATGGTGTGACATTTGATCATTTCTTTTGCATCTTTTTTTTGTTTGCTTTCTACAATATTTTGCTGCAATAAATTAGTTTTATATCGTTCAAAACATATGGAATTACCGAATATCACTGAATATATGCTTAAAACAAAACACTGTTACACAAAATACACGATAACAAACCGTGTAAATTGTTATAACTTACGGCATAAACCTATTAGTTGGCTTAACCTCTCTTTAAAATTAAAAGAACACCATAGTAACCAATTGACAAGACACCATACTATAAAAACACCATGCATTTGGATACATTAACAAAAATACATTGTTATACCAAGATGCAATATGTACACTTTTGAAATTGACACGTAAAAAAAACTCATAAAGGAAAAAACTAAACAAGTGTATAACGTTTCAAAGAAAAAATTAAAGTATATACATTCAACCGAAATCCACTTTGAACAAACACCAAAAAAATGACTTATCCAACAATCCCTAATCCTCTCCTTCTTCCTCGTCTGCTTCATCCTCATCAGATTCGACCGCTTCTTCCCCCCGTCTTCCTCAGAACTAGCGTCTTCTTCTTTCCTTTTAGGGTGTTTACAGGTACGTCTGTTATGACCGTACCTAAAGCAATTTTGACAACGACGTCTCTTATTACCCATTTGGCTTCTTACAATTTCACGTTTAGACTTTATCCGTTTCGGCTTACCCATACCTTTATATCTAGTTCCAATGGGGACCCGAACAGTAACTGTAGATGGTTGTGTATTGCCAGTTATTTCAGCAAACCTTTCCCTACGACTCTTGCGAGGTGCATTTCCGACGGCCTCGTCAGCTGAATCGAAAAACTTAACCACATGATCCCTAATGAGCACAATGTATCGAAATTGGTAACAAGCTTGTTAGTAACCGACTCAGTATATTGTGTTATCTCACGTACAACCCGGTTAAATTTATTATACCGATCTTCATCCTCATTCATACCTAAATTAACACCAGGAGCGTTATTGGGAGCAGCCTCCATCGTCCAACGTCTAAGTTTATATCGTTGAGGGAATTCCATGACGTCAAGCATCCTAAGCACGCAGAATATGCCTGAGCACAACAACCCAAACTGTTCGAATCTTTTGCATGTACAGTATATAGTCATGTCGGCCTCCCGCACCATTACCTATGAGACACAACAAAAAACAAATAAATTCATACAAAAAAGCGAATAACCAAAATTTTTTATATATAACCATATGACACCATACTAATTCATGTGTCGGAACCAACTATATTTAAGGTAAAATGTAAACAAAACCAACAAAAATAAAGTCTATTGTATACCTCGAAGAAAGTGGTGCATGGTTAATCCTTCACAAAAAATTTAACGAAGTCATCAATAGTTTCCCACTTTCCAATAACACATCTATGTATACCATTTTCTCTCCAATTGGACATAAAAAAATAGTGCGTGTGTATAACCTCGCGTCCTCCTCCTCCAAAACGAAGTCTACTGCCCATATGTCAGCAATCGTGTTTCTAGTGTCATGGTCGTTCTTCCTATACTCATGTCTTTGAGCTTCAATTGCAGAATCAAAATGCCCTAAAAATTCAACAAGGGTACACTCCGGGTTGCAAAACTGTCCAAAAAATGGTTCTCACTCTCTGAACGAGATGAGGTGCACATGAGCCCAGACATGTACTGGTCACGATAATACGTCGGTATCCAACTACCCCTAATCTGATAAATTTACTGTAACCATTCATGCTCAGAAAGATTAAAATCATTCATTATGGTACCCCCATTCGCTTTCAAACTTCTCGGGTAGTATAGAATCGGTCCACACAATGGCACACAACCTCTTCTTGAAATCTGTACTATTACAAATTGTAGGGCCAACCTAAAACACCATTGAAAAAAAACATGTAAACAAAATAAGGACAATACAACAAATGGAAAAATCTTAATAGATCGAATAAGCAAAAACACCTTAACAGTAAGCTTGTCCATTATATGCCACATGCATAACCTATGCCTACTCTCAGGCCATGTATCTTCAATAGCCTTCTTCATGGCTGGGTCTTGGTCGGTCACGACAATCGGAGGAGCACGACCAAAAGATTCACGAAACACCTTAAGCCACCAGCTATACATTTCAGCGGTTTCGTTTCCTATTAC
This sequence comes from Scalesia atractyloides, assembly GCA_947069175.1. Taxonomy (NCBI): domain Eukaryota; kingdom Viridiplantae; phylum Streptophyta; class Magnoliopsida; order Asterales; family Asteraceae; genus Scalesia; species Scalesia atractyloides. The sequence continues at coordinate 11,935,666 of CAMTDV010000026.1, read as the reverse complement.
AGCGGCGCCAAGTGTAACGTTACGATTATGGTTGTCAATACCAGTAAATGGTACGAACATCATTTTGTACCTAACACAAAAAATGAAAAAAGACCATATAAATGTCTTTAATATATAACTAAAAAGAATAAAAAAAAAAACAAACAACAAATATAATTAGTAAACAAACTTCTTACGCCGATATGTTGCATCAAATGACACAACGTCACCGAAAACTGAATAATTCCGCTTGGCCTCCTCGTCTGCCAGATTAAAGCCCTTAATATACCATCTTCATAGGTTGTATACTCCATTGAAAAGTTTGGCATATACTCTTTCTTTGTCATCAACCGTTTAATCATCATATCAGCATCAAACTCAGATATGTACCTATTAATATCTCGTTTAAAATTCTTGAAATCGGATTTGGTTGCCCTAACCTTGTCAGAGCCACCATACAGTGTCCTCATGATATTAAATGCTTTGACAGGTCCAATATTTATCGCACTCAAAGCATTAACCGCTTGCTCTTGAGTATAGTTCATTCCTCAGTTAAGGGGGAGTAAGTACCTATCCTCGTCAGCAACAAAAGAGTGGTTATGGTCCTCCTTGAAATAGTATACCTCATATAGATTCGAATCATTTAGCTTTAAGCACATACATGCTTCGTATCCAGTCCTAATAGAAGGAACCCGCCGAGTAGATTTCCTTTTTGAACCTATATTTGAGGTGTCGACCACTTTAGATGAGTCGATCACCTTAAAAGGTTTGGTCCCTTCCTTTGAGCAAACGAAATATTTGGATTTAATAACATCCTGTAGCTTGTATTATGAAGACTTCCTGGCGGTAGAGCCTGCAGCCATCGCGTAGTTTGATAAAAAAGAATGCATTATTCAGTGTGTCGAAAGTCATTTTCTCTCTCGGCCTAAGCGACTCTTCCACCTCAGGTAAAAAAGTCCTCTTACCAGAATTTGGAGATAGGCGTGTACGCCCAATAGGCTGGTAATTCTGAGGCCCTACAAATAACACCACATAAAAAGACATAAATAACTTCCATTAGTTATAACACCAGAGAAAAATAGATGTTTTAAAAACACCATAAAAACACTATGAAATAGTTGTAACAAAAATAACACCATGAAATAGCAACACAAATGTATGTATTTAAAACCAGCACAATAGCCCGTTAATAACCCCATGAAGGAACACACATTTATATATTAAAAACCAGCACAATAGCCCGTTAATAACCCCATGAAGGAACATTTGTTATAACTTAATTAACACCATGAATAATTGGTCATAACAGAAATAACACCACATATATGTATGTATGTATTTAAAACCGGCACAATAGCCCTTTAATAACCCCATGAAGGAACACAACTGTATGTATTAAAAATCAGCACAATAGCCCGTTAATAACCCATGAAGGAACATTTGTTATAACTTAAATAACACCATGAATGATTGGTTATAACAGAAATAACACCACATATATGTAAGCAGACACAATAATAACTTCCATTTATTATAACACTAAGAAAATTCACCAAGATAAAAAGGACACCATGAATTCCTCCACATCATACATTTTGATGAATTCCTCCACAGAAATAACACCACTTATATGTAAGCACATACACACGCGGTTTCCTTGAGTGTTTTGAAATAACACCATAAATGCACATAAGGGTTATAACTGAAAGCCATTTTGATCACTGAATGACGCGATCTAACATAACACCAATTAAAAACCACCATGCGATACATGAACAAATACCCTGCAATCCCACTTATATAAAAGATAAGAAAACAAAAGACACCACGTATCAACACTACGCTGTTGGAAACTAACAAATCATTCTAACTAATTGAGAACACAGTTATTCATTCCGATCACAAGAGAAACAAAAAGGATGGAACAATCCGAGATCTAATACAAACAAACACCTTACAAGCATACCTGATCCATGATTCTCCATCAAACTGCTGAATTTTCAATCGCAAACGTAATCGATTTTATTAGAGCATATGCAATCGAATTTCAATCGCAAACCACGTATGCATTCAAACGAAAATTGCTGAATTTTAAAACAAATAAGAACTTCTCTGTGATTTTATCACAATCTTGACAGCAAATTGAATTGAAGAGATCCGAAAATAACTGCTTGTTCGGTTATAAAATATAATTGCCAATAATAGATTTTTATTAAGGAAATTACAATTATAATTATATCCTAAATCTCCCAAAAAAAAAATAGGACACATGGCACCACCATATTCTTTCTTACCCTTCTCACATTTTTAAATTTTCTTACATGAACCTATACCTATATATATATATATATATATATATATATATAAGTGTAATTTGTGTTAAAAAAAGGTTGTAGATATTAAGATAAACAATGGTCGTAGATATAGCGACCACAGCTATTTCAATCACAAAACATTTGCGACTTTTATGTCTCTATCTCAAAGTAGTTGCAAAAATTAAAATAAAAGATAAATAAAAAGTAAATTAGTGATCATAGAACGGGAATACTAAATATAGAAAAAGATATATTTAAAAGTTAAAATTCGAGCTAAAAAACGTGTATTCTTTAAATGGTAGATTGGAAGATTGACTTAAAGTCATTGGTTATGAAAAAGAGATATATCGATTTATTGCAGTTCGTCTCTAAGAAACCTTAATCTAAAATGCCATGATGTCACGGGATACTTGTTTCCTTAACAAATCGTATAGCACCAATACTTGTTATTGTCTAGCTCAACCTAACAGTCACACAACCATTAAAGAGAAGGTTATGATGTGATTTATCAGATATTTAATTTAGAGTAAACGTTAATCTATGTCTATGTGATATGTGATATGTTGTCGAAATCAACTTGAACGCCCCTAAGAAAAGTATGAATAGGTGCCTCATTGACGTTTGCATTTTTTAATCATTTTGCAACCTTCTGTCAGTTGACTGTTTCTTTGACCATTTGAAAAGTGGTAACGTTATTTCCCTTTTTCATTTAACAACAACTAGATTAAAGAGCTTATTTGTCTTAATTTCTTCCCAATTCAACCTAAGCATTTTCGATCATCATCATCATCTCTAGGCGAGCAAATAGGCTCATCTTCGTCCCCAAGTTGATCCTTAATTTCTTCACATTGTCACAATATTCATTATCATCATCAAGTCCACAAAGGTATGAAATATCAGGTATAATTTTCTCTTATGGTGCAAGTACATGCTATCGCATTTCAAAGACTGATGCAAATTCAGGCCGTCAATTCTTGTGATGTGTAAGTGTTGCAACTTTATTTTGATAAATTAGATAATTGTGATGAAGATTTTGAAGGTAGTTTACTCGTGTTTGTATTAATCTGTTTGGGTGAGTATGTTTGGGATTAAATGAGATAAGTGTGTCATAATTTAGAGAAGGGCAGTTGTGGATGGCTAAGGTGGGCTGATATTCCCACATGTCTCAGATGTGACAGGTCAATACTTGCTTTGTTAAGGAGTATCAACAAGAAAGACGAATTAGCAAAGATGAAAGCTAAGGAAGTGATGAAATTGAAGATTGTGTTAGGGATTAATTGGTTGGTGTTTCTTGTTTATGTAATTACTAAAAGCTATGTAATTTGTCTGTGTAATTTTCTGTTGAAAGCCTCTAATGGATCTTATGTTAATGTAAAACTTTGATAATGCATTAGTGTAAACATATTATATTGATTCACATTTTACTAGACATTAATTCCTGTATTTTGGTAGCAATATTGTAAACATACTGAAGATGATGAGGTTGAAAAAGAAGTTGTGCAAGTAGAAGAGGCCATACTTGTGCAACAAGAAGAGGCCATACTTGTGCAAGAAGAACGCATAGAAAACAAGGTTGAAGAATATGAAGAAAATCTGGAGTTGGACTATGACCCTAAAGTATTGGAAACGGTATAGGATTACGACGGTCCCACATAAGAGGAGGACAATTGGTACCATTATCCATATGAATGGGAGCATGGTTTTGATTCAGAATGATCCATTGATGATTGTCATTGGAAATAAGGGGCCATTAGAGTTACTTGTAATGTTTGCTTTTGAATTGACTTGTTATTTGTAATGTATGACATTTCTTTTGACTGTTATGAAATGACACCTTTTTTTTTTTTGCAATCGTTGTTTGTAATGTATGGTATGCAAAAATGCAAGATTTTGACTTTCTGGGTTCAAACAACATATGGTATGCAACAATGCGGCATATGCTATGTAAAATTGCAACACTTTTAACTTTAAGAAATCAAACAACATATGTAATTCAACAAATCAACAAAATTTACGAAACATCACAGCATGAAGCTTAGATAAGTCAACCCAAACAAAGCCATACACAATCTGAACATCACAACATAACCTACCATTGTCTTAACATGACTACATAAAACACCACATTAGTCTCAACATAAAATAAAACATTAACATGAAACCATCAAACTCTGTCTTAACATAAAACATCAGAAACCATTATGCAACTTCACTTGGGTTTAGATCACCTTGTATCACATTTTGTGACTGACTATTGGCTTGCATCTTGAGTTGCAGCAACATTTGAACCCCCTTCACGACCTTGCCCCTTAAGGCTTGTACAATTGTGACCCGATTTCCACATTTGCTACACTTTGTTGTGTTTCCTTTTCCCGTCATTTTCTTCCACTAGAAAAGTTCTTTTCGACCTCATCCTCACAAATGCCTTTATCCTTTTCTTTTTTTGGCTTTCCAACCTACAAACACAATTGACTTTTTTAAGTCAAACATATTTAACTAACATCACTGCATTTTCAAACATATGCAAATCAAACCTGCTTATGATGTTTAGCTGGGAGCAGTTTTGTTGGACGCTAGGAGGGAGTCCACATGTCTGGCCTTATGATTGGTTCAATTACATTCATGTAAACCCTTTTCTAAATATCTAACTAGTACACTTAAGACACCCATTACTCTGGTAGGCCAACCCCTCACATCATTCCTAGACATGTCCCATATAGTGTTTACATGCCATTCTAGTTAAATCCCACTTTCTACAAGAATATGATTTCTCCTTTACATTCATCACACATCGGAACCTTGAACCAGTTACCTAAACAAATACAACCTAACTTAAGTATATTGTAGCATCCCTATATAACACCTTAACAGATAAAAAATGAAGGCTTACTTGGTATTCAGTAGCATCCACTATTGAACATTCAATTGAGATGCTTGTTCTTTAAAGTATTAAAGACCTCTGTTGCATGTGGTGTTAATGGACTGTTTGCCTTTGCTTATAGCTTCTTCACATTCACAATCCTTTTTTTGTAATGTATTCCATTATGTACTCTAAACATGTGATCACAGGCTTGTCTCTTGCCCTAATCAATTGTCAGTTAAGATCTCACAAATTGTTCAATAGCATATCACACTTTGCCCTCCCAGTAAATGGGCTCTTGACTAGTTGTTATAAGGGATCAACTTTAGCCATTTATATAAAGTAGGTTATGTTTCCCTTATTTCATCCATAGCTTTGCTAAAGCAAGGCATGGATGTTTTTGAAGCTGCTCCCACGTACGACAGGTTTTTGTAGCCATCTCCATGCCATTGCTTCTTCATGTTTTCATGTATGTGTCGTATACAGAACCTGTGCTCAGCTTGAGGTAACACCTTTGATAAAGCTAGTAATCGCCCTTACATGAATGCACAAAGTTGTGGTAAGTATTAAAACCGAAACAATTATCAAACAATATAGATATATAACCCAAACTGTTTACCTTTTGTTTGTCACTACTAAAACTGAAATTAGCATTGATAGGTTAAAACAAGATCTTCTCTAGGTAATTCCAAGAACCATCTCCAATATTGAGCAGTCATAGGCCACTGGATTAATACCATTGTTACCATCTACACCTACTGCAGTCAAAATCTCTCCTGAAAATGTGTAGTAGGAAGAAGATTACCAAAATACCCCTTATGCAAACGATCAAAGAAGTAGTCAATTGACAAAATGTTGCAAAATGATGAAAAATGCAAACGTCAAAGGGACATGTTCATACTTTCCTTAGGGGCATGCAAGTTGATTTTGACAACATACCACGGGGTGCAAATTGACGTTTACTCTTTAATTTATAATGTTGAGTTCAATTAGGGATTAGATCGGTATTGGTAATCTGCATACTGTATCGATTAGTCGGTACTGATATGGTATGATACCGTTAAAAAGTCCTGAACCAGCAGCGTACCGCATGGTACCGATACCAAAATTGAGCTAAATTTAAAACCGAATACCATACCGTATATGTTCGATTAGAGTACTGGTATTCAATATATATTTGTCATCCCTAGTTCACTGTATTGGGCTAAACGGTGTTTGTTTAATATAGACAATATTAAGTTTTTTTTGCCTAGCAACGAAACAGAATTATATAAACCCAGCACGAAACTGGAAAACGTACAAGGGAGAACAAACAAAAAAACAACAGAGGACAAACAGAAAGAAACGAACACCACACAAAACAGTTTTTCGGTCTTGTACACCAGCGAATGCTTCGATGCTTGGTTCTTGAAACAAAATATGATAAACTTTTGTCCTTTTTTCATGATCCTCATGGTTGTGAAGATCTGTTACGCTTATGAAAATCCTATTAATATATAGTAAATTGAGGTATATACAATGTATCGCATTATAAAAAGTATATAATCAACACTATATCATTATGTCACGAATTTACTATAACATCCTGTTGAAATGTTTCCCTTTTCACGATCCAATGGTTTGTGTATAGGCGCACATTGAAACCGGATCCCCATCCAATTTGCCAGTTTAAAATTGGTTTGAGAACATATCCATTAAAACCAATTTGAAACCGTTAATACTAAACCGAACTGGATAAAATCCGGTTTGAAATAGAACCAAATTATTTTCTTTAAAAACCGTTTCAAATCCAAACCACTATGGGCCGATCTGGTTTTAACTTCCTTTGACCATATCCAAACCATTTTAAAGACCAACCCGGTTCGGCTGTTTGACCCAAAATCCAGTTTTGTGAAGTTCAAGCCATGGGCCGATTCATCCCCTAAAGGAATGGATGCTGGCACCCTGTTGTAAGCCGAAAACACAATTTTCAGTATTCATTATAAGCCCAAATTTCAGGCCTGTTAGTTTGTTTAATTTGTTGGGCTTGTTACCTGTTGTGCCTTAGTCAAGCAGGAGGGACTAGTAGAAACTTTTCTTCACATTTGATGTTGTATAAATCAAAATCATCATCAAAGTAATTTGTTTATTTAATACATCATCATCATCATACTCAGTAAATCTCACCAATAGCAAAACTAAGATAGGATCTGAGGAGGGTAAGATGTAGACAGCCTTATCTCTATCTCGTATGAATAAAAAGACTGTTTCCAGTGAGACCCCCGACTCCAATTTATCATACGTATACATTAATTAGCTATTTGTTATAAGTATTAAGAGTTTTGGAAATTTTTGAAAAGAAAAGTGGTATCTTCAAGTGAAAGGATGATGCAAGTACATAAAGAGTTTTTGAAATGAAGTATTCTCAATTTCCATAAAAATGATGAAGCCCAAATTAAGGAAAGGTAATGTGAGATACAAGCTAACAAAAAATGGTACGGGGATCTGCATACATACACATGCTCTTTCACTATAAGTAATTAAACCCCCAAACCTCATTCACTCAAATCAACAATGAAGGATCACCAAATATCCTTATTCCTTCTTTCAATTTTTGTTACATATGTAACCGCTAGAGTCACAAGTGTGTCAAAAGATCAAGTGGCATGTACCATGTGTGATGTTTGTGACAACCCATGTCAACCACCACCTGAGGTTATTCCGTCTCCGTCCCCTCCTCCGCCTCCCACCACCGACACTGACTGCCCGCCACCACCCTCACAAGCGCAACCACAACCTCAGCCTCAGCCGACCACACCTTCGGTTCCGACTTTTTCTTATTATTCCCCTCCCCCTCCATTCCCCGTGGGCGGTGGCAGTGGTCGTGGTGGTGGTGGTGGTTATGGCTACCCGACAACGTTGATGCCGCCACCAAACCCCATTTTACCCTACTACCCATATTATTATAACAACCCACCACCTTATGGTCATAAATCATCCTCATTAATATTGAAGATTGACCCAATTTGTACCATTCTTATGTCACTTGAGTTTCTTGTTTTATTTTATAATTGTATAATTTTATAATTCTCTCATTAGAATTGCCAATATACACACACATAATCCCTATAAAATAATATGTTTTTTCCCTTATATTTACCTGTGGTCGCATGTGGAAGAATACGTTGCAGATGAACAACTTACTTGTTACATATGAAGAAAGCGGGAAGAAGCGGGAGTACGTATTAGTGTTTTAGAATTTAAACTTGTAATATTATTATTCCAACAATTTGCTATAATAAAATAAATTTTATATATGTTTTATTTCGTAAGTATTGTGTATATAGTATACTTCACAGATTTAAAGTTGTAATATTATTTTTCCAACAATTTGCTATAACAAGATGAAAATTTATGTTACATTTCATAAGTATTGTGTGTATAGTTTATAGTTACTGAAAAAGTGTATGTTTAAAACAACAAAACCAATTTTAATCGCATAAAGACTTGCATTGTGTTTATAAAGATTTACATGTTTATAAAGATTTACATGTTTATAAAGATTTACATTCAAGTAATTATATTATATTATATTATATTATATTATATTATTATATTATATTATATTATATTATATTATATTATATTATATTATATTATATTATATTATATTATATTATATTATATTATATTATATTATATTATATATATTATATTATAGGGTCGATAAATAGTAATTTTATTTTTTAAATAATATATAATTTTCTTTTACTTTTAAATTTAATATATTATAATAGTTTATTATTATATTTTAATTTTTTTCTTTTTAAAACCATATATTTCCTTTACCATTTTTTTAATAACTTTTTTTTTCATTTTTTAGAACATATATTAATTTATCAAATAATTTGATACTTTTTTTTAATAATTTACTTTTTTAACTTTTTTCTAAAAACTTAAGTACGTAGTTGTTCTTGATATTTTCCCTCGATATTCTGTTAAGTTTTATTAAAAAACGAAGTTGTACTCAAAATAAAGTGTTTATTTATTTATTTTTGAACGACAAATTTCTTTTTTATTTCTGTCGTCTGTGGGACTTGAACCCAAATTGCCCCTCCCAAAGTGTTTAAAGGCTTTATGTGGTATCATAAAACGGTACAAGATAAACTAAATCGTTCTAATGGTTTAGCTTTCTAAACAAATGCTTTATTTTCTAATCATGTTTGTTTTACATTATCATTTGTTTAGTTTCACCGCAACGCGCGACGTAAAAAAATTAGTAGATAATTAGTTTACTTATCTATTAAAGAGTCAATTAATAAATATGTACATGCCTACAAATATGTTACTATTATTAGTTAAAACGTGAAAATACGATACTGTTTTAGATAATTAATTATTCATCCCTTTTAACAAATGTAATCTCATTCGTTTAACATTAACGAAGTTGAGTTGGGCAAGGATTACGTACCCATTTGTTTTGTCTAACTCTCTCATTAACTAGCTGGTCCATACCTGTTCGGCCCGTTAACTCATAATCAATCCAACGACACCGATGATATGATATAACAGGTAATGCTAGTTGATCATCGGCCCGGTTTCAATCGATTGATTTTGAGATGGAAGTGAGAGGTTCTCTATAACTATTGAAGGAATCTATCATGGGTAGCAAGTCATTTTTTGTGTAATAATCACTACTAGAAAATAGTCATTTTGTTACCAAAATTTCAAACGCAAAAAAATGCGTCACAAATTCCGACACATTTGTAACGCATTTTTTTACGAAACTATTAACCTAATTAATTTTCTATTATTGAATACAATTCTACAACATTGTGACACATTACCTACAAAAACCTAATTAAAACTACTAATTCTAAGTAGTGTGTTAGAAAATTGTAGCAATTTCCTATGCATTCGTAACGAAAATTTTACAAAAATAAAAAATCCCCTTACATCACTGGACCTCATCTGATAACCCACCGCTTTCAACAAATTACACATGTAACCCTAATAACCCGTCTAATTACATTTCTGCCCTATACCTTCGGTCAAAATACGTTTGCCAAATTGAAATTCAAAACCCTAAATGCCCAAATATTCATCATCATCATCCATATGAATCGCCAATTTAATCCTTTTTTCAATCCATCACTTCCATTATCACACAATCTGCACATTGTTAATCCATTCATCTTCCAATTTATTGATCAATAACCAGATTAGATAAGAATAACAACTACGACGAATTACCGGAGGAAATTTGGGAGCTAATGAATTAGTTACTGATAATCCATTAATCTTCAAATTTGAACCTATTAGGCGATAATCATCATCAACAATTCGAATAACTTTCATCGGTAAGCAAATGATTGTTGTGGTTAACCGACAGGTTATGCCGCCGTTTCACCATGTAGATCTGATGTACATCTAAACGGGATGCTTTCTGGATTCATTTCTGATTTAAAAACCCAAAACCCTAGATATTAGTTAATTGCGAAACTGTAACGTAGAAAATGCTATTTGTGAGATTGCCCGTTTGTTCTGTTGCTTTGAATTTAGAACTTGTTGATGTTTCGAATCATGATTTGGTTATGATTGAAGATTAAAGGAGTTAGGGTTGAGTAATATTACCGATCGTTACGCTGTCGTTTCACCGTTGTAGTTGTAAATTTGATGTATATCGTTCACCTGCATTCATTTGCTGATCTAAAAACCTAAAAACCCTAGATATTAGTTAATTGCAAAACTGTAACGTAGAAACTGTTATTCGTGAGATTGCTCATTTGTCTGATTGCTTTGAATTTAGAACCTGTTGATGTTTTGAATCATAATTTGGTTCTGATTGAAGGATTGAAAGAGTTAGGGTTGAGTAATAGGAAATTAAGGTGTAGAGATGTACGAATGTTGATAAGTTACATGATGTTTATTTGATATAGCTAAGTTTCATCCACATTTAGATAAATTAGATGTAAGTTATCCGCGTAATTGGATTGTAATTGATGCTTTGCGTAGTTATAATATTAGTGAAATTATGATAACTGATGCTGAAATCGAATGCTTGTGTTTTGAGGAATTTGGTTAAAATTAACATCTCAGTGAATACTCTGCTTACAGATAGGTCACCATTTAAAAAAATTGAGATGAGAACTTTCATATGTTTATTTCTTCAAGGTTTGTCTTTGAAGGGATTGATGAAGGTTTTCCCAGTTCGGCACTTGATGGTGCATTTTCATATTACCTAGAGAGTAAGTTCACATAATTACTTCATCTTATTATTTAGTATTCTTAATCTAAGTTCTGAATACTGAAGCTTAAGAAATAGAGATTATGTAGAGGTTCTCATACCTTCAGTGAATATGTTCTAACTATGTATGTGATCAAATGCATAATCTCTCTTTTGAACCAAGTCAAATAATTACTCAAATAATAGACTGTTGTTTGACCCGCTTTAATTATTGTTAAAATTTGTATTCACAAGATTTATATATATTTTGTTGCTTCAACTTGCAGATCTAATATTTCCTTTTCTCAATTGGCTACCCACACAAGGAACTTGTTAGCTGATCCAAGGTGTTGGCTATCTACACAAGTAACTTGTTAGCTGATCCAAGGTGTACCCTCGTCGTACGGGTTAGTACTTAGTATCACAATTGAATTCATCTTAAAGACGACCTCCTTAACTGACACTTTTCCTAATAGATACTTGGATGGAGTGGATTATCAAATTCCTATGCTTGGAGCAAGTATGATGAACTAGAAAGATGTTTTGAGTGAAAAGAGTGGGCCCAAGCCCCTATTTGACTCTTCAATTGCATAACCTACGCTTGACATGCTAGTTGTTGTGGAAGGTAAATGCTTATATGATATCTATTAGATCTCTTAGGCATTGGCAATAGAATATGATATTAAAACTAGAATGGGATACTTGTCAAGAGAGTTCTCTAAAGGCGCTTGTTGCGGCATACTTTTTATTCATATCCACAACAAAGATTTTTTTCTACGCATCTATCTGAATCAAGAGGTTATACATAAACACTTGTATCATATTGAATAGGTCCCATTTATTTTAAAACAAGTTGATTTGAGGGTTTTTTTTGGTAACTAGTAAAATACAAAAAATAGTAGATAAAGCTGAAATAATGGGCCAAAATTGTATAGCATATATTTATTTATGCAGATTATGATCATGGACAGATAGACTATTAATAACATACCCAAGTGGTATAGCTACAACTGTGCTCATCAAATAGGGGTGCAAAGGAGTCGTGTCCGAGCTCTGCTCGGTTCGAGCTTTGTTTTCAAAGCTCAGGCTCGGCTTGTTGGTAGTTTCTCAAGCTCAAGCTTGGCTCATTTATTATCTATTAGTTAATATGTAAAAAATAATATAAATAATAGACTCGTTTAGGTTCGCGAGCTCGATAAGTGAAGCTCAGACTCGGGCTCGTTGGGCTCAGCTCGTAAACAAGTTTAAATAAGCTCGGTTCGTCACCATTTCACAACATGTCGGTTCATACCTATATATTGGGAATATGGATGTTCATTCAAACTATTAGTTCTGTTAATTTGTATCTTGTTTTTATACAATATGTTTTACCATCATGACATCATCATTGCTTTTGATTGCTATATTTAACCACAATTCTTTTAATGTAAATTCTTTAATATCGAATGGATTAAACTAAACAGGACTCGTGTCATATGGGATGGATGAGAGACTGAGTTCTTACAACCGTATTGCATGAGCGGTTATTAATGTTACAATCTCTTTTCTTACCGGACTTTTCTTTGAGCCTTTTTCAAGGCATCATCAGGTACTTGTACCTAAGTTGATTTTTTTATCAATTTCCCATTAGAAACAAAGCCATTATTGCTGAATTAAGCGTACCACAACTCGGAACCAAAGATCTGTTCTACGTTGTGTACAAACCCGCCATACACTGTTGTACATTTCGTGTTTACTATCTTCGTTGCAACTATATTGTAAATCAGGTTAGTTTACAGTTTCTTGACTGTGCTTGTTGCTAATCATTTTCAGTGTTTTAAACCTTTTGATTCACATCTAAATAGAGATGTGAATCCATATGCTCAAGAGGTTTGATTTTTGTTTTGTCATCATCATATAGTTTTAAAATAGTTTTGAAGCACTATTATATCTGCCGGCTATAAGAAACTCACTCTTCTGGATCCATGTACCCACTTTTGGTTTGAGATGACCTAAACTATTCTTTTGGCAATTTTTTCAGTTCTTTCAATATACAATGTATTAAATATGATCTATAGAAATTGCGCTATTAAGTGTGTGTGTCCTGCTGTTTGAACTTGATGAAGCCACAGTGAAATTAGGAATTTAGCATGTATAATGGAACCTGGTGTTCAGTTTGAACTTCCATAGGTTGGTATGGTTAGTAGGGTTAGGGTCTGGTTGAGTAGCTTAGTGGGTTAGGGTTAGGGTCTGGTTGAGTAGCTTAGTGGGTTAGGGTTAGGGTCTGGTTGGGCTTAGTTGTGTAAGTGGATTTGGGATGAGTTTAGATGGTGACTATTTGGGTTGGTTAAGAGGTTTAGATTTTGGTTATATATCTCTTGTATCGAAAACTGAGCTAAAATAATATGGTTTAGTAATTATCTAAAAGTAAATTCAGAGTATAATAGATAAGGAAGTTCATTGATATTAGTATGCTTACTAAACATGTGAAATGTGTCGATGGGTCATTGATGTATTGTTTATTTAATAATACATTTTAACAAATTTTTAGGCTCAAGCTATGCGAACACAATTGGCATGAGATTCAAGCTCCCCTTGAAACTGAGATGAATGAAAGGGAAGATCTTAGAGTTCATCTTGAAAGTGAGAAAAGGGAGTGAAGACCTCCAACAACACAAAAAACGAAACCGTGAGAAAAGAATTACAAGACTTTATGAAGAACTGGCGTCCTCGTAATTAGTTAGCATTTGTTTATCTTCTTAGACATATAGCATGTTAAACGTTTGTTAGTTTTGTGGTTTAAAAACGCTAGAACTTGTCTTGTGTATTATTTTTAGTACGGTGATTTTACAACAAGTTTAGTAATATTTTATGCATATCTTTGGCGATTTTTCATGCAATTTTTAGAAAAAACAGGTTTTCTAGAAAAATTAAAATTTCCATTTTTTTTTATAAATATTTCGTTCCAAATGCGTTGCAAATTTTTTAGGGGATGTGTAGGAAATGCGTTGCAAATTCTTTATGGGATGCGTAGGAAATGCGTTGCAAATAAATTTCCAATGCCAATTTTCTGTAATTGAGGAATTGTAGGATATGCGTTACAAAGTTCCTTACACAAAATTTCCATTGCAAAAAGTTTTCCACGAGCCTTTTTCCAACATTAGGTTTTTGCGACGTATTTGTGACGGAAAAACACGTTGAAAAGTTTTTTTTTTCTAATAGTGAATAGTATTCCAAGTGCTTTTGGTAGTTAAAATTATGAAGAAACAACATTCAACCTAGAAATAACCTCAAAAATGTTTTATTCCAATATTATTTGAATGAATTAGCTACTCTGAAAATTTATATCTAAATCCATTGCAATATGCAGAACTTAAATAATATAAGTATATAACCATAATACAGATTATTAATTAACTAGTTATTACCCTGTTCGTGTTCTGGGGTATTAAGCCAAATATTTCTCTCTTATAACATGTACATCTGTGTTTCGGTTGACTAAAAAATTAGATCGATTCAACCAATTAAAACAAAACACTATCATACTTTCGCTAAAAAACTTAAACGATGGAAAGACTATAATTTTAAGCTGGGGAAAATTGTAATTTTTCATGACAAATGAGCGTGTGCGCATGGCATGAATAAAAGTTGCACTGAGTCAACCAATTAAAACAAACCATACCACACTTTTGTCAGTACAAATTAAAACCACCGCATGACTATAATTTTACATCGATGGCAAAATCGTAATTTGACAGGAAAATAAATAAAAACAATAGCAAAACTGCAAATTTGAACTGGGGCCAAAACCATAACTTGGCTAGGAGAGGAAAAAACAAAACCAATGGCAAAATAGTAAATTTTAACGGGGCAAAATTGTAATTTGACCGAACGAATGAAGAAGTACCAGCTGCCTGACACTATTCCCCCAACTTCTCTTGGTATATGTATTAAATTCTATGAAATTCAAGCTTGAAAAATTGTTCCACCCTTTAAAAGGTCGCGCTTGTTGATGACAATAGACACATCATTTAAAATTGAGTAAACCTCAATTTTTGTTTTTTGTGGTTTGCTGATTTTAACACTCTCAGTCCACTAGTTTAAAAATTGCATTTATCATTCATTAGTTTGCTAAATTTTAATAGTTTCAGTCTATTAGTTTGTTGATTTTAACAGTTTCAGTGCAACTGTTAAAATCAGCAAACTCTACAACTGTTAAAATCAGCAAACTAATGGAGTGAAACTGTTAAAAATCAGCAAACTAACTGTAACGCCTCGTATTCCTGTACTTTCCCTATTTAGAAAGTATTGTTGTAATTCTATTTTTGGAAACTTGTATCGTAATCGTATATTTCATTTTC
Organism: Scalesia atractyloides; assembly: GCA_947069175.1. NCBI lineage: Eukaryota > Viridiplantae > Streptophyta > Magnoliopsida > Asterales > Asteraceae > Scalesia > Scalesia atractyloides. The sequence goes on along the minus strand of CAMTDV010000026.1, from coordinate 11,919,967 downwards.
AACCTTTCTACTCTGAGAGTATGATCATAATAGGAACTTATTTGATACTTACACATGTTTCATACTTAAAGTATACGTTACAATCTTGAATACTTGATTATATGCAAAAGATTCATAGTTAGAATATTCAAATACTCAGTTTTATGTGCAATTATACTTATGCATCATTATGCATGCTTAAAATACTTAAAAACCAGCTAAAGCACGCGAAAACGTACTGAACAAGTCACTTCGCACGAAGTGCATTTCACTTCGCATGAAGTAAGGTCACTTCCCACGAAGTGAATACCACTTCGTACGAAGTGATGCCAGCTCGTACAAACTGACCTGTTTCTCTATAAATACTCGTCCTCTTCCCTACTTCAATCTTCCCGAATCTCCTCATTTCCACTCCCAGACTCACGGATTCTAAGCAGAGCTATTCCAGATTGTTCTAAATGAGTTTAACTCACTAACATCTTGTGATTTTACAACTCCTATTCTATTTTTACTTTCTTTTTCTTTTGTACCAAGTGTGTGAGCTAAACCAAGTTCTGATGAACTTTCGTTTCAGCTGATGTGAGAACGTTGGAAGCTTGGGCTATACGAATTAAGTAACACCACCACTTGTACATGTTTTTTTGTACTTTACTTTCTGTACATGCGGATTTATCAAATACGTTGATAAATCTAATGCTTTGGTGAATCATATAACAAGGCATACGTGCCCCCATGCTTGACATCTATGACGTAATTGTTAAAACTTGGACTAAAATTTTGCACTAAACTTACTTTCCATCTCAGTCACGTTCCTAATATTAACTAAGTCATGGTTACTGTTGGGAGCTGAGACTGTTCTGCCTCGTTGTCAAAATCCCCATTCACAGAATTCAGTGTTGAGATGTGTACAAAATGAGCACAAAAAACATCACAGGACTGTCACTTCGCACGAAGTGAACAGTCATTTTGTACGAAGTGCAAGTCACTTCACACGAAGTGATTAGTTCACTTTGCACAAAATGAACAGTTACTTACGAAGTGGCATTTTTCCTGTTTTCTTTTCCGTACTTTCTGCTTCAGAATCTGGATCTATTGTCCGACTCAGTATACTCACGCCCACTGTTTACCCCATGTAGGGTAACTTCGGCTTGCATCACTTCGACTCTCTACGCTACTTGGAAGCTTGCAAAATTGGGAGCATACTCGACTCCCCTCTTTAACTTTTACACTTTGGGGTGCAACATTTATACCTTATCAAACTCACTAAATCACTATACTTTATGCTAATCACAAAATGATCGTTCTTGCATACATGCTTAATAAGAATACTTGCTACTTGATCATGCTAGAATCGAATACCTTATGCTACGTCATTAACTATGTACAAGCCTCCCTTAACATGTATAGCGTTATAGGATTAACGCACCGCCCGTATTCGTGAGGTCATGTTAAGTAAACAAAACGCCTACTCATTTCTATGAATAGATTACGCTAGCGGTAAATTTGGGTTGGCATGTGTAACGCATTACTAGTGTTGTATGATAGCTTACTTAAACGTTTATGCATGTGGAACGTTAATATTTTATTATGTATGGTAAACAAACTTGTATGCTTGCCAACACTATTGTGTTGAATTATACTTTAATATATGTTGCAGGTTGACGATGATGTTATGGATGCATGGAATCTAGTAGTGAGACTTAGAAACTCACCTTTAAATTAGACTTATGTTGTACTTGTATCTTTGATTCTAATGTTGTATTTCAAATTTTCGGTGTTGTATTTCGTTCCTAATCAATGTACTCGGAATCTTAGTAATAAATTAAACTTGAGTTATTTAAATGCTTGTCACATTACTAGTGTTATGAAGTCTCGAACAATCTATTTACGTCCGCCCCTATGATTCCGCCATCGGTTGGGGTGTGACACTAATGGACGATAAATGCAATTTTTAAACTACTGGACTTAGAGTGTTAAAATCAGCAAATAACATGGATGAAAATTGAGATTTACTCTTTAAGTTTTACTTCTTAATTCTTAATGCATGGTTATACATAAGTAGTTTATGCCCCGCCCGCTTTGCGGAGCAGTAAAGCGGAATATTTCTAAGTTTAATAACATGCTCACATGTGTTTCGATTACTTGTACATACTACTCATAATACAACAGGATCTCAATAAAAATTAGACATAAATAAAAATATGGTTGTCAAAGAATTTTTGGCTTAATAAAGTTTAGTAATTATAAAATAACTTTGTTAAAGTCCAAGAGCAGTAGCGGTTGTCCACCAATAGCTAACGGTCACTATTCCCCCAGGTTGATTCGTTATGGTAGCAAAGGGAAAGGCTAAAGATGAAATACTAAAAACAATAAAAGCAGAGGGACTAAACATGTACACTACCAAAAGTTAAAGCAGATGGACTAAACACGCATATAAACAAAGTTAACCAATAAAAATAAAGTTTTTATTCTAAAATAGAGGGGCTAAACACGTATATTAGCAAAGTTGAAGGTCCAAAAGTAAAATACAGAAAGCGAAAATCAATTACTTAAAAGAATAAGTAGAGGGACTATATATGTATCCTACAAAAGTTGAAGCAGAGTAACTAAACACGCATATAAATAAAGTTAACCAATAAAAAAGGGATTAGACCCGTATATTAGCAAAGATGAAGGTTTAAATATTAATTAGAAAAAGCATCGACAAATGTGGGGGTGCCAGACAGCTTCCTGGCACTATTCCCCTTCATGGTTTTTAAAATTTTAAAAACAGAAGGACTAAACCCTATATTAGCGAAGCAAAGATTTAAATATTAAATATAAAAAAGAATTGATAAATGGGAGGATGGCAGACGAAACTATTGCCCCCTTCTGATTTTTGTTATATATAAAATTAAGTAGATAACTAAAAGAGAATGAGACGTGATTCGCTATTGGGATTGGAGAATGGCACATGCCATTGCCTCTCTAAGTTGAGCATTACCAACACAAGTTACTCAGTATGTATATATATATATCTATATATCTATATAATAAAATATAATAAAAATATCAATAAAAGATACATATCACCTATTAAACTATACAGAATAGGAAGACATTAAATGTTATGTTTAGCCACGCTAGCAAGGAAGCATGGTAAAAAAGAGATGAAAATGCATGAAAGTGGCATTTAAAAAAAACAAGAATTAATTAAAACCAACCGAAAATCTACCAACAAACTAAAAGCCGCCACCTCAACACCCAAATGCCTCCCACGTCAGTAGAAAATACCCCGCCCTCACCACCACGACCACACCACGGAGCGGTGTTCCAGCATAGATGGGTCACTACTTCACTTTTCACGCCTATTTTGTGTAATCTTAGAGCATTCACAATGGGTCTCTTATATGTTTGTGAGTGAGTTATTTATATCGTAAGGAATGATTGTGCGTGGTTTTGATTGAAATAAAGAGAAAATGTTATTTTTCATTTGTAAATATACTGGAATCAATGTTGACCCTAATAAGATTTTTAATATTTTTTCTAAATGATTGTGAGCAGATAAGAAAGAAAAGATAATTATAAAGGTATAAAAAATATTATTTATTTTAAAATAAGAGAAATAAATAATGTTTTTTGTATCGTAAAAAATGTTATTTAGGACTATTTTTTTTTTATTTTCTCACCCTCTCCTACTTAATTATAAATACTTATTTTCTTTAACTAAAGATAATTATTATATAACTAGCTGAATGAATTTAATTTGAAATTAATTATTATTTTTTTAAATAAACTTATATTTATTATTCAAAATCTTAATCAAGCTTAAAATTATGTTGGTTAAAATATTAAAAAAGAATAATAATGATGATAGTTGTTTTGATGAGTGATTTCTAAAAAAAATTCAAAAAATATTATATGTTAAATAATAAAAAAATAGGTGGTATTAATAAAAACAAATTTAATGATCAGTTGAAAGAAATAATGTTTTAAACATTAACCTAATCAAATTTGTGTTTATGTGTATGAATTTTTGTGTGTTGTTAATGAAAAAGTGAAATTTAATTAAATAAATGTAGACAAACACAAATATGGAAGTTGTCATATTGTGTTTCATTTATAATCCAAGGATTATAATTACAAGTAATGACTATCACCCCTTTACCATGATCACTAATTTCTGTTCGTACAAGTGATAAATAGATATTAACAAAGAAGATCTATTTATTGTAAGTACAAACTTCTGTTAGGCAATAGCTGACATCAGCCTGATAGTGAATCCAACATTTCTAATAGAAAAGATTCTCAATTGTTTAGAAAACATCTTATCATCTTACATCTGTTCTAAGACTCTTAACAATTGTTTTACAGACTATGTTGTAATTTTATCATCTGTTCTAGCACGCATCTATTTGTTAATACTAAACATCTTTTTAGGCCTAAACACATGTTTAGTCTTCTTATCAGCACTTCAATCTTCAACAGAGCTTTCATCTTCAATAGATCTTTGGTCTTCATCAACAGATCTTTCATCTCTTCAACAAACATTTGAGTTTTCAAACATATATTCTATTAGTGTTCAAGATTCACTATATTTGAGAGGAGTTGATCTTCATGACTTGTTTTATACTTACCAGATTAGGATATTTTGGCTTTTTTAATCATCTGTTCTTTTATGAGTTCAACAATTTGTAACTATCAAGTCAATGTCCACTTTACTAAAATAGCTTGACGATTGTATATGTTAACAAATTACATTATATTTTATTCTATTGGTATAATAGTGCACGATTTTATTCAACCATGCAATGCATATGTTTTTCTTAAAACATAACTTTTTTTATTACTAATTATATAACATTACTTTTATCAACTTGTGTAATACACATGATATATATGTATATATATAATATTTTTAGCGATATTTACGATTTTTTTCACAATTGATGTTTTAGGATAAACATTTTCATATATGATGGCTTATTCATATTTGGTGTTTCCGGGTTTGAAACCCCGAATTGTTTCATTTCATAGCAAGTTCTATAGCCTTGCCAGTCGTCTAATGAACAAGAAACCACATATCAAAAACAAAATCATTCAAGGAGTGATTTAAGAACCATGTATTTAGTGAAAGTTGTCAATTCATATTCTTAAACTACGACTTGAATGCTTTTGTTGTCAATATGTGGTTTGAGATCCCAATCTAGTGTTTTCAATCATTGGATAACTGACTAACAAGGCTATGGAACTTGCTATAAAATAAAACAATCTGGGGTTTAAATCCCCTGAAACAACAAATGTGAAAAGGCCACCAAAAATGCATGATTGTTTTTCTTAAAACATCAATTATGAAATAAGTTCAGTATTTCACCTCTTATACTATGAATAATATTCACATTTAAATCATTTGATTTGTTAAAAATTTAACTCTTCTCTAATAACTTATGTTTCTTTAACTTCCAACTTTTTTTTCTCTAATTTGTAGTCGTGTTTAATTTTTTTGCATTAACATTTGATATTAAATTTTATAAAAAGAATTTGTATTCGAAACAAAGTTTTTCTTTTTTGTTGTAAATTATACTGATACCTGTACACCTGAATATAAAATCAATTTGATATTTATATTAATATCAAGGTTAGAGAACTCGCTAGTTGCTAGTTGGCCAGTGATGTGGGGACTAGCGACTACTCGGGATTACTCGAAATTAATTAGGATTAACTGGATCGGGTTTTTATATGTAATTTTCAGTTTTATGTATACATATACACATTTTTATAGGTAAATATTTTAAGTAGCTAAGTAGCTAGGCTTTAACTCTTACTCAACTTATTTTTTGACGTATACAAGATTAATTGTTAGAATTCACATGGTTTGGTTGGAAACTGGCCGAAATTTAGAGAATTTGGTCGGAATATAAAGGTTTTTTTTTGCCGGAATTTGACCGGAGTCGCAGATTTTTGACTGCCCGACTAGGTCCGGCAAGGCCAGACTAGCGATTAGTGGATTTATTAACGAAAAATTATTAGTTACTGACCGACTAGTGATTAATTGCCAACTAGTCGGCGCCTAGTCGCGATTTTTACAACACTAAATAATATTAGTTAACTAGTTTTATATCCATCCAGTAGAGGAGTGTTTTAATGTCATAATAACCCTAAGTATTTTCTTTGAATTAAAAACAAAACAATTATTTGTTTACGAAAGAGCCAAATATGTGTATGTTTGGTCAAAAAGATTCATATGTACATAGACATTATAACATAACAATAAATAGTGATGATGTTGATGATATAGATGTGACCAATGAAAGAGGTGGTTCTGAAGCTTTGTCTTTTATAGCATGTTTCCTTGTTATCATAAACATCCACATAATTACATGTTTACATTATTAATTAACATTAACATTTTAATAAAATCCACAAATTAAAAAAACAAAAAAATGATTAAGAAGTTAAAACCACCCAGTTTATATCAATTTGTTATAAATGCATTAATTATGTAGTGACTTTTCACATGTATAACCTCTATCTATGAATGCATTCATTATGTAGTGACTTCTCACATGTATAACCTCTTTCTCTTTATTTATAATTGTACTAATGTGAGTGCCTATATATAATGGCATTTGTATATGATGTTAAAATCAATGAATAAGAATTCTACATTCTATGTTTCTCTCTATAATCATATGCTCCCTGTTCGTGTGTTTATATAGTTTGTGTACTAGTTGCTAATAGGTTGTTGTTTTACAACACGTTATCAGCAAGAATTGCTTTTGGAGTTGATAATATTGTCATGGAAAAAAAAGCTAGTGTGGAAACAAGTGTGGGTTGCAACCAAGTGCGACATGGCCCCAAAAGTTTGGAAAGATATAGTTTTCCCGATCTAAGGCTGTTGTTCCATAGAATTCAAGCGACTGGTTTCTTAATCCCTTAATTCATCAGTCAAGTATTAACTAAATCATCTCTTTAAATATATCTTATGTTCAAATTTCGTGAAAACTACTTTGGAGGGTATTGTAAAGCTCTGATGAGTAGGTTTGTTTATCGGGAAACTGAACAAAGAAGATCACGGTGAGGGCTTTCATTTGGTTTAAATGCATAACAAAAAAGAAACAAACACATATTTTAATACTCCACCATTTCATGTCTATCACTAATTTATCTCAATTATTTTTTCTATAAAACTCTATTTTAAACTTTAAATTTCTATGAAATTGATCGTCGGTACATAAAAGCAAATTTTATGTTTTAATAAAGAGTATGATTATCGATGCTCATATCCATTTTCTTTCAGCTTGTAGTCTTTTCAAAAGGAAAAGGAAAATGAAATGCGTACAGAAAGCTTTTATTAAAATGAATGGATGTGAATTATACAAACTCATATATATTTAAGATACAATATACCTATTAAAAAGTGACACTTAACAGTTTGTTTTATTGCAAGATTATCATTAGTGTAATTTATTAGTGTAATTTTGTTACTGACTTAACTATTAAATGCATATAAGTCATTTTATATGATAACATATATGTTAAATTAATATTTGCAACTCTACAGTCATCAATGCAATGTTATATATTATCACTATTCTAATAATATATATATTCCTTGCTTGCTATTAGATTGGATAATATATATAGAATTTAAATAGATGAATTGTTTGTAAGATAGTGGATGTTAACATCATCAAAATGGTATGAATATAATTTGATTCCTTATATGTATTGAATTAATAGAATAAGTTTATCGTATCAAACTGGCATGTGTGGTCTATTATTATTGGTTTCCAAAACCAGAAGAAATTGTAGCTTCATGATGATGCCAACGAGATTTTAAACTACCATCTTTTCATTAATAATTCAAATAAGTAAATATATATAAGAGATAAGGCCTACAATTTTGACTAAGTTGAATATGTGGAAAGATTGTTAATGCAACATATAACATATTATTAGTTATCTTATACATACAAACTGATTTGCTTATTATTTTTAAGTCACTAGAATACATAATTAGTTATTTTGTACAGCTAGAAGAATTATTCTTGAATATGTAATGTTAAATATTATATGTGGAATTCTATTTACTTGCAAACACCTATCATATATTATTAAAATATAATGAGAACTTGATGAGTATGTTTATTTAAGTCTAAATATATAGTAATTACTTATCAGTACATGGTAGTAAGCTTGTAATGTTAAAGATATGTTTGTGATTGCTGATTGGTCATATATCCTAATAAGCTAATACAAATCTTTTTCTTTTATAAAGTGATGAAACATCTTATTTCATAAGTTTGTATCATAAGTCGTCTTATTTGATAACATGTTATAAAGTCATGCATTATATGATGTAACTTTATGTATATACTGTGTTCTTAATGCTATCAGTTTTTAAGGGAACATCCAAATGACCAAAGTTATGGTTTATAATTTCAAGTTATAAACACGATTAAATTATGGTCAAGATTCATTTATTTGTAACATGACACTCGAAGTGTCAAACTTCTTAAAACTTATTATAAATTTATGGAAGCTTGTAAGATTTTGGATCAACAAATTTTTATAATTTGGTCATATAACTTTTTAATTGATACAGGTTAAATAAAAAATAGTTCCATTGTCAAACCTCAAATATGCTTTTTAAGTGGTAAGAATGTCAAAGAACATCTAAGGTTTGAAACGACCACCATGTATGAAAGTGGTTCTAATCCATCCCGTGTATTGAATGTGATGATATGATGATCAGTGAAAGAGTCGCGATCATGTACATAAAAAAAGATATTGTGATGACGTCACCATGAAAGTTGTATGGTTATAATCAATTCCCTTGTGTGAATGTGATGATAAAATAATCAATGTAAAGTTCATGATCATGGTAACTGGGAAAATTTTTATGATGCTCATATTAACAATGAGATCAACCATGTTAATAATGTGATGATTATACAATGATCATTTGTAAGGATCGTGATCATGATAAATGAGGAAACTGTAATGATTCTGATGTTAATAATAGTTGACCGTGTAATAATGAAATCGACTACAAGAAGTGGCGAACTAAGGGAGTGAATATATAAGAAATATGTAATAACACGAATGTTTAAACTAATAGTGCATTATTCTCTCGTGTATATTGTCGTGTATTAGACAAACACGAATGCAACTATAGCATGTGTGGTCACAGAAGTTTATAGATCATGATTGTATAATAAATTGGTTGTTAACCATAGACCAACTAAAGTAGTGTCACATCCCGTACTTTCATCCAAACACTGGTGGGCTCGGGTGGGGAATATCGTGACGTAAGTTGATATCATCATAGTCAATTAAGCACATCATAGTGGAAGTCTTGGAGTTTAAATTACTATTACAAACCAAATGTTCAAAGTACGAAAAATAATATACAGACGGCTAGTAATGAAAGATCCACAGGCGGATCGTAAAATGTACAAAAATGTGTATAACAGATTTGGGCAGATCTAAGGATTTGCAAGATCCTCTAATATCTTACCGAGCAGCTTCCAGCCTAGTTCGTATTGTACCTGCATCTTAGTCTTTTGAAATTACGTCAGCTTTCGCTAGTAAATACACCCGACTGACTCATTTTGAAAACATTTTAAAATTTAGATTTAAGTGCACAGGACACAAATCTTTTATAACTTGGGAAAGTCAGCTTTGTAACCTTGTAAACAACTTTACATGTTTGTCAATACATATGGGGCCTAGTACAGAGAGCGAGACATGATTAACGTACACACCATTTATCAACCCACGAAAGAGTTATCCCTAACTTGTGGGTAAAAATAATTTAGCACTCGCATCTGTCGGGTGTATGCCTACACCTCGTGCTTTGGTCGTGGCCATTAAATAATGTAATGAGCCAAAGATATCCAGGATACGGTCGTTAACCCCCAATGTTTAAGTTTTCAAACAAAATTGATCAAAACGGAATATGCGGGTTTACTAGCCACAATCTGGAATTCAATTGATCCCATTTCCGACCAAGCGGTAATAAATTACCGTAACCCAAGCACGTATTGGAAAATAAGTCAAGAGTATTTACCTGAGCTAGTCTTGATTTTAAAAAAATGTAAGATTTAATATCTCAGCCGTATCCAAAATGAACTAAGTGCAGATAGCATTTACCGGAAGGCTCTAGTCTGGATTATGGCATAAGCTAACCAATTAAAATGCTAACTGTCTTAATTAAGTCATAGACTTAGACCGACTAGCGTAAAGGATCAAAAACGGTACGATACGCTAGATTAAGTGATGACCGGATAGAATGTAGTTTAAACCCAACAAGTACTTAAGACTTGTATAATATGGGTAAACAATTAACATTCTGGAATTTGAAATTTAAATGATAAGGTTAAACCCGTTTCGGTTAATTTTCGTAAACTAGTTACATATACTTAACCGTATGCATATAAGTGATATCGGGTAACCGGATGAGTCATGAACAAGTTCTATATGTCATTATATTTTAAATAAGTTGTAATATCAGTAGGATAACAACTTATATGTCCATTGTGGTTTTAAAACGAAACTACGCCTTATAAGGCGTTTTGAACCATTATATGTCGTATAAAAGGAACTTGCATGTATTCTGATGTTATGATCATAAACATTCTGGAAAAATACTTAATTTGTGATATATTATCAGTAAGAAGTCACACATAAGTGTGATTTATGGTTTAAGACCAAACTATGCACCGAAAGGGCATTTTGGTCATTTAAAAAGTATGGTTTACGATATTATACTAAAATTAGTTTATGAACAGAATATTAACATCATAATATATTAATTACATTAACATATCAGTAAGTAATTCATTTGCAAGTTCATTGTTGATTAAACCTTGTTTTATGTAAAAAAAAGGGCATTTTAGTCAAATATTGACATTTTACGGAATTTGTGCATAAACTCAGATTATGATTATGATCATGTAATATAACCTCATAGGGTTATGCTACATTGTATTACGATCATAATGTGACCATAAGTCAGAAGTTAACTAATCTAAGTCGGGTCAGAATCGAAAGTCAAAGCAGAAGTCAAGCTTCGCGACTTTCGGTTGCGAACCGACCATAGGACTGAAATTGACGGATCGAACATGTTCCCACATGTTCTAATAATTATTACCAACTTGTTTAAGTGTCAAAAACATGTTTATAACATATATAAACTCATATTATAATATTTATGAAATCTGACCCGTTTGACTTTTTAAAACATAAACTTTCACCCGTCAATTGACCTAGTAAACATGATCCTTAGGTGGTACCCTTTTAAGGGGTTAATACCTTCCTAATTACGATCACTTAGCTATGTTCATTTCGAACAATGGCTACAACATAATGGTCTTAACCGAAAGTCAAGGCATTTGTCGAAAATGCTTAACTTTTGGCTATTAAAAGCCTATAAAAAGAAAAGAGCAGAGATGGAACACTTACAAGTGATCCAAGGGAAACTTAGAACTCAAGGGGAAGCTCCTAAATGGTCAGGAACTTCCAAGAGTGTAATAAGAGATGAGAAGAATGAATGAGCAAGGAAATGAGGTGAACTAGTGGGCTATTTATAGTGCAAGAAGGTGTGTGAAGATGAAGCCAGGTGTTAGAGGTGTTGTAGGATCTTCACAAGTGTCTAGCAAGGTGTCAAGAGCTGTAAGAGTGTGGCATTTTGTAGGAGAGGTGGAATCTTGACAGAATTTTGAGGTTTTGACACTTTTCGTCCCTCAAGAATAGTTTTGTGGATTGTCATGAATTGTCCCTTGAATTATATCCACTAAAATAATTATACAACTTGGTCTTTTCGTTCAATACGAGATTTATTGAAGAAGAGTACGAGTAACTGAACATTAATGGGTGTCACACTAGGTGTTCTTGCGACTTATAAGCGTTTACTAGCTTAAATGTGAAAGATACGAATACTTATGGTTTCATGGGTTAAATCACCCAAGCTAGTAAGGTTTAAGGTTCGGTGAAGATGTGTGATACTCAAGAATGGTGAATCACAAGATATCACCTTAATCGGGAGTCGTTCGGGTCGAAAAATGACTTATTTATGTAAGGAAAATGTGATATTAAAGTCTAGGGGCCTTTGGTTTATTATTTGAAAGTTAAAATGGTGTCAAAGTGAAATTCTAGTGACTCGTCGTAAGCTACGGTCACCAGACCGTAGCTTACGGTTAGTTTATAAACTCAACCAGAAAGCCTGGACCGTAGCTTATGGTCCGGGACCGTAAGCTACTGTCAGGTTTTTAATTTTTTTAGATTTTTGGATTCGTTTAAGGAGTTGAGTGGCTAACTCATTTGAGGTATTATTCGAGGGCATGTACACATGTAAGTATATTACCGAACATGAATTTTTCGAGGTGTTACATCCTCACCCCCTTAAAAGAAATCTCGACCTCGAGATTTTATTCAAAAAGATGGGGGGTACTTTTGTCGCATAGTGGACTCAACCTCCCATGTATACTCGGGGCCTTGAAGGGCCTTCCCATTTAACCTTTACAATAGGTATAAACTTCCTTCGGAGCTTTTTAACCTGTCGATCCTCGATCGAAATTGTTTCTCAATGAACCTTAGGTTTTTATCAATTTGCACATCTTGATGTGACATTGCTAGCGACTTATCGGCTAGACATTTCTTTAAATTAGATACCTGGAACAAATCATGGATTCCACTGAGCTCCTCAGGCAGCTTGAGCTTATAAGCTACAAAACCGACACATTCGATTACCTCGAATGGTCCAATATATCTCGGGCCTATCTTTCTTTTCTTTCCGAAGCGCATCACACCTTTCCAGGGTGATACCTTTAATAATACTTTGTCCCCTATTTGGAACTTAAGAGGTTTTCGCCTCTTGTCTGCATAACTTTTCTGCCTATCACGGGCAACTTTGAGACGATCACGTATTTGTATTATCTTATCCGTGGTCTCTAGGACAATCTCAGGTCCAGACAGTTGGGCTTCCCAACTTCAGCCCAACAAACAGGCGTTCTACATTTTCTCCATACAAGGCTTCAAAAGGAGCAGCCTTGATGCTTGTATGATAACTATTATTTTAGTAGAATTCTATTAGGGGTAAGTGGCATCCCAACTTCCACCTAAATCAATCACACATGCTCTAAGCATGTCTTCCAAAGTTTTGATAGTACACTCACTTTGTCCATCCGTCTATGGGTGGTAAGCCGTACTAAAGTTCAATCTCGTGCCTAAAGTTTGTTGGAAACTTTTCCAAAAGTGAGATGTATATCTAGTATCTCTATCAGATACAATAGATATCGGCACATATAGCTTTACCAACTTATCAGAATTTTAAGTCTCTTTAATTGGCAAGAAATATGCTGACTTAGTCAGCCTGTCCACAATGACCCAATCGTGTCATTGCCACGCTAGGTCTTAGGTAACTTTGTAATCGAATCCATAGTTACCATTTCTCATTTCCAAGTGGGAATCTCAAGCTGTTGTAGGAGTCCTGACGGATCTGATGTTCGGCTTTAACTTGCGAACACGTCAGACATCTAGCTACATAAGTGGCTATGGATTTCTTCAAACCCATCCACCAATAATTATTTTTCTAATCTTGATACATTTTGTCACCACCTGGGTGAACTGAGTATCTCGAATTATGTGCTTCTTGGAGGATTAGTTCTCTAAGTCCTCCAAAGATTGGAACCCAGATTCTTCCATTGAATCTAAGGATTCCTCTTTTCAAGGCGTTAACTGATCAACAGTTCTGCCTAATCCCTCATTAGGAATATTAGCCTCTAATATGGCTTGCTTTTGTGCATCTAATAACTTCTCATTCAAGCTATTTTTGAACTCAATGCTCTTGGAGTTAATCCTAATGGGCTTAACCCTTTCCTTGCGACTCAAGGCATCAGCAACGACATCTGCCTTGCCGGGATGATAGCGAATTTCGCAATCCTAATCATTAAGTGTTTCCATCCAACGGCGCTATCGCATGTTCAGTTTCTCCTGATTGAACAGATCTTGGAGGCTCTTATGGCCAGTGTATATATTACACTTTGTGCCATATAAGTAATGTCTCCATAACTTAAGTGAAAATACAATAGCACCCAATTCCAAATCATGGGTGGTGTAATTCCTTTCGTGCACCTTTAATTGTCATGATGCATAAGCAATTACTTTGCCTTTTTGCATTAGCACACAGCCCATGCCAGTGTGCGAGGCATCACAATAAACGACAAAATCCTCAATACCCTCAGGTGGAGATAATACAGGAGCATTGCTCAACTTGTGTTTTAGAATTTCAAAAGATTCTTGTTGTTTTGGACCCCAGTCAAACTTGACATTCTTACGGGTCAAGGTAGTTAAAGGAGTGGCTATCCTCGAAAAGTTCTCAATGAACCTCCTATAATAACCGGCCAATCCTAAGAAACTACAAATCTCCGATGGAGTTTTGGGTACTTCCCAATTCATTATGGCTTCTATTTTAGCAGGATCTACTTGGATACCACGCTCACTTACAACATGTCCCATAAATTGGACTTCTCTAAGCCAAAATTCACACTTAGAAAATTTAGCATAAAGCTTCTCCTACCTTAGCAGTTCTAGCAGGCACCGAAGGTGTTTCTCGTGATCATATTGATTATGAGAGTAGATAAGTATGTCGTCTATGAAGACAATGACAAACTTATCTAGGTACGGCTTGCAGACTCTATTCATGAGATCCATCAATGCTGCAGGTGCATTGTGAGCCCAAAAGGCATAACCAGAAATTCGTAATGACCATAACGGGTCCTGAAGGCAGTTTTGGGAACATCCTCACTTCTAACCTTCAGTTGATGGTATCCTGATCTCAAATTGATCTTAGAGAAGTAACTAGCCCCTTGAAGTTGATCGAACAAATCATCGATCCTGGGCAGAGGATAATGATTCTTGATTGTTATCTTGTTTAGTTCACGGTAATCAATGCACATTCGCATTGAACCGTCCTTTTTTAACAAAAAGAATAGGAGCTCCCCAAGGTGAGGAACTAGGCTGTATGAAACCTTTCTCTAAAAGTTCGTCTAATTGTATCCTTAATTCCTTCATTTCTGTTGGTGCTAGCCGATACGGAGCTCTTGTAACAGGTGCCACTCCTAGTAGGATGTCAATCCTAAACTCAACTTGCCTATCTAGAGATAGACCTGGTAATTCTTCAGGAAAGACATCAGAATACTCCGAAATAACTGGAAGGTCTTCAATATTCGGCTTAGGCTCGTTGAAAGTGATTTGTGCCATGTAAATGACACAACCTTTCCCTAGACACTTGGATGCCTTAAATAATGACACATTGTCTGGCAATCCGTAGTGTGAGTCTCCAAGAATGGTGATCATTTCACCAGATGGGGTTTTGATTTCGATAAGTTTCTTATCGCAGGCAATGCGGGCTTGGTTATGGGATAACCAATCCATGCCTAAGGGTACATCGAACCCTGCCAATTTCATTGGCAGAAGAGAGATAGGAATTGAATGATTCTTAATGGATATAAAACATCCATCAAGAATGGAAGATGCTGTTTCTAAGGTTCCGTCAGCAAGTTCTACTTCATAAGTTATGTCTAGAGTTCTTATGGATAAGTTTAATAGTTTGCTGAACTTATAGTCCACAAATGACTTATCCGCACCCGATTAAAAAAGAACTCTAGCATATATGTCATTAATGAGGAATGTACCTGTTATGACGTTGTAGTCATTAATAGCATCTCTAGCATTCATCTGAAAGGCACGAGCATTTCCTTTCTTGGCCTCTCCAGGCTTCGCATTATTATTCTTGAGATTCTTAGGGCAGTTAGTCTTAATATGCCCTTTTTCATTGCAGACGGCATCCTTAAGATCCTTGCATTCTAGGGTCATATGCCCCTTTTTCTTACAAATACCCACAGGGTTTAGCCTGTGGATCAAAATTACACTATCCCCAGTGCTTGCGGTTGCAGGTCTTAGATGTCGGCGTCATGCCCGACTTATCTTGGTTCCTTCTGGACCCAAATCTCCCCTTATTCATCTTATTAAATCTTTGGGAGTTACCATCATCTCTCTTCCTTTTCCCGTCAGTCTTGACTGACTTTTGTCTCACTAGATCTATAGTGAGAGAGAGAGATAGGTCAACAATAGACCTATAAGTAGTAGGCTGAGCAGCCTTCATCATGCCTTTAATCTCATGCGCTAACCCATTTATAAAACTCGGGATGTGTTTGGGTTCTGGATAAGGAATTAAAGTCGGTAACATACTTCCGACAGTCCAGATTTTTCATTGTAAGAGTCAGAAAATCTGATTCTATCTTTTCCACCTCATGAGGTGGCAATACGTTTCCTTAACAAGGTCCGCAAACTTGGTTCATCCCAAGTTATATAGGTGTACTTTTACTGTTGACTGGACCATGGCCTTCCACCATATTAGGGCATCGCCCTTGAAGGATTGTGATACAAACTTCACCACATCCTTATCAGCACATCCATTGATATCTACAATAGTTTCCATCTTATCAAGCCATCTCAAAGCTTCTACTGCTCCCCTTTTGCCATTAAAATCTCGGGCTTGCAGGAGACAAAGTATTTATAGGTACGTCCGTCTTTAGAAGAACGGGACCTATCATTGAATTCGGGTTTCTTTGGTTCACTCTTCGCATTTGAAGAGTGAACAGAGCTCTCCTTTCGAGCTGATGATGGTGGAATAGATAAAGGTTTGGAGCGAGTAGCGCTCACTTCCTTAAATTTCTCCATGGCCTTTTCCATGGCTTTTTCGACAGCTGCATCAATGCGAGCTTGGAAATCATCATTATTGATGGCTATATTTTCAACTTTGTCAGTACTATTATCACGGCGACTACTTTGTGTCTCATCTGAGTGAGCCATCTCTGATGTTTGGGTACTATACACCAAATTAAATTTTACATTAGCCATGGTATTAATAACCATATAGGCTATAAAGTTTGGATATATAAGTCCATTGCCTATTTGAACCAGTGTGCATGGAATCAGAACTGTCACGCTTAACATTTTAAATGAATGTTATCTATATTTGGCCTAGGTCTCAAAAGGACCATCAAAGACAAATTACAATTTGGACATAGTCAATATATTATTAGACAGCGGATCGTGATGTCACAACTGTCATTGTCAGTAGACAATTATAAATAGCTCATAGACTTGTCACGAAGGACATTAAAATATGGCATATTGGCTTATCACTAAGGACATATAAGAATGCGGCACATTGGCCTGTCACTAATGGACAAAAAAGTACAACACATTGGCCTGTCACTAATGGACATAAAAATACGCACATTGGCCTGTAAACAAATAATTAACATCACCTAGATGTTAAGATAGATAATCATCATACTTGATGATATTAGTCATGATCTCATTCATCATATAGACTATGAGACTTGAGTATAACTCACCACCTTGGACAGGGAACTATAAGGTTACAACTGTCGTTGTCTTAATTCAAAATATAATATTGCACGAAGGCAAATCATCACTAATGGATGTTTAATCATGGTCTATAGACACTACATCACTAATGGATGTTTAATTATGGCCTGTAGGCACTTACATCACTAATGGATGTTTAATCATGGCCCGTAGGCACTACATCACTAATGGATGTTTAATTATTATCATCGCATTGATGATATTAGCTGGGATCAAATTTGATCACAAAGGCTGTATAAGGTTAGGACGTAGTCCATTACCTAGACGACTAGTGTGGTTCCTCAAGTCACACTACCAAAAGTATTAATATTACTTGAATGTTAACACAGATTTTCCTAATGGTCGATTAATAGTCACGGTCGCATTGACCTTAACGACTTGGAGGCT
Organism: Scalesia atractyloides; assembly: GCA_947069175.1. Lineage (NCBI taxonomy): Eukaryota > Viridiplantae > Streptophyta > Magnoliopsida > Asterales > Asteraceae > Scalesia > Scalesia atractyloides. The sequence continues at coordinate 11,902,156 of CAMTDV010000026.1, read as the reverse complement.
TGAACATAGTCCACCACCTCTGGATAGAAGAATACTACTTCCTTAACTATCATCATAGAAGGCTATTCATCCTTAACTATCATTTATAATTTGGCCAATTAATATAGACTTTGCCAATTGGCTAATCAAAACCCGTAAGATCTTTAGAAATTATATAGCTGATCATAAATGTCGAGTAAAATAGAGACGATCGCTTGAGAGGAAGAGTACACATATATATAATTCTAAAATATTTCATTAAATGACAATAGAAATTACAATACTTGAAATAAATAAATAAAACTAGTTGTCCATGCAAGGACTAAAAAAAACTTGTCCACGCAGGGACTAAAGAAATAACAATTCCACGTACGGACTAAACATAATAAAAGAAAAGACTTAACTCGTCCTTCTTTCCATTTACCAACTTGGAGAGCTTCTTGAAGAACTTATTCGTCTTCTTCTCCGTCTTCTCCGGTTGTTATTGCATTTCCTTCATTCGTTTCAAAGCCTCGTTAATGGCCTCGAGTGGTGGCGGATGTGGTTGTGGCATAACAGGATATTGGTACCCATAACTTGGATATCCAGTAGGTGGATAAACGAGTGGGAAAGGAGACGGGTAAAGTGCGTTATGCATAACCGCTTGCATGTAAGGGTCATGCGACAATGCTTGGTAATCTACTAGCGTAGATGGGTTAAAAGGATCATATCCAAATATATCCAGATATGTAGGAATAGGGTTATTAAAACCCGATGTGGTGGTTGAACCACTGGTGGTGGTGTTGGTTCCACCACAGGTGAAGAATTGGAGGGTCCACCCATTTGTGGATCCTCTTGAATGGTTGGGGTAAGGTTTGGACAAAGGTGGCAACGATCCCGACCGTTGACCAGCACGTACCGATATACGCGCTCCACGTTTCCTCCTCGGTGGCTCAGGTGGCGGTTGAGATTGTTCCACCGGTTCCATATGAACATCTTCTTGTACAGGAGGTGTTGGGAGTGGTGAGAAGGAGTGTTAGCAAAGGTGAATTGGTTCCAATATTGGTCCCACTCGTTAGGACCTTGGTATGGCGATCCGGCGTAAGAGTTTGAATCGCTTGATATTTCGATGGGATGTGTGTGCGATCCCGACGATGGCATTTCTGGATCGGAGTCCTCATCCATTGGATTGGGTTGATCCAACTGATTCTGATCAGCTGGGGGTGTATTGGTTCGGGTTGAACTCTTCATGATAAGAGTGTGAATGGGAATGATGGGAATGGTGAGAATGGTGTGAATGATAGGAGTGGTGAGAGTGGTAAGAATTTTGGGAATGTGGGGGCGAGTATCTATGAGAGACAGAGTGTCTCGCTGGTTGCCAAGGAGACGATTCTCCTGAATCTTGGTAGGAATCTGAGTTGTGAGGTTGTGAAGGGATTCGTCCCGATGGTCTTCCCCTCATTGGACCTTTTCCTCTTCCACTTTGTCCTCTAAATCTTGGCGGCATTTTCCTGTTAAAATCAAGTTAAAACAATTATAATAACTTAACAATGAGATGAGTAATCCTAGGTCAAAGCCTAGACTCGGAAGTCTAAGGAATGTGTTTGTGTAAGTTTGAGATTAAACACAAGAAGGCTAGTATTTAATTCTCTCAAACGTTGGCTCTGGTACCAACCTGTCAGACCCCGTACTTTCATCCAAACACTGGTAGGCCCGGGTGGGGAATATCATGAAGTTGATATCATCATAGTCAATTAAGCACATCACAGCGGAAGTCTTGGAGTTTAAATTACTATTACAAACCAAATGTTCAAAGTACGAAAAATAATATACAGACGACTAGTAATGAAAGATCCACAGGCTGATCGTAAAATGTACAAAAATGTGTATAACAGATTTGGGCATATCTAAGGATTTGCAAGATCCTCTAATATCTTACCGAGCAGCTTCCAGCCTAGTTCGTATTGTACCTGCATCTTAGTCTTTTGAAAATACGTCAGCTTTCGCTGGTAAATACACCCGACTGACTCATTTTGAAAACATTTTAAAATTTAGATTTAAGTGCATAGGGCACAAATCTTTTATAACTTGGGAAAGTCAGCTTTGTAACCTTGTAAACAACTTTACATGTTTGTCAATACATATGGGGCCTAGTACAGAGAGCGAGACATGATTAACGTACACACCACTTATCAACCCACGAAAGAGTTATCCCCAATTTGTGGGTAAAAATAATTTAGCACTCGCATCTGTCGGGTGTATGCCTACACCTCGTGCTTTGGTCATGGCCATTAAATAATGTAATGAGCCAAAGATATCCAGGACACGGTCGTTAACCCCCAATGTTTAAGTTATCAAACAAAATTGATCAAAACGGAATATGCGGATTTACTAGCCACAATCTGGAATTCAATTGATCCCATTTCCGACCAAGCGGTAATAAATTACCGTAACCCAAGCACGTATTGGGAAAATAAGTCAAGAGTATTTACCTGAGCAAGTCTTGATTTTAAAAAAATGTAAGATTTAATATCTCAGCCGTATCCAAAATGAACTAAGTGCAGATAGCATTTACCGGAAGGCTCTAGTGTGGATTATGGCATAAGCTAACCAATTAAAATGCTAACGGTCTTAATTAAGTCATAGACTTAGACCGACTAGCGTAAAGGATAAAAAACGGTATGATACGCTAGATTAAGCGATGACCGGATAGAATGTAGTTTAAACCCAACAAGTACTTAAGACTTGTATAATATGGGTAAACAATTAACATTCTGGAATTTGAAATTAAAATGATAAGGTTAAACCCGTCTCAGTTAATTTTCGTAAACTAGTTACATATACTTAACCGTATCCATATAAGTGATATCGGGTACCGGATGAGTCATAAACAAGTTCTATATGTCATTATATTTTAAATAAGTTGTAATATCAGTAGGATAACAACTTATATGCCCGTTGAGGTTTTAAAACAAAACTATGCCTATTAAGGCGTTTTGAACCATTATATGTCATATAAAAGGAACTTGCATGTATTCTGATGTTATGATCATAAACATTCTAGAAAAATATTTAATTTGTGATATATTATCAGTAATAAGTCACACATAAGTGTGATTTATGGTTTAAGACCAAACTATGCACCGAAAGGGCATTTTGGTCATTTAAAAAGTATGGTTTATGATATTATACAAAAATTAGTTTATGATCAGAATATTAACATCATAATATGTTAATTACATTAACCTATCAGTAAGTAATTCATTTGCAAGTTCATTGTTGATTAAAACCTTGTTTTATGTAAAAAGGGGGGGGGGGGGCATTTTAGTCAAATATTGACATTTTACGGAACTTGTGCATAAACTCAAATTATGATTATGATCATGTAATATAACCTCAGAGGGTTATGCTACATTGTATTACGATCATAATGTGACCACAAGTCAGAAGTTAACTAATCTAAGTCGGGTCAGAATCGAAAGTCAAAGCAGAAGTCAAGCTTCGCGACTTTTGGTTGCGAACCGACCCTAGGACTGAAATTGATGGATCGAACATGTTCCCGCATGTTCTAATAATTATTACCAATTTGTTTAAGTGTCAAAAACATGTTTATAGCATATACAAACTCAGATTATAATATTTATGAAATCTGGCCCGTTTGACTTTTTAAAACATAAACTTTGACCCGTTAATTCACCTAGTAAACGTGATCCTTAGGAGGTGCCCTTTTAAGGGGTTAATGCTTTCCTAATTACAATCACTTAGCCATGTTCATTTCGAACAATGGTTGGACCATAATGGTCTTAACCGAAAGTCTAGGCATTTGTCGAAAATGCTTGACTTTTGGCTATTAAAAGCCTATAAAAAGAAAAGAGCAGAGATGGAACACTTACAAGTGATCCAAGGGAAAGCTCCTAAATGGTCAGGAACTTCCAAGAGTGTAATAAGAGAGGATAATAATGAATGAGCAAGGAAATGAGGTGAACTGGTGGGCTATTTATAGTGCAAGAAGGTGTGTGAAGATGAAGCCAGGTATTAGAGGTGTTCTAGGATCTTCACAAGTGTCTATCAAGGTGTCAAGAGCTCCAAGAGTGTGGCATTTTGCAGAAGAGGTGGCATCTTGACAGGATTTTGTGGTTTTGACACTTTTAGTCCCTTGACTTATATCTAATGACATAATGATACAACTTGGTCTTTTCGTTCAATACGAAATGTATTGAAGAAGAGTACGAGTAACCGAACACTAACGGGTGTCACACTAGGTGTTCTTACGACTTATAAGCGTTTACTAGCTTAAATGTGAAAGATATGAATACTTATGGTTTCATGGGTTAAATCACCCAAGCTAGTAAGGTTTAAGGTTCGGTGAAGATGTGTGATACTCAAGAATGGTGAATCACAAGATATCACCTTAACCGGGAGTTGTTCGGGTTGAAAAATGACTTATTTATGTAAGGAAAATGTGATAATAAAGTCTAGGGGCCTTTGTGTTATTATTTGAAAGTTAAAATGGTGTAAAACTGAAATTCTAGTGACTCGCCGTAAGCTACGGTCATCGGACCGTAACTTATGGTTAGTTATAAACTCAACCAGAAAGCCTGGACCGTAACTTATGGTCCGAGACCGTAAGCTACGGTCAGGTTTAATTTTTTTTAATTTTTTGATTTGTTTAAGGAGTTGAGTGGCTAACTCATTTGAGGTATTACAAGTAGGGTTTGAATCCCTAAATATTATGAAATGAATAAAAGATATGTGTATCTCGACATAATACTATTTTTTGAAATCGATGCATCATCTAAATGGTTATCAAATCCACAACATGAAAGGTTGCGCGACTTGTAGCTTAGCTTTTAAGATAGCAAGCACATTACTCTATAGTATATTTTTTTTATATTTTTACTGATAAATATGGTGTTTTTTATACCCATTTACTAATGGTTATTGGAATAAGTGTTAAACAACTTGTGACAAATGTCGTGACACGTACTGCTTTTGTTGAGACGATGATCAAACATCTATAATTGATTGCAAAGCCAATAATCATGAGAGCAAGTACATGTTTATATATGAGTACAGGTAATTTTACCATCTAATAATAACAATTCACATCAAGCCAACATGTTATCCCCATTATAGCTGGGTTTTCGTCAGGAACCAAAGATGTCTCTTCTAAGCTTTGGTTGTGCGGTATATATTGAAACTGATCCACCATAACGCACAAAGATGGGACCTTAAAAAGTGATTGGGAATATATGATAATGAATAAGGCCTTTCACGAGATATTTATTTACGAATCGATTAATTAATTTCCATCTCAATGGATTAACATTCCCAACATCAGGGGGGAGATAAAAAGCAGAGGAAAAGAAATGAGTTGGTATGAATTATCAATGATCCTAAAAAAAGTGTAAACCAGAAGTTCAAAGGATAACTCATTTACAAAGATTAGCAAATTTATTAGTAGACACATTCACTGACCTTAAAAAGGTGGCTATGTCACATATACCAACTGCTAATGCTCCAATTAAAATGAGTCTAGAAGTAGAACCACGTGCTTGTAATGAGTTTATTGCACGTCTGAAGCATGGTAGACTAGTTAATTCCAATAATAAAATTCCTTGAAAATTGGAGCAAGTAATGAAGATTGTCAAGTCGAGGTTATAGTAAGAGAGTCTCCTAATGTCACACCCTGACCCGCAACGGAAATGGTAGTCGGGGCATGATTGGGTTTTCATCAAAGCTCATGACATTTACTACAAAGTTTCATATTTATTATTTCCAATTTAAAAGGATAAAACAACCACATATACATACAAGCACAATATGTTTTAAATACAACATTCATGACTTCTTTATTTTTCTTCTCAGGCAATTTCCTATGTGTTACTTGCTTCAACTGTCCACCTGTATCATGTGTAAAAATAGGGTTTTGGGTCAACAAAAGTTGGCGAGTGAATCTTATTTAAACGTTTGAAAGAATTAGTTATATTTGTTATTTAAATAAAAATGTTTATAAACCAAATATGAGTATACGCATATGTAAATCTAACCACATAATAACAATCAATGCACACACAAGCATGACAAATGATGAACAATGAGATCAAGGCTCAATCAAACGGAGCCGATCTAATGCGGCACCTGATGCTCAACTCGTCTCCAACGAGGAATTGATGGGCCTAATGAATGAATTGCACGCAACTGACAAAAATGTAAACACACAATACAACAAATAACATTACATAACACGTTAGATCATATAATGGTAGTAGCACAAGTGTTTGAATAAATGAAATATATGAAACGACACATGATACACCCCAAAACATGAATAAAAAGGGGAGTTTGTAAGAATCACTCACATTGGGTGCGTTTCCTTGAATTGACGACGAACGCGTACGAATTTTGATTTAACCGACGAAGGAAACTAACCTAAATAATAATGCAATAATTCGATAAATAAATAAATTTTATTTGAAATTAATAATTTCAATTAGTGCTCTTTATTAGGTTTTTAGATTTATTTTTAGGGTAATTAATGGAGTTTTTAAACCTAAAAAGTCTTGTTTCTAAGAGTTTTTAATTGATTTTTAATTAAAATATTAAGGAAAATAATAATATAAAATATATTTAAAAAACTTGGATCTTGTCAGACCTGACAAGGTCTGACCGGTTTTATGTGTGGAACTGGTTGCGTGTGTGAGGTTCGAACTCGTGACCTCCCGTATGCGTGCACGCAGCTCTACCAACTGAGCTACGTGTCTAACCCGAAATAATCTCTATTTTAACTATACATATATACTAGTTAGGTTATTTCTGAAATTATTTATTTAAAAAAGTTTTTAAAATCTTCGGACCGGAGCATAACCCCCGAGTCCAACCTGCGACCTTTGACTGTGTTGCACCCAACCCTACCAACTAGGCTGGGTGTCTAACCCGGTATAATCCGAATTTATATTACATTCATATACTTATTGTAAGCTGATGTGAATAAGTTCTAAAAAAATTGTTTTTATTTCAGGAAATTGGCAACGTGTACGAATGGAACCCGTGACTTATGCTTTGTGATTGCACACAGTCCACCACTGGACTGTGTGTCAAACCCGATTAAAACAACAAATTTTATTATACACAAACACTTAAACATGCTTCATCTTCTTCATGGATTATAAACCCACAGAACAGACCCGATTAGATATTCTTGTGAAATGGTTTGTTTTATATTATCCGATCGTAAAGTAATAGAAAAGAAAAAGAATTTAATTTAACTGTACCGAACCGAGAATGCTTGAATCCTCCGGCGACAAAATTCCGATGAATTATGTTTTGAACACAGAGGGTCTTATGATAATTTTAGAGAGGTGTTTGAGAGTGTGTGAGCGAGTTTCAGAATAAACTAGGATGCACTATTTATAGTTGAATGTCTGGTTTTAGATTTAAATTCTCAAATGGTTTTGGTCAAAGGAATTAATTTCTGAATTGATTCTATAACTGAATTGTCATGATTGAGTCCCTTAATGCATTGATTGGAATCAGTTTCTTCCGTTGAATTCTTGAATGAAACAGAAATTGTTAATGATTTGGGAGTTGAAAATGTTGTTTATTATAAATAACATTTAAGTTGGGTTTATTTGATATGTGTGTGTAGTGTAGTGGTGAAGGTTGTGTGTGAATTAGACGGGGACCCGGGTTCGAAACCCTGCTGCCCCTTTAATTTATTTTTATTTCTTTTTTTATCATTTTAAGATTTAATTATTTTGTTTATTAATTTATTGATTATTATTTTATATATACAAGTTATTTATTAATCATAAATAACAAAAATACTAATAAATGCTTAACGATCTTTACAATAAAAACTTGATTCTTAAATGGAGCGGGTTTTTGGAACCCGTTTTACGATGAATGTTACAGTATCCCCTACTTTTAGAAATTTCGTCCCGAAATTTAAGTAGTAATTGTAACTGGAAAAAGATGCGGCTATTTTTCACGCATTGAGTTTTCGTGTTCCCAAATGAACTCAGGTTCTCGTTTTGACTTCCAACGCATTCTGACTAGAATCTGAATATCTCTTAGCAGAAAAGAGAGGGGTGATGTTTGGATTTGATGATTATATAACCAGAGGAGTGTGAAGTTTTGAATTTTAATTGAGGTGGTAACGTTCCTAGTAAGGGTTGAACACCCTGTTACAGGAATCACTTTTTGATGTCTGAGATGAGAAGCGTTGATACACAGAGTTGATTGACTGGATATAATCTCATGCATAAGAGTTTTGAGAGATTGATGCGTTGAAAAGATAAAGTTATATCACAAGACAAAAACTTCAACCATGACGATATTAAAACTTCCACAGAACTTCTCATAACCGCCTGACAATGCTTTTGATCATTTGACAAGAATACTTATATATAGGAAGTACCAGCGGCGTATCCACCATATTCTTGTCAAATTTTCATTGGCTTTGTCAGTAAGTTATGATTAGTTCTATGTGACTCTAAAATCTACAAATCATAAACAAACACAACAGCCAAAGCTTGAGTCTCAAATCTGAAAGAATACATGACTGAATGACGACGGTACCTCTCTCGTTTGTTATGATGAAGGGGTCAGTTTATGAAAAAGTGAGACACGACTCAACTTCCTTAAATGATGAGGCGAAGTACGTCGTGATGTTATGATGACATGAAATTTTAAATCGATGAATGAAATAAAACAATGATATCAATTAACATTAAAATTCTGGAATACATAAATTCCCAAATTAAAACAGGGATACACAAAGATTGAGATTTATAGAAAACATTAAAAACTAGACGTTGGAGCTGAGTCTTGACTCTTGGTGATGGAAGGCTACTTGGGTTGTTCGTTTGCACCGTTATTGGCTTCAACCGGATTAACGTTAATGTTGTAAGCTTTACCTCTCGCTGGTGGTGGAGCTGTGTTTGCTTGATTTGCTTGGTTAACTGGGTTTGCTTGAGCTTGAGCGTTAATGATGTTAACCAATCTAGGGCACATGTTTCTAAAATGGGTAGGGTCACCACAATTAAAGCAAGCTCGCACATATGGAACTATGGGGTATTGAGGTTGTTGATAGGGTTGAATCATGTTTTGGGCAGGGGGTGGAGCTTGATTTTGGGGCATGCGACAAGTCTTACTTAGATGACCATAACACCTACAATTTGCACACAATCGACAAGGTATAGTAGGTTGATGGTGATAAAAGCAGGTGTTGCATTGAGGGTGAGGTCCAATGTAAGGTTTCTTATGTGGGTAAGCAGAGTTGGGTGCTACTTGAGTGATTGGGATAGCTTGAAGTGGTACGACTTGTGAGGCTGGTTGATTGTCTTGAGTGATAGCAAAATTTTGCCCGTCTCGCTTTCTCTTAGTAGTGGGTTAGGAAAAGGATTCAATTTGGGTTGAGTTTGAGGTTTCGGTTGGTGTTTTATCTTTCTTCCTCTCATCCTTGAAGTCTCCATTCCTAATGTGGTTTTCGGTGAGCTCTGTAGCTAGCTCCATTGTTGCTTCCAAAGTTTCAGGTGTGGTACTTATTACAGGGTCCTGAATATTTGAAGGAAGACCCCGAACATAGTGCTCGATCAAACGGTAAAGGGGGGTGAAACAATTTGGAACCATTTGATTCAACTCGAGGAATCTCTTGTTAAAGGTTATGTGATCTCCCTCTCTTTGTTTCAAGGAATAGAACTCGTCCTCTAGTTTCTTAAGTTTGCTTCTTGGACAGAAACGTCTAGTCATAAGCTCTCTCAATTCTTCCCAAGTTAGGGCTACAACGGCTTCGGCACCTCTTCTGCCCTTTTCAACATTCCACCATGTGAGGGCTACTCCATACAAGCGTCGAGTAGCATAGCGTACTTTGTGATCGTTGGGACAATCACAGTTGAGGAATGTACTTTCCATCTCCTCGAACCATCGAAGAAGAGCAGTGACTCCCTCAGTACCTTCGTACTTTGGAGGATCACAGGAGTTGAAGTGCTTATAGGTGCACTTGGTGGTATTTGGGGGAGGGTTGACAACGTTTTGATCTTCTTGGTTGATTGGGTTGATGGGATTAGCGGCAAGGGCTTATTGGACTTGAACTACGATGTCGGGAATTACGGCGGTCATTTGTTGAGCGATTTGGGCATCTATGCGCTCGCGTGATTTTCCTGATCTCCTACCTCTACGAGAGTGACTAGAAGACATCTACAAGGAATACGTATCGAGAGTATGAGTTTGACATATAGGTGTCATGTGTCGTATAAAATGAACATCCACGAAACAAATGAAAAATAAATTTGCTACATCCATAAGATGTCTTGGGCTTTGCTCATGTTTGGGCCCCCATATGTCCCCATACTTGGCCTTGGTAGTCATGTGGGCCCCATGACTACTGGGCTCTGGTAGGGTTCACATTGGTGTTGGCCTGTTAACATTCACGCCACCCGAATGAAAATCGTAAAACATGATTGCAAAGTCTAAGGTCGGAGGGTGTCCTGGTATAGACACAGTGACAACTCAAAGTAGGGTTAGTTCGAACAACGTTTGGTGTGGCATGCTTTGGGCTAATAGATCCTTCGTACTCTCATCGTTAATCCCCAGGTAGGCAAACTAGTCCATTATATTGGATTTATAAGAATGCCAACCTAGACAGGACGTTTCAACTACCGGTATTTGTACCCTTCCAGTTACTACATGCCCGTCGTAGAACTCACTTTGATGAGATCGAAAAACGAAAACATCACAAAATATTGAATAAAGAAAATATGAGAATGATTTGTATATGTGAGAATTGAAACATGCGTGAGGAATGTATATGTAAACATGTTATGTTTGACAATATGTTTAACTTATTAAGTATCACACAAAATGATAGTGGAAGTGCTTGCATGCATTTGTGTGTGTAGCAAATATTAAACAAATTAACATCATAAGTTTGCATGTAACCACATAAGCAACTAAAAATCTAATCGACTATAGTATAGGCTCTAAGGGTCTAATAATCTATCCTATATCCCTATAGTCAAAAGCTCTTATACCAATCTGTCACACCCTGACCCGCAGCGAAAATGTTAGTCGGGGCATGATTGGGTTTTCATCAAAGCTCATGACATTTACTATAAAGTTTCATATTTATTATTTTCAATTTAAAAGGATAAAACAACCACATATACATACAAGCACAATATGTTTTAAATACAGCATTCATGACTTCTTTATTTTTCTTCTAAGGCAATTTCCTACGGTTCCTTGCTTCAACCAGTCCACCTGTATCATGTGTAAAAATAGGGTTTTGGGTGTTGGCGAGTGAATCTTATTTAAACGTTTGAAATAATTAGTCATATTGGTTATTTAAATAAAAATGTGCATAAACCAAATATGAGTATACGCATATGTAAATCTAACCACAAACCACATAATAACAACTAATGCACACAAGCATGACAAATGATGAACAATGAGATCAAGGCTCAATCAAACGCAGCGAATCTAATGAGGCACCTGATGCTCAACTCGTCTCCAACGAGGAACTGATGGGCCTTATGAATGAATTGCACGCAACTGACAAAAATGTAAACACACAATACAACAAATAACATTTACATAACACGTTAGATCATATAATGGTAATAGCACAAGTGTTTGAATAAACGAAGTATATGAAACGACACATGATACACCCCAAAATATGAATAAAAAGGGGAGTTTGTAAGGATTCACTCGCAGTGGGTGTGTTTCCTTGAATTAACGAAGAACGTGCACGAATTTGGATTTAACCGACGAAGGAAACTAACCTAAATAATAATGCAATAATTTCATAAATAAATAATTTTATTTGAAATTAATAATTTCAATTAATGCTCTTTATTAGGTTTTTAGATTTATTTTTATGGTAATTAGTGGAGTTTTTAAACCTAAAATGTCTTGTTTCTAAGTGTTTTTAATTGATTTTTAATTAAAATATTACAGAAAATAATAATATAAAATATATTTAAAAAATTGGATCTTGTCAAATCTGACAAGGTCTAACCGGTTTTATGTGTGGAATTGGCAGCGTGTGTGAGGTTCAAACTCGTGACCTCCCGTATGCGTGCACGCAACTCTACCAACTGAGCAACATGTCTAACCCGAAATAATCTCTATTTTAACTATACATATATACTAGTTAGGTTATTTCTGAAATTATTTATTTAAAAAGGTTTTTAAAAATCTTCGGACCGGTGCATAACCCCCGAGTCGAAGCTGTGACCTTTGACTGTGTTGCACCCAACCCTACCAACTGGGTTGGGTGTCTAACCCGGTATAATCCGAATTTATGTTACATTCATATACTTATTGTAAGCTGATGTGAATAAGTTTTAAAAAAAATTGTTTTTATTTCAGGAAATCGGCAACGTGTACGAATGGAACCCGGGACTTATGCTTTGTGATTGCACACAGTCCACCACTGAACTGTGTGTCTAACCCGATTAAACAACAAATTTTATTATACATAAACACTTAAACAAGGTTCATCTTCTTCATGGATTGTAAACCCACTGAACAGAACCCGATTAGATATTCTTGTGAAATGGTTTGTTTTATATTATCCAATCGTAAAGTAATAGAAAAGAAAAGGAATTTAATTTAACTGTACCGAACCGAGAATGCTTGATTCATCCGGCGATGTCTCCTGCGACAAAATTCCGGCGAATTATGTTTTGAACACAGAGGGTCTTCTGATAATTTTAGAGAGGTGTTTGAGAGTGTGTGAGCGAGTTTCAGAATAGACTAGGATGCACTATTTATGGTTGAATGTCTGGTTTTAGATTTAAATTCTCAAACGGTTTTGGTCAAAGGAATTAACTTCCGAATTGATTCTATAACCGAATTGACATGATTGAGTCTTAATGCACTGATTGGAATCAGTTTCTTCCGTTGAATTCTTGAATGAAACAGAAATTGTTAATGATTTGGGAGTTACGATCGGTTACAAGTGGGTGATCTTTTTGAAATTGAATTCAAAATGTTGTTTTATTATAAAGATCATTTAAGTTGGCTTTATTTCAGATATGTGTGTAGTGTAGTGGTGAAGGTTGTGTGTGAATTAGACGGGGACCCGGGTTCGAAACCCGGCTGCCCCTTTAATTTATTATTTTTTTTTTATCATTTTAAGATTTAATTATTTTGTTTATTAATTTATTGATTATTATTTTTATGCAATTTATTTATTAATCATAAATGACAAAAATACTAATAAATGCTTAAGGATCTTTACAATAAAAACTTGATTCTTAAATGAAGCGGGTTTTTGGAACCCGTTTTATGATGAATGTTACACCTAAAGAGACATTAGACATTATGGTTCTAGAAGAACCTCATGTACCTAAAAATAAAGAGATCTTAATAAATTGTATCATGTCTAAAAGTATATGGAATCAAAATAAAATCGACGTCGTTATACTTTTGTATATAATATAGCGCTTGAAAAGATGAAATGATGATGATTAAGATTTAAATCTGCCTATGAATAAATACAAAGAAATAATTGGCCAAAATGGAAAGATGCAAATGAGGCAAAGTTGAATTCTCTATTGAAATGGAAAGCTTTTAGGCCAGTAGTCCATACAAAAGAAGTTGTAAAATATATTTAATATAATTAGGTCTTTTATGTGGATCAACAATTGATGGCACAAGGATTTCGCAAAGACCTATGATTAATTATGAGGAGACGTATTCTCCAGTGGTGGATGCAATAGTTTTCCAGTATTTAATTAGTCCGGTAATATAAAGAGAGAATTGGTATGCATCTGATGAATGTTTTGTATCACTTGAAACTGAAAGCTACATGAAGCTCCTAAAGAATTTAAATTATGTAATTCATGTAAAGTAAGTTCTCGAGAACAATATAATCGTTGTATACAGATTCATATTTGAATACAAGGAGAACTCTTAGTGAGTTTCATAAGGCAATTGAGTGCCCTAAAGGTGAATTGAAACATCTTAACAATGTATATGCATCAATAAACATACATGGAAAACATGTACGTGCTTATTGTGATATCTCAATAATAAAGAGATGGTACAATATGAATTTTGAACATATGACATAGAAATCAATATGTTAAATGAGAAACTTAATGTGACAAAACTCCTAAAGAGTGCACACATATACATATATATGTAAAGATGGAAAGAAATTTGTGGTGGATTGTAAATGCCGAAGCATTGATATATAAACCTCAAGAAATGTTCTACAAAGTTTACAAGATTTGTATGGACGATAATAATCGAGTCGAATATGGTATAATCGACTTACTAATGAGCTCAAAAAAATAGAAATATATATTGTGTAGTTGGTCCATTTGTTTTCATTAAAAGACCAATATGAGCTTTTCAAGTATTACAATATATGTTGATAATGTCAATGAATCTCTCCTGAAGAGATGAAAATAAACCAAAATATTAAAACAAGAATTTGCATATTAAAGATGATATTGCAAATTTATGGCTCGATGTGTAGAAAATGCATTTGTATAATTATCCATCAATATTATGATACATTTAGAAGATGGTGGACATTTTCATATTGAAAAAGCTTATGGTCTAAGTACATTTAATGATGTCCAGAAGTAAAATAAGAAAGGAAAACAAAAATCTTTGGTCCAGAAGTACCATCTTTACAAATAAATTGTATTAATATATCTTGCTAGTTATACACGAACATATATCATGAAATTCATTAACAAAATATAACTCGTATACAGTGAGAAGATAATGTAATGGATACAACATATATTTTCTATACCTTATGGTACGAAATGTATGAGTTCATATTATACTAACCCATCATCAAGTTTGGTTAGTTCTGTAAATGCAGGGAATGTAACAAAACACATTCATGGATCTTATGGTATCAGCTAACAAAGAGAAGGCAATTAAAGTTTTACATGAAGATCATACATCAAGTTCATTAATAGATTGCACATCAAGCGACAAATCACTCACTACAAAAGTTTTTCAACAACTTTCATAGAAGATTGACACTTGTTACTTGAAATGATACATATTATATTGAGGGGGAGTTTTACATAAGTTGCACTCTTTACCCTTCACTAAGTTTTATCCAATTGGATTTTCTTAATAAGGTTTTCTTTAGACAACGTACCTGATCCGGAAGTATCAGGGGCAGGGGGAGACAATACGCACTGCACTCTTTTTCCCTTAGCTGAGGTTTTGTCTCATTAGGTTTTCCTAGCAAGGTTTTTAATGAAGCAGCATTATTAAGCGTATTAAAGAATAGTATTCCATCATGTGGATAGTCAAGGGAGAGTGTTATGAATGCATCCATTATGTAGTGATTTGCCACATGTATAACCCCTATCTATGAATGCATCCATTATGTAGTGATTAATGCATCCATTATGTAGTGACTTTCCACATGTATAACCCATTTCTCTTTATTTACTATTGTACTAATGTGAGTGCCTATATATAAAGGCATTTGTATATGATGTTAAAATCAATGAATAAGAATTCTACATTCTATGTTTCTCTCTATAATCATATGCTCCTTGTTCGTGTGTTTATATAGTTTGTATACTAGTTGCTAATAGGTTGTTGTTTTACAACACAATCTTCAATTTCAGACCCATTTTTAAGTATTTAGATGCCAAAATCTTCTGATCCGTGGATCTCCAATACATAGTCGTTGCTTAAAGTTTTTATTAAGATCCTGAGTGATCACACTATTTTTTATCATCATCATCATTATCTCACAACTAACTTTACATCTTCTTTGCAAACACAAAAAACATTCCTATTGTAGCTTCTTTGACCACACATATAAACATTTGAAAGGTCATTTATGGCACCTTCTTGTCCAATCTTAATAGTTGAATATTTAACCATGCCAATCTCTTTTTACCACCTTCCTGCAATAACTTGCTAGCTAGATTAGCCAATAACTCAAATGCACGGTAAGAAAGAAAACCTAAAACGAATCAAAAGGAATTACGCAAGGAGTTGCAAGCTATTGAGGCTCGAATTTATTTTATAATCATAGCAGCACGAATACACCGCCATGGCGTTGCAAAAGAGGTTGCAGGTGGACTATCAATTGACGTCCTCAGATTTTGTCTTCGGCAATGTGCACCAAAAGTGATTAATGATTATCACTAATATGCCTCATGGGGCGGATCTACGTTAAAACATCGAGTTCCTTGGAACCCATTTGTTTGTCATTTTTAGTCAAAACTTATATAGAAAATCTAATAGGAACCCATAAATAAATTATGCGTGAACCCATAACAAAAAAAGGTCTAGTGTTCCCCCGGTAAAACGCGTTGTTTCCAACTTTGACATCTCGCGTATTAGCTGGGTTAAACTAGAGACTCATCAGCCCAGCGAACAGGCAGCCTCCACCCTCTCGAGGCCCATTGATTTGGTGATTTAAGTAAGCCTTCATTTATTTTTTTCCTACTTTGTGATTTCTTTCTTTAGATTATTTTTTTAGTTTGATTTTTATCTTTTGCACATATGTTCTGATTGATTTTTAATTGAACCAAGTGCAATTGAACATGCATTGTGTTTGACTTTGAATGGAATGAAGTTTAACTGAATATGTGATTTTTATCAAGTTTAAATGGATTGGTCGTTTTTTTTATAATGATGTATTTGATCGTTAAAAATTTTAAACAATGGAGGGCTGAATCTTTTGTGTTGTTTTCTTATAAAATTTGTTATAAGGTGTTGGTTGTTTTTTAAAGTTTTATGCTGCATCACTGTAGTATGTGTAGATTGCAGATAGAATGGCATCAAAGTTGAAGCAATTGCAATTCAAGGGAGGTTAGGCATTTGTTTAAATTAACTAATATGAACCGCGTTTGTATATCGTTTGATACGCTGCGTATCGTTAATTTTGTTTATCATTGGCGCTGATGATAATATGCCTAAATTATATGATTTTCTAATTTGTGTTCGAACATGTAGATCATCGAGCAACCTATTCATGTTTTATTACTAAAAGAATAAAATTGTCTACAAATTGTTGGGACATTCATGCATAAGACAACCTAAACGTGAAATAGACCTGGGAGCTCAGAGACTATTGCGAGTTGCGACTTTCATGCACAAAACCCCTTAAATTGAAAACGTAGCTAATTACTTCTTTTGAACTATTCATTCAATTAGAAGACATAAAAGTTGTCATTATTGTTGTCTTCAAATTTTGTGCATTAGACCACCATGGCTGCTATAGAGATTGCAACCGGAGAACCTCACACTTGTCGTCCTTTGATAAGGGGCGGATCTAGTGTATAACAAGGGGTAGCCTCCGCTACCCCTTGGCGCTCCGACGGTAGTGTAAATTTTGGAAAATTTTGACGTTTTTTCGATTTCGTTACCCCTTTCTTTTAAAACGTTACCCCTTGGCGCTCCGGCTAGATCCGCCACTACCTTTGATCCCCCCACACCAAGCAACAGATGTAGACGATACGATGGCAAAAACACTTATGTTATCGATATCTAAATACGGGTAGTCCGTAGATCAGCAATTTTAGGTAATACGTGCCTTTAATCCGTCCGATTTCACCATTCTATGGGGATTTATGATGAATGAAGAGGCTGAGACCATCGCCATTGCTAAATATGGGAATATACAATTGTATACAAGTACCTAGTTAGGCTATGCGTAATGTACATTATAAGGGCGTGAAAGAGTTTGATAATCCCGTCAACACCACCCCTTGAGCATTATAGGGGCATTGAAAGTGAATGACATTTCTAGAATAATGTTCAAATAGAAGAAAATAATGTAAAGTAATGAATGAAATGGGTATTAACCGTTTCATATTTTTTGAAGGAGCATTATGATGATGATGTGAGAAAAAATGTCCCTTAGTAGACATTAACCATTACCCATAGTCTATCTTATCGAGGAAATAGTTAAGAGATGGTAAGTATCAAAAGCAATACATTTTAGAAACTATTGTATTATAATTTTTTAACATTACTTACTCTATTTTTTTCCGAAAAATATAAACTTATATTTTTTTGAACGACAAATTTGGATCACTGACGGACCACTGGGGTATCATCGTGCCACCAACAGAACCACCCGATCATATCTATCTCCACTAGGCAATAACGCCTATACACAAATTCAGTAGGAAACCCAATAAATCTGGGAAAAACCCCCTTATTGAAATCGAACCACCTAATGATCATAAGTCTTATCTCACACCCAAAATACCACTAAACTATAATGCGATGGGCTAAAAACTTATATTTAATGCAACTTTTTATAGGACTAGAAAACTATAACTTATAGCTACCCCATTAATCAAATTAATTGACTTTAGTTAATTTAGTTTTTAACATACCATAAGGTTGAAGTTATTTTATAAAGTCTTTTAATTATAAGGAGAATAAAAAAAACAAAATTAATCGTAAAATATAGCATAATTCCCTGGAAAGAAAGACACAATAAATTATAAAAAATACACAATCATGAAAATAAAAAAAATCACAATGACAAATAAAAAGACACAATGATCTAAACAAAAATTCTAAAATCTACGAGTTAAAAACGCAAAAGCGGAAATCTAAAATCTAAGATCAAAAAGTTCGACAAGACAGTTCCAATGCCGCTAAAATGAGTAAATCGAAGTTTGTTAGATACCCTTCTATCGACTTGTTATTTTTATGAGATTATATATTTGAATAGTTTCCAATAATACAAACGTTTTTGTATAGAGAGTTTTGCTTCTTAATCTTATGTTACAAATATGTTTTTTCGTTGTTATTTACACACCACAAGTATAAATATTCTTAGTTAGAAAGGGCAAAAGAATATTTAGGTTAAAGATATAATATGTTTTTAACGACTTAGAGGATGTGTTTGGGATTGCTTATTTAACTTAAACTACACTAAATCTATCTTTGGCGTGGCTCTAATCTTTGATTTTAAGGGAGCAACACTTTAACTTTAATGGTTTTGTCAATTGAACTCAACCCCCTATCGGAAACAACACCTAAACTCCAATGGCATTGCCAATTGAACCCAACCCCCACCCAGTTATAATATGTTTTTAACTTATAGTAATAATAATAGTAATAATAATAATAACAAAAACCCTTACCAATTCAAACTCGTATTGATATATGTGCACAAAATGCAACGTATAAATTACATCAAACAAGGCATAAAATCAATCATTTTTCGGTACTAATGATGGAAAAATCATGTTTCGTTATTTACTTTTAAATTACAGGATCAAAAAAGCTTAAACGAATAAAAGTAGCAAATTAATAGCCAAAATCAATACAAATACAAAGAAGAAGGATTAACACACTTGTCAAACCCCCATTCTCATACAAAACAATAAAAATAACAAAGACAAAAGCTTAGACACAGGGCCGTGCCCAGTCAAGATTCTCTGCAGAAAAAAGCAACAGCAAAAGACAAACCAACACGGGACAATGCCAACCAAACACGGGTCGTGGTCAACTCTAAGATTGGTAGAAACTGTGATAGTACAGCAAGTACACTGACCATGGAGCCGTGCTATGACACCACGGGACGTGTTGGTACAAAACCTGACATCTGCAATTAATGAATGGAGAGAAAAAGATGACCATGGGGCCGTGCCAGGTGGGCACGGGGCCATGTCTACCCTCTTTTTTCCGGCTATAAATAGAAGTGTTTGGTTCAAGAGAAAGTCATCACTTGGCAAACCACTTCCCTCACACTTGCCATCAATCCACCACTACTACAACACCAACACCTACCACTATCATCTATCTTTCATCTTTTAGAGTGTGTAATAGTCTTGGGATCCAATATTAATTGTAAGAGTTCTTGTCAAACAAATGTCATATTTTACTAAATCTTTTACATCAGTTGGTGAAGACAAATCTTTTATATATTACTTCTCATTTCCAATCTCTGGAAACTTTTTATTTGAGTATCTATTAATAACTTTAATAACTAGTTTTTTATATTGAAAGTAAACTTTATTTAAACATTTCGTCAGGTTTGGTTGATTCATCTATTTGTGTCTTTACTGTCTATATAAAGCGCGTTAACTACCAATAAGGGGGTTAGAAGAGTGTTTGGGTAAAGTTCTTGTCTCGTTCAGTGTATAGATCATGTGAGGACTTGGTTCAACTTTAGTAGGACTTCCCTTGAGGCAGATAACATCAAATCAAGGGAAGTAAGAACGGTTTGAACCCCTTATAAATAAATCATTATTAAAACTTTACCCGGCCTTGCGGGACTGTATCCCTGCTGACTCACACCAATACAGTCGAGGGTAATGTCGCATTCACAAGAGGGGCCTACTACTATAACTAAGATAATCTTTTAAAATACCCAAAGTGTGGAAATCATCAAAGAATATATAAAATAGAAGTCGGAATCAAGTGATTCTTTCTTGTCTATTTGTTTTCCTTTTTATTTACGTTTTTACTTTTATCTTTTAAACTTTCAAAACTTTTATAAAAAATTTGGTTAGAGAGACGTTAACGATAAGCATGTATTAAAAGCTCTTTTGTTCTTGTACGAACTCGGTATCTTACCATCACTATACTAAATCCATGATGGGTACATTTGCCCTAACGTGTGTATAGTGATATTATTGTATCGTGTTTTTAAAATTTAAAACTTGACTTACGAGTAAAAAGTACCTAAAATATAACAAAATTATAACCACACTCGAACACGTCAAATTTTTGGCGCCGTTGCCGGGGACACAAGGATTTTAAATAAGTTTAAAATCGACGGCCTAATCATTTTAATCTTCTTTATTTTTCTTTTTAGGTTTTTTCTTCCTTTTCTGCATTTTCTCTATCTTCTGCAGGTTCAGCACGGGGCCGTGCGTGATCAACACGCAGCCATGTCTAACTTATAGTAGTTAAAAGTGGATAAAAGACTACGGGCTGGCCGTGTTAAAAACGCCCGGTATCTGATAAATCATAGTGCTGAACATGGGGCCATGCTTAATCAACACGGCCTCGTGCCTCCTTAAAATTTTTTTTTCCAGAGAGCCGTAATCTTTTGAGTATTATCCAAACAATGGATTATTACATGGGATATTATGACTAATACTATTATGATGATTACGAGCAACCATATTATACTATATGTAGTGAATCCTATTCGGTACAAATTGTTACCTTTTCAACCATCAACCTCATACATGACATATGAGGAACCAAGGTTTAAGCTCCCAAAATCAAGCTTTGAGTTGGATACTCCACCGTTTGAAACATATGAGACACCACCCACAATCATGCCCGAAGCCGAAAGCCTCATAGAAAGTCTCAAGAACTCAGACTGCTTGATCAAGCAATCTCGAGCAAGAGAAGAGACCATTTGTACCGAGGAGGTAATCGAGGAAGAGGTAAAATCTCAAAAGCCGAAAGAAGAGGAACCACTCAAAGAAAAGCCTACGCATGAAGATGAAAAAACCGAGCCAAGTTACACGGAAGGTAAGTCTGGAAAGGTAAATTTTGAAAAGAAACAACAAGACCTCCAAGAAATATATATACAACCTTCTATTGAAAATGATAGTTTGGTATCATCTCATACTAAGTTTCTAAAAGAGTTAAACACTAATCCTAACACCAAAAAAATGGCAAGTGTTAAATTAACTAAACATCAAACTTCACTAATACAAGATGAACAACTTGAATTAAACATAAAGCTGGTAATATTTTTTGTTCAAAACATCTATATTATTAAAATTTCAATAGACAAAGATCTTCGTGTTAATATAATGCCTAGCTATGTATTTGAAAAATTAGCTATTGGTGATTTCCTTCCGATAAAAATTCCTATCTTCTTGGCTAATCGAAAAACTAAATATGCTACAGGAGTGGTTGAAAACATTATCATTCAAATGCAACAAACGGCTGTACCAACCGACTTCATTATCTTAGATGATGCTCCCCTACATTGGGACAACCATTCATAAAAACCCATCAAACTTTGCTCAAACAAAAACACAAAAATCTTCCTATTAAACTTGGTGCCAACAAACAAAGCTTTAATCTCGATATTAAATATCCAATAAGCAATGACGACCCCTTGTTAGAAGATGAGGAAGAACCATCCAATACGGTGGGTCTAGCCAAGGACCCTTATAAACGTATCGCACCATGGAGACATTCAATGGATTATAAATTAATAAAAGTATTTTACTTAAACATACTTGTTTAACTTTCAAAACTATGGCTTCTTTTATTTTGAAAGGACAATCATGTTTAAGATTTAGTTTAGTTCTTAGTTAATGCTTTTATTTTTAAGTTTATAATTAGTAGGGATAATAAACACTCAAAGGAGATGGCAAAGGGACGTTGAAAAAAGGGACTTCATGCTCGTAAATCAGAGCATCCCGCTTCAAAAACTGCATATAACACCTCGTAAAATCGTGTCCAATAATATAGCGACACGTGTCACTACTTTTATATTAAGTCTAATAAGGACTAAAGGTGTCAACATGTCCAAACTAAGCCTCTGAGTGACCCTTTTACGAAGTCCTAACTCTCATATGAGCCACTTGATGGACGACAGGGATTATTTGTGTAATTATGTAAAAGTTGGATGATGGAGGGGTTAAAAGTGTCAACATGTTACTTTATACCTCTGAGTGCCTTTTAACGAACCGAGAGCTTGACAATGTCCGGGCATACTCCGGGTACGCCAAATATTAGCTACGGAGGGCTAATTATGCTTATAATGGTTTTTTAGAAGTTTAATAAGTTGAGGGGCTAAATGTGGCAAATTTTGAAAGATTCTATGGGCGGCTCGCGGGCCGCGAGAGACAAGGCCTGGTCTCTCGCGGGCCGCCAGAGGACCTCTGCTGCAGAAAATTTTGCTTGGCAGCCACACAAGCTGCCAAAACCCATTCAATTCGAAACCATGGGTTTCCAAACTGCTATGCCACGTTTTAGGACACTTGTAGACACCCTCTAACACCTGGTATCACCTCCTTTAAGCTCTCCAACTATAAATAAGAGCATTGGTTCTTCACTTGAAATTGCACCTTCTCATAAATCATTCTATCTCCCTCCTCTGGAAGTTCATAACTAAAAGGAACATCCAACTTAGTTCTATTTCATCCAAGGATCACTTGTAAGTGTTCCTTTCTCTTGCATTTTCGTTTATAGGCTTTTTATAGCTAAAAGTCAAACTTTTACGGAAAACGCTTTGACTTTCGGCTTAGACCATTATGGTCCAGCCATTGTTCATAATGAACATGGCTAAGTGATCGTAATAAGGTAGGTGTTAATCCCTATAAGGGGCACCTCATAAAGATCACGTTTTCTAGACCAATTGACGGGTCAAAGTTTTATTATTAAAAAGTTAAACAGGCCAGAATTTGAAAATATTATAATCTAAGTTTACATATATTATAAAACATGTTTTAACACTTAAACAAGTTGGTAAAAATAATTAGAACATGTTCGATCCGTCAATTTCAGTCCTAGGGTCGGTTCGCAACCGAAAGTCGCGAACTTTGACTTCTGCTTTGACTTTCGATTATGACCCAACTTGGATTAGTTTACTTCTGACTTATGGTAGCATTATGATCGTAATACAATGTAGTATAACCCTCTGAGGTTATATTACATGATCATAATCATAATCTGAGTTTATATACAAGTTCCGCTAAATGTCAATCTTTGACTAAAATGTACTTTTTACATAAAACAAGGTTTTAATCAACAATGAACTTGCAAATGAATTATCTACTGATATGATAATGTAATTCACATATTATGATGTTAATATTCTGATCATAAACTAATTTTAATATAATATCGTAAACTATACTTTTATAAGACCAAAATGCCTTTTCAGTGCATAGTTTGATCTTAAACCATAAATCACACTTATGTGTGACTTCTTACTGATAATATATCACAAATTAAGTATTTTTTCCAGAATGTTATGATCATAACATCAGAATACATGCAAGTTCCTTTTATAGGACACATAGATGGTCAAAAATGCCTTATAAGGCGTAGTTTCGTTTTAAAACATCAACGGACATATAAGTTGATATCCTACTGATATTACAACTTATTTAAAGTATAATGGCATATAGAACTTGTTGATGACTCATCCGGTTACCCAATATCGCTTATATGCGTACAGTTAAGTATATGTAACAAGTTTACGAAAATTAACCGAAACGGGTTTAACCTTATCATTTTAATCTCAAAACCCAGAATGTTAATTCTTTACCCATGACATACAAGTCTTACGTACTTGTTGGGTTTAAACTACATTCTATCCGGTCATCGCTTAATCTAGCGTATTGTACCTTTTGATCCTTTAACCTAGTCGGTCTAAGTCTATGACTAATAAGACCGTTATCATTCTAATTGGTTAGCCTATGCCATATTCCAGACTAAATGTCTAACATTTGTCGTAAAACGGGTTCTAAAACCCGCTCCGTTTAAAATACATACATTTATTAAAAGTTTCGTTACGCAATTATTTTTCTTTAGTTATTCAGTATGGTTAAATAAATAAATTATACAATTAGTTAAGATCCATAAAAAGAAATATATATATATATAAATAAAGAGAAGTAGCTTTAATAATAAACCAAAATAATTCAAAAGGAGGAACCGGGTTTAGAACCCGGGTCTCCCATGTGTTCACACACTAGAAACACCACTGCACTGCACACACGCTTGTGTTAAAACTGAAAACATTTGAACCTTATACCGAAGATCCGCTCAAACCTGCAAGTTCAAAACATCAGCGGCTGTAACCGCCCGCTAATTCAGTGGTAAATCACAAATCATCTGTTTCCAATCTTCAATTGATAGATCATAACTGTCAATCAACATCTAATTTCAAAATTAACGGTTATGCTAATCATCAATCAAAGAGAAAATTTCGGTTTTAAAAAGTAAATCCAAACCCACTCAACTCAGCCTATAAATATCCGCAAGAAGATTGTTTTCAAACTCGTTCATTTCTTCAGCACAAACACTCTATCAAGTTTTCTCCCAAATCCTTTGTCCGTCGGAAGTCAGTTTCTCCGCCGGAATTCGACATCGGAAAACCGGGAACTTTACTTTTTCCAGTGGTATGAATCCTAAAACCCTCCCTATGTTCATTCTTTTTGTTCATCTAGTTCGTAAATTAGAGCTGTTTATATATATAGATGTCGGGTTCAGATCTGGGTTATGTCTAAATGAAGAAGATGAAGTATAGTATGTGTATTTATGTAATATAAATCGGGTTATATTCGGGTTAGACACCCACCCCAGTTGGATGGGCTGGGTGCAAACAAGAGCAGGGGTCGCGTGATCGAAACATGTAAGGGGCGCCGGTCAGATAAATTTTAAAACCCTTTTTAATTAAGCAAATCTGGATCTAGCTAAAGAGTATACAAGTATAATTAAAATCTTGATATAAACGGGTTAGATACCCAGCCCAGTTGGAAGGGCCGGGTGCATTACAGCATTAAGGTCGCGAGTTCGAGGCCAGTCCCTACGCCGGTTCAATGATTTTAAAATTCTTTTTAAAATTAACAATTTCGGTAATAATGTAATAAGTGTATAAATGGAATTAAAAATGGATTTCCTTCGGGTTAGACACATAGCTCAGTTGGAAGAGCTGCGTGCACACAACCGAGAGGTCACGGGTTCGAGTCTCAACATATGCATCCAATTCCACCAGTTAAACCAGTCTGACACCTCACCTTGTCAGTCTGACAAGGTTTTAATTTTTTTTAATATTAATTGATAATTTATTTATTCTTTTATTTCTATAAAATTTGTTTTAAATCCATTTAAAAACAAAGCATTTTAGGTATAAATCATTAAATCATAAAATTTACTTAACAAAGTAGTAAATCAAAATATTATATATTTACTATTTTTTTATATTTATTGAATCTTTGCGTTATTGTTATTTTGGTTAGATTTCCTTGTCAAATAAATCCTCCATTTCGTGCGCATTTATTATCATCAAGGGACGCACCCACTGTGAGTGAATTCCTACAAACTCCCCCTTTTATTCATGTGTCGTCTTATTTATTTTGTTTATTCAAACCCTTGTGCTATTACCATTATACGACCTAGACATGTGATGTAAATGTTGTTTGTCGTATTGCGTGTTTACATTTTGTCAAGTTGCGTGCAAATCATTCATTAGGCCCATCAGTTCCTCGTTGGAGACGAGTTGAGCATCAGGTGCCTCATTAGACCGGCTCCGTTTGATTGAGCCTTGATCTCATTGTTCATCATTTGATGTGTGTGTGCATTAATTGATATTATGTGTTTTGTGATTAAATTTACATATACGTATACTCATATGTGGTTATGCACATTTTCGTAACAGATATAACAAATTCGTTCAAATGTTTTTTTTAGATTCACTCGCCAACTTTTGTTGACCCAAAAACCATTCTTTTTACACATGATACAGGTGAACAGGTTGAAGCAAGGAACACATAGGAATTTTGCCTTAGAAGAAAAATAAAGAGTTCATGAATGTTTGAGATTATTATATGTTGTGCTTGTATGTTTGATGTAAATTCTCATTTAAATTGGAAATAATAAATATGAAACTCTATAGTAAATGTCATGAGCTTTGATGATAACCCACTTATGCCCAACTTTTATTTCCGTTGCGGGTCGGGGTGTGACAAAATGTAACATCCGTCGAAAAACGGGTTCTAAAACCTAAACCACTTGTAAACGAACTTTCGACGAATGAATACGAATGCGATTTCTTTTAAACCCTTATTATTACCTTGCATTATGTGGAATTTGGATACACAAACACATATATATAATAATATATATTTATAGTAAAAGAATATATATATATATGTATATATATATATATATATATATAAAATAAATAATAAACTTTGTATAGCCCAGGGATCGAACCCGGGTCTTACAAGTAAGTAAACAACCATCAAACCGCTCCACCATTTACCCATAACTGAAGGAAACTACTCCATTAATCATCTTATGCACTAACTGTGAATGCCCTGTTTCAAATCCTTGCCGCCCAAAAACCCAGTTGGGTGACAGCCAACCTTCCAAACATAGTTCACGCATGAAAGAACCTTCCTCTCTTAGCCAACGTGAACCTAGCCCTTTTTCGAATACATGTACACTCCATCGAATCCCTCACCAATTAATTTCCGAAACCTCCACTTCTTTCCTTTACTTCGGATTTAACTCAAACATAGGCAAGGGTAGCAAACTTATAAACCAAAATACGCGAATTCTCTAAGTATCACCGCCTTAGACAACCAGACGCAATCAATGTCGTTACCTCCTCGTCGAAACCGAATTCCGCCGGAAAACTAAACCGGAAATTATTCATCACTGTTTCGGTATATTTCTTGTTCATTCTTTTTTTAGATCTAAACAGTTCATATTTGTTGCATGAACAACGTTTTGATGTGCAATCGAAACAAACAGAGGGTGGGTTCGACCTGTTTTGATTAATGATCAAAAAGACGACCGGGTAACTCGTATATAAAAGGAATTTAAAACCTTACAATCACCAGGTTAGACACACAACCCAGTTGGTTGGGTTGTGTGCACACTTACCAGAGGTCCGGAGTTCGAGTCCCGGCTTCGACCCGTTACTAAGCTTTAAACCTTTTTGTTCTAAAAACAATAGCAGAGGAGTTTGAATCAGAACAGAAAGCAAATTAAAATATCATATTATACGGGTTAGACACACAACCCAGTTGGTCGTGCTGTGTGCACACGCGAGTGAAAGGTCCCGGGTTCGAGTCTGGTACATTGTTCCGGTCATGCACCAGCATGCCCCTTTTAATAAACCAAGTTATAAAACACAGCAATCATAATATAAAAGGATTAAAAACTGGATATGAAATGGGTTAGACACGCAGCCCAGTGGAAGGGCTGCGTGCACACGAACGGAAGGTCACGGGTTCGATTCGCGTACATGTCGGTTTTGAGTGATTAATTCTGATTAATTCAGAAAATAATTTTATATACAAAACCTCTAAATATCCCTCAAAAATATTTTATATTTCTTTTTAAAATATGACCACTTACTCATACCTTTAAATATAAGTTAAAACAAAGAAAATATAGTAATAAAAATAATAAATGATGTTTTAAATATTTTAATAAATTACGTAAATAATAAGATGATTAAAAGATTAATTTCGATCAAGGAAATATTATTTAGCTAAATCGTTATGTGAATATCTAGGGTAACTGTTTCGTTCAGTTGGTATCTCAACTTCACACTCGTGCACTATCTTCAACAACTCATATTTGCAACCACTGTGAGTGAATCTTCAACTCGCCATTTTTAATCTATTTATACGTTTTTGGGGTGTATCATGTGTCGCTTGATATTATTATATTTTTATATAATTTCGTGCAATTACCATTATGTGAACTGACGTGTTATGTGACATTGTTGTGTTGCCATTTAGCGTTCTTACGTTCATTTCAGTCATTTCCTCACATTAGGCCACCTATTCCCTGTTACCTACGGGTGGAACTCAACGTCGCCTAATATACGAGATCAGCTCCGTTTGATTGAGCTTCGATTTTGCAGCACATCGCGTTACCATGCACACTTGTACATTGTTAAGTTGTTATTGAATGAGTTTGTTTGTGGAAGTTAATTAATTGACATACACGGGATTCCCGTATTTTGGATAATGCACATTTTCATAAATAAAGTATTAAATATATCATTTTTATTAATGACAAAAAAAGAGATTCACTCGCCAACTTATGTTGACCCAAACGTTTCTTTTACACATGATACAGGTGATCATATTTGAAGCATGGATCACATAGGGTTGGCCTTAGAAGAATAAAAACGTTGATTGGAAATTTGTTTGGAATTACAGTGTGACTTGTTTGGATTCTGTGTTCTTGGAATATTTTTTTGTTAATTTAAAATATTAAATATTGAAACCTTAAAATAGAAATGTCATGAGCTTTGATGAAAACCCAATCATGCCCCGATTGTTGCGGGTCGGGTGTGACACTAAAGCCTTCTAGTAAATGCTATCTGCACTTATCTAATTGATTAAACGGCTAAGTTAATATAAACTTGCATTTAAATCAAGCTAGCTCAGGTAAATACTCTTGACTTATTTTTCCTATACGGGCTTGGGTTACGCTAAATTATTACCACTTGGTCAGAAATGGGATCAATCGAATACCGGATTGTGGCTACTAAATCCGCATATTTCGTTTTGATCAGTTTTGTTTGATAACTTAAACATTGGGGGTTAACGACCGTGTTCTGGATATCCTCGGCTCATTTAAGTTATTAATGGCCACGTTGAAAGCACTTGGTGTAGGCATACACCTGACAGATGCGAATGCTAAAATATTTTTACCCACAAGTTGGGGATAACTCCTTCGTGGGTTCATAAGTGGTGTGTCAGTTAATCATGTCTCGGTCTCTGTACTGGGCCCCATATGTATTGACAAACATGTGAATATGTTAACAAGGTTATAAACATAACTTTCCCAAGTTATAAAATTTTTTTCATGTCCTGTGCACTTAAATCAATTTTTGAAATGCTTTCAAAACAAGTCAGTTAATTGTATTTACCAGCGAAAGCTGATATATTTTCAAAAGACTAAGTTACATGTACAATACGAAATAGGCTGGAAGTTGCTTGGTAGTGATATAAGAGGATCGTGCAAATCCTTAGATCTGCCCTAAAGTCTGTTACACATTTTTGTATATTTTACGATCCGCCTGTGGATCTTTCATTACAAGCCGTCTGTATATTATTTTCGTACTTTGAACATTTTGGTTTGTAATAGTAATTCAAACTCCAAGACTTCCGCTGTGCTGTGTTAATTGACTATGATGATTTTACGTTACGATATTCCCCACTCGGGCCCACTGGTGTTTGGTTGGAAAGTTGGGGTGTGACACTGCACTACAGAATCTGCAGCACGAGGCCGTGCCCACCACCAGGCACGCCCCCGTGCACAAATGTCTTATGCTAAAATTTTCTAGAGAAAAGACGGGCCATGCCCACCAGGCACGCCCCCGTGTCCACCATACTGTAAGTTTTCTGTTACAACTTGTTACTGGCACTTTGGCCACGGGGCCATGTCCACCTGGCACGCCCCCGTCCCAGTGACTAGTAACCTTAAAAATGGTTATTTTTCTCCACTTTTTGCACATTTAATCCAAATAAATCTATTTGGAAGACATTGAGAACAATGTGTAATTTAAGTGTGAGGAGGATGTTAAAACCTTGAATCGTTTGTCCAAAAATTAAGCGTTACATAAAACGCGCCTTGGAAAACCGCTAATCACCCCAAGTATTTTTCAAAAATTTTAATTTTTTTACTTATCTTGTTAATTTGGGAAAATAAGATTTAAAAATTATGTACTAATTTACATCTGATAGCGTCGTGATAAAAAGAACCAATTAAGAAAATTATAAAAACGGGCATAACAATTTTTTGTAAAATTTGCTTGTATATACACTTTTACATAACTACCCCTTCCCACAAAAGTGAGTTTTTGAGTCTTTACCAAGCATATAAATACATATCTATACTAATTGCTCAATTTTTTGTTTCTTGGGTGAATAGCCTGTTTGGTTCTTATAAATCTAGAACTTGGCAAAGCAATACATTCCCAATCCTACCGACACTAATCCAAGTAAGTAAATGATAAAGGTATTAGGATTATAACTCATTTTTCATTTTAAATACTTATTTTATTTTTCATATCCCGCTAGTTAAACCACTTTGAGCCATAACCCTTTCGTTTCTAAACTCGCAAAAATATAAACTTTTGCAAAAACAACCACTCACATCCACACAAATTTCTTTTTATTTACACCATTTATTTTTAGTAACAAGTTCGGTTATAAATAACAAAGTATGGCTTAGTTTAAACTTTAGCTAAAAAATTGGTTAAATTTTTCTTTAAGCCACAAAAATGGTTCGAAAAAACCGACACTTTTACGCTTTTCGCCATTTTTACCCAAAAATACATACCACTAGCCAAAACCTACCCTTTTAAAGCGCTCTTGATATTTACAAGGATTAAATGTCACAAAGGAGGAGGTTTGATTGTGTGTCAAGCCTATGGTAGGCGTAAGCACCACATCAGGTCTGAGCGAGTTCACTTAAACATTTTTGGCCGAGTATTGAGTGACCACTTATGAGTTATGTAAATTTGTATATAACTAAATAGAATTTTATAAAGGCATGTTATGCCCAAAAACAAATAACTTTTCTTAAAATATGTTCTAAATAAATCATGATGAATAAGATTGTAAATAAAATAAAAACAAAATAAATTTAGAACTTGGATTCCCGACACTCCAGAGATAAACCCAAAACTTCTCTTCTATCAATTCTGTTTGGGTGTGTAAGCCACATTATAGAGTTTTGCTTGAGCATAGCAAAGATTCAAGTGTGGGGGTATTTGATGTACGCAAAATGCAACATATAAATTACATCAAAAAAGCATAAAGTCAACCCTTTTTCGGTACTAATGTTGGAAAAAACATGTTTCTTTGTTTACTTTAAATTAAATGATCAAAAGAGCTTAAACGAATAAAATGAGCAAATTAACAGCCAAAACCAACACAAATACAAAGAAGGAGGATTGACACAACTTGCCAAACCCCCATTCACATCCAAAACAACAAAAATAACGAAGATAGAAGCTTAGGCATGGGGTCGTGCCCACCAGGCATGGGACCGTGCCCAGTCAAGATTCTCTGCAAAAAAAAAAGACAACAGCAAAAGACAAACCAACACGGAACCGTGCCAACCCAACATAAGCCGTGGTCAACTCTAAGATTCGCAGAATCTGTGATAGTACAGCAAGTACACTGACTACCGGGCCGTGCTATGACACCACGGGACGTGTTGGTATAATACCTGACATCTGCAGGTAATGAAGGGAGAGAAAAAGATGACCACGGGGCCGTGTCTGCCCTCTGTTTCTAGCTATAAATAGAAGTGTTTGGTTCAGGAGAAACGCATCACTTGGCAAACCACTTCTCTCAAACTTGCTATCAGTCCACCACCACTACAACACCAACCCCCACCACTATCATCCATCTTTCATCTTTTAGAGTGTGTAGTAGTCTCGGGATCCAAGATTGATTGTAAGAGTTTTATTGTCAAACGAAGGCCATGTTTGGCTATATCTCTTACATCACTTGGTGAAAACAAATCTTTTATATATTACTTTTGATTTCCAATCTTTTGTAACTTTTTATTTGGGCATGCATTAATGACTTTCATAACTAGTTTTTATATTGAAAGTGAACTTTATTTAAACATTTCTTCATGTTTCATTGATTCACTCATTCGTGTCTTTACTGTCTATATAAAGCGCGTTAACTACCTGGAAGTTGATTAGAAGGGTGTTTGGGTAAGGTTCTTGTCTCGTTCAGTGTCTAGATCCTGCGAGCACTTGGTTCAAGCTTATTAGGACTTCCCTTGAGTCAGATAGCATCGAAGCGTATTACTAAATCACGCTCCTATTGCCACAGCAGTAGATATAGGTATTTTGAGAATACGCCTTAACGACCAATGGCTAACGATGGCTCTGATGGGCGGTTTCGGGGGAAGTAATAACGGCTTGAACCTCTTATAAATAAATTACTATTAAAACTTTACCTGGCCTTGTGGGACATATCCCTGCTGACTTAGACCAATATGGCGAGGGTAACGTCGCCTTCACAAGAGGGGCCTGCCACTTTTCGCATTAATAACTTACTTAATTATCTTTCAATATTTCGACCTTGCGGGACTGTATCTCTGCTGACTCAGACCAATAGATTAAGGGCAATGTCGCCTTAACAAGAGAGACCTGCTACTATAACTAATATAATCTATTAAAATGCCCAAAGTGCAGAAATCATCAAAGAATATATGTAAAAGAGGAGTCGGAATCAACTGATTTTTTCTTGTCTATTTGTTTTCCTTTTTATTTACATTTTTACTTTTATATCTTTTAAACTTTCAAAACTTTTATAAAAAATTTGGTTAGATTAGACGTTAACGATAAGCCGGTAAAGCTCTTATGTCCTTGGACGACCTCGATATCTTACCATCACTATACTACGTTCACGATGAGTGCACTTGTCCTAACGTGTGTAGAGTGGTAGCATTGTGTCGTGCTTTATAAATTTAAAACTTAATCTACGAGTAAAAAATATATTAAATATAACAAAAATTATAACCACACTCGATCACGTTAATTTACGAGTATTTCAACCACCTTCAGTTCACTTGTTTTTTTTCAACTCACTTGTAAACACTTCTTATATTTCTCTTTCCCAATGACACAATTAAAAAACCAAATTGAAGAAATCAGAAGAATTAAGAATACGTATATAAGGGTGAAAGGTTGCATCCTGAGGTAAACTTTCCATTTATTAATCATATATTGTCATGTAATTTCTTCTCTCTAACTCTCTTCTTGCCTAAAAACATAAGGGTGGTCATCACTCATGAGATAGGGTAAACTAATTCTTTTTTCTTTTTTTATAAACTATTAATTAATAAATTAAACATAATTTTAACAATTGTGGTGGATAGCTGGGTTAGTACACACTCGATCCACCTCGTCTACTTTGCGAACCGCGCCCCCTCCCCTTCGAATTGGAACCTGAAATTTTTTTTCTTGCTATCGCTCTTGTTTTGTCTATCCATAGTATAGTATGCTTTGAGATTTTGTGAATGAGGTGAAAATGGAATGTAAAAACATAATATTTATAAAGTATTTAATTGTTTTTTGAAATATAAAAACAACATTAAAGCTGGTATCATGTACAACGACTACTTTTCTTGTCCAACGGCTCATTTTCTTGAGCGGTGACTATCCCCGCTTTTCAACTTTGCCGCGTGATGAAAGGGGACGGTGACGGCGTTCCGCACACAATAAAGGAGTTTACTGTCTTTCACCCTGCACCCGCCCCGTTCACCTAAAAAACATTGAAGTGTGTAACAAGAAAAAACCAGAAGTGTATAACACTTATCAAACTTGTAACCGACACTCCTCTTCATTATCCCATGTTATTAATAAATTAGTTGTAACCTTTTCTTAGTGATTGTAGGCCACACAATTAATTCTTCTTATTTATTAGTTCAATTTCTTTTTTCTATGGCAACACAGCATGGTCTATTGATTTTATCGACACTAATTACATTAGGGTCATGTGACGGTACTAGTAGGGTTTACACAATTCTAGATTGTATCGTTCTCTTGCTGCTAAAATTTAATATCTTACCTAAATATCTTGTATGTTATCAATCAAGCTAGTCAATTTCTCATGCTTTAACTCTAATTTATTTTTAAGTGGGTTAAGGGGTTAAGCGCATTTGCTTGTGTGTTAAGGACAATTTAAATTTTTATACCCTACAAAGTCCTCCTTAATTGGCTATTCAGATGCTTTTCGGGCTTAATGAATTGAAACTAGACAATTCACCTATGGTTACTAATATGCCATCATTTATACATGTTTTTGGTAGATATTTATCCGCATATTTAACTTCTTTGGATACATTTTCATGCAAATTGATACTAAATAGCTTCCTTTGTGAAATTGTGGTGGTATAACCTCTCGGTAATGAACAACTGAAAATCAAATGAAAAATGAAGATAATCACCAAGTCAGCCACGCATGACCGTGCATCATGAATGCACACTCGTGCCTTCCAACGATAGCCCCAAAAGTTAGCTCCCACGGAAGCATGACTGTGCCAACAAGATGCATGGATGTGACGACCAAAACTTTTGATGCACGCCCGTGCATGAGCACATGTACAACCGTGCTAACCAGTTCTAGAGAATTGTACAAGTGTTGTTGGCGACACGATAATGGCACTTTTGTGCCTTAGTATGCACGACTCTGTACATACTTGGAATTCAACATAAATTGAAGCCTTCCCTCACACTTCAATCGTCCATCGCAACACATTTCTCCTCCACCAGTTTACACGTATCACTTTAGGGAACAAGCTTTTATACCCTATTCTACCCCCATTTGACTGCCTGAGAAGAGCTAAGGTTGTCTACTTAGATCAAGAAGCATTTTGTATAACCACATGTGACTTTGGTTGATAAATTGTGTGTACACCATTATTATATCACCAACTGTAGGTTATTTTATATTTGTGGTCATTTGTGGCTAGTCTTATTGTATCACTTTAGTGTTGATGAACCTTAATGTTAATTTATGATATTTGATTTTTGGTTAAAATGGTATGTTTATGCCTTTGAGTTCTTAGACTATGATTATTCTTTATGTATATGAGTGCTTTATCTTTATTAACTTGAGTTTTGAACTTATGTATGTTTTGTAGCACGTGTTGTCGTTGCATGTATTCGAAGTTTGTGCGCTCTATATACAAAAACCTTATTATTGCACTAGAGATGGTGAATCGAGTTTTTAAAACTTAATTTGTTGTAGTTAATGCACTATTTCAAAGTCATACGATTCATAGTAATCATGGAAGTGAGTCTTGTGTCTTTGATCGGTAATTTATCTTTTACATGGTTACACTTTCGGGACTCATGATAATTGTGGAATATGTTGAGTGTCACACCCCGACCCGCAGCGGATAAGGTGATCGGGGCATGATTGGGTTATCATCAAAGCTCATGACATTTATTAAACGTTTCATATTCATTAATACAATTTAAATGGAAATTTACAATGATTGCTACAACATGATCTAACTACAATCTAAACTTCTTTGTTCTCTTCTAAGGCATATCCTATGTTTTCCTTGCTTCAACCTGTTCACCTGTATCATGTGTAAAAAGGTTTTTGGATCAACATAATGTTGGCGAGTGAATCCTATGGAAAACATTTGAACAATTTATTTAAATTGATTATGAAATATGTGCATAACCAAACATGAGTAAAATTAGATGTAACTTGATCAACAATCATAATATGTTAAATGAAAACACACATGAACAATAATGGAACAATTTAAAGGCACGCGATGCTCAACTCGTCTCTCACGAGGAACTGAGGGGCCTGATGAATGAATTGCATAAACATGATGATATGAATAACACACTACAAACAATATAAACTCAATGATACACACATGAATAATAATGAATTTGATGTGAAGCACGCGATGTTCTACTCGTCTCCCACGAGGAACTGATGGGCTTAATGTATGAGTTTCATATGACTTGACAAATGGCAATAAGTAAATCACAACAATAAAAACAATCTAAGTTTAAGTCATGATGTGGTATGGCACAAGTTTAAATAAATAAATTAATTAATTTCATAACACATGACACACCCCAAAACGTGTAATTTAAAAGGGGGAATTGTAAGATTCACTCACAGTGGGTGCGTTCGGTTGATGACGTTGAATGCACGCGAAGTGGTTTTAACCACGAGTGAGATTTAACCTAGATAAATCGAATTATGGTTTGGTAAGTAAACGGATTTTATTAAACTATTTTAGTAGGATTGTTGGGTGTGTTTTTGTGAGTTTGAGGCTATTTTCTAATCTTAAAAATGTTATTTTTAAGTATTTATAATTGATTTTTAATTAAAATAATTAAATAAAAATAATAAAAATATTTTATTTTTTTCTGCTACAGTTGACTTTGACCAGTTGACTTTGACCGGCGTTGACCGGTTCGAGGCGTATTGTTGTGCGCTGGGTGAGGCTCGAACCCGAGACCTCCCGTACGCGTGCACGCAGCTCTACCAACTGAGCTACGTGTCTAACCCGTTATATATCCGATTTTAATTATATATATACATTAATTAGAATTAACAGAAAATCATTTTTATTTTAAAAATAGTTTAAGCGGTTCGGCGGTGCGCTCCACAGGTCTCGAACCCGGGACCTGTGGGTTAATCTAACACACAGTCCACCGCTGGACTGTGTGTTTAACATGTTATATACTTTGATTTTTATTATACTTAAATACAATTTAGTTATTTCATTTTTCTGCCTTATTTAAAAAGAATAGATAATCGTCCGAGTCGGTGCTGAAGACCGGACTCGAACTCGTGACCAGCGATATAAACAAACACACAGTCCACCGCTGGACTGTGTGTCTAAC
This sequence comes from Scalesia atractyloides, assembly GCA_947069175.1. Taxonomy (NCBI): domain Eukaryota; kingdom Viridiplantae; phylum Streptophyta; class Magnoliopsida; order Asterales; family Asteraceae; genus Scalesia; species Scalesia atractyloides. The sequence continues at coordinate 11,865,129 of CAMTDV010000026.1, read as the reverse complement.
TTGGTTATTATTCCGGTTATTAATATACTTAACATATATCTAAGGCGATCCGGTTCAGTTAAACAAAAACTTGATTTTTTATTAAGGCAGCGTGTGTGAACCGGGATTCGAACTTGCGACGTTAGCGTTTTATGTGCACACAGTCCACCGCTGGACTGTGTGTCTAACCCGATTAATATCCTGATTTTAATTAAACTTATAAGATACGGAAGTGCGTCTTCTTCGTCAATGTTGAACCAGAAATCGGGTCTGACTGGTTCGAGTTTTTATTCAAATTTCATTAGTGTTTTAGGTTAATTACTGGTAAGATAGAAGTAAAAAGAAAGGAAAATAAGCGTGAGGTATACCGACTCGCTTCCCTCTGTTTTCCGGCAGAACTCCGGCGACAGAAAACAACTCCGGCGTCTGGTACCTTGCAGCAGCAAGTCTCCGGAAAGCTTGGAAAGAGTAAGGGTAACTTCGGTAAAGGTTTAGGGGATTCAGTGAAGCTCAGGGATTAAAACTCGGTTTTCCGGCGAAAAACAGGAAAGTTCCGGCGAGTGGAATTATGCCGAGAAAAGGTGTGATTTTTTGAGCGAAAGTGTTTGTCGTGGGTTGAGGGTGAATTTATAGGGAATAATCGAAATGTATTTGATCTGATTTACGACTGGGTTCATCAGTTTAAGTTTTCCGGCGGTTATCATTTTTGGTCGCGGACTTCAAACATCGGTTATAACCGATATGTGATTAAAGGTTTACGTTATAACGTAAATTGGTGTTAAAACTCGCGAGTTTACCGGAATTCCGACGACTGAATCGTTTGGGCGCCGGTTTTGAATTTGTAACGACACTTTATCAATTAAATGATTTTATTATACAACAAACAAAGCAGTTGGCGCAGTGGTTTGTGTGTGAGTTGATAAATCGTTGACTGACTCGGTACAGACCCGGGTTCGAAACCCGGCAGATGTATTTCATTTTTATTTTGCGATTTTTGACAGTTTTTCAAAAACTAAATATATATTCGCGTATAATAATTGATTACGGATCGTTTAAAAATGTTTTGGACATTTAATTCGCAACGAAAATTTTGACTGACTGTTCGGTTGCTAAACGGAGCGGGTTTGGTAAATCCGTTTTTGACGGATGTTACATTGAGTCTTAGGGTTTTCTAAGCTTTGCATTGGAACTTTTCATGTAAAGTTATTCATATGGTTGCAGTAGTCAGTAGATAGCGTGTCTTATCATTGTAGTTTTCCAAATTAATTGTGGGAACTATAGCCTGATGTGGCCTTTTCACAACGCAAATTTATAATAAGTCTTGGATCGTTAGCCCAATGTGATCTTTTCATTTTATAATGGAAATCCCAAGTACTACAACATTTAACTATTTTCAAGCATTGTGTCTTTTATTAAAGGGATTCTAAGGCAAAGTGATATTTATCTTAAATTGATCACCCCCTATCTTTTATTTTATGTTACTTTTATGTTTATGTTTTGTTAGGTTATTTTTATTTGCATCACCCTCTACCTTTTCATTTAAAATTTTGAATAAACAACCAGAATTGATCAGTATTGAGAACTGTCGTGTTTGTTGGTTTAATACTTGATTATTACCAAGACTATACTATGTTGTATAGGTGCACCTGCCTTATGTGCGTAATAGTGTGAAAGTATTAATCATTTTATAAAATTAAAATGATAATTCATGTAAGAAACACATTCTAAAAATATATATATATACTTTCACACACACTAGTTGCTCCATTTTTCTTATTGAACAGCTTGTCTCTGAGAGCAAAAGAGCAATCGATTATGCCCCGATCCGAGTATGAGACTGTGGATAACACTGTTGTTGAGATTGTGTGGATCACCCATCTGTTACTTGAACTACATGTCTTGCCTCCGGAACGACCTGCACCTATTTGTGACAATCTAAATGTCATATTTCGTGATCAAAATTCTAGTTTTCACAAGAGGGTTAAAGGTATTGATATTGAATACCAATTTATCTGGGAACTTTTTATCAGACGGTTATATAGTAAGTTAGTTCCTACCATTGTAACCTTATATATAATTTTCAATAGTACATTATGATTTCTGATGAATTTGCACAAACTCTACAAGTATAATACGATGCAGTAGTGCAGTAACAAACCAACAAATTTTTCATAGGGTCAGGTCAAATGATAAAAAGATAAAACCGAATTATATTAAAATACGTAACAATCATCACCAAATGCATAATATAAATATAAATATCCCTACACTTGCAACACAAGCAATATACACGATTGTTTTTTTTTACTCTACTCAGGGCCAGCTTAATCCCAAATCAAGTAAAGCCAATATTTTGGGTCACCAAAGTTTTTAGGCCCCATATTTTATAGGCTTTACTTAAGGTCAAGACCTAATATTGTTTTTCATTTGGCACTGATCGATGAGCATATTTCTATACATTTCCACTTTCTATTGATTTATTGTATAATCCCAAATCAAAAGAAGTTTGGAAATAATTAATGAAGTTAAATCAGCAAAATGCACCTTTGTTGAGTGCTAGTTGCATCATTTAATCATTTAGGTTTGTTTTGATTTTGTTAATGTTCGATGTTTGAAAAACGGAGGTGTTTTACTGTTTAAGCCTGGTTTGTGATTGTCCTCATGAATCAAAAATGGAGGAAACACACCTTTCTAAGTTGCAAATCAAGCCAAGTAATTTTCAAAACACACATTTGACACAGATTTTAATATCAATGTACAACCAACTTCATATGACACATTAAAAAGTGACTTGTTTAATTCATGGGAAAGCATATTGGTTGCTATTGAAGTCTCATGACAAGATTTTTGAAGATAGTGTTGTTTCTATGCTGCTTGGCAACTCATCTCTCACTCCCCGGACTGTTGTAAGAATGCAAGCAATGTAGGGTTTGTTACTGACGATAACCCATTAGAACACGTTACTTAACACTACCCGTCTATTTAGTTAGGCTTAGGTTGAAAAGGGCCTTGATTTTGAATTCACTTTGCACCTCCATAAAGATTGAGTTGGCCCCGACTATACTTTAACCAACAAAAACAAAGAAAGCAATCCAGTTTTGAGGTAAACTTTAGAGACAAGTTAAAATATTTTTTTACCTAGCATTGAGGTTAAGATGGGTCTAATTTTTAATGGGCTTAGTTATTTAATTTTTTTAGAATGAATTACTTGTTTAAGAATTAACATTGACTTGGACAAAAATTTTTAATAGGCTTGAACTAATTTTTTATGAACGGCTAGTGCAACTTGCTTCTAAGACACCCACTTACTCCCTCAGAGTGAGAACAGGCTCTTAAAAACCTTGTCCCATGTTTAAATCCTTCCCATTGGTGCTTATTCCCATTATGTACAGATTGCACTTGGTAGGGATGGAACTTAAGACCTCTCCAAAAAGAAAACCTTATGGAAAAACCCAGTGTCTTGAACTATTTAAACTATTTGTTTTTTAAATTATATTATGTTTACATTTTCAAATTTTAAAAACTTTATTTTTTTTTGAACGTCCAACTAAAGCAACGCCGGGTACTCCGTACGCGGCACCCATTGGCCGAAAGGTAGCCCGATGGCAGCCCAACCTGCACGCATGGAGCCCCTAGCCCACCAAGCGACCAGTTCCGGGGAAAACCCGACCCTTCACCCGCCCGAGGGCACGACGGTGAAAAGCCGGTAAAACCCGGAGGGATCAGGAATCGAACTCGTGACCAAAGGCCAGGAGTCTTTCCTCATTTTCCCATGACCACTGAGCCATAATCCAGGTCATTTTTAAAAACTTTATATTAACCTTTTAAGGGTGGGTGTCTTTTTTTTATGAGATAATTTACTCGTTTCCAAAATTTCATGGGGTTGTTGTCAAATTTTATCGTACTTCATGGAGTGCGTGCGTCTGAACGTGTGGCCAACACATAGGTATGTGAGTAGAAAAAGAAACCATGATTGAGTCATATGCCAATCTATGTGAGTAGAAAAGAAACCATGATTGAGTCCTAAAAACCTATTCGAACTTTGCCATGTTTATTAACATAATTTTTAGGGAAAATATAAGTAGTAGTACAAATCATTCATTTAATGTATTCTTAGTGTATAATGTAATGTATTTTACTCTTACAAATGGAATACATGATATTGATTCGTACAAAGATACGTAAAGGTAATGTTACTACTTTAGATATATGTTGTAAGGAACTAACTAGAGCAATTCAGTTAAATCCTCTCTTGTCCGCTGGCCAACGAATTTTATAGACCTGACTGACTGGTTAAACCGATAAAAGGCGAAAGCTTTTGATTAACAACCAATTAGTTTTGTTAACACATTGCTAGAAAGAAATCAGAAACCTCATAAAGAGGTTAGTCATACTCACGTTCCAATCCCACCTGAAGTCTGAGACATGTACAATGTGTAGTTTCCAATTATTAAATATCTTTAATAGCTACTTAATTAGTTGTTAAGTTTGTTGGATTGTGGATGAAAAATTAAAATGAAGTTTCCATCAAAGTTGACAGCAGCATGCCTTTTATGAACCTCATCACAACTCACGTTCTATGCCCTTTCCATTTTTGTACAACCACTCTTCATTATCAATTAAATTTAGACTCACAAATGACTTTCACATAAGTTGTGATGAACCTTGATATGTATTGATAGAGTCACTATATCCATATAAATTAGTAGATATACTATTATTATGTTTATAAACAGTATACTATTTACCGGTAAATACATGATGCATGTACATATAGTAATGATAAGACAAACAGTGTATTCACGATCAATATTATAGTTCAAAATGGTTCTAATATTTATTGATTCTTATTTGAATTCACTTATATATAAGAACATGTTAAACTAAATATTTATTTATTGTTAAAGGAACATAGATAGGTTATTGATCAAATCAGTCAAATGGTTAAGACTAAGAAGATGAAAATATTTGAATCAACTGAGAGTTATACATCCGTTGCCAGTCAAAAAAAAAAAACTGAGAGTCACTTATGCTTGAGACACTCAAAGAAAAGTTTAGTTTTGAATGTTGACTTTTCTCAATAAAATTTAGATCCTTCAACTTTATTAAACTCAAATGACTTTCACTATGTTACAGAATCAAGAATTTGAAAATAAAATGAAGGTTTTTAAGTCTAATACAATGCATGAAAAGTTTTGTGAGAGCTTTTTACTATTCAATTTTCTTTATAAATTTGACTTTTTAACTTTCATTTCTTAAACATCATGTTGTTTAAAAATTAAAAGATGGTCAATCCACTTTTATTAAGTTTGTTATTTAAAGTTTTTATTTTTTACTTTTTTAATTTTTGTTTTTACATTACTTTTATTATCGCTTCGATTTAGTTATTTTTTTACGATGATATTTAATGTTTGGGTCTAATTTTTTCAAGTTAACACGCTATGCGTGTGTGTGGTTCAACATTGTTGCGTTTATTATTTTACGGTTTTACAATCATGTCTCAACGTGAGGGTCCTACGTCGACTTAGTTATTTTTTCTATATTTTACGTTTTGATCTATTTTTTTGCGAGTTAACACACTTTTTTATGACAATGTTTTATGTTTCGGTGCAAATTTTACACGTCAACAATTGCACGCACATGTGTGATTCAATGTTTTTACGTCTACTTTTAAAAAATTATTATATGATGTTATGCTACCCGTGAATAAATATGATACATGTGATATATATATATATATATTGATTATTACATACCCATGAATATGATACATGTATATATATTAAGGGCTAATTTCTACAATTACATACATACACATACTTGTAGAATAGACAAGCTATTAATTAACAAAGACCCGACTCACGTACTCCTAGAAAATTATTATTATTATCTGGTGTTATGCTATCCTATGGCCATGATAATATGTTATCATCTTCCTCACCTCCAAACCCTATCACACTATCTTCAACATCAAAATCCTAATTCCAATCATCAATTGAACCTGTAGTTGATGGGCTTGGGCCAATAACCTGATCCACTTGCTCACTAATTACAGTTTGTAAGGTTTCTTTTCCTTCACTAATTACATCACTGACGGGCTCACTAGTACTAGCTCCCTTCGAGCCATCATCCTCAACCGCGGTTAGCATATCCGGGTCCATAAAGTTGTCGATAAAGCTTAGCATCTGTTAAAAATAAGTTCTGGTAATTCATTATATCCAAACATGTTGTTGGGCTAGTTGTTACAAGTAACATCTTGTTGGGCTTATTGTTATAACAGATGATATATTCTTATTATAATGGTTGTTATCTTTTGATACTGTGTTACAAGTGTTTAAGTGTGCAGTTTATATTGTTGAGGGCTATCTTGGAACATGAGAAAGCTTTGAGGACTGGATCGAAAGTTTCAAGGGGTTAAAGTGTAACATGTCTTCTTCGTTGATATACAAAAAAGAGAGAGATGCAGAGCTCAGCGTGTGTTAGATATTTTTCTAGGGTTTCCTGTATCCTTTTCTCTTGTTCGTTGCGTTGTATTGTTGATCTCATCCTGTTGAGATCGTTGTTTGTCTGAGATCGTGTTGATCTCCGGTGTTGTATTTTCTGTATCGTTCTTATTGATCTCAGCAGATTATTCATCTGTTGAGATAGCTTGTTGTATATCACAGATCTCACAGTTGTGAGATCTAGGGTTTGGTTGGGTGTTTTTGGGTTGGTTAACTAATAAAGATTTGGCGTCACCGTTTTGCCACTATATCCGTTGTTCAATCTGTATTTCTATAATTTTGTACATGGTATCAGAGCGAAATCGCTCCTGATTGCTGTTCTTTTCCGCTGTTGTATTCTGATTTCTCATTGATCTGTGGTTTAGGTTCGCTTCTGAAGTTCAAAAGTTGCGGATCTGGTTGTTGTTGAGTTAGATCATCTTGATCTTGGGAAGTGTGTCGCTCCGATTTGGTGCAGTTGAAACCGTAGCTAGGGTTTGTGTCTATCTGGTGGTGAATTTCTCATCGTTTGGCAATCTCTATACTCTGTGTTGGTCTCTGAAACCCTAGAAGGTTCAGGGCAAACTAACCAGTGTGTAGAGTGTATGGCTTGATTAGATCTTGTAGTTCTTGAAAACTACAGTTTTGATCCTGTTTGGAGTTATACGCACCCGTTGTAAGATCTGTCCTCTTTTTGCCACTGTTTATTTCTGGTTTATGTTGGTTGTTGTTGTTTAGTTGATGCCGGGGTAGAAAGGACCGGTTTATCTGTGGTATTGCTTTGATTGTGTATTGCCTGTTTGTTTTTTTTTTATTGGTAAGAATAAAATTGTTTAGTTATGGCTTCTGAGTAAAGGCTTGTCCAGGCACCAAAGAATGATGAACCTGGAATCTGTTCCCTGACTCAGTTTCGCCTTAGGTTGATCTTGTTAAATTTGGTTATTGATTGTTGATTGTCTTTGTCAACTTGTGGTTTATTTCTTGTTGTTGATTGATTGTGTGTCTTGTGATCATGGGGGACGGTGAAGGCACTTCACAAACCTTGATTAGTAAATTGGACATAGGAGACCCATTGTACTTACATCCAAGTGACTCTAGTAGTTTAACTATTGTTAGTATCAAACTAAAAAGAACAGAGAACTATAGGGTATGGTCTAGTGCAATGAAATTAGCTCTTGCGGCTAAAAATAAATTTGGATTTTCTGATGGTAAGGTTGCTAAGTCTGAAGATGATGATGTTCTAAGTAATCAATGGGATAGGTGCAACTCTGTAGTATTAACATGGTTATTAAACTCTGTGTCTGAGGAGTTGTATTTGGGACAAGTTTTTTCAAAACTTGCCTCAGAAGTGTGGAATGATTTGAAAGAGACCTATGACAAGGTAGATGGTTCTGTTGTGTATGACTTGTATAAAAAGATTAGCTGTATTTCCCAAAATGGTACTTCTGCATCTGAATACTATCACAAGTTAAATACTATGTGGAAGCAATTTGATGCAATGTTGCAATTGCCTTCCTGTTCTTGTGATGCTGCTAAAGATTATAATGATTTTGGTACTTTGATAAAGCTAATGCAATTTCTCATGGGGTTGGATGACATTTATCAACTAGTGAGAACTAGTTTACTCACAAGAGAACCACTACCACCTATTAAGGTTGCTTTCTCTATCATTTCTAGGGAAGAATCACATAGGTCTGCTAGTGGTGGTCAAAAGAATGGGTCAAATGTGTCTTTTTTAACCAAGTCTAATCCTGTTTTTGATCAAAAAAGAAAATCATTTAGAGGTCCTAATCCAAATTAAAATGTTCTCACTGTAATATGATTGGTCATACAATGGATAGATGTTTTGAGTTAGTTGGTTATCCACCTGGTTTTAAAAGAAAATCTAATGTTTCAATGGGTAAAACTAATAGTAGTAATAACGCAAATGTGAATAAGGCTAATGTAGTGTCTAGCCCTTCTATGCCTTTTACAAATGAGCAGATTTCAAAGCTTCTGAGTCTTGTGAATGAAAAGTCTGGGACTGGTCAGCAGAGTTCCAATATGGGAGGTCTTTTGGTCTGAATAGTAATGTTAATGTTTCAGGTGTTTGTGATAGTTTTATTAGTTGTTCTAGCTTTGTTAGTCATGCAACTGATTACAATTGGGTCATAGATTCAGGAGCTAACCAACACATGGTTATGAATGATAAGGATATGTATAATTGTGTTGATGTATCAGAATTTGATCTAAAAGTTTGTCATCCAAATGGAACAAATGCAAAAGTCACTAAAATTGGAGACATTAAGTTAGCTTCTGGTGTTGTGTTAAATGATGTTTTTTATGTTCCTGGTTATAGTGTAAATCTTGTGTCTGTCCACAAACTTGCCAAGGATAATAAATTGTCTGTTATTTTTTTATGAGACTACGTGTGCTATTCAGGATTCGAAGTCAAGGAGAGTCCTGGTGACTGGTAGACAAGAGAATGGATTGTATTTTGTTAGTAAAAATGGTAATAATGTATGTTTTAATAGTATGATTAAGTCTGATATTTGGCATAATAGGTTAGGTCATCCCTCTGACCAAGTCCTTTCTGTGCTTAAGGGTAGTCTGAATTTAGGGTCTGGTGAAAATAATCCCTGTGAAATATGTCCTAAGGCTAAGCAAGTTAGAGTTCCTTTTCCCTTAAGTGATCATAAGTCTAAAAATGTGGGTGAGTTAATTCATTTAGACTTGTGGGGTCCTTATAGGATCACAAGTAGGGAAGGGTATAGGTATTTTTTGACTGTTGTTGATGATTTTTCCATAACTGTTTGGTGTTTTCTTTTAAAAAACAAGTTTGAAGTTTTTGAAAATCTTGTAAACTTCTATGAATTATTACAAACTCAGTTTGAAAGGAAAATAAAAGTGTTTAGAAGTGATAACGGCACTGAATTTGTTAATCAACAAATGTCAAGTTTTGTAAACAAAAGGGAATTATTCATCAGACATCTTGCTCCTATACACCACAACAGAATGGTGTGGTGGAAAGGAAGCATCGACACCTTCTAAACATGACTAGGGCATTGTTGTATCAGGGAGGATTACCTTTAAGGTTTTGGGCAGATTGTATTCTAACTACAGTTTATTTAATTAACAGGATTCCCTCTTCTGTGTTGTTAGGTAAGAGTCCGTATGAATTAGTGTACGGTTTTGAGCCCTCTCTTGAGCATTTAAGAGTTTTTGGATGTTTGTGCTTTAGTACTGTTTTAAATGAGTCTGATAAATTATCTATACGTGCAGAGAAATGTGTTTTAATAGGATATTCAAATTCAAAACAGGGTTACAAGTTATGGAGTTTAGACAGTAAAAAAGAACTATATTCAAGAGATGTTAAATTTTATGAACATGTATTTCCTTTTAAAACTCTTGAAAAGTATAATTCTGATGTTATTCATGGTCAAAGTTTAACTCATATAAACTTTTTTGATTTGGTTGAGTCATCTATATCCATTAACTCTAAAAATGTGTTATTAACTCCCATGATGAAGGAGGGGAAAATGGTTCTCATGGGAGTTTCAGTGAGGATCAGCAGCCAAGTGACTCTACCACGGCTGCCCCTACTAGTGTAGTTGACTCTAGTGGTCCAATAGTTAGAGATGCATCGACTACAACTACTAGTAATTGTCAGAGTAGTAGAGGTGAGAATCTTGGCAGGGCAGAGGACACTGAATTCCCAGCTGATGAGACCAACCTATCTGAGGGAAATAGGATTGAAGTTAGGAGGTCATATAGGGTAAATGTATTTCCTAGAAGTTTAGTGATTATATTGTTGATGGAAAAGTCAAGTATGGTATTGAGAAGTCTGTGAATTATTCAAATTTTCCTGTTGAAAACATGTGTTGTATCTCGAGTCTTAATAAAACAGTAGAACCAACTAGTTATTTTGAGGCTGCTAAAGACCCTAGGTGGGTTGAAGCAATGAATAAAGAGATGGAAGCATTGTATCGTAATAAAACCTGGGTTCTTGTTGACTTACCTAAAGATAGAAAGGCTATAGGTTGTAAGTGGGTGTTTAAAGTAAAATACAAATCTAGTGGGGAGGTGGAAAGGTTCAAAGCTAGACTTGTTGCAAAAGGGTATAGTCAACGAGAGGGAGTTGACTATGTGGAAACTTTATCTCCTGTGATAAAAATGGTTACTATACGTTGTGTATTGTCTTTAGCTGTTGAGAATAATTGGCCTGTTTTTAAACTCGATATTAATAATGCATTCTTGTATGGTTCTATTTCTGAAGATGTATACATGACCTTACCACCTGGGTATTTTCCAAGTAATGAAACTAGGATGTGTAAACTGGTTAAGTCCCTGTATGGGTTTAAACAGGCCCCTAGGAAGTGGGACGAAAAACTAACACATGTTTTGGTTGGTATGGGTTTTATTCAAAGTGTGTGTAACCACTCTATGTACACCTTGTCTAAAGGTTCTATTTTTGTAATGCTGTTAGTTTATGTAGATGATATAATTGTGACTGGTAATTCTCAGTCTGAGATAGTTAATGTTAAAACTATTCTAAGTGATAATTTTCAGATTAAAGACTTAGGGATTCTGAAATACTTTCTAGGTATTGAAGTTTTGTATTCTGATGCTGGTATGTGTTTAACTCAACGAAAGTATTGTCTTGAATTATTTGGTGAGTTTGGGTACCTAGGAGTTAAGCCTGTGAACACACCTATTGAACCAAGTCATGTTTTAGTAAATAAACTAACACAAGATAAAGAAATGGTTAAAGATGTTACAAACTTTCAAAAACTAATTGGGAAACTCATTTACTTGTCTATAAATCGTCCAGATATAAGCTATGATGTGCAGTTTTTGAGTCAGTTTATGCATGGCCCTACTATTTGTCATTTGAAGATTGCTTTAAGATTACTAAAATACTTAAAGTTGTCACTTGGAAAGGGTGTGATGTTTAAAAAACGTAATGGGAGTAGTCCTATTGGGTATGTTGACTCAGATTGGGCCAAATGTTCGGCCACTAGAAAGTCTGTCACTGGGTTTGGAATCTTTCTAGGAAACTCACTGTTTTCCCAGAAAAGTAAGAAACAAAGTGTTGTTTCTAAATCTACAGCTGAGGCCGAATACAGGGCTATGTGTTCGGCTGCATGTGAAGTTATGTGGATTCTAAACGTTTTAAAAGAGTTAAAGGTTGAGTGTGAGTTGCCTGTTAAGTTGTTTTGTGATAGTCAGTCTGCTATTTCCATTGCTTTAAATCCAGTCTTCCATGAGAGGACTAAACATTTTGAAGTTAATCTTCATTTTTTGCGAGAAAAATTTTCTGATTGTGTTGTTGTTCTAGAAAAAATTGCCACTGAAAATCAAGTAGCAGACCTGTTTACAAAAGGTCTAAGCAGTGTTCAACATGATCTTTTATGTGACAAACTTGGTCTAACATATATGTTTGGTATATGAATTATGGGGAGATGTTAAAAATAAGTTCTGGTAATTCATTATATCCAAACATGTTGTTGGGCTAGTTGTTACAAGTAACATCTTGTTGGGCTTATTGTTGTAACAGATGATATATTGTTATAATGGTTGTTATCTTTTGATAATGTGTTACAAGTGTTTAAGTGTGCAGTTTATATTGTTGAGGGGCTGTCTTGGAACATGAGAAAGCTTTGAGGACTGGATCGAAAGTTTCAAGGGGTTAAAGTGTAACATGTCTTCTTCGTTGATATATAAAGAAGAGAGAGATGCAGAGCTTAGTGTGTGTTAGATATTTTTCTAGGGTTTCCTGTATCCTTTTCTCTTGTTCGTTGCGTTGTATTGTTGATCTCATCCTGTTGAGATCGTTGTTTGTCTGAGATCGTGTTGATCTCCGGTGTTGTATTTTCTGTATCGTTCTTATTGATCTCAACAGATTGTTCATCTGTTGAGATAGCTTGTTGTATATCACAGATCTCACAGTTGTGAGATTTAGGGTTTGGTTGGGTGTTTTTGGGTTGGTTAACTAATAAAGATTTTGCGTCACCGTTTTGCCACTATATCCGTTGTTCAATCTGTATTTCTATAATTTTGTACAGCATCTTGTCTTCATTACTAATGGCACATGGGTCAACCTTGGTTTGCTGTTTTGTAGGTGGTTTGGCTGATTGAACCATGTTATGATTGGTTACGTTGGACTCTCTATTATAAACTTTGTCGATCTTCATGGTGGACTGGTTGGTTCTGTCTTTTCGTTTGTTGACGGTGGGTGCGATGGCTATAGCCGGTGGGTTCATAGGTCGTCGTGACGGGAGGATTTTACGGCTAAGGTGCGAGTTCCAGTAGTTCTTGATTTCGTTGTCTGTTCGCCCAGGCAAGTGGGCAGCTATCAAAGACCACCTGATCAAAAAGGCCATCAAATAAACTTTGCATATGAAATATTTCATTAAATAAACGTTACAAGTCGATTGTCTAGTGAAACCAGATATTCATTGTCATGAAAGGGAATTTTAGGAGTATATTTAAAAAAAACTATTAATATTATAAAGGGTAAAGTCGATTGTCTAGTGAAACCAGATACTCATTGTCATGAAAGGGAATTTAGGAGTAAATTTAAAAAAAAACTATTAATATTATAAAGGGTAAAGTTTGAATTGAAATAAAGTTGATTTTTCGTTACTTCTTTTATTGTGTCATTATTAAATCACGGGTAAATTGGCAAGTAGACGTTTGACCTTGATGAATGAAACCAATATGTGTCCCTTTGTTAGACAGAGTGCTAAAAGTAACCATTTTACCGATATTGTTGTAAACAAGACTTTTTCAAAGCACACCTACATCTTAATCATAGATATACACACACGAAAATCTCGAATTATTTCTTAATTTTGAAATTATACTTCAGGTTGTCGGGTCATATATATCTATGCATAGACAAGTCACATATCTATACATTATACATAGATAACTATATAATTCTATATCTTATTGTGTTTACCACAAATACAACATGCGCAATTGGAGTATGTTATACGAACCTGTTACCTAAAGAAGCATGTAAATTGATTATGAGTTGTTCCTCTTCCTTAGATATATTACCCCTTCTTAAATCCGATCTCAAGTAGTTAATCCATCTTAATCTACAACTCTTGCCACACCTCAACAATCCTATAAATACATACACATTAGTGTCATTTATGAAAATACAGTATCAAATATGAACACATTTCAAAACGAATACAATATAAATAGACAAACATACCCGCGTTTTTTGGTAAAGATCTCCACGAGCCTTCACCATGAACTTTAATGTAATTATATGTAACTTCTCGTCTTCTTCAGCTGTCCACCTTCCCCTCTTCAACCCAACCTTCTTACAACACGGGGCTCTTCCCATTTTGGAACCAAAATGTTGTATGATTGTAAATATGGTGGGGGAGTGTTGGATGTGTGTATGTATATAGTAGGTGAAGTATGTACTAGAAAAGTGTATGTAGTTTTGAGGAATATTAAAGTGTTTGTACTTAGATAATAAATGATTAGGAAAAAGAGAGTGATGTAACAACCAACAAGAGTGTGTGTTTGTGTGGTGTAATGGTTTGCCACGATTAATGTGTACATATGACGACCAAGTTTGTCGTGGCGTATTGAGTATCTAGGGCTGGTGACGGGGCATCCATCTCCCACGTTTTCACCCTCCACATTCACTCATTTTTCCAACCCCCTTTCTAAATTTTCCTTTCTATTCCAATTTTCAAAGTGGTGTTGGTACTTTCCTTAGTGACATCCATCCATTTTTTTATAATTCCATCCATTTTATAAGGGGTTTCTAGTCTTTTTTAGACTTATTTTTTTCGTAATCGGATAGACCCGTGGTCTAATATGGAACCGACTACATAGCCGATCCGTCGAGTCAGTTTGGACTGTATTTCAAAAACTTTTCCATCTAGAATCTCATAACTACTGTAAACTCTATATTTTGTTTATTTTAGGTATATGTAAATACATATCAAAAGATAAAGCGCTTCGATATTTTGTTTTAAACTAGAATTGATTCCCCGTGTTGCGGGGTTGATTTTAACGTGATTTGAGCGTACTGATTTTTTTTTTGTAATTTCTTAATGATTGAAGGTTAGATCAACGGAAAACTTTTATAAAAATAAGCACGTAAATGTATTATATTTGACATGACTTACGAAACGTAAAGTAACTCGAATTTCTTAAGTATAATAAAAATGTATTCTATTGATCCGATTCGTTTCTCAACAAAATTTATGTCAAAATGTAGAACAACTGAAAACGTCCATAAAAATAAACACAAAAATGTATTATATTTGACATGACTCATTTTCGATTAAAATTACGTTGAAATGTAAAACTACATGAATTTATCAACGTATTCATAAATATAATCATGTAAAACTCAAGAGGGGTAAAATAACATATTACAAAGTTTTTAGAAATTTTAAAAGGTTTAAGTGTTAATATTAAAAGTTGAGGGAGAAATTTACAAAAAGACATAAAAAACAATAAAAGTTGGGGATGAAATTCAAAAACGACAAAAAAATCAAGTTACTGTAGCTAATAATAATAATAATAATAATGATGACGATGGTAATAATAATAATAATAAGATACATACTTAATTCTCAACCATATCACTCTCATCTTAAATTATGTCACTCTCAACTCAAACCATGGATGATCAAATTCAAGCAATCGTTAAACGATGGCACAATCTTGATCCCTAACGGCATAACTTATCTTAATTTTTATTTTCAGTTTAGATTTCTTTTTCTTTTATTTTAGTTGCATGTATGTTTTTATTGTTGTTTCATGTTAGTCCTGAAATTAATTTTTATCTTGATTTTTTATTCAATATGAATTAAATAATATTCTATTATTTAAATATAGGGTAAGATCAAATAAAAAGTTTGATCTTCATAGGAAAGGTTAGAAATAATCTTAATCATCCAGGTGTGTTTTTTTAATTTAGTCGCATGGGTATTTTGATCCACACACAATCACGTCTCAAAAAAAGACCTTAAAGTTCAAATAAATCTTCACCAAATTCAACCAATTAACACTTCAAAACCCAAATCAAACCTCACAAATCGTCATTAAATGCATCGTTTCCTTTCCAGTTCATCCTAATTGAGCTTGACACGTTCTCTAACCTCCATTTTCTACTTAATCGTTCCTCTTATCACTTTGAATGCGTTTGACCTGATCAGATCCGTAATGGTTTTTTTTGTTGTAAGCATCTAGAAATCAAAAGAAGTATGGATGTATTCCTAATATATGGATCAAGAAACAATGAGGAAAAGTAGAGAAGAAGCCAGCCACAATTGGGTGTTTTTTCCCAACTCCACCTCACGTGTGCCCCAACCACAACTGATGCAACGAGGAGAACGGTTGTAAGTTTATCTCACTTCTCAAACTTTTGACTTTTGACATTTTGACTTTTGAATATCATTAAAAAGTATTTTTGCAGGTGGCTTGAATTTAAATTTTATAACCTTTTCTTTTGGTTATTGAATTTTAGTCGAATGTGTTTTAGTCTATGGTGTATTTGAATTGCGTTTTATAAAACACAATAATAAAAACATTTTATTGTGTTTTACTCTATTGTGTTTTATAACACAATTAGGGGTCTCTAACGGTGTGGTTTACGGTTAATTTGGTTAATACGGTTAAGTTAATTTGGTTTTCTATTTTTTGAGGTCATAACCAAACACTGAATCGAACCGAATTCATGGCAACTATAACCGGACCAAATAACCGAGTTTGAATTCAGTTAGGTTTTCGGTTAAAACCGAATTAATCGAATTTAACTAGAGTAAGCGAATTCAACCAAATTTTTTCCCTTGTTTCGTGGAACATGAACTTGTTTATACATAACCGCAAACGCATTATTTAACATACATTAAGAGTAAACTGCCATTTTGGTCCCTGAGGTTTGGGCAGTTTTGCCACTTTAGTCTAAATCTCAAACTTTTTGCATCTGGGTGCCTGTGGTTTTAGTTTTATTGCCATTTTGGTCCAAAATGATTTTTGTCTTCTAAAATCCTGCTATTTTGTCATTTTCCTCAGGGGCAAAATGATCATATTAAGCAGAGTTTGAGGTTTATTTATATATCTAGTATATATTAATGCTTAAAATGACCATTTTGCCCCCGATAAAAAGGAAAAAATAGTAGGATTTTATAAGACAAATATCACTTTTGGACCAAAATGACAATAATACTGAAACCACAGGGACCCAGATGCAAAAAGTTTGAGGTTTAGACTAAAATGGCAAAACTGTCCAAACCTCAGGGACCAAAATGACAGTTTACTCTACTATTAATACATACTAATACAAAAAGTTTTAGAAAAAACCCCAAAACAAACACAACTCGAAGTAGTCTAAAACAAAAGGACCAAATTTAAATGAGTCTAAAATAGAAGCAAACGTTCAAATAGTTGAATAGTCTATGATTTTGAGTTAACAACGTGATATGTGAGAAGCTAGGAGACGATTTGGACTATAAGTTTTGGACTTGATAATTGTGTATTTGGGCTAAGGGATTTGGGTCTTGGGTTTGGCTAATAATTAAACACATATATATAATTTTTATAAAATTGAAAGATTAAAACGGTTAATTCGGTTAAACCAAATTGCCTGAATTTAAATAAAAATCAAATCAAGTAACTGAATTTGAATTCAGTTAAGGTTACAAACTAAACCAAATAACCAAATTTTTATTTGGTTCGGTTTTTTTTTCGGTTTTGAATCCGGCTTGGATTTTGCTGAATTTGGTTATAACTGAATAATGAGCATCACTAAACACAATGGCAAAAATTATTGTATTCTGTTTTACTCTATTGCGTTATATAAAGAAACATATTTTTTTGTGTTTTTAACCATTGCGTTAAAGAAAACATTTATTTTGTGTTTTTAGTTAATTGCATTTTAGAAAAACAAAACACATTTTTTGTATTTTTAGTCTATTGCGTTTTAAAAAAAAAAACACATTCTTTTATGTTTTTAATCCACTGCGTTTTATAATATACATTTTCTTTTATGTTTTTAGTCAATTGTGTTTTAGAAAAAACACTTTCTTTTGTGTTTTTAGTCCATTGCGTTTTAGAAAAAAATATATTTTTTTGTGTTCTTTGTTCATTGCGTTTTACGCATCTGAGTTTTCAAAACAAAATTTTCAAAAGTATAGCAGTATTATAGTCATTAAAAGGATTAAAAGCGGTCGCTCTTATGATGTAATTTTTATAAAAAAATAGTATTGTATGAAAAAGTTATTAACGTTTTAAAAACGAAGGAAATTGAAGGAGAGAAAAACTATTTACTTGGATGGATTAGAGTACCCTCATACAAACACACATGCCTTCTTTTTTGTTTAATTTCACCCATATAATATTAGCCATTTATTTTAGATCCTAACCTTCCTGCCAAAAACTATTTTCATAATATATTCATCACCCTTTAAATATATACGAAATTTGAAAATTAAATTATGGAGTAATTTGATTTATATTAAATAATTATGAAAATAGGTGATGATATGGAGGTTTGCAGAGGATTGATGGTGTGGGAAAAAGAGGTTTTAAGGAGATTTGAAATGTTATATGACTTGTAGATGTGAAAGTTTGTAGTCTGTTTATAACATAGTAATCATATTACTTTGACACACTATTTGATTATAAAAGCGTTTGAATATAAAGAGAAATGTATTCTTTTTTTAATCAAACTAGCTACAGCCGGCCCTTCTCAAGTTCTGCAAAAATTCTAACATTTTACCTCAACTCATTTTCATCCGATCTTACCCTACAACAAATACGTTATATATTCGTAGTTCATGCAAAACGCTTAAAATTAATAACCACCTAAGTTGCATATATAAAAATGAAAAAGAAAACTTGTGAGAGTTATAAAATAATAAAAACTTCACGAGCATAACTTTGTAGAGATATTAATAAAAGGGTGTCTTTACGAGTAGAGGACACGAACAAGTTGGATATACCTGAGCATATACATGTGGACATTAATAAACAATATAATATAATGTCAAAGTTATATTATTTTGGTTGTTTTTCTTTGTGTAGCAACTAGTTGTTTGTTGTCTAACAGTCAAGCTCCTGCCTTTACTTTTGCTCCTGATTAACCAAACGATATCAAGGTGTATGTAATGTGTTTCTAATTGAGAGTTTTTATCCCATGACGAATGTCACCGTAGATTTAGATCTATATGACTATAACTATAGAACAAAGAATGAGGGAGAGCAAAAGGTGGATTGAAGTCCACTATCAGAAGAGGAGAGATATCTGGGATCAATGACCGGTAATTACATTCTTCGTCTCTAACCTGGCGGAAGGAGCGACAATATCGTTATTATGGAAGGCGTTCTAGCCATACGGTGTCGTGAAAGATGCTTATGTGGCGAGGAAAAAGGAACTAGGGGTAACTGCTTCGGATTTGTGAGATACGTGGGAGTAAATAACCTGTAGGAGGTGTTGCAAAAAATGAGTATGGTAAAGACCTTCGAGGTGAAGCTGAGTGTGTCCGTTGCCAAGTATGATAAGGACCACAACAAGGTGACTCAGCAATATGTCTCGGAGAGATCCGCTCCACAGTTTGCGAGAGCTCCTGTTGCACAAAAATACTAATATGTATCTAACAATGTGATGTATGTGTCGAAAGAGGTTACGTTTAGTAAGGTGGTTGCTGGAGACAAAGGCCAGCCGTCATCTTCAGCAAAAACTTTTGTCATAAACGATAGGTCAACACTATATCCCTATCATTGTATGATGAAAGCGATCATCGGGGAGGTGAGAGGGGTCAAGAATTTAAAGGTTGTGAAGAGTATGTATGTCACACCCCGGATTTCCAACCCAAATCCATATACTGGTGGACCCGGGTGGGGAGTATCGTGACGTCAGTTGGTAATCATCATAGTCAATTAAACACGGCACAGCGGAAATCTTGGAGTAAAATTACTATTACAAACCGAATGTTCGAAAATACAAATAATATACAGGCTCGTAATAGAAGATCCACAGGCGGATCATAAATTGTACATGGAAAGAATACAAAACAGACTTTGGGCAGATTTAGGATTTGCAAGATCCTCTATCACTACCGAGCACTTCCGGCCTATTTTCGTATTGTACCTGCAATTTAGTCTTTTGAAAATACGTCAGCTTTCGCTGGTAAATACACCCAACTAACTTATTTTGAAAACATTTCAAATAGGTTTTAAGTGCGTATCAACACAAAATCTTTTTATAACTTGGGTTAATTGACTGTCCAAACTTGTTAACAGATTTACATGTTTGTCCATACATACGGGCCCGGTACGGAGACCGAGACACAATTAACGTACACACCACTTTGGACTCGCGAAGGAGTCAATTTCTCCCAACCTTGTGGGAATACATAATTGAGCATCTATCGGGTGTATGCCTACACCCGCGCAAAGGTCGTAGCCATTTCTATTGTAATGAGCCGAGGATATCCAGGACACGGTAGTTAACCCCCGATGTTTAAATTATCAAACAAAACTGACTAAAACAGAATATGCGGATTTACTATCCTCGAACCGGCGTTCGATTGATCCCATTTCCGACCAAGCGGTAATAATTTACCGTAACCCAAGCCCGTATAGAGGAAATAAGTCGAGAGTATTTACCTGAGCTAGTCTTCTTTAATTTTTAATAACTCAGCCGTACACAAAAAGGACTCAGTGCAGTTAGCATTTACCGGCAAGTCTCTAGTCCGGATTATGGCATAAACTAACCAATTAAATTATAACTGTCTTATTTAAGTCATAGACTTAGACCGACTAGCGTACTTGATCAAAACGTATGACGCTAGATTAAACGATGATTGGATAGAATGTAGTTTAATCTCAACAAGTACCTTGACTTGTTTAATATGGGTAAACTATTAATATTCTTGATTTTGAGACTTAAATGACAAGGTTAAACCCATTTCGGTTAATTTTCGTAAATAGTTACATATACGTAACCATGCGCATATTAGCAATATCGGGTAACCGGATAAGTCATGGACAAGTTCTATATGCCATTATACCTTAAATAAGTTAAAATATCAGTAGGATATTAACTTATATGCCCGTTAAGGCTTTAAAATGAAAATATGCCCATAAGGGCATTTTGGAAATTTTATACCGTATAAAAGGAATTTGAATATAATTTAATGTTATAGTTATAAGTATTCTGGAAAAATACTTTATTTATGATATAATATCAGTAGGATATCAATTATCTGTGTAAATTATCTTTTATGACCAAACTATGCACTGAAGGGGCATTTTGGTCATTTTACACATAGTTTATAAATTATTTGGGATTCTGAGTTTATAACATGTACCTACTGTAATTATGTTTAAAATATGTTTTAAAATCAGTAGGTAACAAGTTTTGGTGAATAATATGGTTTAAAACCATACTATGCGCCGAAACGACGCTTATATCGTAAAATGACGTCTTATGTGATGTTTAATGAAAACTGACATTAGGGTCAGATTAAAATGTTTAAAATATGTTATTTAATATAACATATCAGTAGGTAAATGATTTACCTTGAAAAGATTGATTAAAATCATTTTATGAGCCAAAAGGGTTAAACCGTCATTTATCGACATAGTTTAAGGACTTGCTTGAAAACTCAGTTTATAATTTAGTTTAACATCCCAAATAATTCTACTTATGATATTACATTAGTAGAAACTCATTTTCAAGTTCAATACCATTTAAAACCTTGTTTTATACAAAAAGGGCATTTTAGTCAAGAATGGCATAATTATGTAATTTGCGCATAAACTTGGATTCTGATTATGATCATGTAATATAACCTCAGAGGGTTATGCTACATTATATTATGATCATAATGCAACTTTAGATCAGTAGATAACTAATCTAAATCGGGTCAGAATCGAAAGTCAAAGAAGAAGTCAAACTTCACGACTTTCGGTTGAGAACCGACCCTAGAACTGAAATTGACGAGCCGATCATGCTCTTACATGTTCTAATAATTATTACCAACTTGTTTAAGTGACAAAACAGGTTTCATAACATATATAAGATCAATTTATGATTTTTCTGAAAAATGGCCTATTTGACTTTTTAATATCATAACTTTGACCCGTCAATTGGTATAGCAAACGTGATCTTCAGGAGGTGCCCTTTATATGGACTAACACCTACCTTATTACGATCACTTAGCCATGTTTATTTCGAACAATGGCTGGACCATAATGGTCTTAACCGAAAGTCAAAGAGTTTTCCGAAAAATGCTTGACTTTTGGCTATAAAAGCCTATAAACGGAAATGCACAAAGAAGGAACACTTACCAGTGATTCCTAAGGTGTAAAAGAACTATGTTGGATGCTCCTTTTAGCTATGAACCTCCAAAGGAGGGAGAAGAGTGAATAAATGAGAAGGTGCAAGTTGGAATGTGAACTTAAGCACCTATTTATAGTTGGAGAACTCAAAGGAGGTGAAGCCAGGTGTTTAGGGGTGTAAGAGAGAGCTTACAAGTGTCCCAAAACATGGCATAGCTGATTACAAGTCCATAGTTTCGAATTAATGGTTTTGTGGAGTTTTGCTTGGCTGCCAAACAAACTTTCTGCAGCAGAGCCTTTCTCGCGCCGCGAGAGACCAGGCCTGGTCTCTCGCGGCCCGCGACCGCCCCTTGGCCAGTTTTAAAGTTTGACACTTTTAACCCCTTAACTTTATAAAGCTTCTAAAAACCTTTTTAAACACCTGTTTGGCACTTTTAGCCCTCCATAGCCAATTCTTGGCATACCCGAGATTATGCCAGGACATTGTCGAGCTCTCAGTTCGTTAAAAGGTCACTCAGAGGTATAAATTAACATTTTAACACTTTTAGTCCCTCGATTATCCAACTTTCATATATTATTGGATTTAATCACTCTCGTCCAACAAACAGGACATATGAGAGTTAGGACTACGTAAAGGATCACTCCGAGGCTCAGTATAAGCATGTTGACTCCGATGTCACTCAGAGGTTAGGCATGTTGAAACAGCGGTCACTCAAAGGCCGGGTTTAAGCATAACGACACTAATGGTCGTTCAAAGGCTAGGTTTATGCATGTTGACATCAGAAAGTCATTCAGAGGCTCAATTTGAGCATGTTGTCACTTTTAGTCCACATTAATCTTTAATTGACAATATTAAAAATGCAACACGTGTCACTATATTATTAGACACGAATAACGCATACGTTGGTGTGGGTGTTGTTATCATCTAGTAATCATGTCGAGGAGGAAGTTTTGGTTGTATAGGAAGGGAATAGTTACTCGACTTGGGTTGTGGACGAAGAAAACCACAATTTTCAGGGGAGGGGTCATTGACGGGCTTTCATCAACTAATCATTGTTCACTAATGCAAACCATGGAATCGGTGGTTGGTAGCTAGGGAGGAGGAACTGGAAGACGGGGAGTTTAGGGAGAGTGCTCGCCAAAATTTGGATGAAGATGCCCATCAGAGACCAGCGATTGTTTATTACCTAGGGGGAAATGAAACGTCTATGCATGATCGTGCGGTGTATGGGAAGAGGAATTGCATGGAACGGAAAAAGTTTGGCTTGGGTTGTGGGGACAGGTGATAATGATGACCTCGATCCTAGGACTCAGTAACACGTGGCTAATGGTTTGGAACAATCTCTAGATTTATACAGGGCTTATGGCTCTTTTGCAGTGGGCCATGGAGAGGAGGTGGGCTCGGGCTATATACCAAAGTCTAGGAAAAGGCCCAAACATGCGAGGAGCCCAAGTTTGGTGGATGATTGTGATAATAGGCCCAAAAGTTATCATGGGCCAAGTTCTAATCCTTTCCTGGAATTAATTAATACTATGAATAACAGAGATGGGGGATGGAATTAACATTCAATCATAACCAGTCACTGAGGAATCCCCAATTCAAGGCGACATTCACATAGGGGATCCAGGCGGTGAGTAAGGGAGTACTTAATCAATGGAGATGGAAGTTGGCAATGATTTTGGGGGTGACGAAGGACCACGAAGTGTTTGAAATCAGGCTGGGGATACAGAGGCGACCTCGATTGACAACGATTTGTCTAAGCATAAATCTAATGAATTGTCTGTCACACCCCAACCGATGGTGGAAACATCAGAGTGAGACAAAAATAGATTGCTCGAGACATCATAACACTATTTATGACAATATTAAATTCAAAGATTCGTTTCATTTCATAAATCAAATTGTCAATTACACCATAACAACTTCAACAAAAATTACAACATAAAAAGCCTAACATTCTAGGTGCGTTTCTATGTCGTCCCTACTAGATTCGTCATATTCAACATCTTTAACCTGCAACATGTTAAAACTATAGTTCAATAAAAAAAGTATTGGTGAGTACACAAGTTTAAGTACATAGCATAAGTATAAAAGAGTTTACTCAAATCCACATGGTAATTGTATACAAGGTAAGCTAGCATGCAATACCAATTGTCAAACCCAAGTGTCCACAAGAATGGATGTGTCCCTCGTCACACGAAGTAACGAGACTAAAGTATGAATTAAGAATGAATCAGCTTAAAGACTTAACAATACCCCGACGGGCGGTATGCTGCTCCTATAGCGCTATATATGTTATGTTGGGGCTAGCTAAGTTAATGACAAGAAGCATGTATGAATTTATCATGTACGTAAGCATAACAAAAAACATGTATGATGGATTGAGTGTATAAAGCATGAAGTGTATGTATTCGTGTATTTTGCAAGTTAACATGTTACAACCCAAATTGTGTAAAAAGGGAAAATGAGTCAAGTGTACTCACGGCTTTGCAAGCTTTCACTTGTTAGTTTGCGAAGGGTTTGTAGGGTTGGAGGAACACCAAGCTATCTTTTGAAAGCCTTGAACCTTTAGATAGAGAGAGCTTTAGAGAGAAGGGAAGAAGTGTTTGAGGTGTGAAATGAGAGTGGGAGGAGGTGGGTATTTATAGATGGGGTTAGTGGGTTGTTAGTTGGGTGCATTTAATGCAACAAACACAAAATGGACCAATCCATGGGCAAGAAACTACTTTCTCCGGATTATGCTATTTTTAGTCCTTGAACTTAGTTTATCTTTCATTTCATGGTAAAACTTGATATTTTCGCATGTTTTCAAGTGTATAATGTATATGTAAGTATATTTTAGGTATCAAGTATGAATGTATAAGTATTTGCACGTATGAAAAGTATCGGTTTGTATGTAAGCACGTATTTAACAATTAAATGCATGTAAGACAAGTATGTATCAGGTATGAATTTTATTACAATCAAACTCTCGGATTATAAGATTGGGAAATGAAATACGAATGCGATACGAATACAAGTTTCCATAAATAGAAATACGATTACACTTTCTAATTAAGTAAAGTACGAAAACCGAGGCGTTACAGTCTCCCCTCCTTTAGGAAATTTCGTCCCGAAATTTATTGAAGAGGAAGACTTTGGAAAAGATGTCATTTTGGTGAAAATGTTTGTCCAAAATCAAGATTTTAAAGTTTAAAGTTTTTGCGGAGTTCATGTATAAGTGTGTCAATATGTATCGAAATCTTGAAGGATAAAAATAGTAGGTTCGCGAAAGTAATTTGTTTGACTAAGGTGTTTTTGAGACACCAATCGTAAATGTGTATAACAATAAGTAAAAACGTGTATGTGTGTGTGTAAGCAAGTGAGTTTAATTGGGTTTGGAAAACTCATTGTAAGGAATATTTTAAAAGAGTGCGACCTAAGAGGAAAGTTTTAGTATGACTAAGGGTATATTTTGATTAAAACGAGCGGTCCGCACCGTAAGTTGTAAGAAAAGTTCTATCAGTTCTAAGGCGTATTAGTAAAATCACTTGTTGTAGAAAATATTTATTGGAGAGAACTAGGATGGTAAGTATTTACGGTTTCTAAAAGGTTTTGGCGGTAATAGACTAACTAGTTGAAGTTTGTGCGTATATAAGAGTGGAAGATGGTTTTAAAGAAAAGGTACATTTTACAAGATTGAGCCGGTGGGGACGTTTTTTTTAAATGGATTGAACGTTTAGGCTGATTCATTATAAATAAAGTTTGGATGAAATGTTAAGGGAAGAATTGGGAATATCGTGGTGTGGTAGTGAATGATTCGAGGGGTAAAAAAAATAAATATCGGATAAATGCGAACATGGAACGTTGAGAGATGCTAGTGATAGTTGTAGCGGCTAAAGCTAACGAGTTTGAGAATGAAGCTTTGTCATGGATAATCGAGTACTAATCATTTCGACGTGGGGTCACCAAATTTTGTTATGAATCAAATGTATTTATCAAGGTCCAGGAAATCACCGAATTTCTCATGGCACGTTTTACGAAAGTTTGGTAACATAGTAAGGACACTTATATATAGGAAGTACCAGCGGCATATCCACCATGTTCACACCATGTTACGTCTGTTTCGCTATTCGGTGTCATATTACGTTCCGTGTTACGATACACAGTAGAACCCACTATGGTTTTTATGCGCCTACCAATATAATCCTATGTGCACCCGCGATTATTTTGGTTTGTGCATGATGCGCATAGTTTGTACTACTAGTGTACGGGTCAGGTTACATTTAGTATTATAAGCAAAAGGTGTGTAAGATAGCGTATAGAAATTAAGCATGTAAGCATGATTGTATGTATGTATGAGTGTGTCGAATGTAGGCGAAACCACTCGGGTTATGCCTACTTATAGATTTCAAGTATGACTACCAAGTAGTGCGAGTGCATAAATTTTGAGTATGATTGAAGACAAATACGTATAACATTAGCATGCAGTATCGTGCGTATATGTGGAATAAAATGGGATTTAGCATATATAAGTTACTATGAAGTTGCGAGTGTGTAAGATACGAGTGTAATGGTGATATGTGTAATATTGTCATGTAATATTGACTATATAAACAGAAACGTATAAGGCGGTATGCGTGTGTGTGGTTTCTTGAGTCAAAACATTAAGTTGATTAAAATAAGTCGGGTTTGTCGGGAATGAAGGACCAAAATTGTGAATGTCAGGTGAATATTGAGAATAGTATTAATTTTTGATGTAAGATGTGGTTTATAAAAAGAAATGCTACTTTTGTTTTAAAATTTGTATTCGCATAAAATAATTTTCTTGCCCATGTGTTCAGATTTAGATTTGCGTATTTTGAAAATGTTGTAAAATAGAGCTTGCTTTATTTAATTTTATTGATGCAACAAAAGTTGTGTTTTGAAAATTCTCATGTAAAACTTAAAATTTTGAAAAGTATTTTAGCAAAGTACTTATACGTATGTGAGAGAAAGTTTCCGTTGGTTTCTTGTTGGAAATAAAATGTCTTTAGAATGGTACTATAAAGTGAGTGTGTTTTGGACGAGTTGTGAAAATCGAGGGCAAGAGGTTCGTTTAACCGACCAAGTTGATGGGTAGCATTTCATAAAGTTTTTGAAAAATTGTGAAAGAAACGTTTAAAGTGCCATTAGGGGTTTCGTGTATGTAATTTACGTAAATATGTTGTAGGGTGAAAATCGTTTGGATAAAATAGTAAGGTTCGAGGTTTATGTATAAATGAGAAAAATTGAAACAATGATAAAAGGTTTAGGTATAAGTTTGATATAGTGATCGTTATGAAAATAGTCGAGTTGGAGTTGGACTTTGACTCATTTCTCCAACTTGAGTTTTGCGAAAAAAGACATGTAGGTGATCGACAATAAAAATCATGTTTGAGCATGTAAGTATTGTATAATATGTATGAGTTCACGTGTGTGACATAAACATAACAAGTATTTAATAGTATAAACACATATGATTGCGTAAGGAGTATGAATTTAGTTGGTTTTCAAGAATTATTATTGTTTTTATTGCGAAAGATGTGCGAATTGTGCATCGAGTTCGAAATGAACGAGGTAATAAGTATTAAAACACATAGAAATTGAAATAGCATAAAAGGTAGGCTTAGTAAAATATTGGAGTGCTTTGGGTTGAGAAGCATCGACTATTCCAAAGTGAATAGAAGATCCTTTCAAATTAGAGGAACGTACTTTGGCCTATAGGTAAAATACTCTCGTTGAGAAGCAATTAACGCATTTTACCATTCTAGTTACTACATGTCTCTAATTGATCGAAAAATCAAAACCTTGGAGGGATCCAAAAATCGAGGAGTGGGACTAGTTGACAAGGTGTGGGTTTCACTCCTAACTTGACAGCATCGTACCCTAAGCGTGGTTAGTACTTGCCAAACGAGGAACGAATTCCGACTCGTTGATAAGGGTCTACTAGAGTATGAAATGGAAATTTTCCATCAAGGTATGGATATCACTCCTAACTTGATGGCGTAATTTTGTGAAAAATCGAATACGCGGATTGAGAGTGATCACCAAAGTGCGGGTTTCACACCTATTTTGGCGAGATCGTCTCGTTAGAATGAGTGTCCTCAAGTCTCCAAGTGTGTATATTGTGTAAATGTCTTAGTAAAGACATATTGTATACATTAAGACCAAAAGAAACAGGAAGAAGCAAGGTAGGAAGAATTAATATTTTAAGCAAGAAACAAGAATGATCAAGTTTGGTCACTTAAACTATAGACTAGGTCGAACATGGCAATTCTACCTAATTCCATATAGTTATGGCTCTGATACCAATTTGTCACACCCCAACCGATGGCGGAAACATCGAAGTGAGACGAAAATAGATTGCTCGAGACATCATAACACTATTTGTGACAATATTAAATTCAAAGATTCGTTTCATTTCATTAATCAAATTGTCAATTACAACATAACAACTTCAACAAAAATTACAACATAAAAAGCCTAACATTCTAGGGGCGTTTCTATGTCGTTCCTACTAGATTCGTCATATTCAACATCTTTAACCTGCAACATGTTAAAATTATAGTTCAATACAAAAAGTATTGGCGAGTACACAAGTTTAAGTACATAGCATAAGTATAAAAGAGTTTACTCAAATCCACATGGCAATTGTATACAAGGTAAGCTAGCATGCAATACTAATTGTCAAACCCAAGTGTCCATAAGAATGGATGTGTCCCTCGTCACACGAAGTAACGAGACTAAAGTATGAATTAAGAATGAATCAGCTTTAAAGACTTAACAATACCCCGACGGGCGGTGTGCTACTCTTATAGCGCTATATATGCTAAGTTTGGGCTAGATAAGTTAATGACAAGAAGCATATATGAATTTATCATGTACCTAAGCATAATAAAAAGCATGTATGATGGATTGAGTGTATAAATCCTGAAGTGTATGTATTCATGTATTTTGCAAGTTAACATTGTATGAATTAACGAAAGTACGAAAAGCGAGGCGTTGCATTGTCTAGTCATAAATTTGCGGGGGGTTTCAGGATGAAAGAAATACACACAGGATTAGAGGGTTGGATACAAGCCATAATATACATTTTCTTGGTATTCAGGAATCAAAATTGGTGAAGAATTTGTATTTTCAGTTAAGTGGGTATTAGGGAAGATTTCTGTTCGGATCTGAATAGGTTTAATGGAAGGTCGGTCGAGAGGCATTATTAGCTTGTGGGATTCGTCGGTCTTTCAAGGACGCAAGTGATAAATCATTGACAGAGTATGTGGTCAAAAACCCAATTAACCTAGGTAACTAGGGTAAGTTGAGTATCATATCCACAAAGAGTATGTGGTCAATATTGCATGAGTTGTTTGATTAGCTAAATTATTTACAAAAAATGTACAAATATTTATGAAGTTCAGAATAATTATAAAACTTTCAAATTTATTTTAAAAGTTTGTTTAGAATAATTATGTAAAAAGTCATTAACTAAAATGAGTAAAACAATAATTTAGAAACAAGGCTCACACCCGGTTCAAAATTACAAGACCTGGAGTTCTACATGTTTTAGAATAAATTTAATCACATGTTGGTTGTTAACAAGTTTAGTGTTACGAGGCTTAGGTGCCGATAGCTATCAACGTCACAAAAGACAAACAAAGATGTAGTTCGTTACACAAGAACATATAAACCGTACTCTATATCAAAACACAATTGTATGAATTCATTTCACGAAGTCAAAGTTTCAAGTATGTTTGACAATCCATGAATCCAAAACAGTTACAATACGATTAACATAAACTTCAAAAGTTCAAACAAAATTAGTCACAAATCAAAAACTAAAACAAGTGTTCAAAGCCTAGAAATCTTACAAAGTCTACACTGAGGTCAAACCCTAGAAGTTTAGCCATTCATCATGTTTCAAACCCAACTCCAAAATCCTATTTTACCCTCTTGAATTGCGTGCCCAACAGCCTAGCTGTTGCACTCTTTCTGAACTGTCGTGCGTGTCCTCCTCTTTCGAACTCCCCACTACCCTCTTACTTCCCAAAACTGTTGTTCATTTCTTTTTTCTTTCTTTCCTTCGTTCCACTCTATTGCAAGTTCCAAGTGAAAATGATTTTCTTTCCATCAGCCCATTAATTCCAATGTCAATTTAATATAAGGCCACTCGGTGTGGGGGTCGTCTAGCCCCTGCCTAGCCCGACGACTCCCCCCAACACCGCCTCGGGTGGTCCGGCGTCATCTTGGGGATCCCCTAGGAGACGTTGAGGACGGATCGTTGCATCTCTTCTCCTATGTAAATCAGTAGGTGACCTTCTTGTACGGAAGTGGAGCGACGAGATTTTGGGACACGGAAGGATCTGGAGAGACGGATGGTTGTGGATGGCTGTTGTTGTTGGTCGGAGCGTAAGAGAGAGTATGGTGATGAGTCGGAGACGCGAGAGAGACGACGGATGAGGCTCTCATTGTTTGTTGGTGAAGAAGGGATGGGTGAATGTTGGGGAGAGAGAAGGTACGGGGGTATAAATATGCAGGTGGGTCAGATTGGGAGGTTAAAAAGAGAAAAAAAAAAAAACAATTGTACCTGGCAGTATACAATTATACAGGTGAGTTTTTGTATTTTATACAACCGACATAAACTCGTATCTGGAAGAAGATCGACTGATTTGGGAAGAATGAAAGAAAAAATCGCAAATAAGTGGAGTTCATGTTTTTATTTTTTTCGGTTATATTTTTATTTTTAGGTTTTTTTAGATTATGTAATGTGTGGTTTTTAATACTAATGATTTTATTTTATATTAGTAAATGTTAAAAACTAGTTTAATTAAAAAAAGAAAAATAAATTAACTAGGTCGGGTCGCCACCCATTTCCTTGGTTTCATCCTTGGAGGGGCGTCCTCCAAGGACTCTGACATGAATGCTGACTTAACGGGTCGTCCTTCAGAAAGACCCGTCGCCCACACCGAATAGCCTAAGTTGTACAGATGGGCTTACAAAATTCAAGCAAAATTCTTTTCAACCTTCTTTTAATTTTTATAACAAAGCCATAAGTTGATACATATATATGATTTTATTTACATAAATAGATGTAATATTAAATTATATAAACATCTTCAGCTAATAATATTTTTTCTTTCTTTAATTATGATTGCTTGATATTGTTACTTTTTGTATCATTATTAGTTTAATTTGTTTATTTTATCTTGTTTCATCTTATCTAATAAAAAATATAAAAACAAACAAATCTAATATAATTAATAACAATATCGATGCATTTTAATTATAATTAAATAAACTAGAATATACCTAAAATGTATCAATCACATCTCCACTCTTATGTTTTGCTTGCCTCAAGTAAACTCTTTCGATATTATCCAATCGACATTTAACAAATACACTTCACAAATTCCTTACCAATCCTTAGCTAAGGTCCAAAGTCATACTGCATTCACATAGTTAATCATAGTTCATTAGTTATTATCTAGCAAATCAAAATGACACTCTTTTTATAACAAGGAAATGCCTAACTAAACCTAATGTGATTTGGTTTTTATGCTCATGCAACACACCCGTCACAATTGTTCAACACCATCGGTTTCATTTAAGAATTGGCATTTAATGCACTAGTAATAAGCACTCAAAGACCAATTATGTTATTCTATATCATAGGCTTATATGACAATCACACCTCCACTACAACACATAGACACCGCACATATTAAAAGGTCTAATAGATTTTTGGGCTTAGACGAAGGTTAGGAATTTTTGGTTAAAAGTGGCTAAAAATGAAAAACTGGTGAACAGGAACCATTAAATAATCCTTATTTCCTACTAAAAAATAAACTAAAATATATTGGGTAATATTGACCCGTATCTAACTTATTCATTTTTTAGCCTTTATTGTGGTCATTTGATTTTTTTATTGCAACTATATACAAATGGATCTCCTCTAAACGGTTTTCAACGAAGTTAAGGTTTAATTTAGGTAATGATGTGGGTTAACAAACGATGGGAAAAGATTCAAGTTTTGCTATAAATGGGTGGTTTGTAGGTAAGGTGGTAAACATAAATAAGGGTGTCAAAACAAAAAGGTGCTCCTAAATTGCCTTTATCATCTATTTGCGAATGTCAAGCCTATGGCCTTGTCGTGTATCAAATCATACAAGTTCTAATATAAAGCTAATATAAGGCCTACCCTCAAACAAATGAAACATATATGTATATGATAATGATTTTTTTGTTTTAAAGTAGGTTCAAAATCTCACTAAGTCGGGAAAAAACGCTAATGATGTAAAACATGCATTTATTATTACAAAAGCTTGTTAACTTTAGCTAGGCATTTCTATTTCTTTTTCTTCTATAATCACAAGGAATATAACTATGACTAAGGAACTATAAATGTAATTTGGTTTGGTATGCATTGATGATTTACTTTGAAAAAATTCGGTTTTCAAACACGATCAAGCCGACTTAAAGGCAATAATTTTCAAATTTCTGATTTTTCTCCATCCCCGCATCTAAGATTGACATTGTCCTCAATGTGTAGTGTTTTGAATAGATAATATTAAAATTTAACTTTTGAAAACTTTTTTAAGCGTACGGGGATGCACAAGATTAACAACGACCACAACGACCTCATCCCCAATAAAATACAATTTCAATCCATAATTAAAAATAAAAATACAACAATCAAAGCTTAGAGAATTAGAAATAGATGCATTTGGTTTCTTTACATTCCATGATAATCCTGTTTTCCAAGCAAAATGATTGCCTAAGACAAACATTATTGTACCTACAAATTTTAAAGCATGTGTAGAAGCAAGCTTCTCACGACAATTAAAACTCATAAGTTTGTTCATTTTACCATTTGACGAAAACATTTACCAAGTGATCTGTTAATTGTTTTGATTAGTGGAAAAGAAAAAAAATTTATAACAACAAATCTAACTCACTTTCGTATGAATCACGGCGGATTTAGCATATGCACACAAGCCCTTTAAACCTCTCGGTAACTCAAGAGGACGAGGAAGGTCTTGTGAGGGTTATATAGGGAACAGACCCACAAAGTTAATTTAACTAAAGAAACGATAAAAAAAATTAAACAAATAAAAATACAAATATACAACAATCATACCTAATTTTGACTCTCACAGTGGTCTAAGTAAACACTTTTCTACCGAGTTACCAAGGTACGCTCGCTAGTTGGCCTGCCGAATCCACTCTCTCTTTCTTATAGTTGGCATGCGTATTGAATAACTTAGGGGCCGCTTTTTAACAATTTGTCCAATGTTCTGCATCACCACCTTTCGACTCCTTATCCCAAACCCTCATCTGCAACTTTGTTGGTTGGTGTAATAAGTATAGGAGAAAGGGTAGAGATAATCTTGGACTTCTTTTAGCTCCGACTCATCTACGAGTGTTATATCTTCAATTTGGTTTGAACACTCACTTTCTTGCACCGCAAGATCCATGACCTCTTCCACCACATCACCATCAACCATGGTACCACTAGCCAACATCTATTGGTCTCATCTAAATTGGGCTATCTCCTCAGAAAATTGACCCACTTGCTTTGCAAAGGCTTCGTGAGCTCTATCCCTCACCTCAAACTATTTCTTCATCTCAAGCTTTGAATGTTTTATCGCGTTCAGAATTGAATCAAACTTGGATATTATTGAAACTTGAGGCTCCTCATATGCCGGTTGATGGCATTCATGATAGCAATCATCATACTCCTCCCGGTAACTTGGAAAATGTGGCGTTTTGGGTTCATAGTTGTTGTAGCCTCGCTCTTGCTAATTTGGTAGTGGTAATCCATCTCTGAATGGTAATATTCTTGATAATTTGGTGGTGGATGTGGTTTAATGTATGGGTAATATGAAGATCGACCTTCAAGATCTTCATAATGCGCCATCCTATATTCGTACTTTCCGATAGCCCTCATGCGCCTTGTATCTTGAACTTTCTCATGGAAAAAATGGCCATTCATGCAATAGATGGTCTTTGGCTCCCACAACATTCACATAGGTCCTCATCTATCTATTGTCTTTGGCTCCCAAAACATATACCTATACAGACAAATCTCGACTACCCATAGTAAAATAATATAGATAAAAGAAAGCAAATTAAAAAAATATATAAAAATGTTTTTGAATTTTTAGGATTTAAAAATACTCGACATAGACAAATCAAACAAGCAATGCAATACTAAGCACACTAGCTCCCCGACAACGACGCCATTTTGATTAACCGTGTCGTCCCAATCAGTCAAAAACCCCATGAACCTAGGTAGCTAGAGTAAGTCGAGTATCATATCCACAAAGAGCATGTGGTCAATATTGCACGAGTTGTTTGATTAGCTAAATTATTTAAAAAATGTATAAAGTAATTATGAATTTTAGTTTTCTAATTTTCTTTCAAAATTTTGTTTAGAATAAATGTAAAAAAAATGATTAACTAAAATGAGTAAAACACTAATTTAGAAACAAAGTTCACCCCCGGTTTGAAATTGCAAGATCTGGGGTTTCAACACGTTTTAGGATCAATTTAACCACAAGTTGCTTGTTAACGGGTTTAGTGTAACGAGACTTAGGTGCTAATAGCTATCAACTTCACAAAAGACGGACAAAGATGCACTTCGTTACACAAGAACATGTAAACCCTAGTCTATATCAAAGCACAATTGTATGAATTTATTTCCCGAAGTCAAAGTTGCATGTATATTCGACGATCCGTGAATCCAAACAGATACAATACAATTAATATAAACTTCAAACACTCAAATGAAATTAGTCACAAATCAAAAACTAAAACAAACGTTCAAACCGTAGAAATCTTACAAAGCCTACACCGGTGTGAAACCCTAGAAGTTTAGTCATTCATCACGTTTCAAGCCGTCAACTCCAAAATCCTATTTTACCCTCTTGAATTGCGTGCCCAACAGCCAAGCTGCTGCACTCTTTCTGAACTGTCATGCGTGTCCTCCTTTTGCGAACTCCCCACTAACCTCTCACTTCCCAAAACTGCTGTCCGTTTCTTTTTTATTTTTTTCCTTCGTTTCACTCTTTTGCAAGGCCCAAGTCAAAATGATTTTCTTTCCCAGCCCATTAATTCCAATGTCAATTTAATATAAGTTGTACGGATGGGCCTACAAAAGTCAAACAGAACTCTTTTCAACCTTCTTTTAATTTGTATGATAAAGCCACATGTTGATACATATAATACATGTAATATTAAATTATACAAACATCTTAAGCTAATAATATCTTTTCTTGCTTTAATTATGATTGCTTGTTATTATTTCTTTTTGTATCATGATTAGTTTAATTTGATTATCTTAACTTGTTTCATCTTATCTAACAAAAAAAGATATAAAAAATAAAACTAATATAATTAATAACAATATCGATGCATTTTTGTTATAATTAAATAAACTAAACTGTACCTAAAATGTAACAATCACATCCCCACACTTATGTTTTGCTTGTCTCAAGCAAACTCTTTCAATATCATCCAACCATTATTTAACAAATACACTTCAAAAATTACTTACCAAACCTTAGTTAAGGTCTAAAGGCATACCACATTAACATTCACATTGTTAATCATAGTTCATTAGTTGTTATCTAGCAAATAAAAATGGTACTCTTTTTATAACAAGGAAACGCCTAACCAAACCTAATGTGCTTTGGTTTTTATGCTCATGCCCATCCCTCACAATTGTTCACTTCTCTCAGTTTCATTTCTGAACTGGCATGTAATGCACTAGTAATAAGCACTCAAATACCAATTATGTTATCCTATAGTTATAGGCGTGTATGAGAATCACACCTCCACTACAACACATAAACACCGCACATATTAAAAGGCCTTACGGGTTTTACGCTTAGGGGAAGGTTATGAATTTTTTGTTAAAAGTGGCTAAAAATGAAGATTGGTGAACACGAATCCTTAAAGAATCCTTATTTCCTACTAAACAAATAAACTAAAAGATATGAGGTAATATTGACCCATATCTAAGTTATTCATATTTTTTTAGCATTTATTGTGCTCATTTTATCAAGCCTTTTTTTAATTGCAACAACTATATACAAATGGATCTTCTCTAAATGATTTCCAACTAGGTTAAAATGAAACCCTAGAAAATTAGCCGTTCATCATGTTTCAAGTCGTCAACTCCAAAATCCTATTTCCCCCTCTTGAATTGTGTGCCTAGCAGCCAAGCTGTTGTCCTCTTTCCAAACTGTCATGTGTGTCCTCCTCTTGCGAACTCCCCACTACCCTCGTACTCCCCAAAACTATTATTTCTTTCCTTCGTCCAACTCATTTCAAGGCTAAGTCAACATGATTTTCTTTCCATCAACCAATTAATTCCAGTGTCAATTTAATTTAAGTTTTCGCTTACGAATGGGCCTACAAAAGTCAAACAAACTCTTTTCAACCTTCTTAAAATTTTGATAACAAAGTCATAAGTTGATACATATATATAATTTAATTTAGATAACTAATATTAAGTTATACAAATATCTTAAGCTAATAATATCTTATCTTGCTTTATTTCTTTTTGTATCATGATTAGTTTATTTTGTTTGTTTTGTGTATTTTAACTTGTTTCATCTTATCTAAAAAAAATATAAAAACAAACAAAACTATTATAATTAATAACAATATTGATGCATTTTTATTATAATTAAATAAACTAGAATGTATCTAAAATATATACCGATCAAACATAGATACTATCTGGTGGTTGTGGCACTTTGACTACATCAGGTGAAGCAATAAACGTTGTCAATATATACGTGCCGAACGAAGGAATCTCTAGAAGGTATGTGGGTGATGTTTGGTGACTTTAATGATGTTTGAGGTCCTAAAGAGAGAATGAACTAGGAATTCTACCCAACTAATACCAGGTTTTTCACGAGTTTATAAGGGTGTCGAACTTGCATGAATACTATATGGGTTGCCATGAATTTATGTATGTGTCGGACAATGGTGAAAAGTTAAGCAAACTGAATAGAGTTCTTGTATGCAGTGGGTTTATGGACAAGTAGTCGGGCGCCTCGGTTACGACCTTGTCTAGGCATGTGTCGGACCATTGTTAGGTCATTTTATCCATCGTGACTACTAACTTTGGTCACGTTCCATTCAGATTTTTTAACACATGGTTAGAGCTTCTTGGCATCTGGATTATGTGGCGGGTTATGTTTGGCCTTCTCCTTAACGGGTCGTCAAACCTAGCAATTGCAATTAAATTGAAGTTTTTGAAAAAAGGATCAAGTTATGGGTGGCTGATGAAAACTGAAAACTAGGGGGAGGTAGGAGGAAAAACATGCTGAGGTTGACCGGTTGGAATTGGTGGCTGAATCAAGAGGCTTGTTGCCTCACAAATTGGATAGTAGGAACGAGTGTAGAACCTTTATTATGGCATTTGATAAAAAACAAGATTTTTGAGGCAGAATAGAAAGCTAGAATTCGATGGGCTTTAGAGAGCGATGAAAATTCTGGTTTTTTCATGGTATTATGAGTGACAGCACAGCAAATAACGGGAAAACATGCTTATGGAGGATGGTCAAGGATTCACAAATCCAACGGTTATCAAAGACATGGCTCACGACTTCTTCGCGGATAACTTTTGGGAGCTGATGGATGTTAGACAGCCTTTTTCTGAACAAATATTGCTAAATTAAGTAATGAAGAAGTGGTTTTTTTTTTTGTGCAGCCATTCACTCTACAAGAAAATAAAGAGGCGCTTTGGTCGTATGATGGGGATAGGGTGCCAGGGCCCGACAGGTTCAATTTTAAGTTCTTGAAAAGATGTTGGAATGGAGTTCTAAACGTTTTTCTAGCTGTGTTTGAGAACTTCTTTCATAGGGCGGCTTTAGGTGCGGGTTGTGCCTCGTCTTTTATAACCATAGTCTAATGACCCTTTGAGTTTCAGGATTATCACCCTATCAGTCTAGTGGGATATTTGAACAAAGTTATATCCAAGGCCTTGGTGTCAAGGTTGAAAAACATGATTGGGAAGTTGGTATCGCCCAAGAAATCGGCATTCCTAGCCAGGAGGTGCATCATGAATGGGCCACTTATGCTTAATGAACTTTTGGGTTGGATTAAGAAGGTGAAATAGCGTGGCATCTTTTTAAGGTAGATATGGACAAGACTTATGACTCCTTGATCCAATAAATAGTTGATGAAACAATTCTCTCCTCAAAGATAGTGAATCTTGAACACCTAAACATAACATCTGTTGAGGAGCGTGGCTAACATCTGTAGAACGCTAGAAACTGTTGAAGACCAAAGCCCTGATCAAGCCAAAGGTCTGATGAAGAAGACCAAACATCTGTTAGGCAAAACGGATGTTTGGACAATTGCAACAGAGGATAGCTTAGACAGTGGTTTCTCAATGTAATAGTATTTATCTTATCAGTGTTTAGTATTGCCTAGATCAGATGTTAGGATTTGCTTAGATGTTTCCATACATCCGAGAATCATTTCTGTTAGGAATGTTAGATGTCATTATCAGGGTGACGTCAGCACATCACAGACAGAGCTTCAGTACTTAGTATTAATAGATCACACATGTTAGTGATCTATTTATCACTTCACACACATTCTATTTTGTACGAATAGTTCTAGTGAGTGATTGGCTGAGGGGGAGATTGTAAAATCATTGTAAAACTTTTAACCGTTTGAATCAATAGAAAAAAAGTTTATGATAATATCTATCTATTTGTGAATTGTATTGTGATAATCAATATTAGTTTGCAACATATCAAACTCAGATCCTAACAATTACAATTTTTTATAATAGATTGACTCTACAGACTCCTCCTCAGGCGATCACTTAACAATTATGTTCGTACAACAGAAAAGGTGATGTGTACTGATGAATAGATCTCTAACATGTGAGATCTATTTATACTTAGTATGAAAGCTCTGTCTTTTATTGGCTGACATCACCCGCATAGTGACATCTAACATTTCTAACAGAAAAGATTCCACAGATGTTGCAAACATCTATGTAAATCTAACATTTATTCTAATTATGCTAAACACTGATACAAAACAAGTATTGTTACATTAGGAAACCTCTGTTGCTTTGATCCAAACATATGTTTGGATCAAACAGATGTTTGGTCTTCTTCATCAGACCTTTGGTCTTCAACAAACTTTAGCCTTCAACAGACCTTGTTTCTGCTTGAATAACGGTTCCAAGGCTTTGATCAGATGTTGCTTGTCTTCAACATATGCGCTGATTTAGGTGTACAAGATTCACTATCTTTGGGGAGAGTCTAGTTCAAATTTCTATTTATTTCTTGATCACTTGATCATGTTTTGGCTTTTGAATATCATCTGTTCTTTTGATCCAACAACTTGCTTGGTCTTTGGGGTGCGAATTAACTTACTAATGGTGTTTGTAGTTTTTTTTAAATTAGTACTAATGGGGGTATCAAAGGTGGAACGGCCAGATGTCCAGGTTGGGAGAAGAAGCGAATGAGGATAACAAAGTTTTAAACCATTGTAGGAGTCGTGCTTCGGGAGTGAAGCTTGACACACTTAGAGTTTACATATTCGAATTGTATTTGTATAATTGTATGTAAAATATGACCTTATTTAGTTTCGTTTAATTAGTTGCAGTGGTGGTGATGTGTAGGTATGAAGAGTCGTTTATGCACAAAAGTGGTAAAGATATGTTGATTAAGTGGGTCGGCTCGGATTACATATCTTTGAGGGATTAATTGAAGGCATTGATCCTATAGTAATGGGAGGGTCAAAAGGGTGGCTTAACCCGACTTAAAGGATAAGTAAACAAATAAGTCAAATTTTCAATTATTTGGGTTAGTGATAAACACATAATTATATGTATATATGAATATATGTGGTCACATGGATAATGAGATAGAAGTATTTGGATTGAAAGTTACCTAAATGTTGGGCGATGTCATGTGATAGTTTTAGAAGGTAAAAGGCGTTGGTGATCAAGTCAAGGGATCAGGTCAACGAGATGGAGATTTGGAGTTAGCATGGTGTATGGTTTGGCATGGTTGTTTTGTAAAGTCTTTTCCTTTACATATGGTTTCGTATTAGCTTTGGAGTATAACTCCAGGTTGATTTATTATGTGTTAATGTGTCCATGGATGTTTTGGTCACTTGGTTTGGTTATATTTGGTGTCTAAACATATTGATGTTTCAAAAGAGTTTCTATTTTAAGAACAGGTCATGTCGAAATTTTATGAGAAAACTCGGGTGCCTTTTTATGAGTATTCTTTGGGTGAATGTGGTTTAATATTATATGAATTGTTTTATTTTGGTGAAATGAGTTCTTTATTTGAAAATTAAATACCAAAAACTGGGCCTACTTTTCTACAAGTTGCTTAAATTTATTGTTTTAAATTTCCGGGTGTTATAAGTTGGTATCAGAGCTTGGGGTTGAGCGAAATCAAGTACATAGGTAAGTACTTGAACTCAAACCCATATGCTCTTGAGATTAGTGACCCATACAATCCCGGACTTGATTAAGGCGCGAAGGTTGAATTTTTTTTATAAGCTCACATGACATAACCAGAGCTAATTGTGATATTTATGTTAAGGCGAGCTTAAGCAGATGATGAGCAGGTCTTGAGAACGTGATCCAAGACATATCTCAAACATGTGGAAAAGACGTATTGATCACTGGTACGTGATATTGCTGTATTGGTATTGGAGGGGTAAACCCTAGATGAAAGACAACAATGTTGTCTTGGAAAGAGATTTGAAAATGTTGCACGAATGGAAACCCATTTCCCTAGCATAAGGTGAAGATTACATGAAGGCACGTGGCTAGTATATTGATTGCGCTCTAGGCCAGTAAGCAAGAAGCATATGATACTCGTGAGACCAAGAGAATCATCACATGTATGCAAGGTAAATTGGGAAGTAAGCGGACGTGTGGGCGAAGGGATGGAACAAACCTTCTTCAAAGGGGTGAACGGGAATGGGTTCACTAAAAAGGTATAAGAAGTTAACATGTGTAAATGTACTGCGTAAACAAAAAACCTAGAAACAAAGTTTTGATAATGTACAAAAAGGAAATTAAATGGACGGTTTGTGGATAAGATTACTCTCAAGTAATCGAGAGCCTTCTATAATGAATGAAAGGTTTGAATTTGTAGGTAACTATGGATCAAACATATATGAATGGAAGGTATGAATGAATGGTTTGAATCTATAGGTATGTACCAATCATACATATATGAATGAAAGGTGTGAATGAAAGGTTTGAATACTTAGGTAAGTACGGATCAAACATATATGAATGGAAAGAATTAAGGAAATGTTTGAATACATAGGTAAGTACAGATCAAACATATAAACGAAAGGTTTGAACCCCTAGGTAAATACGGATCAAACAAGTATGAATAAAAGGTCGAATCCATAAGCTAGTAAAAACCAAGCTGGAATGAAGGAGGGAAATACGTTACCCTTTCTAACTAAGGTATGTATGAACACTATAAGTATGTGGTGTTAATAAGTTAGTGAAGATACGCATGTTATATGACTTACAGAATACATATGTAAAAATGTGTAGCGATAGGTTGTGGCTAACTGTGGAAAATGACTGTCGGAAGGTAGTTAAGAATGTATTAACCGTTTGACTTTCTAGAAAGTCAAACAAGTTAAATTGGTAAGTATAATGTAAGTATCAACAAGATTGTATGAAATGATGATCACATGAAATACGCCTCACAAACTAGAAATTGTTGGTGTGGCATGCCATAAAGAAAGACGTATCGAAATAATTAAATATTGGGTATGTTAGTAACTAACTCATGAGAGTCGGGATGACTAACGGGCTAAGACTCGAACGAATAACATAATTTACCAAGGGAAGGAAAAATCGTTACAAGAAATAATAGAATAGCGTTTTCATAAGTATGTACAAATGAAAGAGGAAATATAACGCAAACTTCAAATCATAATTAGAAGAATAAGAGTTGACGACCAAATGTCATAACTTAGTAAGTACTGGCTAAGTGACCTTGAAAGGTCAAACTGCTGAAAAGTTTGTGAAATAATAATAATAATAATAATAATAATAATAATAATAATAATAATAATAATAAATGAAATGCAAAGATATTATGTAAGCATGTTGAATTTGTATCATGGTTTTAATTGTAAATGGATTTTTTATGAAAGAAATGTAGATAATTAGACATTAAATTTAAAAGGAACCTTGAAGGGACTATTGAAAGTATACCATTATCGAATGCAAGTATATATATATATATATATCTTACTATTAATGGTGTTTGTAATTTTTTTAAATTCGTACTAATAGGGGTATCAATGGTGAAGCGACTCGGTATCCAAGTTGTGAGAAGAAGAGAATGAGGACAACAAAGTTTTAAACCGTTGTAGGAGTCGTGCTTTAGGAGAGAAGCTTGACACACTTTGAGTTTACATGTTCAAATTGTATTTGTATAAATGCACGGAAGTGTTCAAGATATGTCGAGTAAGTGGGTCGGCTCGGATTACATATCTTTGATGGATTAATTGAAGGCGTTGAACCTAGAATAATGGGAGGGTCAAAAGGGTGGCTTAACCCGACTTAAAGGATAAGCGAACAAATAAGTCATTTTCAATTATTTGGGTTAAGTGATAAACACATAATTATATGTGTATATGAATATATGTGGTCACATGGATAGCTTTGGAAGGCATGTTACAGTTTTGGAAGGCAAAAGGCGTTGGTGATCAAGTCAAGGGATCAGATCAACGAGATGGAGATTTGGAGTTAGCATAGTGTATGGTTTGGCATGGTCATTTGTAAAGTCTTTTCCTTTACATTGTGGTTTTGTATTGGCTTTGGAGTATACACTCCATTTCGATTTTATTATGTGTTGTGTGTCCATGGATGTTTTGGTCACTTGGTTTGGTTATATTTGGTGTCTAAACAGATTGATGTTTCATAAGGGTTATCCATTTTAAGAACGGGTCATGTCGAAATTTTATGAGAAAACTCAGGTGTCTTTTTATGAGTATTCTTTGGGTGAATGTTGTGTAATATTATATGAAGTGTTTTATTTTGGTGAAATGAGTTCTTTATTTAAAAATTAAATACAAAAAATGGGCCTACTTTTCCGCAAGTTGTTTAAATTTATTGTTTTAAATTTCCGGGTGTTTCACATGAATACAATAAATGAAACACATAAGTAAACTATCTATTTTGCTAAGTAATCAAGTGAGGTATAACCTAACGCGAGTGCTTCCAACATTGTGTGTTTGGAGACTTGGTGTGGTTTTACTCACATTGATATTTTTGACGGTTATTAAAAGCTTACAACGACGTAAAATGGAGGCATATGAACCTCAATTTTCTAGAACATAACCTCAACAAAAGCCCTCGACATAGAAGTTAGTTAGCGACTTGGTTTGGTGTGCGAAAGTTCCGAAAACAAAGTTAAGAAAAACAAGTATGAAAATTTTACTAAAAATCCTAACGTGGACCTAAAAAATGGTGGTTTACCATCTTTGTTTACCTTGGTAAACAAGAGATAATACTCCTAGAGATATTCCAATTGTAGGGAAGAAGAAACAAGAAGGTAAAGTGCAAGAAAGTGACAAAAACTCATTGTTTTTGGACTTAGAACTTTCTACTCAAAGTTAATGATCTTGGAGATTTGAATGTGTTTGGAAGTGATTTGGAGGTGGTAAAAGTATTTAGGATGTATTATGGGTTGATATTTATAATGGGGATTAGGTTTCGGGGTGTTAATGAAGGTGGTTGGGAGTTAAAAGGAGTGAGAAGTTTAAATTTCGCGAGCTAATGAGCATTTTGCCAGCGACAGCCTTGCAGACTGCAAGGGGTTTAGTATGCGGTCCGCAAGGACCATGAAAATCCTCAAAATTTCATTTTCAGCCCTTGAGGTTATTTGGTTTGATATTTTATGCAATAAGTTCATTGTTAAGCATGTTTTTAGGACTTTAAGGTATATGTAAGCATGTATTATAATAATAATAATAATAATAATAATAATAATAATAATAGTAATAGTAATAGTAATAGTAATAGTAATAGTAATAATAATAATAATAATAATAATAATAATAAAACTTATGAATTAACATTTCAAAGAAAATATAATCTCGATGTATGGCCGGCTTTAAATTAAAATGCGTATTCATGATTGTTTACGTACGATGCAAGTATATTTAGGCGAAGATAATATAAAAGGTTATTTCCATTTTGATTAAGACTCGAATTACAAGGATAGGATTGAAAAACATAAATTATATTAAAATAAGAAGAGAATAAAAAATACGAAACGGTACAGGAGGTGTTTAAAGGTTTTAAGTTATCCAGGGTGGGATGATAGCTTTTAGACGCATCAAATACATTGCTTGTTTTGTTTCATTTGGTATTGTGTTTCTTTGTACATTTAGTGTATGCAAGTTTCCCGCTAGCTTTGGTTGAATAAAATTCCTTTGACCGTAAAAAAAAGTTTAGAGAATATATATGTTAGTAGACTT
Source organism: Scalesia atractyloides (assembly GCA_947069175.1). NCBI lineage: Eukaryota > Viridiplantae > Streptophyta > Magnoliopsida > Asterales > Asteraceae > Scalesia > Scalesia atractyloides. Next base: position 11,820,849 of record CAMTDV010000026.1, on the reverse strand, counting down.
TTAAAAAATAAAATAGAATATAAAACCTGTCACACTCATAAGTCATGACTTTACTTTGTAAGTTGCCCCTATCTGCATAAAGATTCGTTCCGCATGTCAATTTTAGACTCCACCTTTCACATAACTAAAAACAAAACAAGAAAATGCAAAACAAAAATACAAACAAATATCACTAAATAAATTAGATCTAGAAATTGTGAACTCAATTCTTAAGACTATCTCTATTATGATCTTTGTTTGGATTGGTTGCCACTTGACAAAACAATATTGATTGTATTGAAGTTAAAAGGAGAAAAAAGAAATTGAAAGCCACGATCAGGTTGTTGAAACAATCTAGGTCATAACCCAAACCCATGCTCAACTTCATCCGCTTGTCCAAACTTTATTGGTGCCTATTTTTTTATTAACTAATAATTCTTCCATCGATTTAATTACTCAAATAACCTTTTATAATTAACTTATTTGAAAAACTAAATACATAATATTTCTTAAATTATTTCCTGAATATCCCGATGTAAATTTTATTAAAAAATATTTTATTAAAAAGCGTATTTTTAATATAAAATAAATATTTATTTAATAAAAGTTGGTTTTGGTTGCGTTGTTAACGTGAATGAAAGGTTGGGTTGTATAGATAGAAAAAAGAGGAATTAGTTTGTTTTTTCTTTATTAAAGGTTGGGTTAAGTTAGGTTGTAAATAGGGATAGTCTAATGCTATGAACCCGTTTAATTGTTCGTTCAAAGGTTGGGTTGAGTTAAGTTGTAAATAGGGATAGTCTAATGTTATGAACCTATTCAATTGTTCGTTCAATACAATAAATAAAAGGGGAATTGGCCTGTAATAATCACAACTAGACGTCATTGGCCATTGTACGTCTCACTTTTGAATATTCCCCATGCCAGTCCCACCTTTCATCTATTTTTCCTCCACCGGTCCTTAGTTAAAAAACTTAACAGAGTGAAGTTTTTCCGAATTACAAATTGATGTATTAGGGATTTTGATCAGAACGAGGATATGGGTCTATTGATGTAAAACTTACCTCAAAACGGTGCTCCAAACGACTTGAATTTTGTTAATTGGAAGTTTAAACACCTGAATTAAAGCACCATTTTCATCGTTTGAAACACAATTTCAAGGTAAGTTTTACATCATTCGACTCGTACCTCGTTCTGATAAAAAACCCTAATACGTCAGTTTGTAATTCGGAAAAAAAAAACTGAATTTCGTTAAGTTTTTTTAACTGAGGACCGATGGAGGAAAAATATGTGAAAGGTGGGACTGACATGGGTTATATTCAAAGGTGGGACTAGCCATGGCCAATAACGTCCAATTAGGATTATTATAGACTAATTTCCTAAATAAAATAAATCATTATTAAAGAAATTAAAAAATCTCATCAAACCCAAATCATCTCTTGGTGGATAAATAATAAAATGTCATTACACTAGGGGTGTTTAAAAATATCCAAATCTGAACTGTCGAATATCTGAATTTTCAAAAATCGGATTCACGTAGCGAATTTAAAAATTTTCGGATACAATAAATTTATTTTTTTATCGGATATTTAAAGTATCCGAAAATATCTGAAATATCCGGTTGAATAAATTAATAATATATAAAATAAAATTGGATATTCGGATATCCGATTGTATATCCGAAATTTTGGATATGATTTCGGATAGTGAAACTCGGTATCTGAAAATTTCAGATATCCAGTTTTAAACACCTCTAAATTACGCACAATGCATAATAAAAAATAAGATTGTGATAACCCACGAATCCTTAATAGACTAAAACATATCATGGTACACTACACTGGTTTTTTTTTTTGTTGCACATCATAAGATGTGCGGTGCACATATGTGTAAAGGTTATTTTAGTATGGTTTTACTTTATTTTTTAGCGGCAATTTTTTAAACCTTATCAATTATGGGATTTGAACTCAATATTTTCCTCTTTCAAATCTAGATTATTAGGCTAAATGGTGTGGGGTTAAATCCAATCAAGCCCTGTCATTATGACTCAATTTTTTTAATTTAATATTCTTTTTTATATTTATAAAAACCAATTAAGACATAAATACAAGACATAAATAAAAAATAAAGTACTAAAACAACCAGTAAAAAACAACTCCTAGTTTGAATATATTACTCCAATTCGCTACTTCTTAGCTTTGAAGAGTTTTTGGTACCTTGGGGAGCAATGCAAAAAGCCTTTCTCAAGAATTTTAAATCTTTTTCCTTTTGTTTTTCCTTAAGGTATTCATTCTCTTCTTCTTTGAGCGTGACTAAACGAGAGATTTGTTCTTTCAACTCATCCAATCTTGATATACCTGAGGGATTAGTGGATAGGCCCGAGGATTAGTTGAGGTTTATCAAGACTTTCTTCTAGAGACTTACTTCTATCTCTTTCCAATGGGCGGGCCAACTCTTGTGGCTCTTCAAACTTAAAGTCGTCATTGGGTTGTTTAGGCTTAAAGTTGAACGAGCGTCTGACGTACCTTGAGGGTCTAGTTTGGTAGAGGTTGATTTCGAGCATTTAGACGCCCAGCCGGTGGTATTTGGGTTAAATGATGGTACAAGATATCATTTTGGAGATTGGTGAAGAAGCACCCAAGAAGGTATCATTGTAAACCCGCATTAGAGCCTAAACTCACTATGGACCATGCTCATGACGCCCATATCGCTTGCACCATTTTGTAGTGGACGATTTCCCGTCATGTTTTTGTAAATATTATTGAAGTTGGAGATCTTTGTTCTCATAGCGGTACACTTGCCCGAGAACGAATTATTTGTACGGTATTCACCATGGCCCATTTCTTGGAAAAAAATTCATGAATACGCCTCCAAAAGATGACCCATTCTTGGTCACTCCCTAGTAAATAATATTCTAAAGTTAATTGACAAAAAAATATATATTATCTAATCACTAAATAAAAAAATATTATGTACGAGATAAACTCATTACACATATATATTTGACTTTAAAAATATTACCAACAAATGGGTCTTCAGAAACATCGAGCCACGCCCTTGACAGAACAAATTCTTCGGTGGGTGTCCACATCTCGACCATCTTGGGTGTACATTTTTGTTCGGGATCCTTCTTCTGATTCCTACAGGTCTTGGAGGAGGTCGCTTGTGTTTGGGGTTCGGGTTCGATTTCCGGAACACTTTTTGAGTTTCTGGTATAGATTGTGAAGATTGTGGCGACCAACGGGATTGTGGAGAATTTTACGTCGAGGTTGGCATTTGCGAGTAAAACATAAAACTCGGTATCAGCATTTGCTAAATGCGGGAATATTGGCGTAGGCATGATTGGATGGTACTAGACCTCACCCATTTGCGTCTTTGTGAGTAAAATATGAAACCGGGTCAAACGGTTGATGTTGAGCATAGACCCGGGGATTTGGGCTAAACGCATTAAGGTTGTTGAGAGGTTTTTATAGAAAAGGTGTAGTAAAAATGGTTTAAAAGGTTAGTTTAAATTTGGTAAATGTGAAATGTTAATAATTAAATTTAATAGAAAAATCTTTTTTTTAAATTATACCATTCACCAACGGTAAAAACAAAACATTCAAACCCAAACGTTGACGCTAGCCAACCAACTCACGAAAACCAACTCACGAAACCCACTGTAAGCCCCCCCCCCCCCCCCCCCCCCCCCCCCCCTAATTGCTCTGGGTTGATGTTCAGGGTGCTAGAGTGCCTTGTTGGCACGGGGCACGTCCCCACGCCGTTTAACTTCTTGGTTCTCTCACTTTTGTCAATAAAATTGAATACCATCTCTCATGAAGGATTTTTCAATCAATTTTACTCTATTATTATAGGTAATTTAATATTTTTAGTTCAAACCACCTTTGTCAATCAAGTTGAATATCATCTCTCTTGAACGATTTTTCAATCAAATAGTTTGATTCAAATTCATGAAGAACACTCTCTCATCATATGTTTTAAATGCTTTTTTTAATCTACATATGAACACAACTTTAGTATCATTATGTCAAGTGGCTACTTCTTCAACATAAAGAACACGATGATATGTATGTATGCAGGTGTAATTTATTAATGATTTTGTATGCATGTGTAATTTATTAATGGTTTTTTAACAAAGAGGGCTTAAGGGAAATTTTTATATGATTGCATCAATACAAATATAGTATGTTGGGTCATCAAAAAGACACATACACATAAATTAGAGGTAGCATAGAAGAGAATGTTGAGATGGATGTGCAGGCACACAAGCTTGGATCTAATAAAAATGAGTTTTGTTTTCTCGAAAAGATAAGATGAAGGAGGGGAGATTGTGATAGTTTGGGCATGTGAAGAGGAGGCACACGGCTAACAATTAGATCAGTAAAAATCCTCACCGTTCTAGGCGGGGGGAACTCAAATTGATTTGGGATGAACAAAATAGGAAAATTTTGCTAGACTTGCACATATATGAGGGCATGATCGGGCATTGAACTTCGTGGAGTCGTATGATTATGCTTAAGCACTTTTAGGTGGAGGGTACGTATTTGTCATACCTTTGTATTAGACTTTTAGAGGTTAGCTTTAGCTATTTTTTTTGGCAGCCCTTGATGTTACAATCATCTTGTTCTCTTGTATCTGTGATGCTTTATTTGTACAAGTATACTTTCACAAATTTTTTTGTTATTGGCAACTTACTTATGCTCTATTCTAAATTATGTTTAGTTCTTTTCGTTTCCTTGATTATTTTCGTCATGTCCAATAAGACTTTGGAGCTGGAGCTCTCCTTGGGAGCGAACTCAGACCATGTCAACATCTTTGCTATTAGTGTGTTTTACTTTTATGGTGGTTGTTGTAATTGTTTTAAAAAAAGAGTATTTTCATGGTTTATTGTTTATGTATATTGTTTAAAAAATATTAGTTTTAAATAGGACTTATAAAAATAAACACATATCATCTGCAGTACCAAAATATTTCAACAGATTTTAGAACTGCAATAACTAAAAATATTAGCAAGTTGCTAAACAAATCAATACAAGTTATTAAAGGAAAATGGAAAGGAGTAATACTCCGATTGTTAAAACAACAAGAGTATAGCAGGAAGAAGGTCTAGGATCCACTCCGGCAGATAGCTTCTTGATCGGAATCTATAAACAAAGAACACTGCTAGCCTTAACGCAAGAGGTGGCATCCTGCGTTTGGCATCCTGCGTTTGGACTCTAGCGTGAGAATCAGTATAGGGTTCTCTAAGAGTTAAACATAAGTGTGAGAGAATAGTTATAGAGAGAGAGAGAGTAGTATGAGATACTTTTGAAGTTGTGAGGAGGCCCCCTTTATATAGGCAGACGTCTCTACCGTGGGGATGCTCCTGGACAGTTCATCTTCTAATTATGTTGAGTCTTATCCTCTAAAACATTGTTTGCGCGAATAGCCTTTCCTCTTTGGTGCAAGATCTCAATGTTGCTTTATGTGTTTTTGGGCAAAGTCCAATCACTTTGACTTTTGCAACATCGGGACTTGGGATGTGTACAGTACATGCCTACTTCCCGCTTCTTGTCATCAGTATGCCTGCTTCTAACTTCCAGCCTTGGTCATAAGTATAATTGCTTTCAGATTTGCTCTGTGAGAGCTTCCGAGCACCCATATCATTAGCCCCTAGTCATAAGAATCTATGTTGAAATATATTGGTGCTTATGACTCAGTAGAATGTTATATTGGGACTCACTGATTTAGAGTATTTGCCCTAACCTTGGGTTTATTGAGATAGGGTGTTTTGGTCATGCAAGTGAGTTGTGGGTTCCATGTTCATGGTTTCTTGTTGTGCATATTTATACTATCAACTTAGTTGTTTGTGAGAAATTGTTAGGTGATATGCGGGGAAGCTAGAAGCTCTGAGTTTAATGTGCTACTACATGGCAAGGGGCTCGTGGATGGAAGCTACCAGCTATGAGCGGTGTAGATCTGTAAAAGCTTTGCTATTTTTCCTTTCGCATGTTCTGCTTCCCTTGCTTTCTTCCCACTTGCCCCACTTGCACGTGCAAGTTGCTCTAGGTGGACTCAATCAGTAGGAAAGTGTATTATTACCTAGCTTCCAGCTGGCCTACAGTTAAATCTCCACCTTCCATATGTCCTAAAAAACATGGGGATTCAAATTTTGAATTTATGATCCTCTTTACAACCTGTAACCGCCCTTACAACCGTGTAACCCCCTTATTTCTTCATTCTTCACTTTTCTCTCTTAGAAAGACCCGTTGGTTATTCCGGCGAATACTCATACTTCTTATAAATCGGTAAGTTTCTTCCATCTTTCTTTAGTTTCTAATGGCTTCTAGTTCAAAAATGACATCGGTATTCAGCTTTCAAAACTCACCCAGTTGGAAGTCGATTAGTTTTGTGCTGATCACGGATCGATTTATCGCTTGAACCTACTGCTCCTGGGCAGGTTACGGCGAATAAGTGTCCTAAAGGTCAAGTCATTTTTTATACTTGTATTTTGGAATAGTAGAATTTCCATTATCCGTTTACAAACTTTTTCTTGGAAGTTTTGAAGTACTATAATTTGTCTCTCGGTCAGTTAGCCCCTATAGGAGCCGCTCGTATCATGCACTTTAAAATAACTTGTTTTTCTTTAAGTCATGAACCCTCTTTAGACATGTTTCATCACTTTTTTCTCCTTGCCCGAAATGGAGACCGGTTCACCATTGAAAAAACTCAATGTGAGGTTACCCTGATAACTTGTAACGTCGTCATACCTACTCTTGGAAAGAGAACTTCTTTTTTGTTTCTGATAAGAGTATCCATTTTGAAACCATTCCTCGTAAATTCGGTGAGGGTTTAAACGAGAAGGAGCCTGCAACTTATAAGCTTGTGTAGAGCTTATTGCTAAAGCTTTGAGGTTCTCGTTCTAAGTTTAGGGCTTATCTAGAGGAGTTTCTCGTTCTGATAAGTGTTAGTGCTAACTGAACAGATCCAAATTTTGAACCTTCTTTTTGTGTAGACCGGAAGGGTATGACCCCTCCTTGTAGTTTCTCTATTTTTCTATTTAGCTTCTTGTGTTTAACCCTTGTTTCTTTTGTATTTCAGAGATAAGTGCTTTGGATTTCATAATGCTTGATGATCTGTCTATTGTTGAAGTTGAATCCAAGGAGGTTCCTGTTGGACTTCCTCCTTATGTGCGTCACACAAAGCACGATAGAGCTGCTGGTGATTTTGAAACGTACCTATTCAACTGTCTTTGATGCCTCTATTATGAAGAAGCCTCCCAACCCTGTTAGAAGATCTAGCTGGGGAGTTACCTCTACTGGTACAGCCTCTCAATCTTCTGACCCATCTATGTTGATAGTGTGGATCAGGATGATGCTAGTGTAATGGCTTCTATGACCGGTGTAAAGTTGGTGAAAACGGAGGTTGTGAGAGAAGAAGCTGTTGAACAAGGATACACTTCTACGGTTCCTTCCAAGGGGGATATAGAAGTTGTTTTGAAGAAGTTGAATGAAAGGAAGAGGTTGGTTGTAAAGTGATATGCGCCAAATGCAACATATAAATTGTATCAAATAAGGTATAAAATCAACCCTTTTTAGTACTATTGTTGGAAAAAGTACATTTCTTTGTATACTTTTAATTTTTAGGATTAAAAGAGCTTAAATGTACAAAAGGAATATATTAACGGCAAAAACCAGCATAAATACAAAAAGAAGGAAAGATGATTCACTATACCAACCCTCCAAGCTTCACCCCAAGACCAAAAACAACGAATCAGAAGTCAAGCAAGGGGCCATGCCTGCCCGGCATAGGGTTGTGCCCCACTCAAGATTCCAGAAAGAAGAAGACAAATAGAAGCAGGACAAGAGACATGGGGTCGTGTCCCTTCAACACGGTCCGTGCTCAACCTCCAGATATGCAAATAACTAGTTTTTAATTGGGTATGTATTAATGACTTTAATAACTAGTTTTTTTATATTGAAATTGAACTTTATTCTATCATCTCTTCATGTTTTGTTGATTCACTCATTCGTGTCCTTACGGTATATATAAAGCACACTAACTGTCTGGAAGAGGGTTAGAAGGGTGGTATAGGTAAAGTTATTGCCTTGTTCAGTGTATAGATCCTGCGAGAGCTTGATTCAAGCTTATTATGACTTTTCTTGAGGCAGATGGCATCAAATCGAGGGGAATAAGAGCGGCTTGAATACGGTATAATAAACCACTATTAAAACTTAAAACCGGCCTTGCAGGACTATTTCCTTGCTGACCCAGACCAATATGGCCGGGAGTATCGTTGCCTCCAAAAGAGGGACATGACACATTTTGCATTAATAACTTACTTAATTATCTTTCAATATTCTGGCCTTGCGAGACTGTATCCCTGCTGACTCAGACCAATTGGTCGAGGGTAGCGTTGCCTCCAAACGATGGACATGCCACTTTAACAAAGATAATCTCTTAAAAACCCAAAGTGCGAAAATCATCAAAGGTTACATAAATGACGAGTCGGAACCAAGTGATTCTATTACGTCTATTTGTTTCTTTTTAGGTTTTTCTTCTTATTCTAAAATTTTTCTCGGTGGACTAATCATTTTTATATTTTTCCAATTTTTCTTTTTAGGTTTTTCTTCTTTTTCTAAATTTTTTCTACTCTCTGAAGAAACAACATGGGGCCATGTTTGATCAACACAGGGTCATGTCAGACCTAAAGTACAAGAAAAAAATTTGTTTTCTAGTTACTGGAATAAAGGCACGGGGCCGTGTTACAGGAGCATGGGGTCGTGTCTAACCTCCGGTATCTTGGAACCTGAAAATATAAACTTTTTCTTGAGAGCACAGGGTCGTGCCACGTAGACACGGGGGCCGTGCTACTCTTCTGATCAACAATTTTTTACGTTTTTGTTCGCAAAAAGTCACGCCATCCCGCATAATTCACAGAAAATACAACCTGGTGCATGACCTACACCTCCGACATAGACCTAAAAGTGCCACTAGAAGAACCCGAGCGCTTTTTAAGAAAAAGACTTCAAGCTAAAAACCGACAATAAGCCTCAACCCAAACCCCCTTATGGCGGATCAACAAACTCTCATATATTACCTACGGCCTACGGTCGGTAATCTTTGAGCCGCTATTAACCCTCCTAATGTCTATGCCAACAACTTTGAGCTTTAACCACACCTCATTCAAATGCTCCACAATTCTGCCACCTTTCACGGCCTACCCGATGAAGATCCCCATTTACATATTACCAACTTTTGAAAATATGTGACAACTTTCGGATCAACGGAGCCTCCAACGATGCTATCTGGCTCCGTATATTTCCCTTTTTTCCCTCAAAGACCGAGGTAAAGCTTAGCTAAACATCCTCCCAAGTGGGTCCGTGCACACTTGGGATGAACTTGCCCAAAAAATTCTTTACAAATATTTCCCTCCTGCTAAAACCGCCAAACTCATGACCGAGATTATTTCAAGACGACGGGGAATCTTTATACGAGACAAGGGAAAAGTTCAAGTAGTTATTAAGAAAATGCCCATATCATGGTCTTGAACGTTGGCAACACGTGTCCATTTTCTACAATGGACTCTTACCACACATAAGGAAAATCCTTGATTCCAACTCCGGGGGACTCCTTGGAAATTGGCGACCCGAGGAAATTTATAATCAAATTGAGGAAATTGCTAAAAATAGTTTTCAATGGCACACCCCTAGGGATCCAAAATCAATAGCCACTGGTGCCCATAAAGTGGACGTATCTACCTCTTTACAAGCCTAAATCGAAGCCTTAACCACAAAAATAAGTAACTATAATTAAATAAAATGATTTTGGTTATGACTTGTGAAGGGTGTGGTGGACTTCACGAAAACTGGAGTTGTATGAAAGAAATAGAAAATCAAATGGAAGTTATAAACTACCTCAACAACCACCCACGAACGCCGAGAGGCCAAAGTAACACCTTCAACCCCGAGTGGCGAAATCATCTCAACTTTGGTTGGAGGGAGTGGGGGTAGCAACCAACAAAATCAAAATCAACGATCTAACTTTCAACAACAACCCGAATTGAGTAAAAAAATCAAAATCAACGATCTAACTTTCAACAACAAAATCAAAATAACGATATAACTTTCAACAACAACGAGGAAGAGAAAGACTTGAGGATCTTATCACTCGTCTTTTCTCCGAATCCGACAAACGGTACTCGGAGAGGTTCTTACAAATCGAAGCCGAAATCGAGAACCAATAGGCTAGTATGCAAAATATTGAAAAAAGTAAGCCAACTTGCCCAAAATTTCTCCGAAAGACCACAAGGAGCCTTGCCTAGTAACACTGAAACAAACCCAAAAGCTCAAGTAAACGTTATCAGTTTAAGAAACTGGAAGGTAGGACCCGATGAAAAACCAACACCACCCCAAGCCACTACACAACCCACAAACAGACCCATAACCAATAACTAAGGAAATACTCAACCCTAAAATACCAACCAACCAAACCACCACCGATCCCTTACCTCGGTCCTTTACTCCGGCAAAAGACCAATGAGCAATTCACCAAGTTTGTAAGCGTACTTAAACAACTTCACATCAATCTCACTTTTGTGGAAGTCCTCACGCAAATGCAAAAATACTCCAAATTCATGAGAGACTTCCTCACTCACATAAGGAAGACGAAATCAATCTAACAAGTCAACTTAAGTGAAGAATGCTCAGAGGCACTCCTCAACAAACTCCCCCAAAAGAAGATTGATCCCGGAAGCTTCACCATTCCTTGCTCTGTTGGAGGGTTACCAATAAGCAATGCGTTTTCCGACCTAGGGCTAGCATCAACCTAATGCCCGCCTCTATGTTCAACCGAATTGGACTAGGAAAGCCACATCCTACGAGGATGAGCATACAACTTGCGGATAGGTCGGTAAAATAACCTCAAGGTTTCGTAGAAAATCTATTGGTAAAGGTTGGGGTATTTGTTTTCTCAGCTGGCTTTATGATCCTAGATATGGAGGAAGACACCGAAATCCTGCTCATATTAGGAAGGCCATTCCTTGCCACCACACAATCCATGGTGGATATGAGTGATAGTAGGCTAACATTGAGGGTAAGTGACAAGGAAATCAGGTTTGAAGTAGGACTGTAACATCCGTCAAAAACCGGATTTACCAAACCCGCTCCGTTTAATAACCGAACAATCAGTTAAAAATTTCATGGCGTATTTAATGCCCAAAATAATTTTAAACGATACATAATTAATAAGTATATTGGAATATTTTTAAAAAAGTATTAAAATTAGTGGTTTAAAAATAAAAGAAGGCTGCCGGGTTTCGAACCCGGGTCAGCCGAGTCAATCTGGTCAACAAAGCATTAACACACACGCGTTCAACCACTGTGCCACTTGTATTTCTTGTTCAATATTGAAGACAATTAATTCATATCATAAATCTCAAATTCAAAAACCGACGCGCCCAATCGCAGTCGTCGGAAATCCCGGCGATCTCGCGAGATTGGACGGTTTCTTCAGTTTTAACGTAAACATTTACTATCACATCGGTTATAACCGACGCCTGAACCTGCGACGCAAGTCATAACCGCCGGAAAACGTAATGACGGACGAATCAAGACGGAAATCGGACCAAATTCATCGATGTCCCGCCCTATAAATACCTCCTCAAACCTCTGCTAGCTTTTTCGCTCACAATCACACCTTTACCCGACGTAATTCCACTCGCCGGAAAAGTTCTGCACCTCGCCTGAAAACCGAGCCCTTCACTTCTGAGCCTTACTGAACACCCAGAACTTATACCGAAGCCACTCACATCCATCTCAAGCTCGCTGAAGACTCTCTGCCGCAAGACACACGTCGCCTGAATAAGCTGCTGTCACCGGAGTTTCGCCGGCGAAACAGAGGAGTCCAGTTCGGTATATCTAACACTTAATCTTTCATTCTTTTTATTTATCTCACCTGTAATTAACCATCAGACACTAACAAACTTGATTAAAACTTCGAACCAGTCGGACTTCCGATTCTGGTTAAGATTAACGAAGAAGACGAAGTTTCAGTTGTCTATATGTATAATTGAAATCAAGATATAACTCGGGTTAGACACACAGTCCAGCGGTGGACTGTGTGCACATAAACACGCAAACGTCTCGAGTTCGATACTTGTCCCACGCATGCTCGCCTTAATAAAAATGTTCCTTTTTATTACTGAACCGGATTCATTTCATATAGATGTTAAGTTTAATAAAAATCGGAATAATAACCAAGATAGACACACAGTCCAGTGGTGGACTGTGTGAACGTTTAATCACACGTCACGAGTTCGAGTCCGGACTACCGCACCGGTCCGGACAATTATCAAACTTTTTAAAACAGAAACGAAACCATTTAGTTTGTATATAAGTATAATAAAAATCAGACTATTTAACAAGTTAGACACACAGTCCAGCGGTGGACTGTGTGTTAACTCAACCCACAGGTCCCGGGTTCGAGACCTGTGGAGCGCACCGAGTCGTTATGATTAAAATCTTTTTAAAAATAAATGATTTTCGGATTAATCTAATTAGTATATAAATTTAATTAAAAACAGAATTATTTCGGGTTAGACAGGTAGCTCAGTTGGTAGAGCTGCGTGCACGCTTAAGGGAGGTCTCGGGTTCGAGCCTCACCCAGCGCATACATACACACATACGAACCGGTCAACAGTCAACAGTCAAAGTCAACGGTCAACGGTCAAAAAGTCAACATTTTTTTATTATTTTTATTTATTTATTTTATTTAAAAATCAATTAAAAATACTTAAAAATAACATTTTTAAGGTTAGAAAATAGCCTTAAACTCACAAAAATACACCCAACAATCCTACTAAAATGGATTAATAAAATCCGTTTACTTACCGAACCATTATGCCATTATCTAGGTTAGTTCACTCGTGGTTAAATCCAACTTCGTGCGTATTCAACATCATCAACCGAACGCACCCAAGGTGAGTGAATATTACAACTCCCCTTTTTAATTACACGTTTTGGGGTGTGTCATGTGTCACCAAAAATTAACTCGTTTATTTAAACTTGTGCCATACCATATTGTGATCTAAACTTAGATGTATACATTGTTTGTAGTTATGTATTTCATATTGTCAATTTATATGCAATTCATTCATTAGGCCCATCAGTTCCTCGTGGGAGACGAGTTGAGCAACGCGTGCCTCAAAACAAATCCATTATTGTTCGTGTGTGTATTATTTAGTTTATATTGTTTGTAGTTATGTATTTCAAATTGTCAAGTATATGCAAATCATTCATTAGGCCTATCAGTTCCTCGTGAGAGACGAGTTGAGCAATGCGTGCCTCAAAACGATCCATTATTGTTCATGTGTGCATTATTTAATATAAATTGATTGGTGAATAAGTTTACATCTATTTTTACTCATGTGTGGTTGTGCACTTTATTTTACAATCAATTAAATAAACTTGTTCAAATGTTTTTTCATAGGATTCACTCGCCAACTTTTTGTTGATCCAAAAAAACCATTTTTACACATGATACAGGTGAACAGGATGAAGCAAGAAAAACATAGGAAATGCCTTAGAAGAAAACAATGAAGCCTAGATTGATGTTTAGGACATGATGTAATTATGATTGTAAATTTCCCATCAAATTGTATTAATGAATATGAAACGTTATAATAAATGTCATGAGCTTTGATGATAACCCAATCATGCCCCGATCACCTTTTCCGCTGCGGGTCGGGGTGTGACAGATTGGTATCAGAGCCATAACTATAGGGATATAGGATAGGTTATTAGACCCTTAGAGCCTATACTATAGTTGCCTAAAATTTTAAATTGTTTAGGTGGTTACATACAAACTTATGATGTTTATTTGTTTCATATTTGTTTATACTTACAGTCAAACATACATACTTACATACACATTCATCATACATATTTCAATGTTCATATATTCAAATCATTTTCATACTTTTGTTATTCAAAGATTCTGTTGCAATTTTCAAATCTCATCAAAGTAAGTTCTGCCACGGGCATGTAGTAACTGGAAGGGTACAAGTACCGGTAGTCGGAACGTCCTGTCTAGGTTGGCATTCGTATAAATCCAATATAACGGACCAGTTTGCCTACCTGGGGACTAACGATGAGAGTACGAAGGACCTATTAGGCCAAAGCATGCCACACCAAACGTCGTTCGAACTAACCCACTTTGAGGTGTCACCGTGTCTACACCTGAACACATTCCGAATATCATACGTTATATACATATTTCTCGATTTTCTCCGGGTTTTAGTGTACGTAACCAGGCTAACATATGCGAACCATATGAAAAACCCAGTATTCATGGGGGCCCACATGATTACGAAGGTGAAGTATGGCGGCATGCAGGGCCTAATGACGAGCAAAGCCCAAGACATCCTATGGATGTAGTAGATTTATTTTTCTATACTTATTTTATGAATGTTCATTCCTAAATACGACCCATGATCCCAAAAACATCCAACTCATACTAATGATGTGTACTCCTTGTAGATGTCTTCTAACCTCGCCCGTAGGAAGATGAGAGCAGGAAAAGCCCGCGAGCGCATGGCTGCCCTAATCGCTCAACAAATGGCTACCGTAATACCCAACATTGTAATCCAAGTCCAACAAGCACTTACCGCTAATCCTGTCAACCAAGAAGATCAAAATGTTATCAACTCTCCCCCAAATACCACTAAATGCACCTACAAGCATTTCAAATCATGCGACCCTCCAAAATACGAAGGGACTGAAGGTGTCACCGCTCTCCTCTATTGGTTTGAAGAAATGGAGAACACTTTTCTAAATTGCGATTGCCCTGATGATCGCAAAGTGCGATATGCTACTGGTCGTCTATATGGAATAGCCCTTACTTGGTGGAATACAGAGAAGGCCAAACGAGGCGTTGAAGATGCTATGACCTTGACTTGGGAAGAGTTGAAGGAAATTATGACAAGACGGTTTTGCCCGAGGAGCGAAATCAAGAAATTAGAAGATGAGTTCTATTCGTTGAAGCAAAAGGAAGGCGACCACACCACTTACAACAAAAGATTTCTCGAGTTAAATCAAATGGTTCCCAACTTGTTCACTCCCCACTACCGTTTGATCGAGCACTACATTCGAGGTCTTCCGTCAAAGATTCAGGACTCTGTAATAAGCACCACACCTGCAACTTTGGAAGCAGCAATGGAGTTAGCTACAGAGCTCACCGAGAACCGAATCCGGAACAAAGACTTCAAGGAGGAGAAGAAGAAGGATAAAGCATCAGCTGAAACTTCAAACTCCACCCAAACCGAATCCCCTTCTCAACCCATTACTAAGAGAAAAAGAGACGGGCAACTTTTCGCTACTATCCAACGTAATCAACCAATTTCACATGCCATACCCATCCAAGCTATCCCAATCACTCAAGTGGCACCCAACTCAACTTACCCAAATAAGAAACCATACCTTGGACCTCACCCTCGATGTAACACCTGTTTTTATCACCATCCTCTTACCTTACCTTGTCGACTATGTGCAAATTGTGGACGCTATGGTCATTTAAGCAAGGTTTGCCGCACCCCTCAAAACCAAATCTCTCCCCCTACTCAAAACATGATCCAAACCTATCAACAACCCCAATACCCCATGTTCCCATATGTTCGAGCTTGTTTCAATTGTGGCGACCCTACCCACTATAGAAACACGTGCCCTCGATTGGTTAACATCATAAACGCTCAAGCTCAATCAAACCCAGTTAACCAAGTAAATCAAGAAAACCCAATCACTAGCCCACCAGCAAGAGGAAGAGTTTTCAACATCAACGCCAATTCTGTTGAAGATAATGACGGCCCAAACGAAACCACCCAACTTGTCCTCTTCACCGAAAATCAAGATTCAACTCCAATCGTTTAGTTTTATGTTTTTCTTAATGTTTTAGAATCACATAGAACCAATCATAACTTAAGGATAAAGCCAATGAGGATTTGACAAGAATATGGTGGATACGCCGCTGGTACTTCCTATATATAAGTATTCTTGCCAAAGGATCAGAAGCATTATCTGGCGGTTATGAGAGGTTCCATGTATAAACTGTTTGAGTGATTATTGTTTATTATTTTCAGTACATGCAATACGATCGGCTCCGTTTGATTGAGCCTTGATCGCACAGACATTTTTCATTTTCAGTACATGCAATACGATCGGCTACGTTTGATTGAGCCTTGATTGCACAGACATTTTTCATTTTCAGTACATGCAATACGATCTTGTGGTTGTTGTGTTTGTTGTAGAGTCACATAGAACTAATCATAACTTGCGGATAAAGTCAATGAAAATTTGACGAGAATATGGTGGATACGCCGCTGGTACTTCCTATATATAAGTATTCTTGTCAAAGGATCGGAGGCATTATCAGGCGGTTATGAGAGGTTCCATGATTATTGTTTAACTAAATCAATGCAACAGACTCGAGCCTGGACTACGCCCTTAGCCGGTGCAACTTGGGGTGCGAGTCATTCCGCTCGGATAACATTTGACCGACTTTGGATCCGGACCCTTATAAACGTGTCGCACCATGGAGGCATTCCATGGACTATCCAATAATTAAGTAGTTTAAATCTTAGTATAACCTTTCATTAATGCTTTTCTTTTTTTTTAAGTTTTCTCTTTTTAGGAATAAACTACACTCAAAAGAAGGATGAAAATGGCCAAAGGGACGCTGAAACAACAACCCATTCACGTAAACAAACGCCTCCAAAAGCAAAATCTTCAAATTAGTAAATGCAGCACGGGGCCATGTGAGGTAAGCACGCCCCCGTGCCTCAAGTATTCAAACAAAAATTTTGATTCTAGAACATTGACACGAGGCTGTGTCCCATATACACGCCCCCGTGCCTGGCTTCTAGAAAATTATCGTTACTAGCACTTTTGACATGGGGCCTTGTCCCCCGAACACGCCCCCGTGTCTGCCTTCTGAAAATTTTAACAAAATCCACGATACTAGCACTTTTGACACGAGGTAGTGTCCCCCAAACACGCCCCCATGTCCAGTGTCTGATTTTTGAACACATTGAGGACAATGTGTAATTTAAGTGGAGGGGGAACTTAAATGGAACGTGAATTTGTTTGTCCTAAATCAAACCTTACACAAAACTCTACTTGGAACCGCTAAAACACCCCAAATCCTTTTCAAAAAAATTTCGTTTTAGTTTGTTTTGTCTTGTTTTTAGTTTAAGTTGGAAACCAAGTTCTAAAAAAGTTCAAGTTTTGATAAAAAGAACCATATAACAAAAATCTATAAAAGGGCATGATAATTCTTTTTAAAAATTGATTGTATATATAATTTCACGCTTTTACCCTTTTCCTACAAAATGTGAGTTTTGATCCTTTACCGAGCATTCAACATCATATCTTTACTAAATGCTCATTTTTCATTTCTTGTGTGAACAACCTGTACGGTTCTAGAACTTGACAAGACAATACATTCCCGGTCCTTACCAACTAATCCAAGTAAGTACATGATTGAGGCATTAGGATTATAAGCTTTTTTTTTTCATTTTCAACCTTATTTTCTATTTATCTCCCCACAAAAAACAAAATTTTCCTTAATTAACCCCTTTGAGCCTAAACCTTTTCATTTCAAAACCATCAAAATGACATTTGCACAAATCACCCATCGCCTGAAAACACCGTTTATTTTTACACCCCTTCATTTTCGTAAAATTCGGTTCTTTTGAAATATTTAAAAAGATGTGACTTAGTTATCTTGAGATATTTATTTTATCCTATCAAAAAAAATCTCTAGTTGCTTGGAATTAAATAAGCAAAATTATTGCTTATTAACCTTTAGTTTGTATCTAAGTCACAATTAAATAAATTTTCAAAAGAAAACAGACATTATACGCTTTTAGCCACTTTTTAAATAAAACTACCCTACCCCTAATCAAAACCTACCCTTGTAAATTCCTCTTGATATTTACAAAAATTACTTGTCAAGCATATGGTAGGAGTAAGTTCCATACCGGGATCGAGCATTTCACTTATACATTTTCGGCCGATTGTTGAGTGATCACTTGTGAGGTGTGTGAATATGTATATAGCTAAATGAAATTTTATGAAGGCATGTTATGCCCAAAAATATCTATTTTTCTTAAAAAGAGTTCTAAATAAATCATGTCAAATAGGATTGTAAATACAATAAAAACTAGAATAAAAAGAACTTGGATTCCTGACACTATACAAATAAGACCCGAAAACTTCTTTTCTACCAATTCCATTTGGGTGTGTAAGCAATATTAAAGAGTTTTGCTTGAGACAAGCAAAGATTCAAGTGTGAGAGTATTTGATATACGCCAATGCAACATATAAATTGTATCAAATAAGGTATAAAATCAATCATTTTTAGTACTAATGTTGGAAAAAGTGTGTTTCTTTGTGTACTTTTGATTTCCAGGATTAAAAAAAAGCTTAAATGTATGAAAGGAACAAACCAGCATAAATACAAAAGAAGGAAAGATGATGCACTATACCAAGCCTCCAAGCTTCACCCAAGACCAAAAACAATGAACAGAAGTCAAGAACGGGGCCGTGTCTACCCAGCATGGGGCCGTGCCCCACTCAAGATTCTAGAAAGAATAACACAAACAGAATCAGACTAGAGACACGAGGAAGTTTCCCTTCGATACAGGTCGTGGTCAACTTCCAGATATGAAAATCTTGGATAGGACAGCAAGTGCAATGGCCACGGGGCCGTGCCATTGACACACGGGGTAGTGCAAGCATCCAGACTAACAAGCTCATTATATGAAGACGAAGAAGATGGAAGACACGGGGCCATGCCCACCAGGCACGGGTCGTCTGAGGCTTCTATTTCCAGCTATAAATAGGGGTGCTTGGTTCCATTCCAACTCATCCCTTGGCAAACCATTACTCACACACCTGCCACCACTCCACCACCATCACCACCACAATACCACCATCATCCACCACTTTTATATGTTATCCATCTATATGTAGTATTCTCGGGATCCAAGATTGATCATAAGAGTTTTTTGTCAAACAAAGACCATGCTTGGCTAATCTCTTACAACACTTGGTGAAGACAAGTTAATTATGTATTACTTTTGATTTCCAAGCTTTGGTTAACTTTTTAATTGGGTATGTATTAATAACTTTAATAACTAGTTTTCTATATTGAAAGTGAATTTTATTCTATCATCTCTTCATGTTTTGTTGATTCACTCATTCGTGTCTTTACGATCTATATAAAGCACGATAACTGCCTAGAAGGGAGTTAGAAGGGTGGTATGGGTAAAGTTCTTGCCTTGTTCAGTGTACAGATCCTGCGAGGACTTGATTCAAGCTTATTATGACTTTCCTTGAGGCAGATAGCATCAAATCGGGGGAAATAAGAGCGGCTTGAATTCCGTATAAATAAACTACTATTTAAACTTAAAACCGGCCTTGCGGGACTATATCCTTGCTGACTCAGACCAATATGGCCGGGGGTATCATTGCCTCCAAAAGAGGGACATGCCACATTTTGCATTAATAACTTACTTAATTATCTTTCAACATTTTGGTCTTGCAGGACTATATCCCTGCTGACTCAGACCAATATGGTTGAGGGTAGCGTTGCCTCCAAAAGAGGGACATGCCACTTTAACCAAGATAATCTCTTAAAACCCAAAGTGTGGAAATCATCAAAGGATACATAAATGACGAGTCAGAACCAAGTGATTCTATCTTGTCTGTTTGTTTCTTTTATTACTTTAGTTTATTTCTTTAGTTTACTTAAAATCTATTCTAAAAATTTGATTAGATTAGAAATCGGTAATATTCCTGTATTAAAAGCTCTTGCGTCCTTGGACGACCTCGGTATCTTACCATCACTATACTACGCCAACAATGCACTTGTCCTAGCGTGTCGAAAAGAGTGATAGTCTTATATCGTGTTCTATAAATTTAAAGCTTGAATAAACATGTGAAAAGTACTTAAAATATATACTCACCACCACTCACGACCATAAAAGAAGCTCAAGGTAGTGTTTCGCAAGAGAAGGTATCCAGGGAAATTGTTAGTGAGTCTTCGCATGGGAAGAAAAGTTTGAAAAAGAAGAAGGTTGGCTCGGCGAAGCCTGTTGTTGCAAGGTTGAGAAGGTGGCAGAGAACGTTCTTGAGAAGGTGATGAAGAAGGGGAAGCGTGAGGTTGAAAGTGAGCCTTCTGATGTTGAGCATGCTTTGTTTGTTCCCCAGTAGAAGGTTTGTTTGACTAACACCACTAAGGAAGGGTTTGTGTGTCAATGCTCCTTATGAATCTTGCAACTCCTATCGAGAAACAAGCTTTGTAGAAGCTTATTGATGATGATGTAATCAATAAGATTATTACTGGTGCTATTCAGTTGCTTATGTGTTTGCCTGAATGAATTCAGCGATGGGTTGATCTTCGTGATGATGCTAATGATTTTAAAGTTTCCCTAGGGAAGAGGAGTCAGAACTCGAGGCCTCGTAACAAGAAGTAGTTGCTTTGAAGACCAAGGAAGGTGAGCTCATCGATCAACTTGCTGCCTGTCGCTCCAAGGTGGATGAGGAGATGAAAAAGCTTGATACTTATTCTCGCCAGTTGTCTTATTTTTAATAGTCAGCTTGCCAATGGGAGGTCGGACTTTGGTTTGGAGAGGATCAAGTTTAAAGAGGAGAAGACTGCCAAAGATGCATTATCGGAAGAGTTGAGGCAGCATGTTCAAAAATTGGAGGAGAAGAAATGACTTATTGGAACTGTCTTTCGTAATTTTGTTACCTACCTTCTTCACAGCCAGGAGTTTAATGCCCCTCTTGCATGTATCTACACAAAGGCTATAGCTCATGGTCGGCATGCGGGTTTGGTTGCAGGTTTTAATGCTACTTCTAAGGGTGAAGCTATAGAGACCCGTTGCTACCGTTAAGGAGATGGAGGTCATGTCTTACCCCTATGCTTTTGCTTTGTCTGGCATGGTGGACCAGCCTATTTTAGAACTTGAAGCTGAGGAACCCCAAGATTTGAACAAGAAGCTCTATAAGCAGATACTTGATGTTGCTTCAATGAAGAGAGCATTGTTCGAGACCAGCGATGAAGAGGTCGGGGATATAACGGACCTTCGTCGAAAAAGCCAAAGATTAGCAAGGAGCCGGAGAAGGTTTGTTCAATGTCCATCTGATGTACTAAAAGTAGTCTAATAAAGATAAGTGAAATTAACCTAAATCTAGACTCGAAGTAATACTCTAGACTCCTAAACTCGACTAAAGCTACTAACCGGCAAGTGGACCGATCGATTGTAGTAAAGCTTAAGCAAGTCCAGATATCGAACCCACGAGACTCTCTAATTATGTTAATGACACTATTTAAACTATATTGACACAACTTAGATTATTTTATATTTTGGGGGGTTTTACTAAAAATCCTAAAATTATACTTAACCTAAATTAACTTAAATAAGACGGCTCGAGTTGGAATTTTGAAGCGAAGACTTAATTGATAATGGAACGACTACCTAGGTTAGAATACTTATTAATTTTCGTATGGTTTTATTGGAATATTAATGTGATAGGGAACCGGGATCTTGAGATACTAAATCCTAAGAAATATCGAATAGGACCCCGACCCTTCTTGGGAAGACATCTATGATATTCTAAAGATAGTTATGTTCACCGGTTTATAAGATTTCCTTTTGGTTATCTAATGTTTAATAAAGTGTCTTAAACAACCAACTACCTCTCAATAGAAAGCTTAGACTAACTAGGGTTCTTGATTTGGTTTAATCAACACAAATATGGCAAGTTAAAACCGGGTTTCTCTCAAAACCTAATCCTAACAATTTACCTATTTAAATCAGTTAATAAACTATTATTTCTCAATAATTAGGTTTAGTATAATATTAAGATTTGATTATATTTTTCACTTAATTGTTCCTAGGGTTTATTGGCCAATTTACCGAAAGATTACCCGAACCCGTTATGACTCGACAATCAACATAAATCTATTACTCGAAAGACATTCAACTAGATCTGTGTGAAACAATTAAACAATCAATAATTAATTCCAAACATGTAAATACACGAAATCAATTTACCTAAGGTTTACTACTTTATTAAAAATCCCATAAAACAATCAGAAAGTATTGCCCACCGTAAGCTACGGTGGGAACCGTAGCTTACGGTGGTGAGCTACGGGAAAGTTGTAACTGCTCAATTTAAGTTGAATGAAGGTGTCTTTTCACATATCCAAGGATTATGAACGAACAGCAGGGCTTGGGAGGCGATTTTAGGGTCTTGTTATTGTTTCTAAACATTTCTACAACATTGTTTTGGTGATTTGATTCATATGAACAATCTAAGGAGAGTGATGATGAATTACAAGAACATGAGAGGCTAAATCTCCTTGTGATCATCTTGAGTGGAAGGTTTGTTGAACAATTGTGTTTGAATTCATGATTTCTAGAATAATTGCTATGTTATGGTAATAATGGTGTTGATTGATTGTTTGTAAATCGTTGATTGATATTTTAGTCTTTGCCTATTTCGTACGTTCTTGGTGTCATTGACAATCGAGATATTACAGGGAGGTTTATAGGTTGGGTATTAATCAATTGGTCATCGGGTAACAACCTCGCATTACAATCCGAGTACTTGGTTCCCTTTTATCACAAACAGTTAATCAAACACGAGCCATGTCTATGTGACTCTTTCTAGTTGAATTGAAACACATGCATCTTTGAACCGGAAACTTGAGATGGTCACTTCCTTTTTAATCTGTTAACAAATCAATTTTTGGATCATTAGAAGTTAAAATCTAAAACCACAACTCCAAATTCTAAATTAAATTTCTTGAAAATTAGGCAATTAGTTTAAGTAGCATAACCTTTCAATAACACAATTTCCACCATTTATTGTATTCGATACCCACTTAGCGGCAACGGCGCCAAAATTTGACGTGATGTCGTTGTCCCCAATTTTTGGATTTTGTGGTTGAGTTTTTCTTTTTTTATATAAAAAAAAAAGAAATATGGGATTTGAGATTTTGAACGAAAGGTGATATTGGGAGAAAATGAGTGATCATTCTTCCAAAACCATACATTTGGGACAATGTATCCCAAGTGTGGGGATGGGGAAAAATTTTTGGATTTAAAAAAAAATTGTGTAAATCGAACCAAAGAGTTGCCAAAGTTTGAAGGTACTACCATAATATACATGACACATCGGTATCCCTTTTTATTCCGTTCTTGGTGAGGATTGAGCCACATAGATGTACTTTAGAGATTAAATGCTTTTTGATTGAGTGGCGATGTGTACATTGTGTTAATAGAACTTGGATAATAGATGTTTGTCAAAACCTAAGTTTACATGCTTGTGAATATGATGAGGGCATTTAGGTAGCCTCGTCTGGATGTGTGTTGAGTGTGGGTTTGGGGAGTTGGACCTCATAAGTTACATATATGAGCTTGGTAGTGAGCGAGACGGGGTTTGGACATTAGTAGCCTAATTTGAGCTTTTAACCATTCAATTGTCACCCAAGCCTATGTCCTACAAAATTCTACCTTTCAATCGACCATGTTTAGATAGTGTTATATTGTTATGATTGTATTCGTCTTTCAATAGTTGTAATGCGATGGTTGCTATCTTGATGCAATATTGTCTTGTTATGGTTAAAAAATAAAAAACTGAAAAAAATGAAAAAAAATGAAAAAAAAAAGAAAAAAAAAAAGAGGAAGAAGAAGAAGTTAGTTGTACAAATAGAGCTAGTTATTTATGTTGAGTGTAATAATAAATCGGGTCGATTAAACGAGCTACATGAATATTTCCCACCAATTCCCACCCTTACACATAGCCTTGTTACAACCCAAAAGTCCTTCTGATTCATAAGCATGTTAGACAATTTGTAGGTAAAGATTTGATCATTATCCAAGCTTATTGTCGCACATTTACATATTTGCATTGAGTGATCTAGCACAATCTTACTAGTACCATTTTTTGTCACCGAGATGAGAGCATAGTGAGGGGTGTGTTATGTAATATGAAGGTGAAGTTGATAGTGGGGCAATTTGTTTGTGTTTGGTTTACATGATGATCACTTGTTAGTTTAAAACTTTTGTGAAAGTGTTGCTTGGGGCAAGCAACGTTTAAGTGTGGAGATGTGATGGGTGGTCTTTTGGACAGCCCGTAAGTGCGATAAAATGATAAATATTCCACGCTTTAAATGTTTAATTGTTACGATTTGACGTCTACGATGTGTATGGCTTTTTAGGTACCGAAGAGCATAACGAGGGGGCTCAAACGTGCTTTATCGGGTATTTGTAAGAGCCTAATTGAAGATGGGACTCAAGAGATTGAAAGAAGGGCAAATGGGAATATCTTGCTGACCACCGTAAGCTACGGTGGCCGCCGTAGCTTACGGTGGAGTCCATATTCCAAACCCATCGTAAGACAGACCCTTATCACCGTAAGAAGATTATTGCCCACCGTAAGCTACGGGAAAGTTGTAACTACTCAATTTCAGTTGAATGAAGGTGTCTTTTCATATATCCAAGGATTGTGAACGAACAGCAGGGCTTGGGAGGCGATTTTAGGGTCTTGTTATTGTTTCTAAACATTTCTACAACCTTGTTTTGGTGATTTGATTCATATGAACAATCTAAGGAGAGTGAAGATGAATTACAAGAACATGAGAGGCAAAATCTCCTTGTGATCATCTTGATTGGAAGGTTTGCTGAACAATTGTGTTTGAATTCATGATTTCTAGAATAATTGCTATGTTATGGTTATTATGGTGTTGATTGATTGTTTGTAAATCGTTGATTGACATTTTAGTCTTTGCCAATTTCATACGTTCTTGGTGTCGTTGAAAATCGAGATATCACAGGGAGGTTTACAGGTTGGGTATTAATCAATTGGTCATCGGGTAACTACCTCGCATTGCAATCCGAGTACTTGGTTCCCTTTTATCACAATAGTTAATCAAACACGAGTCATGTCTATGTGACTCATTCTAGTTGAATTGAAACACATGCATTCTTGAACCGAAAACTTGAGATGGTCACTTCCTTATTAATCTGTTAACAAATCAATTTTTGGATTATTAGTAGTTAAAATCTAAACCACAACACCAAATTCTAAATTAAATTTCTTGAAAATTAGGTAATTAGTTTAAGTAGCACAACCTTTCAATAACACAACTTCCACAATTTCTTGTGTTCGATACCCACTTACCGGCAACAGCGCCAAAATTTGACGTGATGTCGTTGTCCCCAATTTTTGGATTTTGTGGCTGAGTTTTCATTTTTTTATAAAAAAAAAAAAAGAAATATGGGATTTGAGATTTTGAACGAAAGGTGATATTGGGAGAAAATGAGTGACCATTCTTCCAAAACCATACATTTGGGACAATGTATCCCAAGTGTGGGGATGGGGGGATATTTTTGGTTTTTAAAAAAGAAATTGTGTGAATCGAACCAAACAGTTGCCAAAGTTTGAAGGTACTACCATAATATACATGACACATCGGTATCCCTTTTTATTCCGTTCTTGGTGAGGATTGAGCCATATAGATATACTTTAGAGATTAAATGCTTTTTGATTGAGTGGCGATGTGTACATTGTGTTAATAGAACTTGGATGATAGATGTTTGGCAAAACCTAAGTTTACATGCTTGTGAATATGACGAGGGCATTTAGGTAGCCTCGTCTGGATGTGTGTTGAGTGTGGGTTTGGGGGGTTGGACCTCATAAGTTACATGTATGAGCTTGGTAGTGAGTGGGATGGGGGTTTGGACATTAGTAGCCTAATTTGAGCTTTTAACCATTCAATTGTCACCCAAGCCTATGTCCTACAAAATTCTACCTTTCAATCGACCCATAGTGTTATATTGTTATGATTGTATTTGTCTTTCAATAGTTGTAACACGATGGTTGCTATCTTGATGCAATATTGTCTTGTTATGGTTAAAAAATGAAAAAATGAAAAAAATGAAAAAAAAAGAATAAAAGAAACAGGAAGAAGAAGAAGTTAGTTGTACAAATAGAGCTAGTTATTTATGTTGAGTGTAATAATAAATCGGGTCGATTAAACGAGCTACATGAATATTTCCCACCAATTCTCACCCTTACACATAGCCTTGTTACAACCCAAAAGTCCTTCTGATTCATAAGCATGCTAGACAATTTGTAGGTAAAGATTTGATTATTATCCAAGCTTATTTTTGCACATTTACATATTTGCATTGAGTGATCTAGCACAATCTTGCTAGTACCATTTTTTGTCACCGAGAGGAGAGTATAGTGATGGGTGTGTTATGTAATATGAAGGTGAAGTTGATAACGGGGCAATTTGTTTGTGTTTGGTTTACATGATGATCACTTGTTAGTTTGAAACTTTTGTGAAAGTGTTGCTTGGGGCAAGCAACGTTTAACTATGGAGATATGATGGGTGGTCTTTTGGACAGCCCTAAGTGCGATAAAATGATAAATATTCCACGCTTTAAATGTTTAATTGTTACGATTGGACGTCTACGATGTGTATGGCTTTTCAGGTACCGAAGAGCATAACGAGGGGGCTCAAACGTGCTTTATCAGGTATTTGTAAGAGCCTAATTGAAGATGGGACTCAAGAGATTGAAAGAAGGGCAAATGGGAATATCTTGCTTACCACCGTAAGCTACGATGGCCGCCGTAGCTTACGGTGGAGTCCATATTCAAAACCCACCGTAAGACAGACCCTTATCACCGTAAGAAGATTATTGCCCACCGTAAGCTATGGTGGGCACCGTAGCTTACGGTGGTGAGCTACGGGAAAGTTGTAACTGCTCAAAGTTGAATGAAGGTGTCTTTTCACATATCCAAGGATTGTGAACGAACAGCAGGGCTTGGGAGGCGATTTTAGGGTCTTGTTATTGTTTCTAAACATTTATACAACTTTGTTTTGGTGATTTGATTCATTTGAACAATCTAAGGAGAGTGATGATGAATTACAAGAACATGAGAGGCTAAATCTCCTTGTGATCATCTTGAGTGGAAGGTTTGTTGAAAAATTGTGTTTAAATTCATGATTTCTAGAATAATTGCTTTGTTATGGTTATTATGGTGTTGATTGATTGTTTGTAAATTGTTGATTGATATTTTAGTCTTTGTCTAATTCGTACGTTCTTGGTGTCGTTGACAATCGAGATATCACGGGGAGGTTTATAGGTTGGGTATTAATCAATTGGTCATCGGGTAACGACCTCGCATTGCAATCCGAGTACTTGTTTCCCTTTTATCACAAACAGTTAATCAAACACGAGTCATGTCTATGTGACTCTTTCTAGTTGAATTGAAACACATGCGTTCTTGAACCGGAAACTTGAGATGGTCACTTCCTTATTAATTTGTTAACAAATCAATTTTTGTATCATTAGTAGTTAAAATCTAAAACCACAACACCAGATTCTAAATTAAATTTCTTGCAAATTAGGTAATTAGTTTAAGTAGCACAACCTTTCAATAACATAATTTCCACAATTTCTTGTGTTCGATACCCACTTACCGCTAACTAGTAGCAGTATTTGGATTAAAAATGCGCGAGAGAACAACGTCACGTCAATGATGACCTAGGTGGTTTTGTATGATGACCTTTCTATAACGTTTGTTCCTCCTCCTGACAAAGCTGCTTGTGGTAAAGATGCCGGTGGTGTAGCTGTTGGTGGCTCGAGCTCCAGTTAGGGTTTGTTGTTTATGTTTCTTAAGTCTTCTATTTGTGGTTGTTTGTGTTTCAAAGAATTATTAGTTTATATGCCCCTTAAAGGCTTGTTTTGTATGAATATTTGAATGTATGGAAGCCGCCCTTTTTGGGTGTTTTCGCTTCTTTTATGCTTATTATTGTGCATCTTTTTAATTGTTGATGTGTCATGAAAGTCTTGTGTAGCTTATACGCTGGGAAGTTATACTTAGCTTCCTTGATTTATGTTTGTTTTCTTTTATTGTGTTTGCAATGTCTTTTCTATTAAATTAAAGCTAGATGATATAGTCATCTTGAATTAATTATGGTAGGAAAGAACCGATAGAATTACCTTATCCAATCTCTAATTTTCGTCCATAACTTATGTTTTTGTATGGTGTATTGCACACGAGCTTCTAACTTCTTGGTTTGTGCTTGTGGAGCATATTTGATGTGAGGTGTTCACCCTCTATCATGGAGTTATTTTTTTTATTTTTTGATCCATGGAGGTTTATTGTTTTAGGTAATCAACCTTTATACAGAAAGGTATAACACCTTGTTTTCTACTAAGTGAAATGGCCTACGAGCTCATCCCTTTTTCATGGGTAGATATCGTGTCGGATCCCATGGATCTTTGTTAGGAGGAGCTCACCCCAATGGGTTAACAAAAGTGCTACTGATATTTCATTAAACATTTGTAACCAAATACAAGTTCATTCATGTTACATTAGCGATTAGTTGTTTAGACTATAAATTTCTTTAGGTGCTTCCCATTCCAGTGCTTTAAGACCTTCTGACCGTCTGGGGTCTCAAGCTTGTAGGAGCCTCCTTAGTGAGCTTCGCTTATCATGTATGGACCTTCCCATCTTGGGCCATTTTCCCAAATTTTCTTGTTTGCTTGCTTTGTTGTTTCTAAGTACCAGGTCGCCTGGTTTGAAGCTTTCTTTGCGAACTCTTGCGTTGTAGCATCTTTCTAGTTTTTGTTTATATCTAGCTTCCCTTACTAGGCAGCTTCTAAGGCTTCTTCTAGCAAGTCGAGGTTAAGGAGAATCTCTTAGTTGTTTGTTGCCTTATTTCTTCTTACGCATCTTAGTGATTGTACTCCTATCTTAGCTGGGATGACAGCTTCTGAACCGTAGACGAGGTTATAAGGAGTTTTTCATTGCTTGTTTTTTCCTAGGGTTCGTATCGCCCAAAGTACATTGGGGAGATCCTCGACCCAGTGTTTGCCATATCTCCCCAACCTTGTTTTAGGCCCATCTACTATGCTTTGCTTCATCCTTTTGACTTGTCCATTTGACTGAGGGTAGGAAACAGAGCTAAAGACATGCTTGATATGTAGCTCCTTGCACTAAGCGCTGAAAGGATTCTTTGCAAACTCCTTGTCATTGTTGGTTACAATCTCCCCGGCAGCCCAAATCGGCATATCATGTTTTCCCATACGAAGTTGATCACATTCATGCCTATTATTTTTGCTAATGGCTTGACTTATGGCCATCTAGTGAAGTAATCCATGGCGATTAGTAGGAACCTGACTTCACCCGCAACCATAGGAAAAGGACCAATGATATCCATTTCCCATTTACAGAATGGCCAAGCTACAATGATTGGAACAAGGTCGTGTTTTGGGCTTGTCTTGACCGAATCATGGAGTTGGCATGCTTCGCATTTGTGTATGGCTTCAGCCGTTTCTTTGTGTATCGTTGGCCAAGAATACCCCATGTTCATCAGCTTTGCCACTACGGTTCTGGCTCCAGCATATGTTCCACAGATTCCTTCGTGCACTTCTTTGATTAAGTAGCTGCTTTGTTCCAGGCCAACACATCGAAGTGAAGGGGAAATGTAACCTTTCTTGTAGAGCTTATCATCATCTATGACATAATGCTTAGCCTTTTATTTCAACCTAATAGCTTCCGCTTCTGTGGATGGTAACTTCCCTTCTTTTAAGAAGTTATATATAGGTATCATCCATGTTTCCCCTTCTTCGGTTACTACGTCTTGAACTTTTTCCTCGATGGATTTTGCCTTGAGGACTTCGACCAACACCTTCTTTTTTCCTTGATGGATTTTGACACTCGGCTTAGTGAGCATGATTCAAAGCTCTTCATGAGTTCTTATACCTTTGCTTTGTATTTGATCGTTGTTAGCTCTTTTGCTAGGTAGTCACCTCCCACTTAGTTGGCTACCAGCTTTGAATTGTAAAGGCATGCAATTCTTTTACCTTCATGGTCCTTGCTAGCCTTAGTCCGGTCAACAAAATTCGTACTCAGATTTATTGTTTGTGCAAGGGAAGTCGAGACAGAGTGCATAAGTATATTCGTTTCCATCGGGGTTCGTAATGATGAGACATGCCCCAGAACCTTCTATACTGGAAGCTGCATTTGAAAAGAGTATCCACTTTCCTGGTACGGTCATTAGGCATTCTTCAGCTTCCAGGTCGTTTACTTCTTGTGGGGTTCCCAACATTTCTAATAGGTAGTCGGCAAAGACTTGTCCTTCGTATGCTTTCATTGGTAAGTACTCGATCTTGTGCTCCCCCAAGCCTACAGCCCATTTAGCTAACCTTCCTGAGTCTTCAGGTTTTTCTAAGATTGTTTATAGTGGCTGATCAGTGATAACTTGGATATGATGAGCTTAGAAGTATCTTTGAAGTCTTTTGGTTGTATGTACTAGTGCCAGGACCAACTTCTCGATCGGAGAATCGTTGATCTCGGGTGTTTTCAACACCTTGCTTACGAAGTATACTAGGATCTGATCCCTACCTCATTCCACTAGTAGCACAGAGCGTATAGCTTCTTGACCTATGTATGAGTATTGTAGGAAAGTGTCAGCACAAGGTACCAAGGGTGAGTGGCATGTGGCATAATAAGTAATTATCATACGGCTTATAATTTTAGGACCTACGGATAAGTAGACTGTTATTGTCTCTTCCTTTTTTTGGTGCCGCCATGGATGGGATGGAAGCTATAAGTTCTTTTAGTGCCTTGAAGGCGGCTTCTACCTCATCTGTCCACTTGAAGTCTTTCTTATCCGCGCAGTTCTTCAGTGTCTTGAAGAATGGTAACGATCTTTCAACCGACTTAGGGAGGAACCACTTTAGGGTGGCTATCTTCCCCTTGAGGCTTTCTACTTCTTTCCTGGTCTATGGGGATTTCATTTCCAGGACAGCATGGACCGTGTCTGGACTACCATTGATGCTCTGCTTCCCTACCATGTGACAGAGGAATTTGCTTTCTTCGAAACCGAAAGAACATTTAACTAGGTTCGGCTTATGTTGATTGCTTTGAGAATTTCAAACGTTTCTTTTACGTCTTGGACCATACCTTCCTCCGTGTGGCTCTTTATTACTAGGTTGTTGACGTATGCTTCCATGTTTCTTCCTATTTTCTTGGAGAAGGCTTTGCCCACAAGTCGTTGCTATGTTGCTCCTGTGTTTTTTTTAACCCAAAAAGCATCTTTTTATAGCAGAAGATATCCTTATCAGTGTGGAATGTCGTCTTCTTCTCATCTTCTTTTTTCCTCTTTATTTGGCGATACCCTTTGTAGGCATCAAGGAAGCACTTATACTCGAAACTTGTAAGGGAATCCACTTTCCAATCGATCTCAGGCAAGGGGTAGCAATCCTTCTTATCTTTGAAATCTTTTACTAAATGAGCCAACTCACCAGTTTTAACAACTTCCTCTATTCTTTTCTTCAGTTGGAAGCAATTGTTGGTGTGGTGTCCGGTTGGAGGTCTGAAGCTATACTTGACCCACTCGTCTATCCACAAAGGGTTGGAATTTGGGTCTTGTTGCTGGGGGTGTATGTTCCCTCCAGCTTCCTTGTTCTCTTTTCTTAGCAGATTGCTTCTCCAAAGCTTCTTCACCCTTCAAAAAGGATTCTGACCTTTAGAAAGCTTCCTCCATGGTTCGGGGTTTATTTCATGGAACCTTCTAAGGAGCTTCTTAGTTTTAGTGGCATTTATGAAGGCCGAGAGCCTCATCTTTTCAATTGCCCACTGTAAGTCAAGCCCTCCTTCTTGAATATTTCCATGAAGGTCCAAAGGTCTTCGTGGTCCTTTTGTTAGATCTGGTGCATGACCGTGGCATCCCTCGTGCATCTCCGTTGAGGGGTGAAGTTGGTAAGGAAGTTCTTGTGTAAGTCGTTGAATGAGCTTTTGCTCCTTGGGGGTAACCCACAGAACCATAGAAGGACCGGTCCGATGAGGGTTTGCATGAACATATGACAACATTCAGCGTTATTCCATCGTTCGACAGTAGCAGCCCTTTCGGAGATGGTCTTCAGGATCCTCCATGCCATCATACGTTTTGACATTCGAGGGCATCTTTATCTTGGTCTTGAAGACATAGTTAGCTATCTCGTCAGAGAAGCATGATAAAGAGCTTGGTTTGTAAAGCATGGAAGGAATATCAAGGCTCGTCCCTATCCCGACTGTACTTATGTTAAGCTGGCTTAAAGCTGCCTGTCAGGTGTTGTTTCCTGCTGGCTGTTGACTCAACTGTACTAGCCAAGGAAGCCAGCTGAGGCTGGGGTATGTTTGGAGTGAGGAAGCCTTGGGTGGTGTAAGAAGGTGGTGACAAACTCACAGCCATCGCAACACTAGCTAAAGGTAGCGACCTGAGAGCTTCTCTAAAGTAGGTTTGTGCCGGAAGCGGTGTGGACTGACTTAGCAGAAGAAGGTGTTCAACAGTGAACTCCGGGCTTCTTGGCGGGACATAGGGGAGCCCTGGTGTGTACTCCCTTGCCAGAGCGAACAATCAAGCATAAAGTAAGGAAAGGGATTTGGGCTTGTTATGTTACCGCTAACACTCGGGGAAGTGGTTCCACACAAAGGTGGAGGCATGGGTGAGAGTGTGACCTCTGGCTCATCATAAGCAAGCGAATTCTCACCCCTTTGTTTCGTTCTTCCCGGACATACCCATTCAAAAGCTCCCTTAGCTGTATGAAATTGTTTCTCACTCCTTCAGGAGTCATCTGATGCGTGGTCGAAAACCGATGTTCTTATTGTGCTTAAGTTTATGTTTTACATAACTTTTAGTTCCGAATAGCCTACTTTTGATTGGATTTGTGGTTTACAGGTTTGCGGAGTTTGAGGAGCTATTCGGAAGCTTTCCGGAGCATCGGGGCGGAAATCGGGTCAAGATGGCCGTCGGCGACGCCCCTTCTGTATAACAGTCCTGAATTTTATGTTTTGGATCATTGGAATGGGTTATAACACAAGTTTTGACCATCTTCAGAGGAGTTACGAGTTTTTGGAGTTTGAAATCACTTCTTGGAGCCAAGAACACCACCCCCTTCAATTCCAATCCATCTCTTCCATCCACCATTCCTAACCCTAATGCACTACCATCATCACCCTCCTCCAATCTCCAATCCGTTCATCATCACCATCAATCCTAAACCCTAATCACCATCCATCTTCATCATCAAGCTTCAAGATGTCAATGCTCAAGCTATCATCATCCGGTAACCAACTTCCGTTCGTCATGAGCGGCTAAGGTTATTGTAAGTTTTTAGGGTTAAACATTGTTTGAGTTTTGATTTGTGACAAGTTGTAATTTGACTTTGAAACCTAAGACAATTGTCTTGCATTTGTATTGAATTCGTGAATTGTCGAGTGAAGATTAAATTTGACTTTGCGAAATGTTTATGTGCAATCATGCCTTGTCTAGGTTAGAGTTTACATGTTTGTGATAACGAAGTGCATTGTAGTCCGTCATTCACACGTCGATAGCTCTTGGCATCTAAGTCACGTAACACTAAACGTGTTGGTCATTTTTACAATTGAATTGAATCTAAAACGTGTAGGAACCCTAGGACTTCAATTACCAAACCGGGTGTGAACCTTGTTCTTTATTATTATTTAAAATCTTTTAATCAAGTTTTTATGAAAGTTTCATTTGTTCAAGTTTTTGTAACTAATTAATTAAAAGCAAATTTGTCGGTTTAATCCAACATCTCTTTCCACCAAACAAATATTCAAATTAATCATAGCAAGCTTCATAATTAGTGATAACTCGCTAAAATCAATCGCATCCATCGCAAACCACAAACTCTTCGTGGTTCGACCCCTTACTGCCACTAACACATTGTTAACGGTAATTTGGGATTACAAATATTATCTTTGACCGGGGCGTGACACTCCGATCAAATTTTGGCGCCGTTGCCGGGGAAGATTACTTCACTCGGTGAAGATGGAGTTACTCGTCTTAGAGGTCGTGTTTAAAACTATAGAGTATCTTGGGATGACGGTGCAACCCCGGGTCCGCCCGTTCTTGTAGAACAGCTACCTACCCCTAGTGTAGCTGAAGGGCTAAAGACAAGCAGTGAACTCTTGGGATTATCTTTCGGAAGGGGATTCTTTCCAGCCATAAGAGAGATAGTAACTTAGGAACAGGGACTGTACTACCGGAATTTCTGTTCTAACTAGCGCAGCCCCATGGTGGGCGCCACTTGTTAAAACAACAAGAGTATGGCAGGAGAAAGGTCCATGATCCACTCCGGCAGATTGCTTCTTGATCGGAATCTACAAACAAAGAACACCGTTAGCTTTAACGTAAGAGGTGGCCTCCCGCTTTTGTACTCCGACGTGAGAATCTGTAAAGGGTCTCTAAGAGTTTAGCATAAGTGTGAGAGCATAGTTTTATAGAGAGAGTAGTATGACTGTATGAGATACCTTGGGAGTTGTAATGAGGCCCCCTTTATATAAGCTGAGATCTCTGCCATGGGGAAACTCCTGAACAACTCATCTTCTAATTATGGTAAGTCTTATCCTCTGAAACATTTCTTGCGGGAGTAGCCATGCCTCTTTGATGAAAGATCTGCTTTGTGAGTCTCAATGTTGTTTTTTGTTCTTTTGGGCAAAGTCCCATCACTTTGACTTTTGCAACATCGAGACTTGGGATGTGTACAGTACTTTAAGCTTCCAGCTTCTGGTCATCACTGCTTCCAAGTTCCGGCTCCTGGTCATAAGTATGACTGCTTTCAGCTTTGCTAACTGGGTGCTTCCGAGCACCCATGTCATCACTAACCAAGTCAAAGTATATGACGTAGCTCTATCGATAATCTAACTAAATGAAATATACCATAACAAAGCATATTCGTCATTACATACGATGAGTTTTAATGGGTGGAAGCCGAGAGGTGCAACTTCATCCAAATGATGTTGCTTACATGTGTGCCAACATCCGTTAACAATATTGGATAAGATAAAGGAGGGGATATTATGATAGTTTAGACACGTGAAAAGTTACTAGTAAGATTTAGACAGGGGGAGGTAGACTTAAATTGATTTGTAGTGAACAAATTTGGTATACTTGCACATGTATGAGGACACGATCGAGCATTTAACTTCGTAGAAACGTATGATTGTAGTTAAGCACTTTTGGGTGGAGGGTACATATTTAGCATACCTTTCTATTAGACTATTGGGGGTTAGTTTAGCTATTCTTATGGCAACCCTTGCATGTTATCTTCATCTTGTCCTCGTGTATTAGTGTATCTATGATGAGATATGTACAAGTATACTTTCATAAAATTTTATGGTTATTAGCAACTTACTTATACTTTATTCTGAATCATGTTTAGTTCTTTTTGTTTCCTTGATTCTTATAAAGATGCTTCAGTCATTTAGATTCTGTGTGTATAACTTTATGTTTCTATATTACTTTTCATGTCTAATAAGACTCTAAAGCTAGAGGTTTCCTTGGAGGCAACCCCAGACCCTACCAACATCTTTACTATTAGTAGATTTTACTCTTATGGTGGTTATTGTTATTGTTTTTAAATAAAAAGTATTTTCATGGTTTATTGTTTATATATAGTGTTTAAAAAAGATTAGTTTTAAATAGAACTTATGAAAAAATAAAGACCTATCAGCATAATAACAGATTTTAGATGCGCAATAACGATTAAGACTAGCTATCTGTTAAACAAATTAAAACAAGTTATTAAAGGAAACCGAAAAGGAGTACTACTCTGACCAAGTCATAGTAGATGACGTAGCTCTATTTTTAATCTAATTAAATGAAATATAGCCGAGAGATGCAACTTCTTCATCCAAAGGATGTTGCTTACGTGTGTTCGAGCCTCCGTCAACAATGGCAGTTTGGCTATGTTTGTAGGTTGGGGGTATGGTGACAATAACAAGTATAAGAGCATTTACATTTTATTCATCACCTTTATTTTATAATTGTATTAGAAATTACTTTATTTTTCTTTTATTTTCAATTAAATAATATTTTTTATGTCTTATTATTATTTTTTCTCTCCTCTACTCATGTATCATCTTTGTTTTACAATTAAATAATATTTTTATATCTTTATTATTACTTTTCTCTCCTCTACTTATCCCATCTCTATTCTATAAGTATACTAAAATCACTACCATTTTATCTTCTTTTTAGTTAAAAATATTTTTATATCTTTATTCTCTTTCATCTACTCACAATCACTTTCTAAAAACATTAAAAGAATTTATAGGGGTAAACAATGTTCTTTATATTCACATATGAACAATAACATTTTCTCTCTTCTCCACTTGTAACAACTATCTATAATATGAAAGATCCTCTCACAAAATTTGATGGATGTAATGTGAATGCTCTCACAC
Organism: Scalesia atractyloides; assembly: GCA_947069175.1. Classification (NCBI taxonomy): domain Eukaryota; kingdom Viridiplantae; phylum Streptophyta; class Magnoliopsida; order Asterales; family Asteraceae; genus Scalesia; species Scalesia atractyloides. The sequence goes on along the minus strand of CAMTDV010000026.1, from coordinate 11,784,550 downwards.
TAATGTATAGGTTAACTTTAGGTAGCCGTAAAATGTGGACCATAAATTTAACATTTGACTTTCTAGAATTTATGTAGCTTACGCGTGTGCGAGCCTTCGTCAACAATGGCAGTTTGGCTATGTTTGTGTTGGGTGTACGGTGACAATGAAAAGTATAAGAGAATTCACATCTTATCCATCATTTTTATTATATAATTGTATTAGAAATCAATTTATTTTTCTCTTCTTTTCAATTAAATAATATTTTTCGTATCTTTATCATTACTTTTTCTCTTCTCTACTCATTTATCATCTTTATTTTACAATTAAAAATATTTATTATATCTTTATCATTACTTTTTCTCTTATCTAGTCTACTCATCCATCATCTTTATTATATAATTGTACTAAAAATCACTATCTTTTTCTCTTATTTTTAATTAAATAATATTTTTTATATTTTTATCATTACTTTTTCTTTTTCACATATGAACGGCAACATTTTCTTTTTCCTCCATTTATAACCTCTAACAACCACTATCTAAAATATGAAGGATCTCCTCACAAAATTTGATGGACGTGATGTGAATGCTCTAACACTAATGTATAGCTTAACTTTAGGTAGCCGCAAAATGTGGACCACAAATTTAACATTTGACTTTCTAGACTTTATGTAGCTTATGTGTGTTCGAGCCTTCGTCAACAATGGTAGTTTGGCTATTTGTGTTGGGGTAGGATGACAATGAAAAGTATAAGAGCTTTCACATTTTATCCATCATCTTTATCATGTAATTGTACTATAAATCACTTTTTTTTCTATTATTTTCAGTTATATAATATTTTTTCTATATTTATCATTACTTTTTCTCTTCTCTATTCATTCATCATCTTTATTTACAATTAAATAATCTTCTTATATATATTTATCAGTATTATTTCTCTATCTACTCATTCATCATCTTTATTTTATAATTGTACCCAGAATTACTATTTTTTCCTTTTATATTAAATAATATTTTTATACTTTTATCATTAGTTTTTCTCTTCCCTACTTTTAAAAATATTAAGAGAATTTATAGGTCTAAACAGTGTTCCTTATATTCACATATAAACAGTAACTTTTTTCTCTACTTCACCCACAACTTCTAACAATCACTATTTATAATATAGAGGGCCCTTTCACAAAATTTGATAGACATGATGTGAATGCTCTAACACTAATGTATAGCTTAAGTTTAGGTAGCCGCAAAATGTGGACCAAAAATTTAACATTCGACTTTGGAGACTTTATGTTTTGTGACATACTAAAAAGGTTAAAGTATACGTCTATGTTTGACTTTCTAGACTTTATGTTTTGTGATATTGCCAAAAGGGTTAAAGTAAAGTATACGTCTAATATAAAGGGAAAAAGGAAAAGAACATACAAATTGTAGAAAAATAAAGAGAGAAGTAAAAATGGTGATACATGCAGGGGTACAAAAAATCCTTTAGATATGTTCGTTGGTATCTTCATCTTTACATCAAATTGACTTCAAAATGATGGTTAAATGCCAACGGGTATAAAAAATCTGATTCTGAAACCAATTCAGTGGAGAAATTGGATTTTTTGAACACGAGTATCCAATATGAATTATAAATATTTTAACCCAACGGATTTTTCGGATCCTTTGGCATCAGATCCGATCCTAAATTTTTGGACCTGGATTTTTTACCATTAATTACAATATGAATTTTATTAAGCTTATCCTATATATTTATTATTTATTTGATATATTATTGTAATCTTGGTGTTATATTACTTGTAAAAATCTATAAATATGAAATTTAGTGAATTTATTTCTTATATTTTTTCTATGTTTTAACGAAATATGTTAATAACTTATAAAAATCTACAAAATAATTAAAATTTGATTTTTTGAGTTTATTTTATATATTCTTTATTTATTTGTTTTAAAAAAGATCTGAAACCTAGTTTCTATAATTCGATTCGGATGCTATAGGATCAAGTTTTATGGACGCTCAAACCGGATAAAATCCGATCCAGATTTACACAATCCGGTTTTCACCAATGTTTGACCTACCCAGGTCGAATAAAATCTTATCGAGTTTAAAAAGATGATTTGTAGATCTCTAGTTACATGTAGAGATGTTAAATGGATGCTATTTTGAGTTGAGACAACCCAAAAGAACTATGTTAAAGACTTGGAGGTGGACCCAGGATTTTTTCATTTCGGTCCCTTTTATCAGTGTTAAGATTTTTCACAATCAAACATTAGAACTTTCGGGTCGGTCGTTCTTCGGGTCAGGGCGGGACGAGAAACATAATAAAATACAATATCAAATAAAACTATATGTTTATTAATCATTAGAAAACACATAATAAAAATACAATACCATTCGAAATGAAAAAAACAAAAAAACTATTACAAATTTTTAGAGTTGTTCTCTAAAAAAGATAATCGAAAACAACTCTGCAAACCCTAAAATCTTTTGGACATTGCTAAAATTATTGTTCGGTCTCAAACTACAACACGTGAGTAATTTGGTGATTACCTCACTAAATTTGTTAAGCTCTTGTATATGCATATCTAAAATTTTCAACCTTGTATTTAAGTCAACGTATTCATTTTCCGTATCGAGAGTTTCAATCGATTTTTTCACATAAAGATACCATATCTCTCATAACATCTAAAATTGCCACCTTAATCTGCAACAATGTCTTTGAATTCAAATATTTCAAGGAGTAATTTTTTCCAGCAAATAATAAAAGTATGGTTTATACAAGGATTAAATAATAAGTATGGTTCATACCAGGATTAAATAATATTAATTTAAACATGAAACGTGGGTTCCCAATAACAATCAGCGATGACAATTAAAACCTTTTAGGATTATTTAAAAGACTTCTAAAAACAAAAAGATAATGATGACAATTAAAACCTTTTAGGATTATTTAAAAGATTTCTAAACAGCAAAAAAAAGAGACATTAAAAGGTCGAACTTGGGACTTTTATTGTATATAAACAACAAAGTTACCATTGCAATAGTCTTAGTTTTAATATTATGGGGTCTGACTAATTATTTTTGTAGTGTCTTCAAATGTTTAACATACCAGTCTACTAAATATTTAGAAAACATTGGGTCCAGAGACACGACACCGACCCAACCTATGTGGGTTCTCCAGTTGGAGTCCTTTGAAAAAGATGTGGACATTGTTAAAACAATGGCCTTGGACCAATGGTGATCGGCGGAGCCGTGGTGGAGACACTTTAGAACTTTAGAATGAAGATAAGTTTATTATGGGCCATTGCCTTTCTTGGGCCTTGTCATGGGCTTTCCATGTCTCAGTGAAATAAGGATTATGGCCCGCTGATAGCAACCGATCTAACTATCCATGGATTATGGACTATGGAGGTAACTTAACTAGAAGTTACTTTTAACGTATAAATTGAAAAAAAAATAATTACTCATACAAAAACTCAAAATTACGTTTGAAAAAAACAACAATCGAAAGTTATACATGAAGACCAATGAGATTGGTAGTCAATTGATAAAGATAAAATTTTTAGTTGAAATTTCGCAGACGACATAAATTAAAAGAAAGTTGCCGTTCAAAATAAATAAATAAAAATAATATACGTAAGAAATAATAACTAAAAATTACACATTATAAAAATTTTAAATTCACATCCTTTGTATTTAAACTTTTATCAAATATACTTTGTATTAAACTTTTATCAAAGAGAAAAACAAGTTCACTTTTTTTTAACAGCAAATAATCTCACTTGTAAATTCATCATTCTCGGAGCTATGTCCAAGACCAAATTCTTGACTGCCATGAGACTGTGCCCCTTAATGTGTGTGGGCCGAATAGAATCTGTAAACCCTCTCCTTTAACAGGTTTGAACCCGGGATTAAAGACCCAATCTATTCTTTCATCCATATATCTCTTGAAAATAGTCTAAACAAAAATCAAACTTACATCAACACTAAAATGGATAGACCTTTTCAGCATTAGACAACATCTCACTGAAGGACTTTGGCCCACTCATTGCAAAGCACCGGTGTGGCTTCATTGTATTGGGTTAGTACACGTGGAAGCTCTCACTCATCGCCTTTGCTTTGCTTTTGCTAATTACACGTCAGCAAACCGGTATGTAAAATAGTAAAATACTGAAATCGCAAATTTTGGCTGATGGTGCTGGTTGATCATAATAATTCTTCCAAATTTTTCTGAATGCATCTGTAATTTCACACTGTTTCAACAACTGTATAACAGTGTGATTGTGTTCTTTAATTCATAACCATTATCAAAACCGTTATTCATAACTCATCAGATTCGAATCGAAACTTCGAAACCCTAGCTTTCATGGCGAACTATAAATCAAAACTATTGTTCGTAGTATACTTATCATTGTTACTGATTGTTAACGCAGCGTAAGTATCAATTTCTCCATATCATTTCATTACATTAAATTCAAATGTTTCTGTTCATGATTTTGCATGAATCTGTGGCTAAACAATGTGTTAATCGAACGTTTATCGTTATGATTGTTACAGGAAAAGTTATTATGATATTCTTCAAGTTCCGAAAGGTGCGTCAGACGATCAGATCAAACGATCGTATAGAAAACTCGCATTGAAGTATCATCCGGATAAGAATCAAGGAAATGAAGAGGCGAATAAGAAGTTTGCGGAGATTAATAACGGTAATTGCATTGTTTATGTGATGTTGATCTGTTCTGTATTTTGTGTTTTAGGTTTTGACGTATGCAAATGATGATATTTTGTTTGAATTGTGTTTTTAGCTTATGAGTGTGTTATCGGACAATGAGAAGAGGAGTGTGTATGATAAGTATGGTGAAGAAGGTCTGAAACAGCATGCTGCTGGTGGCGGAAGAGGCGGTGGAATGGATATTCAGGATATATTTAAATCGTAAGATTATGCACTCTACGGTTGATGATTCATCATGATTGGGCAAAGTTTATGTATAGGTGTGGTGGATATTAGACGGATGATCTTTATATGATTGTTATCTGTAACGATAACACGGATATGCATAGATTATTGCATTCTGAAATAGATTTGTGACCGTTTAAGAAGAGAAATAGATTTGGCTCAGTGAACATTTATCTTTTACTTAAGCAACATAATCTGCAATGTTCCATTAAGCATTTTCTGTTCGCTGGAATTACCAGCTTGTGTATACTGTAGTGTTGGATAACTTCCTGGGAATGACTTTCATGTGTATTGCAAACGAGTCTCAAGTTTTCCGGTAGCACATGTGCCGTTTAATATTACATAATGTTAAGGGTATAGTTTGGACGCCTAGGCAAGATAATAGTTGTCCGACCATAACATTCGATCTCTTGAATTTAGGGCCTCCGATGTTCTTTCTGCTGTATAGGAAGATTTAGCTGCAGCTATCGTATCAATCTTGTCCTACTTGTTTTCCAGATGCTTTATTATTCACTAGTAATACACCTGATAAATGCTGTTCATGCATGTCTTTTTTACGTATGGATGTTTGGGATTGTTCATTATAAGGTAAAACTTACTGAGAGCTGTTTTGTTGAGTGAAATTAAATGTTCGGAATAAGCACTTGAGCAGTTTGAAGTTGCTTATTCCAATCTACTTATTTCAAAAAGCAACAAACAGTTTAACAAATATAATAAGCTATCCCAAACGCCTCCTAATATCAGCCCTAGACTCCTAGCACTAAATTAACAATATGAAGTATTTTCCAGGTTTTTTGGTGGTGGTGGAGGAAACCATCACGAGGAAGAGAAAGTTGCAAGAGGCGATGATGTCATCATTGACTTGGACGCAACATTGGAGGATTTGTACATGGGAGGGTCATTAAAGGTTGAAAACTATATTAATCTACGTTAACCAGAGCTAATTGTACTACTTGTAAATTGTAATTAACTACACACTATAGACTTGAAGCACTCAGTCCCCTTTGTTAGCATCTTAAGATGATTCATGGCCAAAAGTAGTTTTCAGAACCAATATCATGTTGAGAACCAAGTATTTGTACCTTTTGTTTTGAATGTGATATACATACACCAGACGGCTATCTAACCACCTATACATCTCTGTCCAAGATTATCTTCTATGCACTATATACAAATGCATTATGCAAATCTCATGGTTCCCAACATATGTTTAGTTCTGAAACAAATGTGCCCCTATATATGTGTATATATATTACATACTTATGCTTAAACAAGACTGTGTAACTACATTACATAAATGCATTATGCAGTTCTCATGGTTCCCAACATATTATTAGTCCTGAAACAAATGTGCCCCTATATATGTATATATCACATACTTATACTTGAACAGGAATGTGTAACTATATCCTCATGATGGTTTGCACATTAATTTAGTTCCTGCTGATTTTATGGAATTTCTTACCTTTTATTTGTAAATTGCTGTTCACTTTTATTAGGTGTGGAGGGAGAAGAACATTTTAAAACCAGCTCCAGGCAAAAGACGATGCAACTGTAGGAACGAGGTTTATCACAGGCAAATTGGTCCAGGGATGTATCAACAGATGACAGAGCAGGTACACTATTTCTTTAATATAATCTTTAAGGTGCCGTTTGCTGTGCACTCACGAAACACATAGGATACATGTTTAATCATGGGATGGGAATGAGTATGTTTTAAGATATTATAATTTATTGCTAATTGCTTGTGCCAACATTTTGGCACTATATCCTTCATTTGACAAGTATCATAAGTTATAATATATTGGCATCGATGTTAATTCCATCAACCAAACATGTTTGTTATGTTTTTCTTAGGTCTGTGAGCAGTGCCTAAATGTTAAGTATGAAAGGGAAGGAAACTTCATGACTGTGGATATTGAAAAGGGACTGCAAGACGGGCAAGTAAGCACTTATTTTTGTTTGATCATATCTTGAAAATGTTATGCTTTTGCTTCAAGTATTTCATGTTATAAGTCCAAAAAAGATCCATTAATGTTGCAATAACTAAATAACAATAATAATAATATCACCTTTTCCTTATTACAGGAGGTGGTCTTTTATGAAGAAGGTGAACCAATCATAGATGGTGAACCTGGAGATTTAAAGGTTAGTTCATTATTACTATCAGTAATACAAATTCATTACAACTTAATCCAGTTTTTAATATATGTTAACTATAAATATCAAATCTTGGTCAGTTTCGCATCCGTACAGCACCACATGACAGTTTCAAAAGGGATGGCAATGACCTTCACACCACTTTTAGTATAACTCTGGTAATTCATTGTTATATAATATTTTCGGTTTACTTATGTTTTTATACTAAAATATGATATTATATAATGGAGTCGTTGCTTTTGCAGGTGCAAGCTCTTACTGGCTTTGAGAAGACCATTACACACCTTGACAAGCATCTTGTGGATATTGGTTCACAGGTCAGCAAAGATAGAGTCTTTCTGCTTATAGCAAATATTTTTTATAGCGGTTATAAGAATTTTCGTGTTGGAGTGTGAATTTCTAACACGTCATGAAAACATGACACAGATCTAACACGGAATTTGCGGGGTTTGGGAATTTGGGTTTAGTTTGGGTCAGTTTCAGGTGGAACCCATTGGCCGAATGTGACTAGCAACATTTAGAGTTAAGGGCAATCTCAACGGAAAAGTAATAGCGTCTGCCCTAATGAACCATTAACTAATTTTTGTTACAATCAGAATGTTGTAAATTGTTTTAAAACAATATAAATGCAAGTTTAGGACATAAGAAGTTACTTCTCTGTTAAATTGGGATTGCCTTTGGCTATGAAAGTGAAAGTTAGGGGTGACAATGGTCACATTGCTGGTATGGTTTATTATCGACGAATGAGTCATAGTTTGATTATTGAAATCCAATTTGCATAATTGCGTATGTTTTATGCCGTAATAAACCTGATTGGGTATTTTATGAAAAAAAAAAGATAAAAGATTAATTAGCATCATATTTAAACTTTAAACATAAATTTTGGTTGTAAATTTTAATTTTAGAGTATTAATACGCAAAAAATAAAATAAAATAAAGTTACAGGTTAAACAGGTCATATTCGTGTCTGTTTGCGTAAACCCGTGTCTTTTTCGGGTTAATGTGCCTCACATGATTTTTGGGTATGAGTCGGGTTTGACCTGTCAACCCGTTTAACACTCCCACTTCCGTGTATTTGAGTGAAGAAACTCTTTAGGCCTATCTGCTGATTTTAGCATGACATAAGCTATTTTCAATAAGTAGTTTGAGATTGCTTACTTCAAACTAATAATTCTTTATGTATTTGAAATTACAAGTTTACCATTAAGTGTGTTTCTCTATTGACTTTGCAATAACCATGTTTAGAAAATCACAAAACCGAAGGAGGTGAGGAAGTTCAAAGGCGAAGGGATGCCGTTGCACTATAGCAACAAGAAGGGGGATCTATACGTAACACATGAGGTTTTATTTCCTACATCATTAACAGAGGATCAGAAGACAAAAATTCAAGCTGTTCTTGGTTAGTTTTACTGTACCTAATAATGGACATTTTGGTTTGCTAAGAGGGAAGCATATTGCACATAACCTTGCTCAATTGTTGTCTCTCATAGCTCCTTGATCACTACTAAGATACACTTTTTTTGTCCCGATGGTCGCTGTCTTTTTAGATCTATTATTTCTAGTCCTCACAAAAGTCAGAAAATTTTTGGTTACATGAGGATCATTCTCTTTTTTTTAATAACCTGAAATTCGTGTTGGGTTTGGGTTCACGGGTTTGTATCTTGAACCTGGACTGCTTAGTTAGATAAGTAGACCTTGTAGCTTATATTCTTTATGCAAGCCGCTTTGAGACATGTTCTATGTACGGCAAATAAGCTTTATGTACAACCAAAAACTACCTCTCTCATCAAGTAAACCATTTATGATATCTTAATCATTTAGGTCGTTTTTATATATCTCTCTCATTATTTAAAACCAACTCTAAATTAGATAATATATAGTAAAGACTGATGTATGTTTGGGAAGTCTTTCACTTACCATGTCCAATGCTGCAATTGTCTTACAATCATTTCACATTGCAAGCGTCAACCAGAACAACTTTGGAACTAGATGTGGTGAAATGCAAAGATATGCTGGTTTGGTAACGACTAACGAGTCAAATGGGTTCTATGTACATGTTGAGCCGGATTTGCAACAATCTTTTAAATGGTTAAATTTGTTAAATATGGTCATAGTTTAAAACTATATTTAAACCATAGAAAAAAGTCTAAATTTTAAACTGGAGAATATTGACAATGGAGCATTTTTTTTTCTCATTTTTGATATCCATGTGACAACCCAATTCGTTTTTAGTCTCGTGCAACTCATTTTTTCAACCCATTTTTGACCCCATATTTTTACACAAAAACTAGAAAAAGCTAGCGAAGGCGGTAGGTGATGGGCCAGGTGGGGGTTTGGGTAATTAATTTAAATTAGAAAAAAAAGCAATTTCATACGCTTTATAAATAAACTTATATTTTCAAAATTTTCCTCCGAAAAAAATAATTTTAAAATTTTCCTTCTAGCCAAAAATATTTAAATGCATTTTAATATTGTTAATAAAATTAAAAGAATGGTAATTAAAAATAAATGTAAAAAGTGATAACAAGGTGCCAATGTTTTTACGTGTTTTTGGGTTTTTTTATTGGGTGAGTTTTGATGTTTTGAAGAATGAGTGTTTTTATGATGTGGCAGCTCACTGGATAAGTTTAAGGTGTTTTTGAAGTTGCTTAGACCATCTGTAATGCTTAATGTCCCCCTAAGAGGCGTTTTCCACCACATCAGCATCATAACGTCCCTTTAAAAAATGTATAATAGTTAATGCCCTTTCAATCATTACCTTCCATTTTGTTTTCTCTGAATTGGGCATTATACTAGAAACGCTCATCTCTCTTAATGCCCCCATAACACAAGATGGTATTAGGGGTGCTATCAAACTCTTTCACGCCCCTATAATGCCCCCATAAGCTATTTCTGACCTTAAACATGATTAGAATTCGAATTGAGAAATAAATTCAACAAGTATGTAAAAAAGGAGAGAGATACAGAGAGAGGAAATTGGAAGTACATCATTCTTATCAAGAGAAAGGATAAGATGATGTGTTGTGCATTAACTAAATCTATTGCTACAACATCATCATGTCACTGTCACATAAGAACTTTACCATTAATTTAATGTTCGTTAACGATATGTTGTGAATTAATTAAACACTCAATATCAATAACTACAAAAAATGTGGCATGTGATTGACTCCCACATCTATAGGCCCCGCCCTTCTTCCCATTAACATAACTATGGTTAACGATTTCCCCATTCCATTCTCATTCACGATCGTCATTAACTAGCCCGTGTGGGTTAACCGTTGCCACCATCCTGTGTGGCATTGTTAATGGGTTGTTGGTGAACCCACAACACCTAGTCTAAAAAGCAAACCTGGGTTTAGAAAAATAAATTAAACTCAAAATTATTTGAAACGCGTGAGCAAAAAGAAATTTAGACTCAAGTTACTTTTATTTACATTATAATTATAACTAGGGGTTGATGCTTGTGCTTCGCGGTGGGGCGGGCGGGGAAATTTGGTTGTTATCATTTGGTTTGTACGGTACCTAAACTCGGCATAGTAACTGGAAGAGGATACCTAAATACAGTATCGTTAGCAACCAAAAGAGAAAACTAAAAATATAAAGTGGTAGTACAACCAACGATATAAAAATTATGTCAAATGTAAACCAATTTAAAACGTACATAACAATAAGAACGGAAATGTATTATATTTGACTGGAACCATTCTGAAACAATTTGCATATAAATGTAAACCCGCTTGAATTTATACTGACATGCATATATATAAAATAAGCTATTAAAACTCGAGTAGGTTAAAATGATATTTTATAGAAGTTTTAGAAAGTTAAGAGTGTATAAGTATAAAAAATTGAAAGCTAGGGACTTAAAGTGGAAAAAAAGAAAAAAACGATGTAGAACGATAGTGACAATTGCTATAGTAACACAAAGTTGTATTTTAATAATAGTTATAATTATAATTCAAGTCGTGCATAAAAAAGTTTACGCGAATCCAAAAGTCTCTTTACAAGTACTTTGACTAGGCCTGTAAACGAATCTAACGAACACGAACAAAGTCATGTTCGTGTTCGTTTATTTAACTTTAACCGAACACCAACATGAATATATAATCGAACACATTTTTTTGTTCTTGTTCATTTAAAACCTAAAAGAACAGTTCATGAACATAAACAAACAAAAACACAAATGAATATAATTGAATAAACATAAATGAACAAGATTGACTAAATAAATGAACATAAAGAAATTTCTTATATAAATATATATTAGTGATTAATTACGATAAATTCCGTTGGAAAACTCATATTATTACTAGAAAGGCCAATTACCAATTACTTATATTTATATAAGCAACTAGAAAGCTTCTTTTATGTTTAATATTAATATAAATATAACTACTTATGTATTTAAATTGGAAACGAACATAGACGAACAAACATGAACAAATGTAAATATACAAACATAAATGAACATAAACGGACGTTCACAATGAACGAACAAAAAGTGTGTCCATGTTCATTCGTTTATTAAATACATGAACTTTCCACCGAACAAGTTCATGAACGTTCGGTTCATTTACAAAGCTAACTTTGATATCTTAAGGTACTAATATCAAATTACATTTCTATATATAACCAAGCAAACTAAATGAACCTTGAGTAAATTTCTATATATAACCAAGCAAACTAAACGAACCTTGAGTAATATGTATCAATGGACACTTTATATCCATTTAGAATCCACTCGTTTCTATTTGTCGTAGATAGTTAAGGAGGTATAACTAGTAGAAACAGTCGTGTTGGAAATTCCTAATAATTAAAAAAATCGGTTATCAAAGGGCTTGTAGCCTAATGATTGAGGGATCTAGTCCTATGATAGACATTGACATAAATTTAGAAGTAGGTTTTAAAAGGTTAGTAAGTTACCTGTTCTAAACAATTTTAAGAAAAATCGGTTGATCAGTCAGAGGGTTGACAGACCTTCTTGCAATTCCGCCATGTGAATATGTGAACGAATAATACTACTACCACACGTAAATTGTTAAATCATGTTTTGTTTCTATTAAATTGTATTAAGCACCTTAGTAATTGCATGTTACTTAAGAAGGTGCATATGTTAACATTCTAAAAGTAGTCAATAAGTAGGATTAGCCAACATTACGAGTATCCCATGACGACATACATTTGCGTGTCGTTGTTTTCATCAAATGAACCTTTAAACGAGAATATATTAACGATAGATTATGCGTTGAATGTTTTGATATTTTGATGCCAATCATAAAGTCGTTTTCTTGGTTTCTATTTTAGCACAAACAGGATTATTGATCAAGAATGTTACTTTTGAATTTATAACAAATATTTGGAGTATATTCTATCAGAAATGAAATACTCATGGAAAATTGTAGTTATACAATTATGTATACGACTATAGTTTGTGTTTACTGCTCTAGCGTTTTGGCTTCAATCTATTCAATGGGTTTTAATGGATTCGTGAATTGGGAGTGTGGGCGGGGGCTTCATCATTAAGTGTTCGACTATGTAAGGTGGTCTATGTGAGGTGGTTGTCGGTGTTAGATGGTTTTGGGGGTTGGAAAAAACTGGTTTTTAACATGATTTGTCTAAGTTTCATTCGTATGGGAAAGACTCGTTCTTTCCACTTTTTTTTCTTTCTAAAAGACTAATTTACCTTTATGTGCAACTCTAGAAAGATTTTTAAAGGTCTTCCTTTTGGAGACGGTTTGCATTTCGATATTTAATGACCAGTTATGTAACATTAAACCGACCACATGAGCTATTCATGTAACGTTACTTATTTTTATTAAAAACACTCATGTATCATGTATAACACTCATATATGTGACTTGTGTTGTTTATCCCATTTTCGATGAAAAAAACAATAGAATTGTTCTTATGATTTAAAAAAGGATAGCAATTTTTATGTAAAACACAATTCACAGAAACAAAATTCCAAAAGTTTGAAAAGTTAAAAAGGAAAGAAAACCGAGGGAAAAGGACACTCAAAGCAACATGTGTGAAGGCTTAGGTAATAAACACACATTATACCTCTTCTTCATTCAAAACTTCCACAAGTTCAATCCCATTTCTCATCTCCAATTCTCCATCCATCAGAACAAAGCCTGATGCATGGTTTCCGGTTAACCGCCACGATTAGCCCAGTCACATTCACGGGCCATGAATCCCATACCAACCCATCTAAGATAAGGCCCTTGGATTTTAACTTTTCTCTCAAACACCAACTTGCATCTTTAATCATCACAAAGTGTAACATATCTGATGTCGTGGCAGTGGAAGACACAACCTCGGTTGACAAAACCGAAGAGAGCGAGAACGAGGGGCAAAATGGGAATTGGGTGCTACGAGTTCTACAAGTGAGGTCCTTGTGGAAAACACAAGATGATGATGATCATATGAATCAAGATTCGAATGAACAAGTTGATAAGAATGATGATCACAATCAAATTTCATTCGATGAAGAGTGTGATACATGTAGTGTTGATGATGATATAAAATTTGATAAGGATTCATTTTCGAAATTACTTAGGACGGTTTCTCTAAGTGAAGCAAGATTGTATGCTAAAATGGCTTATTTGGGGAGCTTATCTTACACCATACCAAAAATCAAGGTGTTTTTTTAATATACATTCTCTTAATGAATTCTAAGTTGAATACAATATTAAAATATATAACATCTTTTATTAATTCGTGTTATACGACTATTAACTTAAATCCAATGTCACACAACTATTCAGATTTGTCTTGACACGTGAGATATATGTTATGGACAATATTATAACAAGATCGGTGTTTGTTTAAAAAACTGAGTGTATCGCGATACTACTTGAGAAACTCTAAAGAGGTTACATTTTGACGTGTTGGAATCGAATTGCATCATATTTTAGAAATACTGTAGATTATGTACAATTTTAACAAAATTAACTAATAGTGTTTCATTTTACAGTTTGGAAATCTTCTAAAACGTCATAAACTTCATTTCATTACATCTTCATTAGAAAAGAAAGCCAAGAAAGAAAAGACATCGGAGATGACCCAACAAGACCCGAAGAATGTTGATGTTTCTCATGATCTCAACGCTTTACATTCATCACCTTGCGAATGGTACATTTGCGATGATGATGAAAGCAACACGAGATATTTTGTCATTCAGGTGAGCTCTAGCTAAACATTTTATTGATGTAACATTTTGTTGATGGTCCAACATTTTGTTTTTCAACCATTTTGTAGGGCTCCGAATCTATTGCATCATGGCAAGCCAATCTACTTTTTGAGCCTGTGCAATTTGAGGTGAAAAATTACCTATGTAGTTTCTAAAAGTGTTATATAAGAGGGATAATTGTCCAAAATAAATAATGCATTTTTTATAATAATAACATTTTTTTCCATATTACTTTGTTATTAATAATAGCAATGAAAAGTTTGTTGCTATTTTAAGTGATTATTTCTATATTAGACGAATTTAAACATCATTTTGACTAGAATAATGTGATGTTTAGGCAATGGACGCGATTGTGCATAGAGGTATATACGAGGCAGCAAAGGTGGTTTACGAAGAGATGTTGCCTTATGTGCGTGAACACCTTCAACGCCATGGAAATGGAGCAACAATTCACTTAACCGGACACTCTCTTGGTGGAAGTTTATCATTACTAGTAAATCTCATGTTGTTAATAAGAGGTCAAGTTCATGTGTCTTCATTATTGCCCGTTATTACATTTGGAGCCCCATGGGTTATGTGTGGCGGTGATCATCTTCTTCAAAAACTCGGGTTACCACGAAATCATCTTCAAGGAATGACCATGCATCGAGATATTGTACCCCGAGCCTTTTCTTGCAATTATCCCACGAGAGTTGCTCACCTTCTCAAGGTTGTTAATGGGAATTTTCGGAATCACCCATGCCTCAATAATCAGGTGAATTCATGTTTCGTTAGCATGTCAAAACAGGTTCAAAATAATAATAAAAGATTACCTTTTGGGGAGATCGGATTGATATCCAAAAACTGCTTAGCAACAGTCGGATAAGTAGGGAATGTTGGGGTGAATTATTATGGATAAACAAATTGGGTTTGTGGTTTATGGTGATCTACAAACATTTTTCTTAATTATTTGTCCAATAAATAATACAATATACTAAATTTGCTTATACAAATTATACTATTTAATTTAATAATAACATAATTTCCCTTAAATAAGTTACACAACTTTTCTTGCCCATTTGACTCATTATATAAAAAATGACATGTTTGACGCGTTATGAGAAAGTATCCAGACCGAATTTATCTGTTTACATTACATCTCATTCTTGATCGACTTCTCCATAAGCGACAACATCTTTTCAATTATTTAACAAAAAAAAATTGTTACAAGCTCGGATGTGGTAGATTATGAATCGTGTTATCAATAAAATACAACCCGAATCAACCTTTATATATATATATATATATATATATATATATATATATATATATATATATATATATATTCCTTATTTCCCATAAAGATAATGTATTTATTTTCTAAACATGACAGAATTTGTTGTATGCACCAATGGGGGAGTTTTTGATTCTACAACCAGATGCAAAACTATCTCCAAACCATGACCTTCTTCCTTCCGGCAGTGGTTTATATGTTTTGAGGTCTCAAGCATCCGATCCCAACCTCGCAACTAAGCAAACGCGAGCTGCACAATTGGTTTTCTTAAACACACCACACCCTTTAGAGATTTTAACTGACCGATGTGCGTATGGATCAGAAGGGGCCATTTTGCGCGATCATGATGTGGATACATACTTGATATCAATTAGGAAAGTGATCAGCCAAGAGCTTAATCGCGCTAGGAAAATGAGGCGGCAGCAACAGCAGCAGTTTTGGTGGCACATGGTGGTGCTGAATGGAACTAATGTGAAGTTGTTGTTGGATAGTGGTAGAGAGTGGTGGAGAATGGTGGTTGCCACCCAAAACATACATTTGTTGGTGGTGGTTTTGGTTCCTTTTGCAAGACTTTGGGTCACTAAAGCATGTAATTGGATTAGATTTAGATTGTGTATGTAACGTTTAATAGTTAATCTGTACAAGATATGAAATCTTAATTAATTTATTGACTGTTTTTCAATATAATGTTGATCAATGTAATTTTCCAATGCTATGTTCTTTTTCAAACATCTATTTTTTAAAAAGAAAGGGAAAAAATAATATATATATATATATATATATATATATATATATTTAAAACTAATGGTTGCGTGTGTGAGAGGTGCCCACCACCATCCATTGCTTGCTTTTGTAAATTCAAATGGCCACGAACGAACACTCTAATGAACATTTCCCTTATTGTTATTCGATTGCCACGTTGACGTACGTTTGTGTCTGGAATCTCCCGTTGGAGATGCTCTTAAATCAAGAACCAACTATACAATCGGTCTGGTTAAGTCTATTTGAACTGAAAAACAGGACAAATGGTTAGACCAAATTTCTTTCTTTTTTTACTTTGAATTAGTAAGGCTCCATAATTTGTATATTTAAGGCATTATATTTTATTAATAATGCATATTCACAAAATAAAGTAGTTATAAATTTTGGTTTAAGTTATATATACACACGAAATCTAATTTTTTTTCCTATATGTTTTCTTGTGTCGTCTGGTTTTAAAACCATTCAGACTTTGTTTTCGTCTGGTTTTAATACCATTCCGACTTGTAAGGTGACATATTCGTTATCCACTAATGAAGCATTGAAAGTCAGGATTATTTTACATACGGGAATTATAAACTTTTAGGATGTTGTATCAATGTAGTTTTTTAATCACCCTGTAGATAATAATTTGAAGAGTATTATTAGATAATCAACCTCTTCATATTCTTGCAATTTTACTTTAGTCTAGGCCCTTTTATCGATAAAAGATGTGTATTATATCATGTATCTCTAAATTTATCGAACTTAGTATAAACATGGTATCAGCCTTTTAAGTTCTCCCTAAACCTTTTATCTTCAAATTCTTCTTCTGCCTTCTGGTTCTCTCTTTTCCCTTACCCCTCTTTCCCTTTGATCTCCTTCTTCTCTTACCTTGAATCTGCCATGGCATCTTCGTCATCCAACGACCCACTACCCATGAGCGGGCTGGCTCACATGCTGTCAATCAAACTTACAGCCTCCAACTATCTGTATTGGAGAACACAAATGCTTTCCCTTTTATCCAATGATCAGGTTATATGTCATGTTGATGGTACCAAATCTGCACCACCAATGACCATCACCTAAACTGATAAACCATTTGAAAACCCTAAATATATTGCATGGCTAGTGGCTGAACAACGAGCCATCATTTTACTCAATGCCTCCCTCACAAAAAACACATTATCCATCACTATTGGTTTGTCTACCGCTCGAGAAATCTGGGTTGCTCTCGAGACGGCTTATGCTAACTCCTCGGTTGAGCGAGTTCAGAATTTACGGGACAATCTGAGGCTGACCCGCAAGGGTAACCGCTCCGTTTCAGAATTCGGGCAGGTTTTTAAGGGGATTTGTGACCAACTCGGTGTGATTGGCCACCCCATTGATCCATCCGATCAAATCCACTGGTTCTTATGTGGACTTGGTCCTTCATTCGAGACCTTTTCCACATCGGTTCGATCCAGTCGCCCCATTCCTTCGTTCCCTGACCTGTTTGCACGGGCTGAAAGCCACGAGCTCTTTGTTCAGGCCCTTCATGGCACCCACCAGCCCACTGTTGCTTTCACTGCACATCAGCCTTTTTGGGCATCCAACCGTCCCTCACATGGCCGAGGTTATCATGCTCTAGTCATTCAGCCATTTCGAGGTCAGAACCCTCGTCCATCTCGTGGAAATGGCTCATTTAACAATCGTAATCGGCGAACACCCCACTGCCAACTCTGTCGAACCCCGGGTCATTATGCTACCCAATGCCCTAAGCTTGCTTCTTTCGCCACTTCAGCTACACCCACTAATGAACAACTTGCTCATGCCTTTCACGCTCAATGCTATGTGACTCACCTTTTTTGTCACACCCCAACCGATGGCGGAAACATCGGAGTGACAAGAAATAGATTGCTCAAGGTATCATAACACTTTTGGCGACAATATTTAAAATCAAAATTTCATTTCATAAAGTAATTGTTAAATACATTATAAATCGAAATACAACATTTTCAACAAAATTACAACATAAAAGTCTAACATTCTAGGTGCGTTTCTATGTCGTCCCTACTAGGTTCGTCATAGCATCAACATCAACCTGTAACATGTTAAAAGTATAGTTCAATACAAAGTTATTGGCGAGTACACAAGTTTAAGTTCCTAGCATAAGTATAAAAGTATTTACTCAAATCCACATGCCAATTGTATACAAGGTAAGCTAGCATGGAATACTAATAGTCAAACCCAAGTGTCCACAAGTATTAAGTGTCTCTCATCACACAAAGTAATGAGACTAAAGTATGAATAAGAATAAGTATCAGCTTTAAGCTTAACATTACCCCGACGAGCGGTATGCTACTCCTATAGCGCTATATCAGTTAAGTTGGGGCTAGCTAAGTTAATGACAATAAGCATGTATGAATTTAGCATGAACCTAAGCATAACAACAAGCATGTATAACGGATCGAGTGTATAAAGCATGTAGTGTGTGTATTCGTGTAATTTTGTAAGTTAACATGTAACAACTCAAATTGTGTAAAAAGTAAATGGTTCAAGTGTACTCACGGTTTTGCAAGCTTCCACTTGGTACTTCTGTAAGGTGTTGGAGGGAGTTTGGAGGATGGAGCACCGAGTTATCCTATAAGAGGAAAACGTGGTTGGTAAGTATTCGAATGATAACGGAGGATTAGGAAATTTAAATACACTAAAGTATGTATACGAAAAAAATAATCATATAGACTTAATACTCATTCTTAACACTATAATACCCATTCGGTTTGATGTGTTTCATGGGTTAGGGTACCCATTAGAATCGTAACGAGAGATTAAGTACTTAGGTGATGTAACCTAGTACCATGACGGATAATCATTTGATTACCATCAAGAGTTCGGTTAGTATATATGTATGTATTATATAGTGTACGTAATAAATAGATCATAAACATCATGGAATTTCATAGAAGTCATGCATGGAGGTAGGAGGATAACCTTCCTTTTAACTTCTTTTGTATAGTTCACCAATACACAAGTCGTCACAAGGACAACAAGGATGGTCATGAATAAGTTAAACATAAAGGTAAAAGACAAACAAAGTAATCATCAAATGAGGTGGTGGATTGAAGGTAGGACAGCCAAGGCTTCCAAGTAATCACATACTACCAACTCAAGTCTTGTTTCAAGAACAAGCTTGGAATGATATAACACTTGTGGGTTGAAACCCTATTAAAACAAAAGGTTCTTACACTTGGGACCTCGAATATGGTGATGTTCCAAATTGGTTTTCCATGGAAAACCTATGGAAACATTTGCAAAAGGTGATTCAAGTGTTAAGAAGGAAAAGATCAAAGGAGAAAGGTGAGAGGTAAGGGTGAGTTAGAACTCACTTTTGAAAGTCTTTGAACTTTCAAATGGAGAGAGCTTTAGAGCTTTAGAGAGAAGAGAAGAAGAATGTTTGAGGTGTCAAATGAGAAGAGAATGAGGTGGGTATTTATAGATGGGGTTAGGGGGTTGTTAGTTGGGTGTCTTAAATGCAACAAACACAAACTTGGCCGATCCATGAGCTTGAAACCAACATCTCCGGATTATGCCCCTCTCGCGGGGCCGAGAGGGTGAAGAAGACTCGGTCGCGGGCCGCTAGAGGCCTGGCGGGCCGCGAGAGTGTAACAAGGGTTCGGTCGCGGGCCGCGAGATGGGTTATTCCAGAAGCTTCTTTGGTTTTTATCATTTTTAGTCCTTGAACTTAGTTTATCTTGACGTTTTAGCATGTTTTAAGTATATAACACATAATAGTATGATGTGTGTGTGTCGAGTGTGAATGTATGAATCTTTGCACGTATAACAAGTATCAGTTTGCATGTATTTAACGGTTGAATGCACGTAAGACAAGTATGTATCAAGCATGTATTTTATTACGATTCAAGCCTGAGATTACAAAATTGGGAAAAGAAATACGAATACAAGTTTCAAAGAATAAAAATACAATCATAATTTCTAATTGAGGAAAGTACGAAAAGCGAGGCGTTACACTTTTCCTGATTGGACGTCTAACACAGGTGCATCGGACCACATGACTGATAATCAAAACAACGTTTACAATCCTTCTCCCGCACCAGGTAATGCTAGAGTTTATTTTGGTAATGGACAATCTTTTCCTATATATCATACGGGTAACACTAAACTTTTCAACTCTCTCGATTTCAAAAATGTTTTGGTGTATGTCACACCCCGTATTACCAACCAAACCTCAGTGGGCCCGAGTGTGGAATATCGTGACATAAGTTGATATCATCATAGTCAATTAACACAGCACAGCGGAAGTCTTAGAGTTTAAAATACTTATTACAAACCAAAATGTTCAAAGTTCAAAAATCATATACAGACGGTTTGTAACTAAAGATCCACAGGCGGATCGTAAAATATACAAAAGATGAACATCAGACTTTTAGGCAGATCTAAGGATTTGCAAAATCCTCTTATATCAATATCAAGCAACTTCCAGCCTATTTCGTATTATACCTGCAACTTAGTCTTTAGAAAATACGTCAGCTTTCGCTGGTAAATACACTTAGCTGACTCGTTTTGAAAACAATTCAAAAGTTGATTTAAGTGCACATGGCACATTAAAATCTTTTAACTTGGGAAAGTTAAGCTTTTAATCTTGTATACAGATTCACATGTTTGTCAATACATATGGGGCCCAGTACAGAGACCGAGACATGATTAACTGACACACCACTTATGAACCCACGTAGGAGTTATCCCCAACTTGTGAGTAAAAATGTTTTAGCATTCACATCTGTCAGGTGTATGCCTACACCCTGTGCTTTGGTCGTGACCATTAGTAACTTAAATGAGACGAGGATATCCAGGACATGGTCGTTAACCCCCAAGGTTTAAGTTATCAAACAAAACTGATAAAAACGGAATATGGGGATTTACTAGACACAACCGACATTCGATTGATCTCATTTCCGACCAAGCGGTAATAATTTACCGTAACCCAAGCCCGTATAGGGAAAAAAGTCAAGAGTGTTTACCTGAGCTACCACTTGATTTAAATGAAAGTTTATATTAACTCGGACGTTTAATCAATTAGATAAGTGCAGATAGCATTTACTAGAAGGCTTTAGTCTGGAATAATGGCATAAGCTAACCAATTAGAATGCTAAACGTCCTGTTTAAGTAATAGACTTAGACCGACTAGCTTAAAGGATCAAAATGGTACAATACGCTAGATTAAGCGATGACCGGATAGAATGTACTTTAAACCCAACAAGTACTTATGTCATGGGTAAACAATTAGCATTCTGGAATTTGAGATTAAAGTGATAAGGTTAAACCCGTTTTGGTTAATTTTCATAAACTAGTTACATATACTTAATCGTACGCATATAAGCGATATCGGGTAACCGGATGAGTCATGACATAATGACACAACTTAGTCTTTTTCGTTCGACACGTGATGTGTTGAAGAAGTGTGTGAATAACCGAACGTTAACGAGTGTCACACAAGGTGCTTTTGTGACTTATTCGTAGTTACTAGCTTAAAATATGATAAATAAGGCTCCTTATCGTTTTAAAGGTTAATTCACCTAAATTACTAAAGTTAAAGGTTTGGTGATAGCGTGGAATACTCGAGGATGGTGAATCAAAAGATATCACTTCAACCGGGAGTCGTTCGGGCCAAAAGGTGGCTTGGTTATACAAGAAAACAAGATAATAAAGTCTAGGGGCCTTCGGGTTATTAGTTGAAAGTTAAAATAAAGAAAAAGAGGAGTTCTAGAGGCCCGCCGTAGGCTACGGTTATCAAACCGTAGCTTACGTTTAGTTTTAAAATAAAAAAGATAGGGGTATTTTTGTCGCATAGCGGACTCAACCTCCCATGTATACTCGGGCCGCGACGGGCATCCCATTTAACCTTACAATAGGTATAAACTTCCTTCGTGTCACACCCCAACCAATGGCGGAATCATCGGGGCGGACATAAATAGATTGCTCGAGACATCATAACACTATTTGCGACAATATTAAATTCAAAACCCGTTTCTTTTCATTGATCAAATAGTCAATTACAACATAAATCCAAATACAACAAGTTCAACAATATTATAACATAAAACCTAGCATTCTAGATGTGTTTCTATGCCGTCCCTACTAAGTTTTCGTCATGTTCAACATCCTTAACCTGCAACATGTTAAAAGTATAGTTCAACACAAAAGCATTGGCGAGTGCACAAGTTTAATTATAGCATAAGTAATAAATCGTTTAAACAAATCCACATGTTAAGCTAGCATGCTAGATTAATGTAAACATGGCATGGGATCTACAAGTCAATCATCGCGTGTCACCGCAAAAATAGAAAATCTTAACATGACCTTAAGAATATGGGTGGTGCGTTACTCCTATAGGGCTGTACATGTTAAGGGGGAGGCTTTAAACAAAGTTAATGACAAATAGCATCACATAAGAATGTTCCAAGTATACAAATCGTGTATCACATAACTATAGCATGTATAATGGATTGTTTATGTGTTTGCATAAAAGTATAACTGTGATTGCGTGTATTTTTTTATAGGTTAACATATTGCACCCAAAAGTGTAAAGCGTAAAAAGAGTGTTCGAGTGTACTCACGGTTTGCGAAGAAATTTTCACTTAATGAGTTTAATGAGTCTTGACTTGATGGAATATCGAAGTTACCAAATTTGGTTCTTGAACTTTTTGCCTAAAGTTGAAAATCTTGGAGATTTGAGAGAGTCTGGAAGTGATTTGGAGGTGGTACAAGTGTTTGGAAGGTGTTAGGGTTGATATTTATAAGAGGGTTAAGTGGTTGGGGTTTAATAAAGGTGGAAGGTGATTGGAGGACAAAGGAGGTGGAAAATGGTGAAATCTAATTGGCTAAAGAATGGTGAAAGGTGATTGGAGGAGAAAATAGGTGGAAAAAGGTGAAATCTAATTGGCTAAAGAAGGATGGAAGATGATTGGAGGAGAAAATAGGTGGAAAAGGGTGAAATCTAATTGGCTAAAAAAGGATGGAAGGTGATTGGAGGAAAAAGGAGTTGGAAAAGCTTTTGGTTGTGCTTACTTTAAGTCCATGCACTTTGTAACTAGTTTATTTTATTCGTTTCTTGTATTTTAACTTGTTTTAGGTATCCAAAGTGTATTTTAAGTCTCGGTTTTGCGTATAAACACACATTTAAAGATTGATTGCGTACATAATACAAATATAAAAGGTAACACGTATATGTATAAAAATGAATTCCATTATGATTAACGCCTTGAATTGTGAGATTGAAATTTAAATACGAATGTAAGGTTTCTAAAAAATAGAATGCGAATACGAACTCTCTAAAAAAAGAATACAGAAATACGAGGCGTTACACTTTGGAGCTTTTTAACCTGTCAATCCTTGGTCAAAATTGGTTTCTCAATGAACCTCAGGCTTTTATCAATTTGCACATCTTGATGTGACATTGCTATCAACTCGTCGGCTAGACATTTCTTTTGATTAGATATGTGGAACACATCATGGATTCCACTAAGCTCCTCAGGCAGCTTAAGCTTATAAGCTACAAAACCGACACATTCGATTACCTCGAATGGTCCAATATATCTCGGGCTCAACTTTCCCTTCTTTCCGAAATGCATCACACCTTTCCAGGGTGATACCTTCAACATAACTTTGTCCCCTATTTGAAACTTAAGAGGTTTTCGCCTCTTGTCTGCATAACTTTTCTGCCTATCACGGGCAGCTTTGAGATGATCACGGATTTGTATTATCTTATCCGTGGTCTCTAGGACAATTTCAGGTCTAGACAGTTAGACTTCCCCTACTTCATCCCAATAGACATACGTTCTACATTTTCTCCCATACAAGGCTTCAAAAGGAGCATCCTTGATGCTTGTATGATAACTATTATTATAGGAGAATTCTATTAGGGGTAAGTGGTCATCCCAACTTTCACCTAAATTAATCACACATGCTCTAAGCATGTCTTCCAAAGTTTGGATAGTATGCTCACTCTGTCCATCATTATGTGGATGGTAAGCTGTATTAAAGTTTAATCTTGTGTCTAGTGATTATTGGAAACTTTTCCAAAATTGAGATATATATCTAGTCTCTCTATCAGATACAATAAATATCGGCACGCCATGTAGAGACACAATCTTGTCCACATATAGCTTGGCCAACTTATCAGAATTATAAGTCTCTTTAATTGGCAAGAAATGTGCTGACTTACTCAGCCTGTCCACAATGACCCAAATCGTGTCATTACCACATTTGGTCTTAGGTAACTTGGTAATCAAATCCATAGTTACCATTTCCCATTTCCAAGTGGGAATTTCAAGTTGTTGTAGAAGTCCTGACGGTTTCTGATGTTCGGCTTTAACTTGCGAACACATCAAACACTTAGCTACGTAAGTGGCTATGGATTTCTTCAAACCCATCCACCAATAATTCTTCTTTAAATCTTGATATATCTTGTCACACCAGGGTGAACTGAATCTCGAATTATGTGCTTCTTGGACGATTAGATCTCTAAGTCCTCCAAAGATTGGAACCAGATCTGCCATTAAATCTAATGATTCCGTCCTTTCCAGGCACTAACTGGTCAACAGTTCCACCTAATCCTTCATTAGCAATATTAGCCTTTAACAGGGCTTGTTTTTGTGCATCTAAGAGCTTCTCATTCAAGCTATTTCTGAGCTCGATGCTCTTGGCGTTAATCCTTATAGGCTTAACCCTTTCCTTGCGACTTAAGGCTTCAGCAACGACATTTGCCTTGCCAGGATGATAGCGACTTTCGCAATCATAATCATTAAGTGTTTCCAACCAGCGGTGCTGTCGCATGTTCAAATCCTTTTGATTGAACAGATGTTGGAGACTCTTATGGTCAGTGTATATAATACACTTTGTGCGATATAAATAATGTCTCCACAACTTAAGTGCAAATACAACAGCATCCAATTCCAAATCATGGGTGGTGTAATTTCTTTCGTGCATCTTTAATTGTCGTGATGCATAAGTAATCACTTTGCCTTTTTGCATTAGCACACAGCCCATGCAAGTGTGCGAGGCATCACAGTAAACGAAAAAATCCTTAATACCCTCAGGTAGAGATAACACAGGAGCATTGCTCAACTTTTGTTTTAGAATTTCAAAAGATTCTTGTTGTTTTGGACCCTAGTCAAACTTCACATTCTTACAGGTCAAGGTAGTGAAAGGAGTGACTATCCTCGAAAAGTTCTCAATGAACCTCCTATAATAACTGGCCAATCCTAAGAAACTACGAATCTTCGATGGAGTTTTGGGTACTTCCCAATTCATTATGGCTTCAATCTTGGCGGGATTCACTTGGATACTACGCTCACTTACAACATGTCCAAGAAACTGGACTTCTCTAAGCCAAAACTCGCACTTAGTGAACTTAGCATAAAGTTTCTCTTGTCTTAGCAATTCTATGATGCACCGAAGATGTTTCTCGTGATCAACTTGATTACCAGAGTAGATAAGTATGTCGTCAATGAAGACAATGACAAACTTATCTGGATATAGCTTGTAGACTCTACTCATGAGATCCATGAATGCTGCAGGTGCATTTGTGAGCCCAAAAGGAATCACTAGGAATTCATAATGCCCATAACGGGTCCTGAAGGCAGTCTCGGGAACATCCTCACTTATAACCTTTAGTTGTTCGTATCCTGATCTCAAATCGATCTTAGAGAAGTAACTAGCCCCTTGAAGTTGATCGAACAAGTCATCGATCCTGGGCAGAGGATAATGATTCTTGATTGTTATCTTTTTTAGTTCACGGTAATCAATGCACATCCGCATTGAATCGTCCTTTTTCTTAACGAAAAGAATAGGAGCTCCCCAAGGTGAGGAACTAGGCTGAATGAAGCATTTCTCTAAAAGTTTGTCTAGTTGTATTCTCAATTCATTCATTTCTGTTGGTGCCAGCCGATATGGAGCTCTTGCAATAGGTGTTGCTCCTGGTAGGATGTAAATCGTAAACTCCACTTGCCTATCTGGAGGTAGACCTGGTAATTCTTCAGGAAAAACATCGGGATATTCTGAGATGACTGAAAGGTTTTCAATCTTTGGCTTTGGCTCGTTAATAGTTACTTGTGCCATGTAAATGACACAACCTTTCCCTAGACACTTGGATGCCTTAAGCAATGACACTTTGTCTGGCAATCCATAGTGTGAATCTCCAATAATGGTGAGCATTTCACCAGATAGGGTTTTAACTTCGATGAGTTTCTTATCACAGGCAATGCGGGCTTGGTTATGAGATAACCAATCCATGCCTAAGACTACATCAAACCCCGTCAATTTCATTGGCAGAAGAGAAATAGGAATTGAATGATTCTTAATGGATATAAAACATCCATCAAGAATATAAGACATTGCTTCTAAGATTCCGTCAGCAAGTTCTACTTCATAAGTTATGTCTAGGGTTCTTATGGGTAAGTTTAATAGTTTTCTAAACTTATGGTCCACAAATAATTTATCTGCACCCGAATCAAAAAGAACTCAAACATATACGTCATTAATGAGGAATATACCTGTTATGACGTTGTTGTCATTAGCAGCCTCCCTAGCATTCATCGGAAAGGCCCGAGCATTTCATTTCTTGGCCTCTCCAGGCTTTGCATTGTTACTCTTAGGATTCTTAGGGCAGTTAGTCTTAATATGCCCTTTTTATTACAGCCGCAGCAGACGGCATCCTTAAGATCCTTTCATTCTAGGGTCTTATGCCCCTTTTTTCTTACAGATACCACAGGGTTTAGCCTGTGGATCAGAATTGCACTGTCCCTAGTGCTTGCGGTTGCAAGTTTTACATGTCGGTTTCTTGCCTGACCTATCTTGGTTCCTTCTAAATCTGAATTTCTCCTTATTCATCTTAATAAATCTTTGGGAGTTACCATCCTCTCTCTTCCTTTTCCCGTCAGACTCAGTCTTGACTGACTTTTGTCTCGCCAGATCTAAGGTGAGAGAGAGAGAGATAGGTCAACAACATACCTATAAGTAGTAGACTGAGCAACCTTCACCATGCCCTTAATCTCATGTGCTAACCCATTTATGAAACACGCGATGCATTTGGGTTCAGGTGAAATCAGATAAGATTCTAATCTGGATAAGAAAATAAAGTCGGTAACATACTTATGACAATCCAGATTTTTCATTGTAAGAGTCAGAAAATCCGACTCTATCTTCTCCATCTCATGAGGTGGGCAGTAAGTTCCATTAACAAGGTCCGCAAACTTGGTCCATCCTAAGTTATACAGGTGTACTTTTCCTGTTGACTGGACCATTGCCTTCCACCATATTAGGGCATCGCCCTTCAAGGATTGGGATACAAACTTCACCACATCCTTATCAGCACAACCGCTGATATCTACAATAGTTTCCATCTCATCAAGCCATTTCAAGGCTTCCATGGCCTCTTTTTCTCCATTAAAATCTCGAGGCTTGCAGGAGACAAAGTATTTATAGGTACATCCGTCTTTGGAAGAACGGGACCTATCATGAAACTCTAGATAAAGGTTTGGAGCGAGTAGCACTCGATTCCTTAAATTTCTCCATGGCCTTTCCAACAGCTGCATCAATGCGAGCTTGGAAATCATCGTATTGATGGCTATGTTTTCAATGTTTTCAGTATTATTATCACAGCGACTACTTTGTGTCTCATCTGAATTAGCCATCTCTGAAATTTTGGTACTAAATACAAAATTAAACTTATATTAGCCATGGTATTAATAACCATATAGGCTATAAAGTTTGGATATATAAATCTATTGCCTATTTGAACCAGTGTGCATAGAGTCACAACTGTCAGGCTTAATATTTTAAATGAATATTTTTAAAGATATTTAGGTATAATTGGCCTAGGCCTCAAAGGGACCATCAAAAGCTTTCTAAATTTGGACATAGTCGATTTATTATTGGACAGTGGATCATAAAGTCACAACTGTCATTGTCATATTTGACAATATAATATAGCTCTTAGGAAAATTTATTAACATAATTTAAGATGTTATGATAGAAAATCATCGCACTGATGATATTAGTCGTGATCTTATTGATCATATCGACTATGAGGCTTGAGCATAGCTCACCACCTTGGACAGGGAACCATAAGGTTACAACTGTGGTTGTCTTAATTGACAATATAATATTGCTCGTAGGCAAATCATCACTAATGAATGTTAAATCATAGCCTGTCGGCATTTCATCACTAATGGATGTTTAATCATAGCCCATAGGCACTTCATCACTACTGGATGTTTAATAATAGCCCGTAGGCACTACATCACTAATGGATGTTTAATTATGGCCCGTAGGCACTACATCACTAATGGATGTTTATTATGGCCCGTAGGCACTACATCACTAATGGATGTTTAATATTATCATCGCATTGATGATATTAGCCAGCATTAAAATTTGATCACATAGGCTATAAGGTTAGGACGTAGTCCATTACCTAGACGGCTAGTGTGGTTCCTCAAGTCACACTGCCAGGAGTATTACCATTGCTTGAATGTTAACACAGAATTATCTTAATGGTTGATTAATAATAGTCACGGTCGCATTGACCTCAACGACTTGGAGGCTTGAACATAGTCTACCACCTCCGGATAGAAGGATTAATCTTCCTTAACTATCATGATAGAAGGCTATTCATCCTTAACCATCTTTTATAATTTGCCAATTAATATGGACTTTGCCATTTGGCTAATCAAAACCATTAAGAAAATCTTTCGGAATTATATAGCGGATCAAAAATTTCGAGTTAAAATTGAGACGATCGCTTGAAAAGGATAAGATGATTACATATATATATATATATATATATATATATATATATATATATATATATATATATATATATAATTCCAAATAATTCATTAAATATCAATAGAAAATTACAATACTTGAAATAAATTTAAGTGATTGTCCTTGCAAGGACTAAAAGAAACAACATGTCCACGTAGGGACTTAAAGAAACAACATGTCCATGTAGGGACTAAAGAAATAACAATGTCTACAGATGGACTAAAGAAATAACATGTCCACGTAGGAACTAAAGAAAAGATTACAAAACTTAAAATAGAAGAATCTTCATTCATCCTTTTTTCCTTTGACTAACTTGGAAAGTTTCTTGAAGAACTTATTCGTCTTCTTCTCCGTCTTCTCCGCATGTTGGTGCATTTCCTTCATCCGCTCCAAGGCTTCATTAATGGCCTCAAGAGGTGGCGGAGGTTGTGGTTGTGGTTGAGGCACAACAGGATACTGGTACCCATAACTTGGGTATCTAGTAGGTGGATAAGCAGGTGGGAAGGGAGATTGGTAAAGTGCATTATGCATGACCGCTTGCATGTGGATCATGTGATAGCGGCTGATAGTTTAAGTTCATCGGCGTAGTTGGGTTAAAAGGGTTACACTCAGACATATCTGGGTATGTAGGAAAGGGTTATTAAAACCCATCGGTGGTGGATGAACCACAGGTGGTGGTGGTGGTTCCACCATAGGTGAAGTATTTGAGGGTCCGCCCATTTGTGGGTCCTCAGGAATGATAGGGTAGGTTTTGGTCAATGGTGGTAGCGAACCGGACCGTTGTCCCGCACACACCGACATACGTGTTCCGCGTTTCCTCATCGGTGGCTCAGGTGGTGGCTGATGTTGCTCCACCGGTTCCATTTGGACGTCTTCCTATGTAGGAGGCGGTGTTCGAGAGTGGTACGAAAGAGTGTTAACAAAAATAAATTAACTCCAATATTGGTCCCATTCATTAGGACCTTGATAAGGTGATCCCGCATAAGAGTTAGAACCGCTAGAGCTTTCAATGGGGTGACCATGCGATCCTGAGGGTGGCATCTCCGGGTCGGAGTCCTCGTCCATAGGATTTGGTTGATCCAACTGATTCTGATCAGCTGGAGGTGGTTAAAATAAAGATCTGGGTTAAACTCTTCATGATATGAATGTGAATGGGAATGATGGGAATGGTGAGAGTGGTGTGAATGATGGGAGTGGTGAAAGTGATGTTAATGGTAAGAATTTTTGGAGTGTGGGGGCAAATATTTATCAGAGACATAGTGTCTCGTTGGTTGCCAAGGAAATGAATCTCCCGAATCTTGATAAGAATTTGAGTTGTGAGGTTGTGAAGGGATGTGCCCCGATGGTCCTCCCCTCATTGGACCTTTTCCTCTTCCACTTTGTCCTCTGAATCTTGGCGGCATTTTCTATTAAATTCAATTCAAAAACAATAATAATAACTTAATAATGAGGTGAGTAATCCTAGGTGAATTCCTAGACTCGGAAGTCTAAGGAATGTGCTATTGTGTAAGTTTAAGATTAAACACAAAAGGCTAGAGTTTAAGTCTCTCAAACCTCGGCTCTGATACCAACCTGTCACACCCCATATTTCCAATCAAACCTCGGTGGGCCTGAATGGGAAATATCGTGACGTAAGTTGATATCATCATAGTCAATTAACACAGCACAACGGAAATCTTGGAGTTTAAAATACTTATTACAAACCAAAATGTTCAAACTTCAAAAATCATATATAGACGATTTGTAACTAAAGATCCACAGGCGGATCATAAAATATACAAAAGATGAACAGCAGACTTTTAGGCAGATCTAAGGATTTACAAGATCCTCTTATATCAATATCAAGCAACTGCCAGCCTATTTCGCATTGTACCTGCAACTTAGTCTTTTGATAATACGTCAGCTTTCGCTGGTAAATACACTTAGCTGACTCGTTTTGAAAACATTTCAAATGTGGATTTAAGTGCACAGGGCACATTAAAATCTTTTAACTTAGGAAAGTTAAGCTTTTAACCTTGTATACAGATTCACATGTTGTCAATACATATGGGGCCCAGTACAGAGACCGAGACATGATTAACTGACACACCACTTATGAACTCACGAAGGAGTTATCCCCACTTGTGGGTAAAAATGTTTTAGCATTCACATCTGTCAGGTGTATGCCTACACCCGGTGCTTTGGTCGTGGTCACTAGTAACTTAAATGAGCCGAGGATATCCTGGAAACGGTCATTAACCCCCAAGATCTAAGTTATCAAACAAAACTGATAAAAACAGAATATGCAGATTTACTAGCCACAATCCAGCGTCCGATTGATCCCATTTCCGACCAAGCGGTAATAATTTACCGTAACCCAAGCCCGTATAGTGAAAAAGGTCAACAGTATTTACCTGAGCTAGCACTTGATTTGAATGCAAGTTTATATTAACTCAGCCGTTTAATCAATTAGATAAATGCAGATAGCATTTACTGGAAGGCTTTAGTCTGGAATAATGGCATAAGCTAACCAAGTAGAATGCTAATTATCCTATTTAAGTCATAGACTTAGACCGACTAGCTTAGAGGATCAAAACGGTACAATATGCTAGATTAAGCGATGACCGGATAGAATGTAGTTTAATCCCAACAAGTACTTAAGACTTGTATGTCATGGGTAAACAATTAACATTCTGGAATTAGAGATTAAAATAATAAGGTTAAACCCATTTTGGTTAATTTTCATAAACTAGTTACATATACTTAATCGTACGCATATAAGCGATATCGGGTAACCGGAGGTTTTAAAATGAAACTACGCCTTATAAGGCGTTTTGACCATTATATGTCGTATAAAAGGAACTTGCATATATTCTGATGTTATGCTCATAAACATTTTGTAAAAATACTTAATTTGGAATATATTATCAGTAAGATAGCTCACATAAGTGTGATTTATGGTGTAGGACCAAACTATGCACCGAAAGGGCCTTTTGGTCCTTTTAAATATAATTTACGATATTATACTAAAACTTAGTTTATGATCAGAATAATAACATCATAATATGTTAATTATATTAACATATCAGTAGGTAATTCATTTGCAAGTTCTTTGTTGACTAAAACCTTGTTTTATGTAAAAAGGACATTTTAGTCAAAGATTGACATTTAGCGGAACTTGTGCATAAACTCAGATTATAATTATGATCATGTAATATAACCTCAGAGGTTTATGCTACATTTAATTACTATCATAATGCGACCATAAATCAGTAGTAAATTAATCTAAGTCGGTTCAGAATCGAAGGTCAAAGCAGACCGACCCTAGGACTGAAATTGACGAGCCAAACATGTTCCCACATGTTCTAATAATTATTACCAACTTGTTTAAGTGTAAAAACATATTTTTAACATACATAAACTCAGATTATAATATTTATAAAATCTGACCCGTTTGACTTTTTAAAATATAAACTTTGACCCGTCAATTGACTTAGTAAACGTGATCCTTAGGAGGTGCCCTTTTAAAGGATTAATACCTACCTAATTACGATCACTTAGCATGTTCAACTTGAACAATGGCTAGACCATAATGGTCTTAATTGAAAGTCAAGGCTTTTGTCAAAAATGCTTGACTTTTGGCTATTGAAAGCCTATAAAAAGAAAAGAGCAGAGATAGGACACTTATAAGTGATCCAAGTGAAGTTTAGAACTCAAAGGGATGCTCTTAGATGACCAGGAACTTCCAAGACTGTATTAGAGAGAAGAAGAGGGAATCAGCAAAGAATATAGTCAGCTTGATGGTTTATTTATAGTGCAAGAAGGTGTGTGAGGATGAAGACATGTGTTAGAGGTGTTGTAGGATCATCACAAGTGTCTAATTAGGTGTCAAGAGCTGCAAGAGTGTGCCAATTTGCAGGAGAGGTGGCATCTTGACAAAAATTTGGGGTTTTGACACATTTAGCCCCTCAAAAATAGTTTTATGGATTGTCATGAATTGTCCCTTGACTTATATTCAATGACATAATGACACAACTTAGTCTTTTTCGTTCAACACATGATGTGTTGAAGAAGAGTGTAAATAACCGAACGTTAACGTGCGTCACACAAGGTGCTTTTGTGACTTATTCATAGTTACCAGCTTAGAATATGATAAATACGGATCCTTATCGTTTTAAAGGTTAATATACCTAAATTAGTAAAGTTACAGGTTTGGTGATAGCGTGGAATACTCGAGGATGGTGAATTAAAAGATATCACTTCAACCGGGAGTCGTTCGGGCCTAAAGATGGCTTGGTTATACAAGAAAACAAAATAATAAAGTCTAAGGGCCTTCGGGTAATTAGTTGGAAGTTAAAATAATGAAAAAGAGGAGTTCTAGAGGCTCGCCGTAGGCTATGGTCATCAGACCGTAGCTTACGGTTAGTTTTAAAATCAAACCAGTGAGCCTGGACCGTAACTTATGGTCCTGGACCGTAAGCTACGATTAGGTTTAAAAAAAATTGAACACGTTTGAGGATTTGAGTGGCTAACTTATTTGAGGGTACTTACACGTGTCGATATAATACCGGACGTGAATTTTACAAGGTGTTACACCTAACATCACCAAAAATCTCATTTCCATAGGCAAACTAACCGAAGACAATAATGTTGATGTTTTGTTCTCACATCCCTATTTATACATTCAGGATCAACAAAGCAAGAAAACTCTGGCTCGGGGATGCTATGAAGACGGCTTATATGTTCTTCGAAATAATCAGGAGGCTTTAACTGCAACTTCTTCTTCTCCCAAAGCCTCATTTGAAGTTTCGCATTCCCGTCTTGGGCATATCTCATCTGATGTTATTTCTAGCTTAAAAAACCTTGGATTGTTATCCTTTATTTCAGTTTTACCTAAACCGGGTTTTTGTTCTCCTTGTGAAATAGCCAAATCCAAACGGTTACCCTTTGATAATAATAATAATAATATAATAATAATAATAATAATAATAATAATAATAATAATAATAATAATAATAATAAATAATAATAATAATAATAATAATAATAATAATAAACGTGCCTTTGAGCCATTAGAACTTATACATTGTGACTTATGGGGGCCGTTACCAGTTAACTCAGTTGACGATTTTAAATATTATGCGGCCTTCATAGATGATTTCTCTAGGTTCACTTGGCTTTATCGACTTCGATCCATGTCTGAATTTTTCAATGCTTTGTCTATTTTTGTGCCATTTGTTCAAACTCAATTCTCAAGAATAATAAAAGCATTTCAAAGTGATGGCGACACTGAATTTACAAACCATAAATAATAATAATAATAATAATAATAATAATAATAATAATAATAATAATAATAATAATAAACGTGCCTTTGAGCCATTAGAACTTATACATTGTGACTTACGGGGGCCGTTACCAGTTAACTCAGTTGACGATTTTAAATATTATGCGGCCTTCATAGATGATTTCTCTAGGTTCACTTGGCTTTATCGACTTCGATCCATGTCTGAATTTTTCAATGCTTTGTCTATTTTTGTGCCATTTGTTCAAACTCAATTCTCAAGAATAAATAAAAGCATTTCAAAGTGATGGCGGCACTGAATTTACAAACCATAAATAATAATAATAATAATAATAATAATAATAATAATAATAATAATAATAATAATAATAATAAGCGTGCCTTTGATCCATTAGAACTTATGCATTGTGACTTATGGGGGCCGTTGCCAGTTAACTCAGTTGACGATTTTAAATATTATGCGGCCTTTATAGATGATTTCTCTAGGTTCACTTGGCTTTATCCACTTCGATCCATGTCTGAATTTTTCAATGCTTTGTCTATTTTTGTGCCATTTGTTCAAACTCAATTCTCAAGAAAAATAAAAGCATTTCAAAGTGATGGCGACACAAAATTTACAAACCGTAAAGTCCAAGATTTGTTCAATAAAAATGGCACCCTACATCGTCTATCTTGCCCATACACTCCTTAACAAAATGGTCGAGTGGAAAGAAAAAATCGACATATTGTCGAAACTGGGCTCGCTATGCTTTTTCATGCTAAATTACCAACATTGTATTGGGTTGATGCCTTCACTACTGGGATTTATATCATTAATCGTTTACCCACTCCCATTTTGAACGGAAAATCTCCTTTTGAAATATTGTACAAAAATAAACCAAACTATGCTTCGTTACGCCCATTTGGGTGTTGGTTATATCCGTACCTACGTTACTATGCCCCAAACAAACTTGCCCCTCGTAGTATACCTTGTATTTTCATTGAGTATAGCCCAAAATATAAAGGTTATCATTGCCTTGACCCGTGTACTACCGACGTCTATGTCACCCGACATGCTCGTTTTGATGAGCATCACTTTCCATTTGATACCACCACAAACCCTAAACCCATCTCAGAACTTGAGTTATCTACCTTTTTGGACAACTCTTATGACTCATACAAACCTAAACCAAGACAATCTACTACACACCAACCCATCCAAACTCCTATAACCTTACCATGCACAATCTGCCTAAATGATCTCCTTATTTTCCAACCCATTCCTAACCTAACACCTCAACCCACTAATCAATCACCCATTAACCCTCAAACACCACCACCTGACACACCTCCTGATTCACCACCAGACACACCCTACACCCCTCTCGCTCACGATACCGAACCTATCTCTCCTTAACCGAAGCATCCCATCATTCCAATGTTATATCTCCTGTCCATAGTCTCGTGCTCAGCCCACCTCCCCCGCCCCCACATCACCCTTTGATCACTCATGAAAAGGCTGGTATTTTAAACCTCGTCACCATGCTGACCTATCTCATACTAAAAACATACCACTTCATCGAGCCCTTTTCTCCAGTACTGACCCTAAAACCTACAATCGTGCCTCAAAAGATGATAAATGGGTTGTCACAATGCGTCGTGAAATCGATGCCCTTCATAAAAACAACACTTGGTCATTGGTTCCACGTCTGTCAAATACTAATATTATGGGATCCAAGTGGCTTTACAGAACCAAATTTCATTCGGATGGATCAGTTGAAAGGTTAAAGCGCGTCTTGTGGCTCAGGGATTCAGTCAAATTCCTGGAATCGATGACACTCACACATTCAGTCCGGTCATAAAGGCCACTACGATTCGCACTTTTCTAGCCTTGGCCGTCATCAATAAATGGAAACTTCACCAGTTAGATGTCAACAATGCTTTTTTACATGGACATCCAACTGAATGTGTCTTTTTGGAACAACCACCTGGGTTTGTTGATCCTAAACACCCTAATCACGTATGCAAATTAACCAAGGCTCTTTATGGGCTCAAACAAGCTCCTAAAGCTTGGTTTCATCGCCTGAGTAACTTTCTTATTCACACCGGATTTACTTGCAGTCGCCCTGATCCGTCCATATTCATCTTTAAAAAGGATACATGTATCATGTATATCCTTGTCTATGTTGATGATCTCATACTAACCGGCAATCAAACCCAGTCTCTCATCACCTTCATTAAACACCTTAACGAAGAATTTGCGATTAAGGATTTGGGAGAACTCAACTACTTTCTTGGGCTAGAAGTTACATACACAAAAAATGGATTATTTTTTAATCAATCTAAATATGCTACTGATATTTTAACTCGTGCTAAAATGTTGGATGCCAAACCTGCTCCAACACCTTTAAGCACAAATGTTTCGTTTGTTTCTATAGGTGACAGGTGTCCTGACACTACACGCTATCGGTCCATCGTAGGGGCCTTCTATATCTCACATCATACAAGCTGACATTTCATACGCAGTTAGTCAGTTTTTGCATGCTCCAACTACGCACCACTATCAGGAAGTGAAACATATTCTTCGGTACGTTAAAGGCACTCTAGCATTTGGTCTACACTACAGTCATCCATCACACACACTGGTCTCCTTGGTTATTCTGATGCTGACTGGGCTCGATGCTTAGAAACTCGCCGCTCCACTTATGGTTATTATATATTTTGGGGGGGGGGATATTATATCATGGAGTGCAAAGAAGCAACCTACAGTCTCTCGGTCAAGTTGTGAATCTGAATATCGTGCTATGGCAAATGCTGCTGCTGAAATTATTTGGATAACACATATTCTACAAGAGTTACATGTGCTACTTCCTGATCGCCCTACACTCATATGTGATAATCGAAATGCTCTGTTTCTCACTTAAAATCCTGTTTCTCACTCAAAATCCTGTTTCTCACAAACGGGCCAAACACATTGACCTGGATTATCATTTTATTCGTGAACTTGTCTCATCTAGGAAATTGTTCACTAAGTTTGTACCAACCAAGCTTCAAGTGGCGGATATCTTCACAAAGAGTCTTCCAAAACCACAATTCAATTACTTTTGTCACATGCTTCATGTTGGAC
Organism: Scalesia atractyloides; assembly: GCA_947069175.1. NCBI lineage: Eukaryota > Viridiplantae > Streptophyta > Magnoliopsida > Asterales > Asteraceae > Scalesia > Scalesia atractyloides. The sequence goes on along the minus strand of CAMTDV010000026.1, from coordinate 11,747,027 downwards.
CGCCACCATCTCCCTTGAGGTGGAATATTAGATAATCAACCTCTTCATATTCTTGCAATTTCACTTTAGTCTAGGCCCTTTATTGTAAAGATGTGTAGTATATATTGTATCCTCATGTATCTCTAAATTCATCGAACTTTGTACTCAAACAAGTATATTAATTTTCTTTAAAGAAAAGGAATGATGGTAGAGAATCATATGAACTAAAAGTTTACCAGTCTTGAGGATAAAAAAATCATGTAGTCTTTATTAGATACGGTTGAGAATGGATGGAGACGGAAAATATATATTTCTTTCGTATCTCTTTCATTGCGGTTGGCGAGTGGGCCTAAAATTCGGTCCATTAGAAAAGAGTTGTATTAAAAGACATACGGGTAGTTTGTTTACTTTTTAACGGGGCTATTAATGGTTCAGACCTCTTAATGGTTGAGCATTTAATGGTTCAGACTGTTTGTTTCGCAAGCAGATGTCTGAATAGTTCAGACATAATTGTTAGGCATTATACTAAGTTTGAATGGTTAAAAAATCTAATTTAAATTGATCAGACACTTGATTTTGAATGTTTAAGCATTATACTAGCTCTTAATGGTTCAGACATCTTACTAATTTAGTACTTAACCGTTCAAAAGTTGCCAAACAACCCCTTAAATATATAAATAACATAAAAAAGAACAAATTGAATAAATTTCAATGCCAAAATTCAAAATGACAATAGAAATGGTTCGAGACGCATCTTAGTCATATATTTATTTTGAAATTGTGTTAGTATCCCACCAAATACTCATGGGGAATTTTTCAGGTAATCACGGAAATAGAATTCTTCAATATCGTGTATACTTAGTAATTTGTTAAAAATGTTCATTAATATTTGCAGGTGCAATTCTTTTTCTTATTATTCCGATATTATGTACTATTATGACTTTAACCGACTAACCACCACCAAATTAACATATATAATTACGCAAGTATCATCACCGCAAAACGTTTGGACCATCTATAATATATAAATTTCATAATGATGTAACTCTAAAAAAATGAATTCCTACTCATAGTATACAAAATCTAGATGATATCATCAAATATATATCTATGAACATCCTACTCTATGAGTGCAGTATCATTGAATATGTTTGTTTAAAAAAAAAAGCTATTTTTTCATATCATGAAGATCGGATTTTTTTTTTTTTGAACAACAGCAACTTTATGTATATATAAAGTGTCCAACCACTGAGGAAAACAAACTGAAACATGCAACATTCAAACATACATAGAAATGTCAAACTCAATCCAGCTACTCCATTCCAGCGAGCCACCCAAAACTCTGTTTTTCATCCACATGTCAGAGTCCTCTTTGCTAGATTCCACAGTCCTTGTTACCGGCACCATAACTTCATTGAATTCTTTATCGTTACAGGCTGGCCATAGACGCCACAATGAGGCTAGTATCACCATGTGAACGGCCAAATTCAAGAATACCCGTAATCGACTCAGCATCATGAACGACCAGGATCTTCATCCATCTAAACACATTCCACTACACGCATTTGGCCCAAAGACAATTAACGAAAATGTGGTCTATGGATTCTTCCAGCAAGCCGCATCTACTACAGCGTGTATTCTGAATTTGCAACCCTCTTTTGACGAGACTCTCCTTCGCAGGAACCTTCCCCAATTCAGCTCGCCAAGCCAAATAATTCACCTTTAACGGGCCCAAACGTTCCACCTAAATAGTTACTAGTAAACTCAAGCACTACTACATAAGGGAGAAGGAAAATAAAAATATATATTTGAGTTTTTTAGGAATATGGTTCAGATACACGGTTCAAGTTATTGGGCTTGGTATCACCTCATACATAACCTGTACCTGAAGTGGCGCATCTTTTTTTCAATTACATACTTGAATAAATGTCCATCACTAGTCCCTAATGTTGATTATATCCTCTAGTGTGGGTCACATTTAAGATCAAACTGACTAAGGTAAGTCCTTTAAAATTAATTTGTATAGTTCTTGTTTATACGTCACTAGATGCCCATATACGTTTTTATACACAAACAAATTTAAATAATTGAGGAAAATTAATCATTAAAAAGTACGATATGCTATTATGCAAGGTCTTTAGTAAAACCTATCTATATTATGAGCTCTTAAAAGACTTTGGGTAGTAGATCTTAGTTATCAGATCCGCAAACATATCATGAATGTAAATGTATTTGATACAAACATTTGGTTTCCTCTACTTGTTCATAAAAGAGCAATAATTACTTATCGAAATTTAATGCAGCACCTTTCGAACTGTTATCGTTTGAGATAGCATGGTAGCTGACTTCTCACAGTAAGTTTTCAATATATTATTATACGAAATCTAAATATTTATGAGTCCACTAATAAATTTTCAACAACATTTAGTGACAATTGTGTTTGTGATCAGCAAAATATTATGTTATTATAATTTAGGTTGTTATTAAAGTTTCTTGAACTCCACCATGAGATAAATTTGTCTGCTGACATAAGGATTACCCCAAATTGACTTTTAGTTTCCTTTGAATACAACAAATCAAAGTAAAAGTAATCAACCGGTTTGAGTTCTCACTTCTTCTTATAGGATTTCTCATTTCTTAAAGATGTTGTAAGATGCTTCACAATAATCCATAGTGGTCTAATGTTCATCAATGTGAGCAATATCTAAACGAGTATAGACTTGAACTTTTATAAGGCTTCTAATTAATAAAGCATAAGGAAGTAATCTCATTTATCCTTTTATACTCTATAGGAGAGAAATATTGTTTGTTACATATGTATGGACCCCCCCCCCCCCCTTAGAGTAAAGCTTATGGGACGAAAGTAATGTCACGTTGGGTCTATCTCGGTACATTATATCAAACTATGTGTGAACAATTCCTTAACTTATGTCGTCTATATAAGGACAAATTTGCATTAATTGTTCCCACTCATTTTGAGGTATGTACATCAATCCACTTAATTCTTGATGAAAAGAATTGCAATAAGATTTCATCATATTTTGATTCATGCTTCAACCCATACATGGAATTCATTTACATACAAAGTAAGTTCAGTTTAAAACTTTCAGGTTGTTTTGAACATGTAAGTCTTTGTTTAAGGAAAGTTGTTTTAATATTCATTTAATGTAGCTTTAAATGATTATAAGCTACTAGCACAAAAATGATCCTCAAAGAAACCTTTTGTAAGAAATGTAAGATAATTCTTTGATGATTTATTCTCTTATGAGTATAACTTTAAAGAATCAATCATATTTCTTAGTGTCTCAATGTTTCCATTTGGATTTAGGTAATTCAACCGAATCCCAAACGTTATTCTGACACATAAAATCAGTTATTCTAAAAACATTTTTTATTCCATTTAGAAAATTGATTGACGCTAATGCCTTAATTAAAAGAGGTATGATCAGTCAACATTCCAATATCCATTTCAACTTCAGTCAGGGAGGATACATAATCATCAAAGTTAGTAGGCCTTTTAAACCTAGATGATCTTCTATGTTGATTGTTAGGTTTTAAAAGAGTTTCATTTTATGGATTAGCTCTTTGTTATGTTGCTATCACTTTCAAGATTCTAAGTGTGTAAGAGTCGGTGCAATATTGTGTACAAGAGGTGTAATCGGAGTTAAGTTCGGAGTAAACATTTAACGAGTCCCCCTGGCCCCTTGTACTTCCATCAAGTCATGATAAAGACGTTTACTGCTCCCACTGACCTTAGAAGTTTTTAGGAATTCAACATGCTTATGGTCAACATTAGAAGACCAATAAATTCTAATAGAGAAAACAAGTTAATGATGTTACTCATGTTGTTTCTCTTGTTTGAGTATTACTTTAGTTTTGGCAAGAAATCTTAGGGCGCCCATATGTAAGCAACAATGAAATTTTATAAGAGAAGAATTAAATTTTAAAGAGACAAGTTGTGATCGAGTAGTGTCTTGTATAAGAGGTGCAATTTAAGGTAATATCGAGTTTTCACTCCCCTACATCTTGCAAGTTAATATTAAGAAACTTAGTACTCCCACGAACCTTTTAGATCTCTCGGAATATCACAAGATAAGTTTCAATGATATATGTGACGTGTAAACCTGTCATATATGTTAGACTTGATTTCCATAATGTCCGAATGTTATAAGAAACTTTAGGGACATGTTTACAAGGAATCATAGTCAGGGTGGACCCACCCTTTGCGGGTCGGGGTCCCTGCACCCCAATGTTTTTTAAAATTTTTGTAGAGGCGGTATTTTAAGTTTTTCATGAACCACATAAAAATATATAGATGGAACCCATAGTAATGAAAGTAAGCTTGTTGAGATGGTATATCCGTTATCTTTTGATAAAAAGGTCACAAGTTGAATCCTTAATCTACCTTTTTTTTTCTTTTTTAGTTACAAACTGACCTCTAACATGATTGCTCTATCAACATCGCTAACCCATCTGGCATGATAAGAATTCAAGGGCTTATTTGTCATTTACTTATATTATATTTTTTCAAGCCCAAGTTCAGTTAATGTATGTAAATTTGTTTTTCATGCTCAAGTTCAAGTTAATGTATGTGTATTTGTGGATTAGATAGTGGTTAGTTATCAAGTATGTCTATATGATTGTTTTGTGTCTACACTTGAAAGTTATGTAAATAAACTAAGAGCTATATTCTTTTAGGTTTCTGTTCTTTTTTTTTCATCGCGGTTCTTATCATAACACCATCTCGAATGGCGACATACCCTATAATTGTATTTTATTATGTCCTTGTCCCGACCCGACCAGCGACCGATTTCTACGTATGGTTGTGAAAAATCTCAACACCGGAAAAATGGGAACCCATTGAAAAAAAATCTTGAGCTCGTCACTGATCATAGTATATATAGTATATATGAATTGATATCTTTACGACCTTGATCTATAGAAGACTATCAAATACAAGTAGATATTCGTGTAAATGACAAAATGAATTATGTTTGAATATTTCAATTTGGGATAAGCGCCAGTGAATTATAGTTTCTGATGGAACTTGATTTATTCCCTTAGCCATTTAAATATTAGGGCATTTAACACATGTATGTAAGTAACTAAAATGAGATTTGATAAAAAAAATCATCCTTCATTAACATGGTACTAATGTCTCATGAATTTTGGTCTCAATGGACGAAGTTTGTAGGTCTCATTTTTCTTTTGTGAAAAAAGTGGAGTATCATCTAGTTCTATCTTGTAAATGTTTCTATCCGGATTATAATCACAAATAATATGAGAGTTTAAGATAAAAGTGACTTTATTTTGGCTATACATGTAACACCCCAACCGATGGCGAAAACATCGAGAAAAGACGTAACAGATTGCTTAAAGACAACATAAGGCTAAATTTGTGACAGTATATTGAAAAATTAAAATTTCATTTCATTTCATCAAACTAAGCATTACAATGTTCAATGAGAGAAATACAACAATGGAACTTCAAGACTAAAAAAAATTAAAATGCAGAATTAAAATTTGGTACGTTTCTAAATCTACTCTAAGTAGATTTCTTGTAGTATCATCATCAAACATTTCCTTCAACACGTATAAAATATTCGTCAATACAAATTATGTCTGTGAACATACTAGATTGTCTACATAACATAAGTATGAATAAACTTCAAATCTACATGTTTATAGTTCACTAAATTATGTATCATACTAGCATACAAAGACTAAATATCAATCCAAAGTTTGGAACTAACGTAACCTTATCACCGAAGTAATAAGACCATCATGAATACTTAACAACGACCCACAAAACGAACGGTGTGCTAATCCTATAGCGCTATACATGTTGAGGGGGATTGCAAGGCTAATAATATATAGCAAAGCATAAGAATGTTCTAGCATACATAACATATTAGCATAACAAATAAGCATGTTAAAGGATCAAGTGTTTGCATAAATTTGATTGTATTTGTGTGAAAGTGTGTTTAATACGGATACATGTTGCATCCCAAATAGTGTTTAAAGTGTAAAATGGGTCTAGTATGAACTAACGTTTGCGAAGATTTCCACAAAAGCGAATGAGTGGTTTTGAAGGATGGAATCATCAAAGTTACCCTAAAAAGGTAAACAAAGATGTATGAGTATGAGGACTTGGAGGTTGGAATACAACGAAACTCACGTGTATGAAATTGCATAAAACATATATTGCTTTAGACATTTTTTTGGACACTATTTTTAGTTTGTGTTTTTCATGAGTGTTAAACACTCATTAGAAGCCCAAATAAGGAAATCTAAGATCAAGATATTCCTCCACCTTACCATATCATATTCAACCATGGATGAGTTCATATCATAGTTTGGTTTTTGGAGTAGGTATTATGTATATGTATATATATATATATATATATATATATATGTTATGTATGTAGTCATGCATGTCAAGCATTAGAGGTAGGATTAAATGCATTAACCTCAAGAATTCACCAATACACAAAATCACCAACACGGTTGATGATTCAGATGGCCATGAATGTAAGTAATAATATACATAAGTAACCTATCTAATTTGCTAAGTAACCAAGTGAAGATAACTAGACGAGTGCTTACAACATGGTGTGGTTGGAGACTTGGTGTAGTGTTACTCACTTTATTTCTTGGAGCTTACTTCGAGCATTACAAGAATAAGAAATGGAGGTATATGACCTCTAAGTTTCTGGATTAATACCTCAATTCAAGTCATTAAACATAGAGATTTGTTGGTAACTTGAAGATGTTCAAAAAACAAAGTAAGGATGAACAAGTTCATAACGTTTAACAAAAATCCTAACTTGGACCTCAAAGATGGTGGTACCTCGTCTTTGTTTCCCTTGGTAAACATGTGATAATACTCTTAGAGGTTATCAAAGGAAGGAGAAGAAGAAAAAAAGAAGACAAGTGCAAGAACAAGCTCAAAACTCACTGTCTTGAAGCTTGAACAATCTACACAAAGTTGGAAAACTTGAAGATTGGAGAGGTGTGGGAGTGTTGTATTTATAAGTGGTGATTAGGGTTTGGGTATTAATGAAGGTGGTTGTGAGTTAGGAGGGATGGAAAGATGTTTTAAACACAAAATTCGCGAGCTGAATGGAGTCTGCTGTTCGGGGATCCCATGCGGACCGCAAGGATGACTGCATATGGTGCAAGGCCTGTTAAAAGTTTCAAAAATTACAAATTAGTCCCTGCACTTGTTCGTCTTTTTATTTTATGCAATAAACTCACAGTTAGGCACATTTTTAGGGTTTTAAGGTGTATACATCATGACTAGTAATAAAACACGTATGGATATCATTCCGAGAATAATCTCGATGTATTGTTCGGTTTTGAATATAAAGCATGTATTCGTGATTGTTTACATATTGTGCAAGTATGATTAAACATAAATAGTACAAAATATGATTTCCATTATGATTAGGTCTCAAATTACAAAGGATTGAAATCGAAATGCGAATTACAATAAAATGGAAAAGGAAACAAAAAATACGAAACCTTACAATGCAAACCTCACAACTGTCATAATGTAGCTTTAGTATTGATACTAAACTCTAGGTAATCTCGAGAATTTGTAAGATATCATGAAGCCCAAATACAAAATAGTTTATTATGGTTCGTACAGCCTTAACAATAAATTCGCCACTAACTCTCATGTTAAGTATTTGTTGATTCCTAGTAAGGAAACTTATAGAACTAGACTCAACCTATCATGTGTTAATTGGAATATTATTGTTAGCAGACTTAAATATTATTAATATGTGACTATCTATCTTAGCCAACCGTTCCTTGAATTATAGATCGTATCAATGCTCATGCCTAGTCTAGTGGAATAATGTTGGAGTGAGATTTTACCATAAAGAAACTTAGTGCTAGAAGTAGTACTTGTATTTTATCTCCGTATAGGTCCCCTTGACATCTTAGATCTTGACAGAATTGTCTAACTAACCAGAGTGCGTAATCCTCTATATCAGATTGTTACTGAAATCATTAGAAACAGAACAAACACAAATACTTTCAAATAGGCTTCTATTGATTATCCAAAATCGCAGTTTTACAATCAACTCAAGACTCACATCCACACAACCTCACAGCCTATCTTTGTGATCTTGCATCTCTCACTCTACACGTTTTCTCTCTCTCTCTCTCTCTCTCTCTCTCTCTCGCTCGCTCTCTCTTTCTCTAGCCTCTTTATTCTGGTCCTCAGTAATCTCTAAAAGCTTACAAACCCTAATCACCAAATATGTTTATATATCACATGTCGTCGAATTGGGATTCTAATTGGACTAGTAACTGGGCTAGGCCATTCTCCAAGCCCATTACAACAATTAAGTTATTAACAATAATGCTAAGCCCAATACAAAATATCCAAAGACTAAATAATTAAACTATTAAGTTGTTGTCACATAATATGCACCAACAGACTCACCATTGACAATAGCTTCATAGTGTAACTTTGTCTTCAAAAATCTTGTAGTCTTTGGTCTTTGGATAGCTCCAGCTACACACAGCATCTGAGATCAACAGACTTCCCTTTATCTGATGCTTCCAATCTACATAGTGATTATTAAAAAATACATAAAATAACAATGTTGTGTATGCAATGTCAAACTTAAGTTTACCTTTATATTCATCACATAGGTAAAAATACTATAATTTATCTACTTTATCTTCACGTATCGACGTTAAGTCCTTTCAAACTCAGAAATTTGGCCTACAACCATAAGCTATGTATTAACCCATTCTCCATACATAGAGTTGAAAGATGGATTTATATATATATATATATATATATATATATATGTGTGTGTGTGTGTGAAATTAGTTGCCATTTCAGTTTTGTTGAGTGGTAAAGACTCTTGCCTCTTGTGAGAAGATTATGGTTCAATTCTAGTAAGGAATAGATTAGATATACGTTGATGTAATTTAGAAGTAGAGTTATTGTAACATTTGCTATTAAAAAAAGCGTGAATTTATTTCACATACCCACCTTAATGGCCAAAGTATTGTACATTAAATGGAGGTTTTGAAGGTGATATACATTAATGTGAAGACAATAAGTTATTTGATGTATCCATTGTTGTGGACTTGGGTAGTAATCGAATTTAATGTGAAGACATGAAGTTATTTTATGTATCCACTATTGTGGGCATGAGCATTGTAAATTGACGGACCTTTCTTGATGATATATGATGAACTGAAAATAAAGTTCAACTCTATGATGAGTTATGACTATGGGATAGATCTATACTTCAAGTGATCATAATGACGATACATGAATCTAAAGTTTTATAGTCAGATTTTTCGTAACCAACGGAATATACTTCAATCATAATGACATTTTATGAATATATATATATATATTCCCCTTAGGCTCTTGGCAAGTGGATGTTGAGTTTTTATGATCATACAGACGATATTTGAATCTGAGGTTTTAGCAATCCTTTTGGAGGTTTACAGGTCAAAAAAGCCCAGCCCACTTATTTTTATTTTCTTACAAATCAATGATTATGTGAACATGATTTGTGAAATATATAAGTAGTAAATTTCGTTGTGTGTTGTGACGATGTTGAAACGTAAAGTAAGTTGAATTTACGTTGTCTAATAAAACATATTATATTTGACTCGACTTGTTTCTGAACAAAATATACATCAAAACATAAACCAACTGAAAACATACATAAAAATAAGTACGAAAACTTATTATATATGACCGACTTATTTGTTAAAGAAATTTATGTCAAAACGTAAGCCAACTGAAATTTATACCAACGTACAAATAAGAACTTAAGAAAATAATGTTTTTTTAATTAAAGAATGGTACCACATGTTGCGGCGGCGTCGAAACGTAAAATAATTTTATACCGTCTAATGAAAACGTATTATATTAGACCCGACTCGTTTTTAAACAACATTTATGTCAAAACGTAGAAAATTGAAAACATACATAAAAATAAGCACGAAAACCAAAAACGTATTATGTTTGATCAAATTCATTTCAAAAAAATAAGAAAAAGTCAGTCGAAGCGTAGATCAACTTAAATTTATACCAAAAGATATATAAATATAAGCACGTAGAACTCGATTACAACGTCTTTAAACACTTATGGGGTTGTAAGTGTCAATGTTGAAAATTGAGAGATTACATCAATTCGTTCGAGAAGTAGACTTCTATCTAGATCTATTTTTAAACCATAAAAAGCCCGATAGATTTAATCTATGCAATTATGTCTTCAACCTTCACTTTCTTGTTAGAAAACCGGTTAGCATCCCTCGCTTTTTACAAGCTCCAACATTTCACAATGATAATAGTCTGCAAAGCCTCTTTAACCAGTTCCACTAGACCAAACAAATTGTGAAGCTCCATCAAATCTCTAAAGATGGATTGTAATATGGTCGGTTGGTCGAAGAAACCACTTCAAAGAAAAATATGTTTTTTTTTTTTTGAGATGATGTAGTATTAAGCGTTTAGTCGCTCAAACAAGGTCTTATTTTCTAATCCAACTTTCTATTGCTTTTCCACAATAACCTTCTTGGATGTCATCCACCCGACCTAACCTGAGTTTTACTCGACTTCATTGTTTAGCAAACTATTAGTAGGGTCTCGTGTATTTTTCGATAACCAATTCGTACCTTTACAAAAAGAAAAAGAAAAAAAAAATAGTTTCTAAAACCAAAAACCTTCATCCGATTTCATATCTAAATACTTTCTAATTGACAAAGTATTTTCAAATATAAAAAAGGAGTGTGTGTGTGTGGGGGGGGGGGGGGGGGGTGGGGGGGGGGGGATAAAGAAGGGGATTAGGGTGGGGGTGATTAAAAAAGAGCCCATTTTACTAGAAATAAAAGTAAGTTACAAATTAGCCGATGTCACTTCGGGTTTTGTAATTATGTTGTATACAGTGAACCCATTGACTAAAGTTAAAACTTTTAAGTAATTTTTTTTTGTTTTTCTCCCTCTTTAGCATCCCAAAAACACAACACGACATAACCAAAGGAATATTTGTACTCATTGATTTAACCAAACAATCCACGATATCAATTTAAAAAATACATATTTTGTTACATATTATATCTATTATTGTCCTTGCACTCATCTATATCAACTAGAAATTACTATTAGAAAAAAAAATAAGAGTATGGAGCTATCAATGTAGAAAATATTTTTATAAATTTACAAAAACAGTTGAATCCACTCGAGTTATTGTGCATTTGTTATAATTCGTCCATGATATTATAGTCTAGTGGCATCTTAAAGGTGAAAGTAGGTTTAGAGACCATTAGGTCATATATTCGATTCCCACAGGAGGTTTTGCTGATGACACGAAAATACTTTAGTGGTCTGTCAATAATCTAAATTTACCATTCAAAAACAAAAATTTGTTATAATTCACCCGCTCCACTAGTTCCTTCGTCACTAATTCTCATCGATCCGCTCAGTTACGTTATTTCTTTCTCTTTAATGTTTCTCTTTACATTATAGGAAAAAGTTACGCACACTTATGTATATAATGTATGTGTTAATATTTACGATAAAAATTTGATTAGCTTACATCTTATGCATGTTGTATTTTTCTTAAATCATACAAAGTTGGAAGTACTTTCAAGTTTCAAACGTACATGAACAGAAGCAAATATGATTGAACCAAAATTAAACATAAAAAGTAAATATGATTGAACTAAAATTGAAACATAAAAAGTTTAGGAGGCTTGAGAGATAATCAAAGAAAGGGATAGAGAAACAAAATTTTCCTTTCATTTTTACTTTTAACTTTTTTAAACTATAAATAATTAATATGTAACCATAACTAAGACACTATGTATGGCAGTATGGGTATAGGATGTTCACGGTTATCAACGTTTTCTTTTAGTTTTTTAAACAAATATGTGTGTGTGAATTTAAGACATGAAGTTAATTTGATAGTATTAATAAACTGCTTGTTACTTGAAATCATGTTCATTTTAAGAATATATAGTCATTTTAATAGGGTATTTTTCCAATGGTACTAATACGTACTATGGTGAAAAGCATCAAAATTTATGAATTTGTTTCATTAGCATAAAAAATATAAAAACAATTGTACGGATGTATTGGTATATATAATTATAATTAATTATGGAAAAAGTAGTTGAAACTTTCTTCCCACATTCGGTAACATGATTATTAATCATGATTAAGGATATTCTATAGAGTAATTAAACCATGTGATCTTGCTATGTTTTGTTCTAACTAAACTCAATCAAATTGCTCGGTTGTTGATTAATTAGGCATATGAACCATAGCTACTTGGATAGTTGGAACCCTTATACCACAATTAAAAAGGAAAAAAAAAACAAATCCCATAAAACATCATAACTACCATCATTTAATTTAAACAAAATCCAATAACCGTCTTCCTTAAAAATTTTTTAATGTTTTCCGCCTCCTATTGTTTCGTATATTTGTCTACCTCTATCGTCTAATATAACTCGTGAGTGATTAAGCTTATCACGTATTATACACGAGGGGTGTTTTTATCATTCTAGACACTCGTAAATCTATCATTAACGGTGCATTTATCATCCATAAAATCCATCATTTCAGCCTAAAAACTACAGATGAATCCTACTACTGAAGCACGTGTACTATTTGCATAACTTAGACATGTGATGGAGATTAATGAATGTCTTAAACCGATAGAAGAAAGATCCCTCATATACAAGACACGTAACGCTAAATGTCAAAACTAAAAAAGTGGTAGAAACAAAAAAGTGAATCAAAGGAATGTCTTAAATAGAAATCTATAACTTTTCCTAAATGTAACATAGAAAGATTCTTGTAGATTAATGTTTGATCTATTATAATTAATATGTACTGAATCAAAGGCATGAAGTGGTAGAAACAAAAAAGTGGATAAGGCTGAAAAGAGCAAATCATTCATTCGTACCCACGTCAAGACACACACCTCAAACCAAAAGCTCTGCTTCTTCTGCCCTCTGCCTATCCACTTCCATTCACACACATTCCGGGGTGATCGCATTCAATTCATTTCACCTCCTCATTTATACTATTTCTTTTTTCTCCACCTTTTCTATATTAAATGTAGCAACAATTTTGACCATTTTATTTTACCTTCTTCTCTTTACTTTTAAAGTAGTATGACTTCAACATGAAACTCATTTGTTTAGATCCAATATAAATAGGTTTAGGTTGAACTCGCGACTAAATATGTCATGTTTGGAGTGACCTAGCGGATTATACGTTATTTAAAAAAAAATGTTTTTTTTTCATTAATTAAACTTGGAAATATTTAATATCTTTCTCGTGATCTTGCTAACGACGTGTTCGTGTATTTGGAAGGTAGAAACAAGGCTCTATTCATGGGCTAAAGTAGTTCCCATTCCAAGGCTTCGGGAAGATATTAAATCTACCGGTTTTCTTTCAAGAACAGATCAAAGCATAATACGATAGTGGGGGATTTGGTGTTCTTTTTCTTTTTGATCCTTTTACTTGTTTATATGTCCTTTTGTTGTTTGTTTGGTTCTTAGCCGCTTGCTACCGAATGTCCTCGTTAAAAAAATAAACTAGTTTAGAAACTTGTATATTGCACGAGTTTAAAGATAAAAGGAAATCAATATGGCTTGTATAGCTTATTTATGTGTATATGTGTGTTTATTTATGAACTTTAAACTTAAGAGTATTAACAAAAGGATAATCAGGTCGGTGTCGATCCTAAAAACCTAAGTCGTGTTTGTTTTCATGTGTTTAACACGGTAATCAAGTCGGTGTTGGATTCGACCCATCAACACCATTCGCGGATCTAGAAATGTAGCAACAATTTTAACATTCATACGAGACCAGGAAATAAGAAAACATATCTTTATTCCTAAAATATAGACTTAAAACCGAACTTAATCGTTCATTATCTCTCTTTGTTATATTCATTTTTTAGGTGGTTAAGCCATAGCAATAAATCTCTTACACCTACCTACCCACAAACTCATTCGATTAATATTCTATTTCCTAGATATCGGGTCGGGTAAAGATCGATGAATCCGGAGTGTCATATTCAATTTCGATGGGGTAAACTCAAATCAAAGTTTTGCATGGGGGACCCTCGGGTCGCAGCCCAGTGGTCATGGCAATGAACAGGTAGAGGCTTGGTCACAAGTTTGAAACCCGGGAGTCACCTCGAGTTTTCTATTACAACGCATTTACTTCAGAGAGTTAGCTTTCAAAATAGGGTCGACTCTTGTGGAGGGTGCAACTCCTGTCAAGTGGCAGAGGCTGGAAATTTTCTCGGGGATAGCCAAGCCACATTCAACCAAGGCGTGGACCCGGTTTAGACAACATAGTCCTTGGTAATAAGTGGGGTGACGGGTCTGCGACTAGTAGGTGTGAATTAACCGTCTGTTGTGAAGTTCACCTGTAAAAAAAAAGTTTTGCATGGGGAAAGTTCCCAAGACATTTGATTGATGTGTCACTGTGGATCATCTGTATAGTAATTTTTTCTGCTACTGAAATATATAATTTTGTACACGTACGACACCCAATAAACAAGAAAATAGAGAGTGAAATGTTGGAAAAACAGAAAAAAAAAAAAAAAAAAAGAGAAACAACCACTGACAAAATTGAATTTGTACATTAACCCTACTCGGATTCTTCATCATAATCTTAATCTTCCAAGAACCATTTTTGTAACAACCAATATTATTAATCTTCTAACAACTTAACCCTTCATATTTCACCTGAATTGGACGATTAAACCCGGTTTGTGACAATAAATTACCAACAACTGCAAGATCTCTACAAAACCCCTTGAAATGCATTTTTCTTTTCAACTTGATTAACACATTTTGACGATTGTTTTTGTTCGTCATGTTTAATCGCTTCTTGTAACGCCGCAGCAGAAGCTTTCTTCCTATTTTTATCCGACGCGGCCTCCTCCGTCAAATTTCGCGTGAGCAGTGTGTACCCTTTTTGGATCAATCTATACAACAATAGGGATTGCATTCGGGCTCGCTCTTTAACCGAGTCTATATCTTGTTCGTCCGAAAACTCACATCGGTCGATGAAATTAGTCGATTTATCCGGCTTGTGCCGCAAAGTAAGCAACAAATATGACCTTTCCAATTCGGACCGTGAACACCCGCGTCTTAGTCCCATTAACGCGTAGTAATCCACGTTTCCGTAATCTCCAGACGCAACACGTTGTTTAAGTTCTTGAATCTTCGTAGCAATTGAGCACAGGTTTCCTGGAATCTCGTGGTACCCGAAGCTCTGCCGTTTCCATACTGGACCGGGGAGTTTTCGGTCACGGAGAATTGAGTTGTACAACAGTTTAAGGTGTTCGAGATCGTGAAGCGAATCGGTGAAACACTGAATCGATTTAAAAAGTGAAGCTCGGGTGGTTAAAGCTTCGATACAGGACGGATCTAAGGCTAATGTTCGATTACAATCCGCTATAGCTTCGGCTATTCTACCTGACGATTGGTAGGCTGTGGCGCGGTGCATGTAGCATTCAGCTAGGAAGCTTTGAGGAGCACCGCGGCGACCGTCGACGATTTTGGAGAAATGTCTAATGGATTCGGTGTATAAACCGGCTTCCATGGCGGCAATTGCGGCCGTTTTACGACGAAGAAGGAGTTTTATGTGGCTGAGGAGGTTACAAATGCTTTCAGAGTCTGATGGACATGTGTCGCCAGAGAAAGTGAAACTGTCGTCCGACCAGCAGATGCTTTCGCGGCGGAATGCCGCGGAAGCTAGGCGTTTTCCGGTTTGTAAAAGAGCCATCGCTTCCTCCATTAACCCTAGGTGGCAACATGCTTGACCTAGAATCAAATACCTGAAACAAATACACAAAATATCTAATTATTCCCGTACCGATGAAACGGTAGTAGCTGAATTGTTGATTGTAACTTGTAACAAACTGTTTATCAGAAAAAAACGGTTGTAACAGATCAATATATATATATATATATCTGACTATACCTCCATTGACCTTCTCTGTCACGATTTTTGTTTAGACCTGTCATGACTCTCTTCTTCAAATCGGAAACAGAGAAGCATTTGATCGATTGCTCCGATCGATTCGGTGAGTCACCACCGGTAGACAAAAGCTTCACTCGCTCTCTAGCGAGCGGTTGTGAGTTATCAGACAACGAAGAGCTTGAGGAAGACGAAGACGATGATGAATAGTCGGATGATATCTTGACGCTCGGGATGTAATCCTGAAGCATATCCGCAACTTCTTTAAACCTTCTGAGGTGAAGAAGAGACGAAGCTTTTAACTCCATAGCTGTTTCATATCTCGGTGAAAGAGCTAGTGCAGCATCAAGGAGGTTAATGGCGGATGCAATGTTGATCTGTTCTTGAGATGCGATTAAGGATCTGGCATCCTTTACGTACATGTCAACAATCTGAAGATGTGGAAAAAGTTGTCAACAATTGAAACCTATGGATGAATTGATATTATGATGATGATGATGATGATGAAATAGTGAAATGCAGAGGTATACCTTTTTGTTTGTGAGCCACCAGTGTTTTTTCTCAATGGCTCCATGAGAAGGAGATGAAACCATTGTGTATTTGTTAGAAATGATGAAACTAAGAATCAGTCGTGCTTAAATTCCTCATTCTGCAGAGGAGATGAAGATGTGTGTGTGTGTGTGAGAGAGAGAGAGAGAGAGAGAGAGAGTGGAGATGTGTGTGTGGGAGAGGGAGAGACAGGTGGTTTAAATGTGGAACAAGTGCCAGCTTTGACCTCAGACAAAGCTTTCATCCTTCTATTTCATTGCTGGCATTTATTTAATCATATTTTTAATGCTTGGTCTAATCATTTTCCTTTTTATTTTCTTCATCTCTTATTGTTTTTTGGAGTATATATATTCACACAACCTCTTTATAGAATGCGTATAAACTTCATACGCGTCCTATAGATTTTTCCCAATTTCTAAGAAATACTTGATTGTGTCATATCATGTATGATCACTGTGATATGTATTGTATAGATCTATTTGGGGCGTATAGCTCTACCCCTATAGACTTATATGAAACGTTTAGAAACTTTTTTATTTTTTGAAAACCGTTTTACCCCTGGTTTGAGTGTCATACCACATGCTTAACCCAAATAGGGGTAAAATGGTAATATGCAATCCAAACCTTAGGTAAAATGGTCTTTTTTACGACACATGTCTCTGATACGTCTCGTATAGGTCTATATGAGGTGTAGAGAATAATCAATTTTTTCAAACAAAAAAAACACATTCTTAAGTGCCGCGTCGTATAGTATGGTATAAATATCAGTATAGCATGGTATGGTATAGGTATAGGTATCGGTATAGTATAGGCATCAATGTAAAGTATAGGTGTAGTATTTGTCCTGTATAGGCCTATACTATACGATACTACACCTATAGACATATACGGGATCTACACTACATAATACAATACGATACTATACTTATAGGTTTATACGAGGCCAATATGCGACCTATACTACACCATACCATACACCTATAACCCTATACGAAACTTATATTATAGTATACGATACAATATGATACTACACCTATAGGTTTATACGAGGCTTATACGGGACCTATATAACACTATACTATACGATACGATATGATGTTTTTATTTAATTTAAAAAATACTAAATTTTTGTATAAAACTTTGCTAAAACGATTAATACTGTATAAAATTGTTTGTAAAAAAACCTATATACAGCCCATATAGGCATATACGGGGTAGGGTCTTATAAGAGACATGTACGATGGGTCCTATACGTTTATACAACGCATGTAGGACAACTTCCAAGCCAGACTAGAACTGAAATCAGACAGTCACTAATTTCGAAGCACCCCTACACGCCCCGTATGGACGTATATGTGACCTATAAGTGGCAAGGAGTGTCCAAATAAGTTGACAGGGTGTGTGAATAGTTTTACCCTTGCTTTTATAGTATAATTAAATGTTAGTTTTAAATTGCGGTTTTTAGATCAAATTGTGAACCTAGCCGTTAATAACGATTTTTTATTCTTGTAAAGCAATACCAAATCATAAAGCTTCTAAACCGAACCAAACTAAACCGTTTGTAACAGTTTAGTTCCGATTTAGTTTCACAGTTTGATTACGGTTTAATTTTACGATTAGAGCTCCTTGGGCCTTTATACAAAGGTCCGAAATAAAATGTGTGAAGTAAACTTTTTCTGTATTTGCAAAATTCAACAAGTTATCTAAGTCGGAGAATGAGAGCAACTTGGTTTTAAAACTTTTTTTATAATATAAATTTGTAATTAGTTTTTTTAAGTTGGTACTTGAATATAAAAGAACACTTGGTAGAGGTTGGCTTAGTTTGTGGAAATTTGAGAATGTGAAAATGGATTTTAGCCCATTTTTTAGGTTAATTTCAGTTGAGTTAAAACAATTTTAACTTTAATTATGTCTAACAATATATAATATGATATATTATAGAATTTATTATAATAAATTTATATGGTCCGCTTCAGTTTTATACGATTGGTTTTCGGTATAAACTCTAAATCAAACCGTCCATTATGATTTAAGAATATTAAAACCGATCGACTGTGAAACCAAACCAATGACTAGTTTGGGTGGTTTCACGGTTTGAAACCGAGCCGTGAACACCCCTATTACATATAGTTTTGAGAGAAATCACGATACTAATGATATTTAAAGATGGAAGGAGTATGATGACTCTACGTTATGCTTGTTGGTATCGGTTTAGTTGGTAATGGTATTATCACAGAAGAAAAAAATACATAAAAATGAATGCCGCTAACACCAATACTCGTTAATGTCAAAATGATTTCTTTTTTTACTTATATCGAGATGTAGAAAAAAAATATTGTATCCAAGCGACATACTCATCAATGTGTTATAAAAGTTACAAGAGAACAACATAATATAACTTAAAAGTACTTATAATAATAAAATAATAGCATCGTGCTTCTATCGCTTATAAATTACTATTTACAATTAGATTTTAAGTAAAATATATACTGATACGTAAATTAATAAATAAGCACGTGGCAACTTATTACTCGTAATTTTCAAAATTCCATATTTAGAAAGTTATAAGATAGAAACAATATATTTATACACACAAGTTTGTGCATCGATCACTTGTACATTAGTACCACAACTGAAAGAAAAATTTGTAAGAATAAAAAGTAAAAGTTTTAAACCAATAGAAATACTTATTTTAATATGTTTACTTAATGTTATTGTAAAAGCGTATAGGTAAATTTACAATTTTACTTAATTTATTCTATTCCCTTAAATTAACTAATTAATTAAAATTTGAAGTTAATCCTAGTGCATCGATGTTAACTTTAAACCTATGAAACATAAAATGTTGAGATTTTGTTATGTCCTGGTTACCGATTTCGAACAAGCATTTGACGAGTTAACTATGTTTTCAAACTATTCAAACCTGGGTGTTAGGATTACCAAAATTTTGACGGTTAGGGATTATACGTTTATTAATGGTTTGATTTCTTTCTTGTTTTGATACTTCATAAAGAGAAGAAGAAGAAGAAGAAGAAGAAAAGCGTAAATGTTTACCAAATACGTAAGTTTGTATTTTCTCATAATTTTTGTTAATGAACCACTTATTTTGAATAGGTGATTTACAAGTTGACTACGTTTTTACACGGTATTAGTATTTGAAACATTTCTTGGTTTTTATTAATCGTTTGGTTGTTTCTAATTTTTGTACTTTTAGAAGAAAAGTGTTAGCATTCATCGATCATGATTCTTGTTTTCACACATAATGGTGGATCTTGGCTAGTTTAATAATATTGTGGTTTTCTTGAATATAACAATGTCGTAATTGAAGCGCTAAACCACGACCCACCTTTTTGGTTTCCGTAAAATTGTAACCATTTCAATCCCCTTTTCCATGTAATTATTAAAATTTGAAAACAACATTATCAAAATTAAGCATATCTTAAGGATTCTCTAAGCCACGAGTTATCAAAGTTTTGAAAGCACAATGTAGTAGAATGTTTTTAGAACATATGTGTATATTACATATGTATATGTATGTTCAATACATAACCAATTTTAAGTAGAAGAACGTAATACGTGTATGTAGCGTTTCATGAATATAATGTGACTCAGGAAAAGATGGGGCAAAAGGTTACATAACCGCCTTAATAATGTACCACAATGAAAATAAAATATACAAGTGTTTATACGATTCTTACTTTTTCAAATTGGTTATGTATTGAACCTCTCTAATCTCTTATTTCAAATATGTTGTTACCAATACCCGGCCCTAGGTGATGATAGCATAGTGGGATGGAAAGTTGCTTGCTTACAAGGCTACCGTGTAATAATTAGTTTATTATTAAGTATATTTTCCTCTAAAACGAGCCAGTCATTTCAACAGGTTAACTCAGAAATCGGACTACCAACAAGTTCGGTTCAATTAGTTAAACCGGTTAATAATGAACGGGTAAAAACCAATAACAACCAATACACTCATAAACTCCAATTTTATAAGCAGATGTCCCCTTGGTCTCCTTTAATATTTCAACATGTATGATGTGGAATCTAACTTCCTCCTTTGTATTTTATGAAAGTTGAAAAGAAGCACTTTGTTAAATATTTTTCAATAATTCGTTGTATTTTATTAGATTGCTTATTTAATATTTAATCATATGTAATGTATTAATCTGATTTTAAGTACCGGCAATGGCATATCTGGAAAATCTTTATAGGGACAAAGTTTCAGAAAAAAGTGATAACGGAATTAAAAAACATCAATTTTTTTCAAAATTTACACCACCGTTGAAGTGTTAACGGGTAGCAAAGACTACTCCTATTAACAAGCTAAGTCCACCCCTGAGTACCAGTTCAACCAGTTAAGTCATCAAACTAAATGGACGTCTGGTTTAACCTTTTGGGTCAGTTTTCCAATTATTACAAATCCATTTATTGTAAATAGTATAATATATGTTTTTAGTTTTGGGAAATTATTGGTTTACCTTTTACACATGTAGACAAATTCAATTGTGTTGATGTGATATTTAAACTAACTTTTACAATATGATAGATATCAACATGTTGTTTAACTTAAAATAACCCTAATAAAGTAGTTTTAAAATCATAATTAGTTGTCAATGTGTTGATTATTTCCTGCAAATCTAGAAAACAATTAAAAGAATATTATGTGACGGTTTGCTTATAATCATGCAAGGCTAAAGTTGTCATTGCATCTAATATTAATAATAGATATATGGGCATAAGGGAGGTGAAATGACCCTCTTACAGTGTGAAGCACATGAATCATGTCTATATTCTCTGGTGGGGATTCAGAAATAAAGATAAGACGGCATAGATTGTTCTGTAGTCATGGGTAATCAAAATGATTTTGATGATTAAAGAAAAGGTTATGGTATTGGTAATAATATTAAACTAAACGCGTGATCCACCGCGATGTGGTGGGGGCTTTAAGATTTGTTGTCAAATTTTAGTCAACTTTTTCACAAACAAACATAGATTACGAAACAAACTTAGAGTCTCGAAATATATATACGGTTGTTGATTGTTCACATATCAAAGTATGTATCTCATGACCACCAACACCAAGGCCAAAAACCGTAACCCAACTCTTAAAGAGACCACGGCTTCCTTCCATGGTGCACCAAGGCTAGTTATGAAGCCACAAGTAAGGACACTAACATGTGTAAGAAGCATCCTCAGGTTAACCTTAATCATGTAGTTGACATCGATGACTATGTACTTGGACCTTGTGGCGCAACTAAAGAGGCGGAAGGCGGTTTCTCCGGTTACTGGTTTCTCCGGTTACCGTCTAGACATTCTTGAAGTCGTCGGGCATGAGACCATACATATTAATAGGGCGAACTTGACAAATGTTGTCTTTCCAGGTTTACAGTTCTAGCATTTGCGACATTCACCTAAGTAGAGTGGCATCACCACGTCCCCAGGCTTGACCCGTGTCCCCGTGTCTTCTATAATGTACCAACCATGTTATATATTAAATCAACAGGGTTAACATGTCCACTGTCACTATTAAACAGAGCAAGTATATCTAGAATGTGCAATGACAAAAACAATTGTAAATTTAGCAACCAAAGCCACATAGTCCCAAGTTTAGCGATCAAAACAAAACTCGTCATGAAAAATAGTCGTTAGTTTTTGAAAAAGTAAAAAAAATAACAATTCGTCGTTAATTTTTGAAAAGGTAAAAAAAATAACAGTTAGGTTAGAAAATATCACAAACATAGAGACCACCTTAAAAACCAAAAATTCAAAGGTCCCAAACCTTACAATGAAATAAGCACAACGTACAACTAACTCCTGCGCAATAAAGGCCTAAAGCCAAAGTTACAAGCGGGTAAAGCCTAAATATGTTGTAAATTATACTTATATATAATTAAATTGATGGTATAGAACTAGAAATCCGATGATAGAAACCAAGAGAAAACCGCGATAATTATAATGTTGATCAATTCAATATACATGTAATGAAAAACAAATAATAATTGTGAGCATCTGGTAAGCCATCAACTGCATCAGAGAATGGAGTAGATGTCATGTTCGTTAGATTGTCGAGTTCCCCTTTAGGGTGTACATTTCTAATGGGTTTAGGTGTTCTTGATGAACACGGTTATGAGAGAGAGGAGGACGAGGCTAATAGTGATGATGTTATTGTGTTTTGTCTAACTCTAATCTCTCTAGTTATCTATATATAGATACACACCCAAGGGGAAACACTTAATTAGTTAATAAGGGTAATACGATCCATCAACAATTACCAACTAATATATTATAAGGTGTAATTTAATATTTTGATCTATTATTATATAAATGATTATAATGGCCATATATAAATAAATACATTATTTATTTATTCTTACATTCTCCCACTTGGACGAGTAACAATATATTATGAGCATTAGATAAGGCTGATCAGGAGTTAACACTCACTTTAGCTTTAAATCGAAAACCGTAGCAGAGAAATACAGTCGTTGAGTCATAATTCCACTCAGGATCCCCATTAGTCATATTACAGCCTCAATTTAAAACCTAACAGTTATAATCAAAATTTACAAGTAAGTCGTTTAAACGTTGATTTGTATAATAATTGTCTATATGTCATTATACAAGCAGAACACATCTTAGAGACATACAAAATCAAGACTGATGAGGAAAATTAATTAGTTAATCATTCATAGTACGATAAGCAGTTGTACAGAGTCACCAATAAACCCGTCATTATTATAAGTGCTTACATAATAGTTATGGGTGATAGACTTTTAGTTATATGATCCTTAAGCATATCATGAATGTATTCGATACAAAGATTTAGTTTCCTCAATTCGTTCATAAAAGAACAACAATATTGTACCGAAAGTTAATGCAACACCTCTCGAACTGTTACTGTTCAACGAAAAAGGTAGCTGACTTTATCACAGTAAGTCTTAAATATATTATTTATATGGCGTTAATAAACTTATGAATTCACTAATAAGTTTTCAACAACATTTTGCGACCATTGCTTTGTGATTAGCAACACATTATGTCATTATAAGTTAGGTTGTTATTATCAGTTCATTAAGACTCCTCCATGAGATAGGATTTGTCTGCTGATATAAGGATATACTCCAAAATTACATTTTATCATATTTGAATATTACAAAGTTACAATAATCAACCGGTTTAAATCCTCACATCTTCTTTAAGTTATAGTCTCTCGTTTCCTTTAAAAATATATTTCTACTCTATAAGATGCTTCACATTAATCTAGACATATCTAGTGTGTTGTAATTTGAGTAACATCTGAACGAGTATAGACTTAAACCTACATAAGGCTTCTAATTAATGAAGCACAAGGATATAATCTCAATGATCCTGTTATCCTCTAAAGGAGAGCAATGTTGTTTGTTTCATGTATAAGGACCCATTTTAGGGTAAAAATATGGAAACAAACTAATATCCCATTAGGTTTATCTCCCTATGTTATGATATCTTTTATATAAGAGATATCTCTGAGATCTATTATATCAAAGTATGTGTTAACAAACTTTGACTTATGTAACATAAACTTGTCAAAAGAATGTCATCAATTTAAGGAAAAGTTTGCTTTAGTTGCTCCCACTCATCTTGAGGTAGGTACATTAATCCGCTTGATTCTTGATGAAAATAATCGCATTATTCATCACATTTTGATGTTTGCGTTAGCCCATACATGGATTTTTGTTGACTTACAAAATAAGTGTTCTTAACTTTCAGTTTAGAACTTTCAGGTTGTTATACGAACATGTAAATATGTCTGTAAGTTGTTAGGGAAAGTTGTTTTAATGTTCATCTAATGTAGTTGTAAATCATTATAAGCTACTTGAATAATGAGGATCCTCAAAGAAAACTTATGTAATACATGTAAGAGAGGTCTTTGATAATTCATTCCCTCTTAGATATAACCTTTAACAAGCAATCATACCTCTTAGTATCTTAACGTTTGTATTATGATTTAGTTTAGTTAGGAACACTCTTGGGTAATTCAACCAAATCACAAACATTATTTAACTTACATAATCAATATTGCTAATAATAGCTTATTTCATTCAAAAGATTGATTAATGCTAATGGTTTAATAAGAGAAGGTAACATCGGTAAACTTTCCACCATCTATTTCAAATTTAGTTGGGGAGGTTACATAATCATCAAAGTTAGTAGGTTTTAAAACCTAGATGACCTCCTAAGTTGATTATAGAGTTTATTCGGAGTTTAAGTTTTATGGATTTGCTCTTAGTTGGGTTGTTATCACTTTTAGATATATTAGATTCTAAGTATGTAAGAGTCGTTGTAGTATGGTGTACAAGAGGTGTAATCGGAGTTAAATTCAGAGTAAAATTTAATGACTCTCTTCCCCTGCCTCTTGTATTCCTTGCAAGTCATGATAAAGACTTTTACTGCTTTCACTGACCTTAGAAGTCCTTAGGAAATTAACATGATTAGGGTCAACATTTTAGGACCAATATATTCTAATAGAGAAACAATTTAATGATGTTACTCGTTGTAGTTTCTCTTGTTGAGGATTATTTTAATTTTTGGTAAAAGATCTAAGTGTACACAAATTTAAGCAATAATGAAACTCTTGTAAGAGTAGCATTAGATTTAAGGAGACAAGATTTGAGAAAAAATGTCAAGATAGAGTAGTATCTTGTATAAAAGATGCATATTGAGGTAATATTTAGTTTTCACTCCCCTACCTCTTGCAACTCTTGCAAGTTATAATAAAAACATTTAATGCTCCCAATTATTATTGATATCTCTATGAATGCTACAAGAGAAGTTTCAATGTTGTACGTGATGTGGGAACTTGTCATACATATGTTATACTTGATTTGATTTCCTTAATGTCCAGATGTCATAAGAACACTTAGAAACATATTTAGTAAAAATCATATTAAGTATATATATGAAAGATCTCTTTAAGACATGGGTCATAGAAGACAAATTAAATACAAGTAATAATATTCCATTTGAAATAAGTACCATGAATGTTAGTGAAATATAACTTCTGGTGGACCCTTACTTATTCCTTAAGCCAAGTAATATTTAGGGCATCTAACACATAATTTAAAATTACTGAAATGAGATTAGATGAAAAAAATCATCCTCATCAACCTTGTCATGATTTCTCATGAAATTTGCTCTCGAATATTAGAAGTCTTATTTGTCTTTTGCTAAATCTTCATTTGCATGATAAAAAAAGTTATGAAAGTATATAGTATCATCTAGTTCTATCTTATAAAATTTTTTATCCAGATATTGAGATAGCAAATAATTTACGAGATTAAAGTAATGGTGACTTTATGTTGGCTATGTAAACCTCACAATTATCAAAATATAGCGTTAGTATTGATACTGAATTCTGATTAATTTACAGAATATGTAAAGTAACATAAAGCGTAATTTGAAAACAATTTGTTATAGTTCTTATAGCTTAGCATTTAATTTTGCTACTAACTCTCATGTTAGTTATTTGTAGATTTCTTGAAAGGAAAAAATATATAGAACTAGACTCAGCATATCACGTGTTAATCAGAATATTTTTATTAGCAGGCTACCTAATTTATGCAACCATTCTTTTTGAATTATGGATAGTCTCGTTTGTTATGCCTAGTCTAATGGCATAATTATGTAGTGAGATTCTTCCTTGAAGAACCTTAGTTAGAATTAGTACTTGATTTTATCAATGGACCTTAGAACTATCCTCTTTTTAGGTTTTAGCGGTAGTGAGGCGAATAACATCTTATTTTCCAGCTTCAAGCGTACCTTTTCCTGTACGTATGTTGCAGATCAACACACTCATTTTCCTTTGGTACTTCTAAGTGTTAAATTTGATTTTAATGTAACATTCGTCGAAAAACGGGTTTCAAAACCCGCTTCGTTTATCAATCAAATATTCAGTTATAAGTTTCGTTGCGTATTTATGGTTCATATTAATTTCAAACAATACATAACTAATAAACATTTTTAGAATTTTAAACCATAATTAATAAATAATAAAAATAAGTTAATAAAAAATAAAATAGGGCAGCCGGGTTTCGAACCCGGGTCACCCACAAACACAAACACACACCACACCACTCCGCCACACACTGCTTTTGTGATAAACACGGAAACAAATAAGATTTATAATAAAATTGAAAGTCAAATCTGCAATCAGCGCGCCCAGAACTCGCACTCACCGGAAAAACCGACATTCCGTGATTTTGGCTACCTTTCCTTTGACTGAAACACACAATTTAATCTCGACGCAGTCATAACCGCCGGAAACCTTTGACCGCGAATCAAGACTCAAATTCGGACCCAATTCATCCAGTTCTTCCTTATAAATACTCACTCAAACCTCCTGTAAACCTTTCGCTCAGAATCGCACTCTCTTTCGAAGCTTTAGTCCTTTCAAAGCTCGTCGCCGGAGATTTTCATTTTCACCGGAATCCTGCCGGAATCGCTAATCAGAAAACCGTATTCGTTCATCAGACGGTATAATTGTCTAAACCTTCTTGCTATCGTTTGATTTATACTTTAATTGTTCAAACCAATAATCAAAACTGTTAAAACAGTTCATACAGCCGGAAATCAAAAAATCAGAACCGACGAATTTTGCCGGAAAGTCTGAAGAAAACACTCTGTGTTGGTACATCTTATTCCTTAATTTCCTTCTTCTATTTCAATTCAATCAATTATAAGTGTTGTTGGTCAATTAAACAGACAGTCGGATTTCACTGTTCTGAGTTCTTCTTAATGAAGAAGACGAAGTTGAGTTGTATATTAATGTAATAAAAATCATGTATTTAACCGGGTTAGACACACAGTCCAGCGGTGGACTGTGTGCAAATATAACACGCACGTCTCGAGTTCGAATCGCACAAGTTACCGACTTTCAGAAATAAAACCAACATTTTTAGAACTTAATCAGATCAAGTCACAGAATGTTTATAAGAGGAATATAGTTCAGTAGTTAAGCAGATTAGACACACAGTGCGCACTCGAACCAAAGGACCCGAGTTCGACTCCGGGTCTCTGCAACCGGTTCGGCCATATAAATCATTTTTAATAAAAACCAAATAAGTTTAAAGTTAATTAGTATATATATATAATTAAAACAGAGAATATTTCGGGTTAGACACGTAGCTCAGTTGGTAGAGCTGCGTGCACGTATACGAGAGGTCCCGAGTTCGAACCTCACTCAGCGCATAGAAAACACAGTCTGACCGGTCAAGACCCGGTCAACGGTCAAAAAGTCAACCTTTTTATTTCTTTTTAATTATTTATTTAATTGAATTTTTTTTTTAAAATACTTAAAAATAAGATTATTAAAGTTAGAAAATTTCCTTAAACTCACAAAAATAAATCTAAAAATCCCATTTAAGAGCACTAATTAAAAATATTAATCTCAAATAAAATTTATTTATTTCTCGAATCATTTTGTTATTATCTAGGTTAGTTCTTCCCTCGTCGATTGAATCATAAATTCGTGCGCAATCATCGTCATCAAAGAACGCACCCATTGTGAGTGAATCTCTACCAATTCCATGTGTCGTATAATCCTTTCATTTTATTTAAACACTTGTGCATACATCATATCCATGATCAAATGTGTATCAATTGTTGTGTGAATTATATGTAGATTGGATTTATCATTTTCAGTGCACGCATTTCATTAGGCCTATCAGTTCCCCGTGGGAGACGGGTTGAGCATCAGGTGCCTCATTAGATCGGCTCCGTTTGATTGAGCCTTGATCTCACGTACATCATCATTCATATCATATACTCATCCAAAGTGGTTTGTGTTTGTTTATCTATATATGTTTGCTCACATGTGATTATTGCACAAATTTTCCTTATTAAATAAAACAAGAAATTAGTAACAATGTTTTATCAAGGTTCACTCGCCAACTTTTGTTGACCCAAAATATCCCCCGTTTTACACATGATACAGGTGATCCAGCTGAGACAAGAAACACATAGGAAGGCCTAGAAGAATAAACAAGTTTAAGCTTTGGAATAATTATATAGTTTCATTTTTCTTGTAATTGTATGAATTTTGTTTTGGATATTTAAGTTGTAAATTGAATTTAATAAATATGAAACATCTTAGTAAACATCATGAGCTTTGGTGATAACCCAATTATGCCCCGACTTTTATTCCGCTGCGGGTCGGGGTGTGACATTTAAGGCATCCAAAATCATACCAGTGGAAAAGTTAGTATGTAATGCACTGGATAAGTGTACTTATTTATATGTGTAAGCCCTTAATTTTATGGCTCATGGTATTGTATATTATGATGCATTCACGGATGTCATTTAACCTTATATTTTAGAATTTTAAATGAAAACATGCGTCTTAGGAGTTATTTTGATTATTCCATAGAAATTAGATTAGTCTTAGGAAAAACTTAACCTAGAATAAGTCTAGTGATAACATTTATTTAAACAAGTTCTTGATTATCATAAGCGACATTATGTTTGACTTATCCCACTAGTCATGTTCTGTAACATTTGTAAAAATCGGGTTTTCAAAACCCGCTCCGTTTTGTAATCGAATATCAAGTTATAAAAGTTATGTCGAATATTTATGATTATTTTGATTTAAAACAATACATAATTAATAAATAAACTAAACTATAAAAAATATATTTGATGAAAAGTTAAAATAAAATAAATAAAAAAAATAACGCTGCCGGGACTCGAACCTGGGTCAGCCAAGACACCCTTCAACAACTTAACACTCAATCACAAGACCACTCCGCCACTTGTTTGTTTTCTGTCATGTTTAGGAAACAAATAGTTTTTATGAATAAGGTAAATCAATCGATTTTACACATTGTAACTAAAACCGGTTATCAATCACCCAAATCGATTTGGATACTCTCGATTCAGCGAGTATAACCGATAAACGGACGATTTCAATCAATGCTGCCTTGAGTGGAACTTGAATTCGGAAGTAGATCGGTTTAATAATCGAAAGTTGTCAATTCTCGAACTACTTCAATCATAGACTCTTCCTGCGACTCAAAACACTCCGCAAAGCTTCCAATTGCATTTCCGCAACCTTGCAGTCCACCGGAGAAGCTCAAATCTAATCGCCGGAAAAATTCTGCAAGTCGCCGAAAAACCGGGACTCACATCCACACGGTATTTTCTCCGACTCTTTCTGTTTCAATCATGTGATTAATCAGTCACTAACACAACTCCACCATCAGAATCGATCCTAGTCAACGTTTATCGAAAATCTTACCTTCGCCGGAAAACTCCTGAAACTGCCGGAATCACACTGTGAACCGGTATGATCTCCCAAACTTCTGTTAAACCTTGTTTAAGTGACTCAACTTCTTAAATAATCGAACAAAGCTGTTAATTGGTTTCAACAGCCGGAGTTCACTTTCAGTACCGACGCACCTCCGCCGGAATTCTGTGAACAACATCAATTGGTATATCTTTTTCCTTAAACTCTCTCCATTCGCTACTTTTAAATTACTGGTAATGTCTGAAAAGCGTATATGTCATGAATCGGTCATAACAGTCGGAATAAGTTTGTCTGTGTAAAATCAACGAAGAAGATGAAGACGCAACATAACATAAGATTAATTAAAATCGGTATTTTAAACAGGTTAGACACTGTAACATCCGTCAAAAACGGATTTACCAAACCCGCTCCGTTTATCAACCGAACAGTCAGTTAAAATTTTCGTTGCGAATTATATGCCCAAAATAATTTTAAACGATACATAATCAATTAATATACGTGGATATATAATTAGTTTTTGAAAAACTGTCAAAAATAACAAAATAAATGTTTTATTCATGCCGGGTTTCAAACTCGGGTCTGTACCGGTTCAACAAACACTTATCACCCAGCCGATCAACCGCTTCGCCACTTTGATTTTCTGTTAATAAAAGGAATCAATTAATTCAAATAATAATGTTCGGAAGTCAAATTCAGTCATTAGCGCCCAAATAGCAGTCGTCGGAAATCCCGACGACTTCCCCGTTAATTTACGTTACCGCTCAAATTAACCGAAGAATTAACTCCCACGACGGTTATAACCGACGTCTGAACCCGCGACATCAGCCGTAACCGCCGGAGAACGACTGACTTCGAATTGAGACCGAATTCAGACCCCATACATCTCGATACTACCCTATAAATTCAACCACAACTCACCAGAAATCTTTCACTCTCAAATCGCACCCTTTCTCGGCGAAAACTCACTCGCCGGAAATATTTTGTACGTCGCCGGAAAACCGAGTCTTTAATCTCTGAGCTTTACTGAACCCCTTAAACTTTTACCGAAGTCACCCACACCCTTTATAAGCTTTCTGAAGATTCTCTGCTGCAAGACACTCGTCGCCGGAAGAGCTTGCTATCGCCGGAGTTCTGCCGGAAAACAGCGGAATTCAATCGGTATGCCTCACGCTAAATTTATTCATTCTTTTTATGTAATCTCACTTGTAATTAATCATAAAACGCTAAAGAAACCTGAATCAACACTTCGAACCAGTCAGTCGTCACTTCCGGTTAAAACCAGTGAAGAAGACGATGTTTCGGTAATGGTTAAGTATAATTAAAATCAAGTTATTTACCGGGTTAGACACACAGTCCAGCGGTGGACTGTGTGCACATTAAACGCTAAGGTCTCGAGTTCGAGTATTGTTTCCTCACACGCTGCCTTAATAAAAATTCCTTTTTTTCGCAAACTGAACCGGATTGATTTAAGGTATATGTTAAGTATATTAATAACCGAGTTAATAACCAAGTGAGACACACAGTCCAGTGGTGGACTGTGTGTACGCTAACCCACAGGTCCCGGGTTCGAGACCTGTGGAGCGCACCGGTTCTCTGGATTAAATCGTTTTTAAAATAAAGGATTTCTGTTTAAATCTAATTAATATATATATATAATTAAAATCGGATATATGACGGGTTAGACACGTAGCTCAGTTGGTAGAGCTGCGTGCACGCGTACGGGAGGTCTCGGGTTCGAGCCTCACTCAGCGCACAACAATATGCCTTCGAACCGGTCAACAGTCAGTCAAAGTCAACGGTCAAAGTCAACTGTAGCAAAAATCAAATTTTTTTTATTATTTTTATTTATTTATTTTAATTAAAAATACTTAAAAATAACATTTTTAAGGTTAGAAAATAGCCTTAAACTCACAAAAATACACCCAACAATCCTACTAAAATAGATTAATAAAATCCGTTTATTTACCGAACCAAAATGCTATTTATCTAGGTTAATTTCACTCGTGGTTAAAACCATTTCGCGTGCATTCAACCTCATCAACCGAACGCACCCAAGGTGAGTGAATTCTTACAAATTCCCCTTTTTTATTCATGTTTTGGGGTGTATCATGTGTCGCTTAAACTAATTCTCTTATGCAAATTCGTGCTATACCATTATATGAACTAAACTAGAATGTAACTATTTGGTTGTGATGTATTACATATTGTCAAAGTTGTATGCAAATTATTTAGGCCCATCAGTTCCTCGTGGGAGACGAGTTGAACAACGCGTGCCTTAAAACTCATTCATTAGGCCCATCAGTTCGTAGAACAACGCGTGCCTCAAAACTCATTCATTAGGCCCATCAGTTCGTAAGAACAACGCGTGCCTCAAAACTCATACATTAGGCCCATCAGTTCGTAAGAACAACGCGTGCCTCAAAACTCATTCATTAGGCCCATCAGTTCGTAGAACAACGCGTGCCTCAAAACTCATTCATTAGGCCCATCAGTTCCTCGTGGGAGACGAGTCGAACAACGCGTGCCTCAAAACAATCATTTGGTGTATGTGTGTGAAATAATCAATATTGTTTGTTGTGTGAATAAATTTACATCTACATTTACTCATATGTGGTTATGCACATCATTTATAATCAATTGGATAAACTTGTTCAAATGTTTTCCATAGGATTCACTCGCCAACTTTATGTTGATCCAAAAACCCTTTTACACATGATACAGGTGAACAGGTTGAAGCAAGGAAAACATAGGAAATGCCTTAGAAGAGAACCAAGAAGCTTAGATTGATAGTTAGAACATGTTGTATCATTTATTGTAAATTTCCATTAAAATTGTATTAATGAATATGAAACATATAATAAATGTCATGAGCTTTGATGATAACCCAATTATGCCCCGATCACCTTTTCCGCTGCGGGTCGGGGTGTGACAGACACACAGTCCAGCGGTGGACTGTGTGCAAAATACACACGCACGTCCCGAGTTCGATCCCTGCTACACGCACACCTTATATAATAACGCGCCTTTTTGTTTAAAAACTAAACCGGGATAACCCAGTTAGTTGTTAAGTATAATAAAAACCGAGATAATAACCAGGTTAGACACACAGTCCAGCGGTGGACTGTGTGCAACATGAACCACACGTCGCGCGTTCGAAACCCGTCACGAGCACTGGTCCGATTGAATTAAAATGTTTTTGTAAATAAAGGAAATTCGGATTAACTGAATAAGTGTATAAGTATAAATAAAAACAAGATTATTTCGGGTTAGACACGTAGCTCAGTTGGTAGAGCTGCGTGCACGCGTACGGGAGGTCGCCGGTTCGAGCCTCACCCGGCGCAAACTAATACGCTGACCGACCGGTCAACGGTCAACACTAAATAAACAATTTTTTTATATTTTTATTTATTTAATTTAATTTAAAAATCAATTAAAAATACTTAAAAATAACATTTTTAAAGATAGAAAATAGCCATAAACTCACAAAATATATCTAAAAATTTCATTAAAATCCTTAATAAAATCCACTCATTTAATATATTTTCCGTTATTATTTAGGTTAGTAATCCTCGTTGTTCCGCTCATCTAAATCGTGCGCATATCACCATCTCCAATCCAACGCACCCAAGGTGAGTGAATCTTACAAATTCTCCGTTTTAATCACGTTTTGGGGTGTATCATGTGTCTTTGTATATATATATTATTACTAAACCATTGTGCATACATCATATCATGAACTTGTGTATTCAGTTTGTTGCTGTTAAGTACTTATTATCGGATGCAATTTATTATTCAGTACATGCAATTTTATAGGCCGCCGCTCCCCACTACATTATGAGCGTTGAGCATGTTCCCCATTTTATTATGCGGTTGAACCTGGCGTGCCCACATACGACCGGCTCCGTTTGATTGAGCCTTGATCGCACAGACATTTTCATTTTCAGTACATGCAATACGATCGGCTCCGTTTGATTGAGCCTTGATCGCACAGTTTCATTTATGTTATTTACAGTATGATGTTGGTATGATCATGTATGCTGTCATGTGATATTGTATGTTATAGTTGTGACTGCTATTTGCCTTTGCTTGATTATTTACATTTGTTCATCTATGATTATGCACTAATTTTCATTGATAAACTAACAATTAATTTATTAATATATGTTTATCTAATAAGGTTCACTCGCCAACTTATGTTGACCCAAAAAACCCCCATTTTACACATGATACAGGTAAAGCAGCTGCAGCTAGGAACACATAGGACTTGGACTAGAAGAATAAAACGATTTAGTGTTGGGATTGTTATGCTTGGCTTATTTTCCTTGTATTGAATGAACATGTTTGGATTTTTGAAATGTAACTTTGACTTTATTAAATATGAAACATATTAGTAAATGTCATGAGCTTTGGTGATAACCCAATTATGCCCCGACTCTTATTCAGCTGAGGGTCGGGGTGTGACATGTTCTACTTTTCTTCTGTGATACTTTTATAAAAAAAAAGAGCAGTAGGATTGTTGTTTCTTATGATATAATCAAGAATCTAATTTAAGAGCAAATTATATAGAAACTCTTTACTGAAGCAAAACATCTTAAGTTTTGAAGATTATAATGGATGATTTAGATGGGATACTATTTTATAGAAGAAAGTTATAGCGAGTGATATTATGGGATATTAAAGTAAGGCAAACTAAAAAATAATCGTAAGATTAAGGAAGGATCATTGATGTGAGGATCGTTACTTGAAAAGTTATGATATGTCTATTATTAACATCAAACTAATAGACTAAGTTGATTTAAAGTTCTACTAAACAAAGACAAATCATCTTTAGGGATAAATGAAATCATTTAGGTATGTTTGCAAAATAATTGTAACAGATCATCTTTGGGCAAAAGTGAAACCATTATCTTAATTAGGCACGGGTTAGATATGCAAGACATGAATGAAGCATATCACTTTTGGGCAGAAGTGAGACATTCTTGTATATAAGGCATAAATAATATACTTTTAATTATACTTGAACACGGTGTAACATATCATCTTTGGACAGAAGTGAAACATCAAAAGCTCATTAAAGTTAAGCTATTTAGTTTTGTAAAAATATTAAATTTATTTAAGTGTTTACAAAACTATTAAGATAACTGCAAACCACCAGTGCGGCTCAGGAATAATAGTTCACAAGAGTGATGAGTTTTTGAGAATTTGAGTTCTCTAGTTTTCAAGTTCTCTAATTTTCTTATGAGATCTCGAGGTTTTTTTAATGAGATTTCAAGTTGGTGATGAGATCTCGAGTTTTCTAGAATGATTATTAGTTCTCGATATTGTCAATTCTTGAGAATGATTATTAGTTCTCTAAAATTATTGAGCTCACAAATTTTAATCCGAAAACATAAAAGAAAACGTAAACTTTAAACTCGTAAATTTAATCAGTAAACTGAAGTTGATCCGATAAGATTGGTTTAGCTAATTTTAAGGGATTTTGATTATAATTTTGAAGTATCTGATGTGTATCTATCCAAGTTAATTATTTATTTATAAATTAAAAAATGAAATAATATTTATACTGACACTTAGAGATAAAGTTATACAACTTTAGGAAATATAATCAAAATCTAATCTATCACAAATTTAGTTGATATTATAAGAAACACTCATGGCAACAGTCGTAAATAAAGCAGGTTAATTTGAACATAATAATTAACTAAAGATTTGAAATAACCATTCAATCGAAATACATAAATCCACTCTAGCCAGTTATTCCAACTTAAAAATAATTTAGATTAGGAAGAAATCTTCAAATACCAATTAGATTAATTCCTGTATTGAATTGATATAATCAATATTCACTCTGATATTACATGTTGATCAACTCAATATATATATAATGTGGAAAACAAAATAATAATTGTGAGCATCTGTTAAGCCAGCAACTACATCGGAGAATGAAGTAGACGTCATATTTGTCAGATTGGTCGAGTTACCCTTTAGGGTGTACAATTCTGATGGCTTTAGGTGTTCAGATAAACACGGTTATGAGAGAGAAGGGGGACAAGACTAATAGTGATGATGTTATTGTGTTTTGTATAACCCTAATCTCTCTAGTTGTGTCTCTCTATATACACCTAAGGGGAAACCCTTAATTAATTAATAAGGGTAATACAGTCCATTAACAATTACCAACTAATATAAGATTTAATATTTTGATCTATTATTATATAAATGATTATAATGACTATATATAAATAATTAAATAAATTATTTATTTATTTTTACATATAATAATAAAAATGCAGAACCCTAGAAGGTTTGGTATTTGTGAGCAAAGAAGATTGAGATTTTATTAAAAACATACAATGTTCATAGTTGGAATGAAACCTAAACTTTTAGGATATAAGAAAACGAGACATTAAGAATAAAAAGATAGTATAATATTTATAATTTAGCTTTGTAGGCTTTGAGAATAAGGTTATAACTCATTAAATATCGATCAAATCCTGTGATAACCTATTTTAATTTGTTTCTACTTGTTACTTAAGTGTCACACTTTAGATTGTCGGTAGTGGGCGTTGATTGGGAGTTGATCCGGGTTGAGAAAGATGAACTAATGATCTAAACTCTTCAATTCCGCCCCCAATCATTACTCACATCATGGACTGATGATCCGACGTTTATTTTTGATTGCTCGAGTGAAAACTTCACAACACGTCTCGCATCATGAACTATCTCCACTCAAGAACACTTCACTATAGAGTTCTCAACCCATCTACAACCAATGTGCCCAAAACAAGTTGGTGGTGTTGAGTAATTCATATTGCTTAGTGTCTCATATGTGCATAGAATAGAAAGTAATTGGATTCACCAAGGGTGTCACAACTACCCCTTCTTAGTACTCATCCTCGATGAACTTTGTCACATCATAAACAAAACTGAATATGAGTGGATCTGATGTATTGCAAAATACATCCAGTTTTTGTGTAAAGTTTGTACAATTTTCGAGTCTTATTGTGTCTTTTTAAGGTAGAATTTCTATATTACTGATACGTTTGCGTTTTCCAAGTCTCAGGTTATAAAAGTAGCTGAAAAAGGCGAAAAATGAGCAAAGTTATGAGAACACCTAGCCTCGAAACAAGTACAGGAGATCGAGAAGTGAAACGGCACAGAAATTGAGGAATTACACCCTGTCCCGTCGTGCGACAGGGAAATGGAAGCCTCCTTGCATGACGCGAGGAGGGATTTTGACCGGTGTTGACTTTGTTCTCCTCGCATTGCACGACCATCTTGGGTAATACCCCTCGCGCGACGTGAGGGGTTTAAATTCACATAATGATTCGGGGTTGATTAGGGTTGAGTTATAAAAACAAATCTAATCTTATAATTGAAGAACTTATAACCCTAGACGAATTGGTTGCAACTTGGACAACAATTGGACATCTTTCGGAGCAAAATTAAAGAATATAGAGCATCGTTGAAGGTTCGAAGATCCGGGATCGAGTTGGCTGGTGGTTTAATCATCCGGGTTTACTCGTTCTTTAGTTTATCACTTTATTCATGCTTTGTAACTTCCCAATGAATCTTGTTCTTGTTTCTATGAAGATGTTAGTCTAAATTCTTGCATGCTACCTAGGTTTAAGATGGTCAATATGTCACACCCCGACCCGCAGCGGAATAGAAGTCGGGGCATAATTGGGTTATCACCAAAGCTCATGATATTTACTAAGATGTTTCATATTTATTAAATTCAAATTACAAACTTAAATATCCAAAAACAAAATCCATACAATTACAAAGGAAAATGAAACTATATATTTATTTCAAAGCATAAACTTGTTTATTCTTCTAGGCCATCCTAAGTGTTTCCTGTTTCAGCTGGATCACCTGTATCATGTGTAAAACGGGGGAGATTTTGGGTCAACAAAAGTTGGCGAGTGAACCTTGATAAAACATTTTTACTAATTTCTTGTTTTATTTATCAAAGAAAATTCGTGCATTAATCACATGTGAGCAAACATATATATGTAAACAATCACAAACCACTTTGGATGAGTATATGACATGAATGATGATGTATTTGAGATCCAGGCTCAATCAAATGGAGCCGATCTAATGAGGCTCCTGATGCTCAAACCCGTATCCCACGGGGAACTGATGGGCCTAATGAAATGCGTGCACTGAAATGATAAATTCAATCTACATATAATTCACACAACAATTGATACACATTTGATCACGGATATGATGTATGCACAAGTGTTTAAATAAAATAAAAGAATAGTACGACACATGATACACCCCAAAATATGATTAAAACGGGGAATTGGTAGAGATTCACTCACAGTGGGAGCGTTCTTTGATGATGATGAATGCGCACGAGTTTACGATTCAACCGACGAGGGAAAAACTAACCTAAATAATAACGAAATGATTCGATAAATAAATAAATTTTATTTGAGATTAATGTTTTTAATTAGTGCTCTTAATGAGATTTTTAGATTTATTTTTTGTGAGTTTAATGAAATTTTCTAACTTTAAGAATCTTATTTTTAAGTATTTTAAAAAGATTTTTCAATTAAATAAATAAGTAAAAATATAAAAAAAATGGGTTGACTTTCTGTCAGGTCTGACCGGGTCTGACCGGTCAGACAGTGTATTTCAGGCGGTGCGCGGGATCGAACTCGGGACCTTTCGTTTGTGTGCACGCAGCTCTACCAACTGAGCTACGTGTCTAACCCGAAATATTCTCTGTTTTAATTATATATATATACTAACTAACTTTAACCTTGTTTAGTTTTTATTAAAAATGATTAATAAGGCCGAACCGGTTACAGAAACCCGGACTCGAACTCGGGACCTTCGGTTCGAGTGCACACAGCCCAACCAGTTGGGCTGTGTGTCTAATCTGCTTAACTACTGGATTATATTCCTCATATATACATACTGTGGGTTGGTCTGAATAGGTTTTAAAAATGTTAGTTTTATTTCAGAAAGTCGGTAACATGCGTGATTCGAACTCGGGACGTGTGTATTGTATTTGCACACAGTCCACCGCTGGACTGTGTGTCTAACCCGGTTAAATATCCGATTTTAATTATATTAATACACATATTCAACTTCATCTTCTTCACTTACAAAAATACATAACATATATCTGACCGAAAATTGTTCAAAACAGTATCTGGTTGTCTGATTAAGATTAATACATGCTAAATAATGGATTACCAAAAAGAGTTGAGAATTATACCGATTAGGAGTAAAGCTTCGTTTTTCCGGTGATATTCCGGCGAGTGCGAGGACTTCCGGCGACGTGCTCTGAAAGGACTAAAGCTTCAGGATGAGAGTGCGGTTCTGAGCGAAATGTTTACAAGGATTTTGAGTGGGTATTTATAGGATGAACAGACCGATTGGATTTCGATTTTTGGAGACCAAAAATTTACGGTCAAGATTTCAATTATCGACAGAAACGGTTCTTGACCCAATTGGATGTTATGCAACGGTTATAACTCGAATTCAGTTTATACGTTTCAGTCAAAGGAAAATAGCCACAATTGCGGAGTTTCGGTTTTTCTCCGATGATTTCGAGTTCTGAATGCGCGGCATTGCAGGTTTGACTTTTGGTTTTTATTATAAGTGTTATTTGCTTCAGTATTTATCACAAAAGAAGTGTGTGGCGGAGTGGTGTGGTGTGTGTTTGTCTTTGCGGGAGACCCGGGTTCGAAACCCGACTACCCTATTATTTATTTTTTTATACTTATTATTATTAGTTATAAATTATGGTTTTTAAATTCTAAAATATTTATTAATTATGTATTGTTTAAAATTAATCTGAACAATAAATACGCAACGAACTTATGACTGAATCTTTGATTAACAAACGAAGCGGGTTTTGAAACCCGTTTTTCAACGAATGTTAGAGTATCCCCTACTTTTAGAAATTTCGTCCCGAAATTTAAGTAGTAGTGGTAACTGGAAAAAGATGCGGGTATTTTTCGCGCATTGAGTCTTCACGTTCCCAAGTAAACTCGGGTCCTCGTTTTTACTCCCAACGTACCCTGACAATTGGAATACGACTTCGCCTTAAACGCTTCTCTCCGAAATCCATGATTTCTACTGGTCTTTCAACGAAGTGCATCGATTCATCGACTTGAATGTCTTCTAGAGGAATATGGAGGTTTTCATCGGCGAGGCACTTTTTCAAGTTTGATACGTGGAATGTGAGATGAATTCTGTTGAGCTCTTCTGTAGATCAAGCTTGTATGCTACAGGACCTACTCTCTCGAGTATCTTGAAAGGTCCTACGTAGTGTGGTGCTAGCTTGCCCTTCTGGCCAAAACGAACCACTCCCTTCCACGGTGATACTTTTAAAAGTACTTGATCACCAATGTCAAACTCCAAGGGCTTTCGTCGTTTGTCAGCATAACTCTTTTGACGACTTTGAGCCGCTAGAAAATTGTTTCGAATTTGAAGGATCTTGTCGGTTGTTTCTTGAATTAATTGTGGACCGGTGATTTGCGCTTCCCCAATCTCGTGCCAACATACTGGAGATCGGCACTTACGACCATATAAAGCTTCGAAAGGAGCCATGCCGATACTTGAATGATAGCTATTGTTGTACGAAAATTCAACTAATGGTAGGTGAGCGTCCCAGTTCCCCTTGAGGTCTATGACACATGCTCGAAGCATGTCTTCAAGAGTTTGGATGGTGCGTTCAGATTGACCATCAGTTTGAGGATGAAAAGCGGTATTGAGGTCTAATCGTGTACCCAAGGCGGTTTGTACGGCTCGCCATGTTCGTGAAGTGAAACGACCATCACGGTCTGAAATGATGCTTAAAGGTACACCATGACGGCTTATGATCTCGCTGAAGTAGATACGAGCTAACTTCTCGTTCTTGAAGTCCTCGCGAATCGGAATGAAGTGAGATGACTTTGTAAGACGATCGATTATTACCCATATGGTGTCATACCCACTAGAGGTGCGAGATAACCCGGTAATGAAATCCATGGTTATGTTTTCCCACTTCCATACAGGTATTTCGGGTTGGACTAGAAGTCCTGAAGGTCTTTGATGTTCAGCTTTTACTTTGGAACGTGTAAGGCACTTGGAAACAAAAACAGCGATATCCTTTTTCATGCCAGGCCACCAGTATGTGTATCGTAGGTCTTGATACATCTTGTCGGCTCCTGGGTGTACAGAGTATCGTGTTTTGTGCGCCTCATTCATGAAGAAATCACGAAGGTTATCGCGATCAGGAATCCATATGCGGTTTAAATAGTATAGAATGCCGTCGGATTTGGTTTCGATTTTGAGTTCAGCTCCACATGACAGCTCATCGCGTACATCATTTTCTGTTACAGAAACATGTTGAGCTGCTTGAATTCGATATTTGATGTCGGTGATGATTTGCGAACAGAGGAGACGAATGGAGTTCGCATAACCTTTTCGACTGAGCGCATCGGCCACTACGTTTGCCTTGCCAGGATGATACCGAATTTCGCAGTCGTAGTCGTTGAGAAGTTCGACCCATCTTCGTTGCCTCATATTCAACTCCTTCTGGTTGAAGATATGTTGGAGACTTTTGTGGTCAGTGTATATTTCACACTTGGTACCATAGAGGTAATGTCTCCATATCTTGAGAGCGAACACAACGGCTCCAAGTTCCAGGTCGTGGGTGGTGTAATTCTTCTCATGAACTTTGAGTTGCCTAGAGGCATAGGCTATCACTTTTCCTCTTTGCATCAATACACAGCCTAGCCCTTGCCCTGATGCGTCGCAATATACCACAAAGTCATCGCAACCCTCAGGGAGTGTGAGGATAGGTGCGTCACAGAGTTTTTGCTTTAGAGTTTGGAAGGCCTCTTCTTGCTTAGGTCCCAAAATGAAGGGTTTTCCTTTATGAGTCAAGGCCGTGAGTGGTACCGCGATACGGGAAAAATTGGCAATGAAGCGTCGATAGTAACCAGCCAAACCAAGAAATGACCTAACTTCGGTAAGGGTACGTGGCGCTTGCCATTCTTGTACTGCCTTGATTTTTGAAGGATCGACATGAATTCCTTTGTTATTGACGACATGTCCAAGGAATTGTACTTCTCCTAATCAGATTTCGCATTTTGAGAACTTAGCGTAAAGCTTTTAAGTCCTTAAGAGTGTAAGGATGAGTCGAAGGTGTCGCTCATGATCGGGTTTAGACTTGGAGTAAATAAGGATGTCGTCGATGAAGACTATGACAAAACGGTCGAGGTAGGGTTTGCATACCCTATTCATTAAATCCATGAAGACAGCGGGGGCGTTGGTTAAACCGAATGGCATGACCATGAACTCGTAATGACCATAACGAGTCCGGAAAGCGGTTTTTAGGATATCTTCTTCGTGCACCCTGAGTTGATGATAACCAGAACGAAGGTCGATTTTTGAAAAGCAGGTGGCGCCTTGAAGTTGGTCTAGGAGGTCATCAATGCGAGGCAGTGGATAGCGATTTTTAACCGTTAACTTGTTGAGTTCTCTATAATCAATGCACATGCGAAACGTTCCATCTTTCTTCTTCACAAAAAGAACAGGCACACCCCAAGGCGATGAGC
Source organism: Scalesia atractyloides (assembly GCA_947069175.1). Taxonomy (NCBI): domain Eukaryota; kingdom Viridiplantae; phylum Streptophyta; class Magnoliopsida; order Asterales; family Asteraceae; genus Scalesia; species Scalesia atractyloides. Next base: position 11,704,651 of record CAMTDV010000026.1, on the reverse strand, counting down.
TAGGACGTATGGATCCTTTGTCAGTCAGCTCTTGTAGTTGACTGGCCAGCTCTTGCATTTCGGATGGGGCTAACCTATAAGGAGATTTTGCGACTGGTGTAGCGCCAGGTATAAGATCGATGCGAAATTCGACTTCTCTCACCGGAGGAAGTCTTGAAATGTCATCGGGAAAGACTTGTGGGAATTCTTTCACAACTGGGATATCTTCGAGTTTCCTCTCCTTGTTCCCTTTTTGACGACGTGAGTTAGAAATGCGACATAGTTCTTGCGGAGACATCTTCGGGCTTGGAGGCAGGACATTAATTTGAGTCCTTTCGAAGGGGTTTCCCCAAAAATACGTAGTGTCTGATCGTCTGCGAGAGGAATGCGAATAAACTTTTCGTGGCACACCACTTCAGCGTGATGCTGGCTGAGCCAGTCCATACCGATTATAACATCGAAACTTCCCAACTTCATAGGAATAAGGTCAATTGGAAAATCGTGATCGTTTAGGGTGAGAGTACAATTGCGTATAATAGAATTTAATGAAGCGGGTTTTCCGTCAGCAACTTCCACCGTTAGAGACTCGATGAGATTAACACAAGGTTGGTCGAGGATAGGTTCAAATTCTAAGGACACAAAGCTCTTATCCGCACCAGTATCGAATAATATGGATGCATAACTACCATTGATGAGAAACGTACCGTTGACCACATTGTTGTCAGCCCTGGCTTGGTTGGCATTGATATTGAAAGCTCTCCCTCTGGCAGGTGGGGGAGCTTGGTTAGCTTGGTTTACCGGGCTTGCGTGAGCTTGGGCATGGATAATGTTCACTAGGCGCGGACATGTGTTCCTGAAGTGGTTTGGGTCCCCACAGTTGAAACAAGCTCGCATGGGTTGCATCATGGGGTAGCTGGGTTGGTAGTAAGTTTGGGCTGCGTGTAGTGCAGGTGGTAGAAGTAAGGGTTATTGGGCTTGACCCACTATCTGATTTTGGGTTTGGGTTTGAGGTTGATTGCGGTTCATTCGCTGAAGGGTACGGCAGGTTTGGATGGAGTGACCCGCACGGCCACAACTTGTGCAATGTTGGCAGGGATTTTCGAGAGGGTGATGGTATTGACAGCGGTTGCATTTTGGGTGTGGGCCAGTATATTGCTTTTTGAATGGTGCAGCTGGAGGAGCAATTTGGGTGATTGGTGCAACAGTGATAGGAGGGTTGGTTTGAGTGACAGCAAAATTTTTGCCATTACGCTTCCTCTTACCAGCAAACTTTGAGGATGAGACTGGGTGGTTCGTAGTTGGGGTCTCTATGGATGCTTTCTTCTTTTCATCTTTGAACTTACCGTTTCGAATGCGGTTTTCAGTGAGTTCTGAGCTAACTCCATTGCGGCTTCAAGTGTTGCAGGCGATGTGCTTAAAACCGAATCTTGAATTTTCGAGGGGAGGCCTCGAATGTAGTGTTCAACTAAGCGGTACAAAGGGGTGAACAAATTTGAGATCATCTGGTTCAGCTCGAGAAATCTCTTATTATAGGAAGTGTGATCTCCTTCCTTTTGTTTCAGTGAGTGGAATTCGTCTTCAGCTTTTTGATTTCGCTTCTTGGACAGAAGCGTCTTGTCATGAGTTCCCTTAACTCTTCCCATGTTAAGGCCATGGCATCTTCAACTCCCCGCTTACCCTTTTCCGTGTTCCACCAGGTAAGGGCTACCCCAAACAGTCTTCCCGTTGCATAATGTACTTTACGGTCCTCGGGACAATCGCAATTGAGGAAAGTGTTTTCCATTTCTTCAAACTAGTGAAGGAGGGCGGTAACACCTTCGGTCCCTTCATACTTTGGGGGATCGCAAGATTTGAAATGTTTGTAGGTGCACTTGGGGGTTTTGGAAGGAGGGTTGGCGACGCTCTGGTCTTCTTGGTTGGGAGGGTTGATGGGATTAGCGGTGAGAGCTTGTTGAACTTGAAGCACGATGTCAGGAAGTACTGCGGCCATTTGTTTAGCAATTTGTGTGGCCAAGCGTTCACTTGACTTTCCTGACTTTCTACCTCCACGTAGTTGCCTAGCCGACATCTACAGGAACATATATAGGAAGATTGTGAGTTTAAGAATTTTTTAGGTGTCATGTGTCGTAAAAAGAATGAAAAATAACATAACTGACAATAATTTAACTACATCCATAGGATGTCTTGGGTTTGCTCATGTTTGGGCCCCAATGTCCCCCATGCCATCGCCTGTGTAGTCATGTGGGCCCCCATGACTATTGGGCTTGGTTGGATTCACATTGGTGTCGGCGGATTAACACTCGCACCACCCGAATGAAAATCGTAAAATATGATTGCGAGACGTATGGTAGGAGGGTGTCCAGGTGTAGACACAATGACAACTCAAAGTGGGGTTAGCTCACACGACGTTTGGTATAGCATGCTTTGGCCTAATAGGTCCTTCGTACTCTCATCGTTAGTCCCCAGGTAGGCAAACTGGTCCTTTATTTTGGATTTATACGAATGGCAAGCCTAGACAGGACGTTCCGACTACCGGTACTCGTACCCTTCCAGTTACTACATGCCCGTCATGAGAACTCACTTTGATGTGATTTGAAAAATACAAAAAAAAAAAATAATTGCAAAAATCATGGAAATCGTGAGGTGTGTGCTCTCATGGATATGATATGTTATGAGGATATGATTCATGATGAGCATTGTATAATAACATGTATTTGTGAGCGTGCTTGCATAATATTGAGTGTGAAAATAAACATGAAACATATAAACATCATGAATTTGCATGTAACACATAAACAATTAAAATTTAATCAACTATAGTATAAGCTCTAAGGGTCTAATAATCTATCCTATATCCCTATAGTCACAAGCTCTGATACCAATCTGTCACACCCCGACCCGCAGCGGAATAGAAGTCGGGGCATAATTGGGTTATCACCAAAGCTCATGATATTTACTAAGATGTTTCATATTTATTAAATTCAAATTACAAACTTAAATATCCAAAAACAAAATCCATACAATTACAAAGGAAAATGGAACTATATATTTATTCCAAAGCATAAACTTGTTTATTCTTCTAGGCCATCCTAAGTGTTTCCTGTTTCAGCTGGATCACCTGTATCATGTGTAAAACGGGGGAGATTTTGGGTCAACAAAAGTTGGCGAGTGAACCTTGATAAAACATTTTTACTAAATTCTTGTTTTATTTATCAAAGAAAATTCGTGCATTAATCACATGTGAGCAAACATATATATGTAAACAATCACAAACCACTTTGGATGAGTATATGACATGAATGATGATGTATTTGAGATCAAGGCTCAATCAAACGGAGCCGATCTAATGAGGCTCCTGATGCTCAACCCGTATCCCACGGGGAACTGATGGGCCTAATGAAATGCGTGCACTGAAATGATAAATTCAATCTACATATAATTCACACAACAATTGATACACATTTGATCACGGATATGATGTATGCACAAGTGTTTAAATAAAATAAAAGAATAGTACGACACATGATACACCCCAAAATATGATTAAAACGGGGAATTGGTAGAGATTCACTCACAGTGGGAGCGTTCTTTGATGATGATGAATGCGCACGAGTTTACGATTCAACCGACGAGGGAAAAACTAACCTAAATAATAACGAAATGATTCGATAAAAAAATAAATTTTATTTGAGATTAATGTTTTTAATTAGTGCTCTTAGTGAGATTTTTAGATTTATTTTTGTGAGTTTAATGAAATTTTCTAACTTTAAGAATCTTATTTTTAAGTATTTTTAAAAGATTTTTCAATTAAATAAATAAGTAAAAATATAAAAAAAATGGGTTGACTTTCTGTCAGGTCTGACCGGGTCTGACCGGTCAGACAGTGTATTTCAGGCGGTGCGCGGGATCGAACTCGGGACCTTTCGTTTGTGTGCACGCAGCTCTACCAACTGAGCTACGTGTCTAACCCGAAATATTCTCTGTTTTAATTATATATATACTAACTAACTTTAACCTTGTTTAGTTTTTATTAAAAATGATTAATAAGGCCGAACCGGTTACAGAAACCCGGACTCGAACTCGGGACCTTCGGTTCGAGTGCACACAGCCCAACCAGTTGGGCTGTGTGTCTAATCTGCTTAACTACTGGATTATATTCCTCATATATACATACTGTGGGTCGGTCTGAATAGGTTTTAAAAATGTTAGTTTTATTTCAGAAAGTCGGTAACATGCGTGATTCGAACTCGGGACGTGTGTATTGTATTTGCACACAGTCCACCGCTGGACTGTGTGTCTAACCCGGTTAAATATCCGATTTTAATTATATTAATACACATATTCAACTTCATCTTCTTCACTTACAAAAATACATAACATATATCTGACCGGAAATTGTTCAAAACAGTATCTGGTTGTCTGATTAAGATTAATACATGCTAAATAATGGATTACCAAAAAGAGTTGAGAATTATACCGATTAGGAGTAAAGCTTCGGTTTTCCGGTGATATTCCGGCGAGTGCGAGGACTTCTGGCGACGTGCTCTGAAAGGACTAAAGCTTCAGGATGAGAGTGCGGTTCTGAGCGAAATGTTTACAAGGATTTTGAGTGGGTATTTATAGGATGAACAGACCGATTGGATTTCGATTTTTGGAGACCAAAAATTTACGGTCAAGATTTCAATTATCGACAGAAACGGTTCTTGATCCAATTGGATGTTATGCAACGGTGATAACTCGAATTCAGTTTATACGTTTCAGTCAAAGGAAAATAGCCACAATTGCGGAGTTTCGGTTTTTCTCCGATGATTTCGAGTTCTGAATGCGCGGCATTGCAGGTTTGACTTTTGGTTTTTATTATAAGTGTTATTTGCTTCAGTATTTATCACAAAAGAAGTGTGTGGCGGAGTGGTGTGGTGTGTGTTTGTCTTTGCGGGAGACCCGGGTTCGAAACCCGGCTACCCTATTATTTATTTTTTTTATACTTATTATTATTAGTTATAAATTATGGTTTTTAAATTCTAAAATATTTATTAATTATGTATTGTTTAAAATTAATCTGAACAATAAATACGCAACGAACTTATAACTGAATATTTGATTAACAAACGAAGCGGGTTTTGAAACCCATTTTTCAACGGTTGTTACAAATACATTAAAATTTTGATTTTTCTCGGATTATGAACTTGTTTCTGGATTTCTAATAAAGTAACAACTTGGTTTCATTGAGTCAGTGTATATGCATATCTTTACATGCTTGATTTCATGTTTATTGCTTCCCATGCTACCTTGTTGAATGTTGTTCATATGATAGGTTCATATTAGATCATTAATTGTGTGTTCTTGATCAGTTTGTGGTTAATTGGCCAAAAGACCATAGAAGTAATATCAGTGAATCAACTAGGTCTAGGTGTTCAACTGATCTTAATATCTGTTAGGTGCAAGATTATTGGCTTGTCTAGGTTGTTAGATTGCTAGGGTTAGGTACTTTATGAGAAGACCGCGTTAGTTTACCTTCAAATTCTTGCTTATCGAATCGAATCAGGTTTCCAAGTCATGTCACCCTTGACTTTCGTCCTGTGAGGTAGATTATCGGATAAGGGTACTTTATTAGCATTGTTAGAGAGCCCATAGGAGAGTCTACTAAAACCGATAATTTAACAGCTTATTAGGTTTTATAGGTGTCTTCTCGAGAAGGGTCGAGGGTGTTGTTCGGTTACCCGGTAGGTTTAGTATTTTAAGATCCTAGTTCCACAACAGTTCAGTTCCAATAGAAAGATAGACAATAATGTTTGGGATTCTGACTTGGGTAGTATCTTAATTACAATGCGGGTAAATTCCAAAACCCTAGTTTGCTTCTTATTCCGGTTATTAATTAGTTAGTCTTTAATTAATTGCAATTTAGGTTTTCAGAAACCCCCCCCCCCTCCTTAAAATATAAAAACAATTAGTAGAGTCTCATGGGTTCGATATCTGGACTTACTTAGCTATTATAGAGTCGATCGGTTCACTTGCCGGTTAGTAATTAGTCTCGTTTTAGAGAGTCTAGAGTTTAACTTAGTGTCTAGATTAGGGTTAATTTAGTTAATATTTATTAAACTACTTTTAGCACATCGAGTTTTTGGCACCATTGCTGGGGACTCTTTGGCAATTGTGTCACACCCCGACCCGCAGCGGAAAAGGTGATCGGGCATGATTGGGTTATCATCAAAGCTCATGACATTTATTATGCGTTTCATATTTTTTTAATACAAATTAAATGGAAATTTACAATAAATGTTACAACATGTTCTAACTAACAATCTAACCGTCTTTGTTCTCTTCTAAGGCATATCCTATGTTTTCCTTGCTTCAACCTGTTCACCTGTATCATGTGTAAAAGGGTTTTTGGATCAACATAATGTTGGCGAGTGAATCCTATGGAAAACATTTGAACAAATTTATTTAAATTGATTATGAAATATGTGCACAACCAAACATGAGTAAAAATAACTTAATCAACAATCATAAGATATTAAATAAAACACACATGAACAATAATGGAACATTTAGAGGCACGCGATGCTCAACTCGTCTCTCACGAGGAACTGAGGGGCCTAATGAATGAATTGCATAACATGATAATACGAATGACACAACTACAACCAATATAAGCTCAATGATACACACATGAACAATAATGAATTTGATTTGAAGCACGCGTTGTTCAACTCGTCTCCCACGAGGAACTGATGGGCTTAATGAATGAGTTTCATATGATTTGGCATAAGGAAATAAGTAAAACACAACAATACAAACAATCTAAGTTTAGGTCATGATGTGGTATGGCACAGGTTTAAATAAATAAATTAGTTATTTTCATAACACATGACACACCCCAAAACGTGTAATTTAAAAGGGGAAGTTGTAAGATTCACTCACAGTGGGTGCGTTCGGTTGATGATGTTGAATGCACGCGAAGTGGTTTTAACCACGAGTGAGATTAACCTAGATAAATCGCATTATGGTTTGGTAAGTAAACGGATTTTATTAATCTATTTTAGTAGGATTGTTGGGTGTATTTTTGTGAGTTTGAGGCTATTTTCTAACCTTAAAAATGTTATTTTTAACTATTTTTAATTGATTTTTAATTAAAATAATTAAATAAAAATAATAAACAAATTTGACTTTTTCTGACCGTTGACCGTTGACCCGACCGTTGACCGGTTCGATTCGGAATATAGGTGCGCTGAGTGAGGCTCGAACCCGAGACCTCTCGTACGCGTGCACGCAGCTCTACCAACTGAGCTACGTGTCTAACCCGTTATATATCTGATTTTAATTATATATATATATTAATTAGTTTAAACCGAAAATCATTTTATTTTAAAAACAGTTTAAATCAATTCGGACGTGCACTCCACAGGTCTCGAACCCTGGACCTGTGGCTTAAACTAACACACAGTCCATCGCTGGACTGTGTGTTTAACATGTTATATAACTCGATTTTTATTATACTTAAATACAAATTAGTTATTTCCTTTTCTGCCTTATTTAAAAAGAATAGATAATTGTCCGAGTCGGTGCAGAAGACCGGACTCGAACTCGTGACCTGTGATATAAACAAACACACAGTCCACCGCTGGACTGTGTGTCTGACTTGGTTATTATTCCGGTTATTAATATACTTAACATATACCAGTGGCGACTCCGGTTCAGTTTAACAAAAAAATGATTTTTATTAAGGCAGCGTGTGTGAAACCGGATTCGAACTCGAGACGTTAGTGTTTATTGTGCACACAGTCCACCGCTGGACTGTGTGTCTAACCCGAGTAATATCCTGATTTTAATTATACATATACACTACCGAAACATCGTCTTCCTCATCAAGATATAACCAGAATTCGGAAATCGACTGGTTCAAAGTCTTAATCGTTTTCTTTAGTGTTTTAGGTTAATTATAGATGATATATGAGTGAAAAGATAAAGATATTAGGCGAAGAGGTATACCGACTGGACCCTCTCTTTTCCGGCAGAACTCCGGCGACAGCAATAAGCTCCGGCGTCAGGTGTCTTGCAGCAGCGAGTCTCCGGAAAGCTTGGAAAAGGTAAGGGTGACTTCGGTATAAACTTAGGAGGTTCAGTAAGGCTCGGCAATGGGGAAACCGGTTTTCCGGCGACGAACAGTTTAATTCCGGCGAGTGGAATTACGCCGAGAAAAGGTGTGGTTTTAAGCGAAAAAGTTTGCAGTGGGTTGTGGGTGAATTTATAGGGTAAATCGTTGATGTATTTGGCCCGATTTCCAACTGGATTCATTGATTTAAATTTCTCCGGCGGTTATAATTTTTGGTCGCGGACTCAGACGTCGGTTATAACCGATGTCTTGTTAATGGTTTACGTTATAACGTAAATTGTCGTTAAAAGCTCGCGAGTTTACCGGGATTCCGACGACTGAACTATTGGGCGCCGGTTTTGAATTTGTAACGTTACTTTATGAATTAAATGATTCTAATATTCACCAAACAATACAAGTGGCGCAGTGGTTTGTGTGTGTGTGCTAAGTCTGTTTGATGAGCCGGTACAGACCCGGGTTCGAAACCCGGCAGAGTACTTTTATTTTTATTTTGCGATTTTCAACAGTTTTTCAAAAACTAAATATATATTCCCGTATAATAATCGATTACGTATCGTTTAAAAATATTTTGGGCATTTAATTCGCAACGAAATTTTTGACTGACTGTTCGGTTGATAAACGGAGCGGGTTTGGTAAATCCGTTTTTGACGGATGTTACAGTATCCCCTGCTTTTTAGAAATTTCGTCCCGAAATTTAAATAATGATATATTTTGACTAAAAGGATGATGATGTTTTGTTTGACAGTTGTATGCTTAGAAAAATAAGGGTTTAAGTTTTTTGTTCGAGGCGGTAACGTTCCTTGTAAGGGTTAAGTACCCTATTCAGGAATCGCTTTTTGTTGCCTACTGTATAAGTATTGATAAGCAGAAATGATTTGCTAAAAATGATATCATGCATAAGAGTTTAGATACGTTTGGGAAAGTAGGGTTATATCCTAAGGCAAAACTTCTAACACTACAACCTATAGGGAACATAAATAAAAACACAACAGCTAATATTCGAACATGAATAAACACAACAGCAAATATTTGAACATGAATAAACACGACAGCAAATATTTGAATCCACATTCTGATAGCATATATGTTTGAATGGTGGAAGTTCCTCTCTCGTTTGTTATGATGGAGATGTTAGTTTATGTAGAAATGGAACACAATCCAATCTCTTTAAATAACATGATGATATAAATGTAACACAAATTCCAACCAAGGCAATACTAAATCCTACATGGAACTTCTCATAACCGCCTGATAATGCCTCTGATCCTTTGGCAAGAATACTTATATATAGGAAGTACCAGTGGCGTATCCACCATATTCTTGCCAAATTTTCATTAGTTTTATCCACAAGTTATGATTGGTTACCAAGAAACTAATAAATCCTACATAGAACTTCTCATAACCGTCCGATTATGCCTCTGATCCTTTGACAAGAATACTTATATATAGGAAGTACCAGCGGCGTATCCACCATATTCTTGTCAAATTTTCATTGGTTTTATCAGTGAATTATGATTAGTCCTATAACTCTACAACCAATACAACAAACATAAAATACTGAAATGAAATATATCTGTGCAATCAAGGCTCAATCGAACGGAGCCGATCGTATTGCATGTACTGAAAATGAAATGGATGTGCGCTCAAGGCTCAATCAAACGGAGCCGAACGTATTGAATGTACTGAAATTGAAATTGTGTGCTCAAGGCTCAATCAAACGGAGCCGAGCGTATTGCATGTACTGAAAATGAATAACTTAACCACACAAACAGCCTATGCATGGAACCTCTCATAACCGCCTGATAATGCCTCCGATCATTTGACAAGAATACTTATATATAGGAAGTACCAGCGGTGTATCCACCATATCCTTGTCAAATTTTCATTGACTTTATCCGCAAGTTATGGTTAGTTCGATGCGACTCTACTACAAACACCACAACCACAAGATACTGATAATGAAATTGTCTGTGCGCTCAAGGCTCAATCAAACGGAGCCGAACGTATTGAATGAAATTGTATGTGCGCTCAAGGCTCAATCAAACGGAGCCGAACGTATTGAATGTACTGAAATTGAACAACTTAATCTAAACAACCATCACACAATCAGCCTATGCATGGAACCTCTCATAACCGCCTGATAATGCCTCCGATCATTTGACAAGAATACTTATATATAGGAAGTATCAGCGGCGTATCCACCATATCCTTGTCAAATTTTCATTGACTTTATCCGCAAGTTATGGTTAGTTCGATGCGACTCTACTACAAACACCACAACCACAAGATACTGATAATGAAATTGTCTGTGCGCTCAAGGCTCAATCAAACGGAGCCGAACGTATTGCATGAACTGGAAATGTAAATTGAAATGTGCGCTCAAGGCTCAATCAAACGGAGCCGAACGTATTGCATGTATTGAAATGTAAAATGAAATAACCGATCAAGGCTCAAACAAACGGAGCCGATCGTATTGCATGTATTGAAATGGAAAATGAAATGACCGATCAAGGCTCAAACAAACGGAGCCGATCGTGCGGGCACGCCAAGATCAACCGCATAATTAAATGGGGATCCAACTCAACCTCAATGGATGGGGAGCCACGGCCTCGGCAAATGCATATACTGAAAACAATATATAATATACAATAATTACTCTAACAGTCTACACATGGAGCCTCTCATAACAGCCAGATAATGCTTCTGATCCTTTGACAAGAATACTTATATATAGGAAGTACCATCGGCGTATCCACCGTATTCTCGTCAAAGTTTCATTGGCTTTATCCTTAAGTTATGTTTGGTTCTATGTGATAAAGAAAAACATAAAACTAAACGATAGGAGTTGAATCTGGATCTTCGGCGAAGAGGACTAGCTGAGTATCTTCGTTTGGGCCGTCATTATCTTCGACAGGATTGGCGTTGATATTGAAGACTCTTCCTCTTGCTGGTGGCCTAGCGGTTGGGTTTCCTTGGTTTACTTGGTTAACTGGGTTTGATTGGGCTTGAGTGTTGATGACGTTAACCAATTGAGGGCATGTGTTTCTAAAGTGGGTAGGGTCGCCACAATTTAAGCAAGCTCGAGCATATGGGAACGTGGGGTATTGGGGTTGGTGATAAGTTTGGGCCATGTTTTGAGTAGGGGAAAAGGTTTGGTTTTGAAAGGTGCGACAAACATTGCTCAAATGACCATAGCGTCCACAAGTTGTACATAGTTGACAAGGTAAGGTAAGGGGATGGTGATAAAAACAGTTGTTGCATCGAGGGTGAGGTCCAAGATATGGTTTCTTATTTGAGTAAGCTGAGTCGGGTGCCACTTGGGTGATTGGGATAGCTCGGATGGGTATAGCGTGTAAAACTGGTTGATTTCGTTGGGTAGCAGCGAAAAGTCGCCCGACTCTTCTTCTCTTAGGATTGGGTTGAGAAGGGGATTCGGTTTGGGTGGAGTCGGAAGTTTCAGTCGGTTCTTTATCCTTCTTTTTCTCCTCCTTGAAGTCTTTGTTTCGGATTCGGTTCTCGGTGAGCTCTGTTGCTAGCTCCATTGCTGCTTCCAAAGTTGCAGGCTTGGCACTTATTACAGGGTCTTGAATCTTTGACGGAAGACCACGAATGTAGTGCTCGATCAAACGGTAGAGGGGAGTGAACATGTTGGGAATCATTTGATGTAACTCGAGGAATCTTTTGTTGTAGGTGATGTGGTCTCCTTCCACTTGCTTCAATGAGTAAAATTCATCCTCTAACTTCTTGATTTCGCTCCTTGGGCAAAATCGTCTGGTCATGATTTCCTTCAATTCGTTCCAAGTTAAGGACATAGCATCTTCCACACCTCGTTTGGCCTTCTCTGTGTTCCACCAAGTAAGTGCTATCCCATATAATCGACCGGTAGCATATCGCACTTTGCGATCGTCAGGGCAATCGCAATTTAGAAAAGTGTTCTCCATTTCTTCAAACCAATGGTGAAGAGCAGTGACGCCTTCAGTCCCTTTGTATTTCGGAGGGTCGCATGATTTGAAGTGCTTGTAGGTGCATTTAGTGGTATTTGGGGAAGAGTTGAAAATGTTTTGGTTTGCTTGATTGACAGGATTAACGGTAAGTGCTTGTTGAACTTGGATTACAATGTTGGGTATTACGGCAGCCATTTGTTGAGCGATTAAGGCAGCCATGCGCTCGCGGGCTTTTCTTGCTCTCGTCTTCCTACGGGCGAGGTTAGAAGACATCTACAAGGAATACATGACAAGAGTATGAGTTGGATGCTTTTGAGATCATGGGTCGCATTCAAGAATGGACATTCATAAAATAATTATAGATAAATAAATTACTACATCCATTGGATGTCTTGGGTTTTGCTCGCTGTTAGGCCCTACATGCCGCCATACTTTACCTGTGTAATCATGTGGGCCCCCATGAATACCGGTTTTTCATATGGTTCGCATGGGTTTGCCAGGTTGCGTACACAAAAACCCAGAGAAAATCGAGAAATATGTATACAACGTGTGATATTCGGAATGTGTCCAGGTGTAGACACGGTGACAACTCAAAGTAGGGTTAGTTCGAACGACGTTTGGTGTGGCATGCTTTGGCCTAATAGGTCCTTCGTACTCTCATCGTTGGTCCCTAGGTAGGCAAACTGGTCCGTTATATTGGATTTATACGAATGCCAGCCTAGACAGGACGTTCCGACTACCGGTACTTGTACCCTTCCAGTTACTACATGCCCGTCGCAGAACTTACTTTGATGAGATTTGAAAATTGCACAAAATCTTTGGATAATGAGAGTATGAAAATAAATTGAATACATGAACATCGATATAGTATAATGAATATGTATATAAGCATGTATGTTTGACTGTAAATGCAACAAATATGAAACAAATAAATATCACAAGTTTGTATGTAACCACCTAATCAATTAAAATTTAGGCAGACTATAGTATAGGCTCTAAGGGTCTAATAACCTATCCTATATCCCTATAGTCATGGCTCTGATACCAATCTGTCACACCCCGACCCGCAGCGGAAAAGGTGATCGGGGCATGATTGGGTTATCATCAAAGCTCATGACATTTATTATGCGTTTCATATTTTTTTAATACAAATTAAATGGAAATTTACAATAAATGTTACAACATGTTCTAACTAACAATCTAAACGTCTTTGTTCTCTTCTAAGGCATATCCTATGTTTTCCTTGCTTCAACCTGTTCACCTGTATCATGTGTAAAAGGGTTTTTGGATCAACATAATGTTGGCGAGTGAATCCTATGGAAAACATTTGAACAAATTTATTTAAATTGATTATGAAATATGTGCACAACCAAACATGAGTAAAAATAGATGTAAACTTAATCAACAATCAAAAGATATTAAATAAAACACACATAAACAATAATGGAACATTTAGAGGCACGCGATGCTCAACTCGTCTCTCACGAGGAACTGAGGGGCCTAATGAATGAATTGCATAACATGATAATACGAATGACACAACTACAACCAATATAAGCTCAATGATACACACATGAACAATAATGAATTTGATTTGAAGCACGCGTTGTTCAACTCGTCTCCCACGAGGAACTGATGGGCTTAATGAATGAGTTTCATATGATTTGGCATAAGGAAATAAGTAAAACACAACAATACAAACAATCTAAGTTTAGGTCATGATGTGGTATGGCACAGGTTTAAATAAATAAATTAGTTATTTTCATAACACATGACACACCCCAAAACGTGTATTTAAAAGGGGAAGTTGTAAGATTCACTCACAGTGGGTGCGTTCGGTTGATGATGTTGAATGCACGCGAAGTGGTTTTAACCACGAGTGAGATTAACCTAGATAAATCGCATTATGGTTTGGTAAGTAAACGGATTTTATTAATCTATTTTAGTAGGATTGTTGGGTGTATTTTTGTGAGTTTGAGGCTATTTTCTAACCTTAAAAATGTTATTTTTAACTATTTTTAATTGATTTTTAATTAAAATAATTAAATAAAAATAATAAACAAATTTGACTTTTTCTGACCGTTGACCGTTGACCCGACCGTTGACCGGTTCGATTCGGAATATAGGTGCGCTGAGTGAGGCTCGAACCCGAGACCTCTCGTACGCGTGCACGCAGCTCTACCAACTGAGCTACGTGTCTAACCCGTTATATATCTGATTTTAATTATATATATATATTAATTAGTTTAAACCGAAAATCATTTTATTTTAAAAACAGTTTAAATCAATTCGGACGTGCACTCCACAGGTCTCGAACCCGGGACCTGTGGCTTAAACTAACACACAGTCCATCGCTGGACTGTGTGTTTAACATGTTATATAACTCGATTTTTATTATACTTAAATACAAATTAGTTATTTCCTTTTCTGCCTTATTTAAAAAGAATAGATAATTGTCCGAGTCGGTGCAGAAGACCGGACTCGAACTCGTGACCTGTGATATAAACAAACACACAGTCCACCGCTGGACTGTGTGTCTGACTTGGTTATTATTCCGGTTATTAATATACTTAACATATACCAGTGGCGACTCCGGTTCAGTTTAACAAAAAAATGATTTTTATTAAGGCAGCGTGTGTGAAACCGGATTCGAACTCGAGACGTTAGTGTTTATTGTGCACACAGTCCACCGCTGGACTGTGTGTCTAACCCGAGTAATATCCTGATTTTAATTATACATATACACTACCGAAACATCGTCTTCCTCATCAAGATATAACCAGAATTCGGAAATCGACTGGTTCAAAGTCTTAATCGTTTTCTTTAGTGTTTTAGGTTAATTATAGATGATATATGAGTGAAAAGATAAAGATATTAGGCGAAGAGGTATACCGACTGGACCCTCTCTTTTCCGGCAGAACTCCGGCGACAGCAATAAGCTCCGGCGTCAGGTGTCTTGCAGCAGCGAGTCTCCGGAAAGCTTGGAAAAGGTAAGGGTGACTTCGGTATAAACTTAGGAGGTTCAGTAAGGCTCAGCAATGGGGAAACCGGTTTTCCGGCGACGAACAGTTTAATTCCGGCGAGTGGAATTACGCCGAGAAAAGGTGTGGTTTTAAGCGAAAAAGTTTGCAGTGGGTTGTGGGTGAATTTATAGGGTAAATCGTTGATGTATTTGGCCCGATTTCCAACTGGATTCATTGATTTAAATTTCTCCGGCGGTTATAATTTTTGGTCGCGGACTCAGACGTCGGTTATAACCGATGTCTTGTTAATGGTTTACGTTATAACGTAAATTGTCGTTAAAAGCTCGCGAGTTTACCGGGATTCCGACGACTGAACTATTGGGCGCCGGTTTTGAATTTGTAACGTTACTTTATGAATTAAATGATTCTAATATTCACCAAACAATACAAGTGGCGCAGTGGTTTGTGTGTGTGTGCTAAGTCTGTTTGATGAGCCGGTACAGACCCGGGTTCGAAACCCGGCAGAGTACTTTTATTTTTATTTTGCGATTTTCAACAGTTTTTCAAAAACTAAATATTTATTCCCGTATAATAATCGATTACGTATCGTTTAAAAATATTTTGGGCATTTAATTCGCAACGAAATTTTTGACTGACTGTTCGGTTGATAAACGGAGCGGGTTTGGTAAATCCGTTTTTGACGGATGTTACAATTGCGTTTATTAGCTGTAATTAGGCTTATTTGCTATATATGTGCTAAATTGTGTTTTGTTTTGAGACATATGAGCCTAATTATCTATGTCTTTTTATTCTTTTTTGAGTCAGTCAGTCAGTCCATTCTCTTACACTCCTTGTGAGTGATTTGCAAGTATACGCCACATACGTGCTCAAAAGGATCGCCACCACCGCTCATTCTTCCTAAGCCATCGGATTTAAAATTCAAGGTTAGTACTTCTTCTTCACACTCGTCCATTTCTGATTCTACTCCACCGTCTACACCACCCGCACCACCTAATACGCCCTACCCATGTCCTCAAATGGCCGCCCGTCGTACCATTTACCAACAATCCACCGAGGGTTTCACCGGTGTGAACTCTCCTATCACTTGCCCACCCATCACCAATAAAAAACTCTTGGATAATCCCCTTGTACATTATGACCGCCATCTCTAACTCTTGCCAGTTCCAAGGCCGTGATGACGAGAATGCACCAGCTCACATAGCCCGCCTCACCCGAATCCTACATAGCCCGCCTCACCCGAATCCTAGGTACCTTCAAGCTTCAAGGTGCTACAGATGATTCCATCTTTCTCCAGCTTTTCCCATTCTTACTTTCGGACGAGCCACCACTTGGCTTGACTCTCAACCGGCGAGAACTTTCACCACTTGGGCAGCCCTTTGTGAAGGGTTCCTCAACAAATACTCCCTACCTGCTAAGGCATCCCGTGTTCGTGACCAAATCCACTCGTTCCACATGGGACCAATGAACCTTATTACCTTGCGTGGGAGCGGTTTCAAAACTTACTATCTAGATTCTCCCACCATGATCTCTCTGATTGGGCCCTTGTGGAAAAATTATACAACGGGCACACTTATGAAACTAAGGCTCGTTCCGACACTTCAGCAGGAGACCACCTCATGGGTAAGAAAAGTGTGGCTAAATGCAATGATCTCTTTGTGAGCTTTGCCCAGTCCGAGTATGAGCAGCGAACAACTAATAGGAATTCTAATCATGCCACTCGTACATCCTCATCTGCACTAGGTCTTCAATAAGTTACTTTGGATACTAGTATTGTCGCTGCTCTCGAAAACTTTACGAGATAGATAAAAAGAGATAAAAGGCAAAGTTGATAAATATGAGATTTGTCCGGGGGAGGGGGGGTCATGGTACCTTTGAATGTCCTTTAATGTACTAGGAGCAGATAGAGTCTGTAGGGGTCAAAATAGTGATCCAACTAATCCCTTTAATAACACTTGTAACTCGGATTGACGAAACAACAGTAACTCGAACTAGCAATAATATGTATCACATATAAAAATTTGGGTTTGTGTGGTTTGGTTTCGTGGATTTGGAACTAAATCCTCAATTGACATTATAAAAATTCTAAGAAATCTTGATTAGCCTTTATAAAATGAAGTTTTTAGGCCTTTAAATTAAGTTGTACACTTATAATGTGTGATGTTTTTAACTTATTATAATATCATCTTTATGGAAGTGGGAGGTGACCTATTGATCATGCCACATCAGTTAATGCAGCCCACCTGTACCCACGTGTCACGTGGGTCCCACCATCTCAAATTGCCCATGTCGATACAAATGAGGAATTTGCGGCAATTACTTTTGCATAAATCAGTATCACAAACACAAACAGGGAATTAAAGTCCACATATATTAATTCCCAGCTTTGTTTCTTCATGGCTGGTAGGTAGCTAGGTGGTACAACCACACACTGCACAACGTACAACATAAATATGTATATACTGTAATTATGATTCATGCAGCTGGTATGATTAACAATGAATCAACCAACCATGTCAACTTCAAATTTAATTCCAAAAAAACAACTAAACTGTTCACTCAACACCATACACATAGTGAGACACATAGTTGTATGTATTTATTTGTAAGATTTTTAAATACATACCTCGTATATACGTACGATAACCTGTATAGATATATATCGTGATGGAAATAAGTCAATAACATAAGTAATTTGGTTGGATTGGTAATCGCGTTGTTGTTTCTTTGAAATTACATGGGTTTGAGTTACTTACGCCTCATTTTTTTACATTTCTTTTACTGTCGACATTAATAACAATAAAAAATAACATGTTACGTGTTGGGGACAAAATTCGAGTATAAAGGCGATTGGTACATCCATTTAGTTGTGCTTAACCTACTACCAAATAGTAATTAGTTAAACGTGTATGTTCAATACTTTCTTTCAAAGGAAAGGTTGCAGTCTCCGAAAACAACACATAGGAAAAAAAAATATTTGGATCCGTCACTACACACTCTAATAAACAATAATGCATTACATGTTATCCGTGTTCTTCGGATCAGTGGCGGATCTAGAAATTTTTTATAGGGGCAACGTTTCAAAAAAAGGGTAATAAAATTAAAAAAAACGTAATTTTTTTTCAAAATTTACACTTGTGTCAGAACGTCAAGAGACAACAGGGTTACCCCTAGTTACAAGGTAGGTCCGCCACTGGTTCGGATTCAATGAGTAATACTTAAATTGTGAAATATGAGTATGGTATGAATTAACAAAAGTTTTTACATATGGGGCAAAGATGGTTTAATGGTGGAATATAATAATATTATTGAGGCATAGTTTACTGGTTGAGTAGGGTTAAGACTAGTGTGACCATATTGAAGTAGGCTAGGGACCATTGGTGTTATGGTCCCGGGTAATTGAGACCATGGAGGTATAGAAAGCTATAAGTGTAGGTGCCTTTATATAAAAGCCAATTAGGTGTCATCTGGAATGACAACTAAGCATCCAGGATGGATGTACATTAATGTCGTGGCATTCCAACGTACAACTACCTAAAGCTGTTATTTTTTATAAAGACTTGTACCTTGAGCGTGGGCTATGATCCGGGTTATAAGAAGGTTGAGTCGAGCCGAGGCCAAGCTTTCTAGGGTTAAAGCTTGGTTCGGAAATCTTAGCTACTAAGCGTCATTCTGACCGGACATGACAAACTTTTATGATGAAGAAGCATAACCAAGTTTGGTTAAAAAAGGATGAAAAATTTCCTTAAGTTTGGTTTGAATATATATATATATATATATATATATATATATATATATATATATATATATATATCCACTAGTCAAGCTTGTTGACTAGAGTATGGCTTGAAAAAACATACATATTCATATGTATATACTAAATACATCTACAAATTTCCTTAAATTCGGCTTAAATAACTTGAAAATATACATTTAAAAGTTATATCCACTAGTCAAGCTTGTAGACTAGAGCATGGCTTGAAAAAACATACTTATATGTCTATACTAAGTACAACTAAAAATTGTTAAATAAAAAATAAAGTCAAGTCGAGTCTTTATCCGTTCAAAACAAAAAGTGGAGTCTTTGTACGATACAATTTGACACGTCAATATTTGTGGCCGAGCAGGCTCAGAAGCTTAACTTGAACGAGTTAAGTTTAGACTAAAACTCTTACAACATATTCATAACGAAAACCAGTATCGTTTTAAAGTAAAATCACCGGAATCTATTTAGAACTAAAATAATAAAACATCAGAATTTATTTAGAACTAAAATAATTAACATAATTAATAAAAAATGATTCGACTAATTAAAATCGTCTCACATGTATTGGTAGCTCCGCCCTTTGTTGGCCTGCCTCGTTCGCAATAGTTTGTTGGCCTTGCATTGACATATATAAAACCAAAGTTGGCACATGCATATTAATGTTTTGAGGGTTTCAATTAATTGTTATGGATGTAGATAGACTTTCACATTATTAGGTTCTGATCAATCAACTTTCTTGGCGATAACGAGATAAAGTGTTTTCAAAAGATTAATGAAATATCATGATTGGGGGTTGTATGAAGCTCAACATCACCACACCCCTTTAACGCTTGTGAACCACCTAACGAACCCAACCCCAACCCCAACGCCCTAGAGGCTGTGTTTGATGACTAGCGCCGGGCTAACAGCCACGTCACACGGGCGTTAGCCCATTACACCTTGTCTAACCAAAATATGAAATAAATCTTCTAAATTTAAAAGAGTACTATGTCAAATATACTATATAGAGAATAACTAAACCCTATCTAATATCATTACAATATGTTAATTATAAGTGTAATAAAATGAATTTAATAAAAAAAAACTATGTTATGTTAAAAATGAAATGAATTGAGTACTATGTCAAATCTACTATATAGACATAGAATAACTAAAGTCTATCTAGTCATCATTAAAATATGTTAATTATAAGTGTCAATAAAATGAATTAATCAAAAAACTATGTTACGTTAAAAATGAAATGAATTGCCTAGGTTTTTCATTTTTGTTTTCTCAGAGGTTCAGATCATAGTTGTCAAAGACGCAAGATGCACTCAAGGTGTTAAGGGTGAGCCTGGAGCCTAAGTGCAAGCGGTTAAAAGCGATGATACATACCATTTTGGTGGGGTTTAGACATATTTTATACTTGGTTAAGGCTAGTTTAAGTTGTTTCTTGGACAAGTTTGGATGTCTCATACCAATTTGCCCGGAATTACAGGATTTGTTGAAATTCTCGTCGGATTCCGATCGATATCAGGTAAGAATATCATCCAAAAGTCACTTGAGCGCCTGGATGGCAACCAGGTGTTTTACCTATGCATCGTCTCAACTAAGGGAATAAGTGCAGGCCCGAAGGGATTTTGACAAGACACGCTCCCATAGATTGACCAAATTACATATGGACTCTGTTCCATATAACTCGAGAAGAAGACATCCTAAAACAACTCCATGACCATGTCTTCTGGTGACCAATATTCCTTTTGATTTTCACCTCCATCAACCTCAATCGAGAGATTGACCTCAAGCATGTGTTCCTTTTGATTATCACTCAAACCTACACCTAAAGCTTGTTTGATTTTCACTACCCTTGAACCCTCGAGCAACACTTGTTATCCCAAGACCAGTGTCCCTTTATTGTGCTTAGTCGTAAATCGCTACTAAACACCCTCGATTGAAGGTCCCTATATATCATTTAAATCTTTTATATTCCGTAGATTTACTCATCAAACACCATCTAGTTTTTCAATAGAATTTATTCTAGGTTTTTATATCATTCCGCTAACTTCAAAAATATGTTATGAAATCATTGATTCGTAAGATGTCACCGTGATAAGAAGAAAGACATAAATTAAAAAAAAAAAAGCTCATTATTGAAATTAACATAGATCAAAGATATTTCTGATGAAAAAACATTTCATAATACACGAGGCGTTAATTTTCATGTATGAAGTTTAAATAACCGTAGGTGCATTCTTTGCATTGTTTGTTGGGATCATAATCTATTGAGTTTGCTTGCAATTCGGTCTACAAACGATCCACACATTAAACTGTTATATTATTTAGTACATATATTATAAACCTGTCTCAATAATTCAAGCTAAATTATTTTAAATGGAATATTTGAAAATTTTGCATCACGCCTTTATTGACGACATGACGTATAATTGATATTTTGCTAGAGGCATGCCAAAACAAAAGGGCTCGCTCCTATCTATATCATTTTGTACATATATTAAAGTTTTTTTTTCAATGGCAAAGGTAACGTAATTTTCACTTTTAAACTACACTAATAAATACTTACATCTTATGTTATGATTTGAACATTGGTATTATATTATACAAGCAAGAGTTTCTACTACTCAGTTATAACTAGATTACGTCATAATTTGTCCGGGTTAATCCTCTCATAGCCAAAAATGTCATAAAAAATCCCCTCTTTCCCCTTCTCACATAATTCATCTGAGCACATACTTATTCAAGGATGGACACCAAAAACTCCCCAATAGAGCTCTAGGACACATATAAGGTTAAAAATGCTCTAATAACAAGCAATGCATATTGATATACTTTTAGAGGGTGTTAAACAGGTCGTGTTTGCGAGTTGACAGGTTCAACCAGATCCAAACTTGAAAATTTTACACAAACACGAACCGAACCTAAAAATCGTGTAAGACACATGAACCCGAACACGACACAAATATTCGCGGGTGCATTTTTTTTTTTTTTTCACATATTATTATTTTCAAAGTAAACTTTTATAATAAAAAATACAAATACATATAATACAAGTACATTTTATATAAAATTGTTGTTAATTTCTCTTTCAATATAATTATTGCATAAATTATCCAACCAATTTAACTTATGACATAAAAACATAATTTGAAAAAATAAAATATAGTATAAATGGGTTAAAAGGGTCAACTAGTCAACCTGCTAGGTTTTACTGGAACCCAACCCATTTAGCTTAATGCGTTAATGAGTTTAACTTAAATTTTACCCGAACCTGTTTAGTCTAAACCTAAATCTATAAATTTTTTGTTAGATTCATGTCATGTTATAAATTCACACTTCCATATATTTTTATTTAAAATAGTTAATATTGTGTGAAATTTGAAAATGGGGGGAAAATGTATATGTGGGGTGGGGTTAGGGGATGGGGGGGCATGTGAGGGTAGGCATATTTGCAAGGCTTTTACAACTAGATCTTTGGTTCAAAGGAATCAACAACATGGGGAGCTCTATTCAAGTAATATTGATAAATATTCAATATCTCATTTCAATAATAAATTATATTAAATCAAGTTGCGTAAAGTGTTGGTATCCAAGGGAGCACTCGGATATATTATTTTATTACTAATTTTATAATACTGTATCTTTTAATTCTTTACTGACGAAACAACAGTTCATTTAAGGAATTTTAATAGTTAAAAAAACTGTTTTAAATCATATTAAACGACAGTTCATTTAAACAACAGTTCATTTAAAGACTTTTATGTTGCTTTACCAGCATCACATCTTAAACATGTAGCCATTTGTTTTATCATAAATTTCTTTATTGTATTGCATAATATGCATACTGGCTGTTATAATGGTATTGCATTTAAAATGTTATAAATAAACAAATAAATAAATTAGGCATTTATGCATCATGATTCATGATGTACCTTGGTGTCAAGCTAACAACTTATCGCACGATCCTAAAACATGGCGTGATTAGACACGAAACTTAAGTTAGTCAGCATGTGATGTAAACAAGTTCAGATTGACAAGTTAACATCCCATTAAAAACGCATTGAAACCGGTTAAATATATGTAACTCATTTATGCCTTGCATACCGCATTTAACCAATCGTGTTAAATGGGCCAATAGTTAGACACGGCACTTTCATGACTTGTTAAACGACACACGAAATTTGGATCCCTTTATATACTATGTGTCAAACACAACTCATTTGACACAAAAAAATACGTTTTGACAGCTCTAGCTTGGTGACTATAACATTTTATTCAAGTTCACAGCATCGTCACCTTATTTTTAAATATCTCATACGAAATTGATTAATTAGAAGTTTTAAATATTTCAGACATTTAAATTCATGTGTGGGGTTCGACTACAAACTCTATAATTCTTAAAAGTGTACAAAATTCTAAAACACCATAATTTCAACCATAAAATACACTGAAACCCCACAAAAAGCAGTGTGAATGCTACTAAAACACCATATTCAAACCCTAACAATCCATAAAATCATCAAACACACAATCGTAGAACTATGAATATAAAACACAATAGTATTAGTCATTCGATAATAAGAGCCTTATCATCTAAAGCACAAAACCAAACCCAAAGATATGTTATTTTACTAATCTTCTGTGGGTTTTGGATATGTTTTATGGTTAATATTATGGTGTTTTATGACTATTTACATTTTTAGGAAATTTGGACTCTGTAGTTAACTTCTAACCTAAATTTCATTGATATATATATATATATATATATATATATATATAGGGGTTTCATTTGAGAATAAAATTTATTTACGAAGAAAAAGAACAAATGGTACAATTATAAAATATTAAATATATTTTTTATCTCATGTGTTATTATCTTTAAGTAATTAATTACTCATAAAGACCATCATTATCTATACTATTTTTTTGCCTACACACAAAAAAAGTTATCCTACATATTTCGAAAATCATCCTACAAAACTCGTAATTTATCCTACACACCTAGTAATTTGTCATATACTATAAATTAATATTTTTATTTTTTGAAAAAAAATATTTTAAAAATAAGTTATAAATTTAAGAGTAAATTGCACAAAACGTCCTTTAAGTTTCACCAATCTTGCTGGTTTCAGCCTTAATCTTTAAAAGTTGCCAAAACCAGCCTTTAAGATTAATTTTGTTGCAGGTTTCATCCTTTATCACTAACCCAGTTATTAAATCATGTTAAATGACATCACATGCAAGCCATGTGAGGGTAAAACCGTCTATTTCATACTTAAATGACGTTTTGTGCAATTTACTCATATTTTTCATCCTCTTCATCCTCCTCATCCTCGTCTCCTCCGCCACTTTGTTAACATACGCCGACCCTTCGCCTGAAACCCTAACGGAAGTCGACACACTTCTCGATTTCAAACTCAACCTCCATGATCCACTCGGTGCACTCACTAGCTGGGACCGGTCAACCTCTGGTTCAGATGTAAATCTGAGATATATTCACCTCTACAAAAAACACCTTAACAGACAAAAATTATCCCTTCTAAGATCTATAAACCCTAAATGACAAATCTTCAAGGGTTTTGACTTTTGACCAAACTAAAAGACCTTGATAAAGATCAGGCATTCAAGATTTGTACCAAATTCTTAAAAACCCTAACTTTATTCAATGTGGGTACCTCAAATTCTCTCAAAAGTAAACAACCCAATTATTATGAAGATAATGTCATATACAAAGATTAGAAAACAAAAATGTGAAAAGGGTTTGTTTAATTAATCAAAAAGAGAGACCCCAGATGAAAAAAAACATCAACCCGCTTAAGTGAATTAGGTATAAAGACTGTAAAAAAAGTGGGAAAAAAAACAATGGGTGGTTGCAATGAAGAAGAATAACAGAAATTGACAATGGGGTGGTTATAAAACCAAGAATCCCAAATAAAAATTGAAACTTTTTAGCAAAACCTAAAGATCTTGATGAAGATCACACTTCACACATTCAAGATTCTACCATAATGAGACCTGTGTTCAATGTGGACTGACCATTGACCAAATGGGTCAAAATTTAGGGTTTTTTTTATGATGGTGGTGGTGAAGAAGACACAAAGTAAGGATCTTTTTTCAAGAAATTAGCATATGGAAATGGGAAATTGGGATTGTAGAGAGGAAAGTTAACAACAACACCTATGATTGTGGTGGTGGTGGGACCATTGGAATTAATTCATGATATAACACATTGAAAAATAAACAGATGACAACATCATGAAAGAGAAAGGGAAAGCTTTGAACAAAAGCTTGCATTGTTGTTCATCCGCAAGTTTTGTTTGTCATGTGGGATCATCATCAATGTCACCACCACCCCACCAAACACACTCTCTTACTTCTTAGACACATACACACACTCCCATATTATATAGCAGGTTGTATACTACTTTTATTTGTTGAAAAGACGGTTTTACCCTCACATGCTATGCATGTGAGGCCATTTAACATGGATTAGTAACTGGGTTAGTGATAAAGGATGAAACCTGCAACAAAATTAATCTTAAAGGCTGGTTTTGGCAACTTTTAAAGATTAAGGCTGAAAAACCAGCAAGATTGGTGGAACTTAAAGGACGTTTTGTGCAATTTACTCTAAATTTAATTTAATTAGCTATTAAAAAGAAAGACTAAAAATTAATAGTTATATAAGTTTAAAAATATACCCTTACACTAAAATTAAATGTTGAAGTAAAATAAAGCATTAATAATATTAGTTCAAACTTTTTATTTTTTTATTTAACTCTCCAAATATATATATAATATATATTTGACTATGTAAATAAATTTTATTTGAAATAAAATGGTTAACACGTGTAGATAATTTAAACTACAAGTACGAAATTGGATCTAAAAACAATAGTAAAATAAGGGTTTGGTTGGGCCAATGGCAAAGCAGGAAAGTTGTGGATAAGTCTTCACGTGGTGTGCATGTGATGTCTTCTTTTAGTAAGTGACATCATATGATTCTTCTTGACAATTACCTTGCTCATGGTTTTATCAGTTTATATTTTGTAATCCCTTAAGTTACTTTCATCTTAAACTATGGTTTGGCTTGATAAATTAAATTCATGAAAAATGTTTAGGCTAATTTTGGAAAATGTTATTAGTTTAAGAGTTTGGAATGTAAATTATGTGGCAGTAAACTATGATTCATTTGCCACATGTTTATTTCCAAAGAACACGTTATATGCACACATCTATTAAAACAATGACACGTGTATATACATATCTTCACTCACTATAAAAGAAAAAATGAGCATAACATTACGAAGCTGACGTGACACCAATACAGGCTATCCAACAATGTTAATCCTATCTCATTATTACATCATTAATCTTATATATCTTTAATATTTAATAATTAACAAATTGATTTAATAATTAAGAAATTAATAAAGTTGAGGGGGGGTTTTCAAAATTCAGAATCAAATCTCCACATATATATATGCACATAAAAGACAGGAAGATTCAAAATCAAATCTCTAACCCATTTCTCCCCACGTCGTCTCCAAGAAGCACATCTCCCACAACAAAAAGAATGGCATCTGCTTCCCCTATTTTTAACTCATCCACAAACCCTAAAAAACAAAGCTTCAGCTCTCTCTCCCTCCTATCGCCACCGCCAAGATCCTCCATCAGTTCCACAAGATGACGACGTTTCCTTCTGATTGAATCACCTACAATCCAGACAATATTATCCATCAGATTTGTAAACCTAGCACGTTTTCTAATCGTGATTTGAGAGTAATTAGGGTTTGCAACGGTTAAATCATCATTGAGGTTTTCTAATTTCACTCATGTTTTATTTGCTTTCACTGCCTCTGTATCTGAAGACCCGATGTCACCATTATTGGTGGTGGAATGTCGAGTCTTCATTGTGTTCTTCATTGCATATTTTAGATTTATATGAACTTACTAGATGTTATATCATCCTACTGGTGTATTTATAGGCCTGTATAAGGAACGACATTCAAAAAACGACATTCTTTTCCTTGGATCTGATTTGTGTGTGTTACATACTTTCAAGCAAAGAAACTGCAGACGAAACAACCATGTTGCGGTGTCGTCAAGTTCATCGATGCTCTAAATGTGGAAAGTGATGCCCTAAGGTTATCAATCTTCTTTTCTTATTATCTGTCAATCGATTAGTTTTTTTTCAGTTTTTTTCCAATTCAAATCTTTGTTTTCATGTGTGTATTCCAGTGATTTCATCGTTTTTTAGATATATGTTATTTTATTGATTTATAAGTAATTAACGATGATATTTTTACTTGAAGTGGACATAATTTTTTGTCGTTTGTTAAGCATCACTTATTTTTGTTCAAGACAAGGCTATTAAGAGATTTAACGTGAGGAACGTAGTCGAACAAGCTCTTGTCAGGGATGTAGAAGAATCTCTATGTCACACCCCAACCAATGGCGGAAACATCAGAGTGAGACAAAATAGATTGCTCAAGGCATCATAACACTATTGACGACAATATTTAAACTCAAACTTCATTTCATTTCATAAAGCAAATTGTCAAGTACAACACAAAATTCCAATACAACAATAACAACATAAAACCTAATATTCTAGGTGTGTATCTATGGCGTCCCTACTAAGTTTCGTCATGATCAACATCTTTAACCTGCAACATGTTAAAAGTATAGTTCAGTACAACAAGTATTGGCGAGTACACAAGTTTAAGTACATAGTATAGATATAAAAGAATTTACTCAAACCCACATGGCAATTGTATACAAGGTAAGCTAGCATGCAATACTAATTGTCAAACCCAAGTGTCCACAAGAATGAATGTGTCCCTCGTCACACGAAGTAATGAGACTAAAGTATATATTAAGAATGAATCAGCTTTAAGACTTAACAATACCTCGACGGGCGGTGTGCTACTCCTATAGCGCTATATATGTTAAGTTGGGGCTAGCTAAGTTAATGACAAGAAGCATGTATGAATCTAGCATGAACCTAAGCATAACAATAAGCATGTATAACGGATCGAGTGCATAAATCATGTTGTGTGTATTGGTGTATTTTGTAAGTTAACATGTTACAACCCAAATTGTGTAAAAAGAGAAAAAGGGTCAAGTGTACTCACAATTTTGCAAGCTTCTACTTGTTACTTCCGCGAAGGGTTTGAAGGGTTGGAGGAACGCCAAGTTATCCTACATGATGAAAACATAGGTTGGTAAGTATTCGAATGGTAATGGAGGATTTAGGAAATTAAATACACTAAAGTATGTATATGAGAAAATAATCATCTAGACTTAATACTTTTTTTTTTTTTGACACTATAAGACCCATTCGTGATGATGTGTTTTCATGGGTTAGGATACCCATCAGAATCGTAACGAGAGATTAAGTACTTAGGTGATGTAACCTAGTATCATTGCGGATAATCATTCGATTACCATCAAGAGTTCGGTTAGTATATATATATATGTATAGTATACGTAGTAAGTAGATCATAAACATCATGGAAGTTCATAGAAATCATCCATGGAGGTAGGAGGATAACCTTCCTTCTAACCTCTTTCGTATAGTTCACCAATGCACAAGTCGTCACAAGGACGACAAGGATAGTCATGAGTAAGTTGAACAATTAAGTAAAAGACAAAAAGTAATCAAAATCATCAAGTGAGGTGGTGGATTGAAGGTAGGATAGCCAAGGCTTCCAAGTAATCACACACTACCAACTCGAGTCTCGTTTGAAGAACAAGCTTGGAAGGATACAACACTTGTGGGTTGAAAACCTATTAAAACAATCTTACACTTGGGACCTTAAACATGGTGATATTCCAAGTTGGTTTTCCTTGGAAAACGTATGGAAACATTCCAAAAGGTGATTCAAGTGTTAAGAAGGAAAAGATCAAAGGAGAGAGGTAAGGGTGAGTTAGAACTCACTTTTGAAAGCCTTGAACTTTCAGATGGAGAGAGCTTTAGAGCCTTAGAGAGAAGAGAAGAAGTGTTTGAGGTGTGAAATGAGAGTGGGAGGAGGTGGGTATTTATAGATGGGGTTTGGGGGGTTGTTAGTTGGGTGTATTTAAGACAACAAACACAAAATTGGCCAATCCATGAGCTTGAAACCAACATCTCCGGATTATGCCCCTCTCGTGGGCCGCGAGAGGGTGAATATGAATCGGTCGCGGGCCGCTAGAGGTCTGACGGAGTGTATCAATGGTTCGGTCGTGGGCCGCGAGATGGGTTGTTCCAGAAGCTTCTTTGGTTTTTTGACACTTAGTCCTTGAACTTAGTTTATCTTGACATTTTTTGCATGTTTTAAGTATATAACGCATAATAGTATATGATGTGAGTGTCGAGTGCGAATGTATGAATTTTTGCACGTATAACAAGTATTAGTTTGCATGTATTTAATGATTGAATGCATGTAAGACAAGTATGTATCAAGCATGTATTTTATTACGATTCAAATCTCGGATTACAAAATTGGGAAAAGAAATACGAATACAAGTTTCCCAAAAATAGAAATACGACTATACTTTCTAATTAAGGAAAGTATGAAAAAGCGAGGCGTAACACTCTATATCAAGCGTATGGTTCAATTATTATAACTGTTTCTGGTGGTACTGCTTCCGGCTCACCCATAATCATGATAATCGGCCAAAGGCATCAATTAAGCGCAGAGAGAGAACCCACCAAACCGCCAGTGCTCGAGGTTTGTTTCCCAATGCTCCAAAATTATTATATATATATATATATATATATAAATAATATATATATATATATATATATATATATATATATATATTCAATTCTCCTGAAAAAAACTTCTACTCCTGTGTTTTTTTCTCAGCTGATTTTGATTTTGACAATGAAATCTTGAAGTTCCCATAGAGGATTCACAATATAATTGCTGGTAATTACTAATTCTTTACACAATGAAGATTGATTTAGATATGAATATACAAAGTTCTTTTGAATTATGCAGGCATAGCCAATATTATTGAATTCTTTAGATTTAACATGTACGCATGTATATGGCTACAAATGCAAAAATTAAAGTAGATTTAACTGGAAGGTAGTTAATTAATTGATTTTATGTATTAAAATCTGAATGGGAATTTCTTATCATTTTGTGAGTTTAGTGAATGTTGTATTCGAAACTGATGGCAAGACCTACTTTGAGTGTGGTGAAGGTTGCACCACCAACAAAAGAAGGTACAAACTTACTTCGTGTGTTTATA
The DNA here is from genome assembly GCA_947069175.1 of Scalesia atractyloides. NCBI lineage: Eukaryota > Viridiplantae > Streptophyta > Magnoliopsida > Asterales > Asteraceae > Scalesia > Scalesia atractyloides. The sequence goes on along the minus strand of CAMTDV010000026.1, from coordinate 11,674,633 downwards.
CCGCAGTTTAATTACATTGTACATCTACTATTTGAATTGAAGGTTGCACCACCAACAAAAGAAGGTACAAACTTACTTCGTGTGTTTATACCGCAGTTTAATTACATTGTACATCTACTATTTGAATTGAACAATCACAAGTAAATGATTTGAAGTACGTATATATGCCAGGATGGTCATGGATGTATGTGGTATTAGTATGATTGATGTTTTTATTGTGAAGCTATGCGGTTAACCGTCACAACTGATCTACGGCTGATTTTTAACATTAGAACCTACTGGGTTGCAGTTTGAATTGGACATTGTATTGGTTATACATTTGGTAAGCTATCATCTAGCCATCTATCTTCTTTCATTTTAACTAATTTATACCCATAAATGTGATATTTACGTGATTGTTCTGCAAATAGACCAGTTATATGGGTGTGGTTGTTCAGCAAAACAAGTGTAATTGAGGAGGGATTCAAAAGAATTGTTTTTCTGTTCTTAATGGCATTAACTGTAAGCAACGTTCTAATAAGTATCCCCTTTTTAGGTAATTACATTAAGTGATGTAATTTTGGGTCCAAAAATAGTGGTTAAAATCATGATAACAGACCCGCTAGATAATGACGTCAATCTTGTGAGCCATGCATGAACAACCCACTTTTCAAATGTGTTTGGGTTGAATATCGTAAATTTGATTGATAGATTGTTAGTTATATCATTTAGTAATTTAAAGTTCTGACCCGTTTCTTTTTCAAACAACTCTGTTACTTACAATACTCTTAGTATAGTTATTTTATATATTTCAGTTGCACTGGCTAGCCTTATATTTTCCATGGAAGCTAAGGTTTCATGTGAGTTCTTCTTTCGATTGAATTCTTTTTTCTTTTTTTTCCCCGCTATTTTATCAGATTTGGTATGAAAATTGCTAGTTATGAATAGTTAACCGTTTTGGTAGCCTGAGTCATTAACATTTTTAGGGTTCATGAGATTTGATTTTTTCGCTCACATCGCCACAATCACTGTCAGAACCACCACCTTCTCCTAAGGAGCTAATGAGCTTGGTAAGTCATGATTCTTCTTCTTGTACATATGATTTTTCTTCAGCGATGCTATGAGGGTGCGTTTTGATCCATTTTTTCAGCAAATAAGTCTATAAACTGTTTCTAGGTGATGCTACTATGTTTTATTGAACATCAGTTGCAATACTTAAAAGTTAATTACCTGAAGCCTGATCCAAGTTTTTGGTTTGGATTTTGAATGCGTTATCAGTTTTGATATTTTTGTATTAAGGCTTATATTCTTTTACTTTGTATGCAGATACTTTCTACTGGATTGTTCCAAATTTGATATCTTGGAAGCACACAAATAGTGTTGCTACAATCAGTTGACCCTTTCTACTTTAGATGATGATTGTTAGACATAAATATTTATTAAGATTATAAAATTACGTATTTTGACACCCATTTGAATTTTATATAAACGAATTTAGATTCAAAATGTACATCAAGACACCCCTATTTGAGGCTTTCTATAGTTTACGTTTTTATTTAATATCACATTTTTATTTCTTTGAGATTTTTTTTCTCGCTTAAATTCACGCCACATGTGTATTTGCAGAAATACCGAATGGGGAAACATTCATGCAAAGAGTTTTCTGATAGCGCTAAAGAATGTATAATACTGACTTCTAATCATTTGGAATTAAAAATACCGATTATGATCTAAATAAGGTACAATACTGACTTCTAATCATTTGGTATAATACTGACTTCTAGCATAACTTTGGTGAAATGACATTAGATGATGATGGTTTAGGTCCTTTGGACCTCCAAGATAGAATGCAAGCGGAACATGTAGTCAAGCATGTTGACAGCTTAAGGTACACTATGTGCCATCACAAAATTTGGTACTGTTTTGTTACGTTCGGGCCTCGGCCAAAGCTTGGTCAACTTAGTCAAACCCAGGATCAGAGGTTCTAAGACAGACGTTCGCAACAAAAGGTATGTTAGCTTTTGACGCTTTGGTTATATAATAATAATAATAATAATAATAATAATAATAATAATAATAATAATAATAATAATAATAATAATAATAATAATAATAATAATAATAGTCTAAACTATAGTTTTGTTAAAAGAAAAAATGCTTTTATTTTATTTTTATTTCTTTTGTAGACACTCTCGAAACAATTTGAGAATCCTTCTGAGCTTTCAAAGTGGAACTACGATGGATCAAGTACCGGAAAAGCACCCGGAGAAGACAGTGAAGTTATCTTATAGTAAGTCTTAAACACTCGTAAATTTAATATATTTTGTTGTGGTGATATAACCGTAGTTGAAATTAAATTTTCCAACCCATAGGCGATCTAATTGCTTATAAATATTTTGTATGAATGTAATAGTTCCAATGCTTATCGTGTGTTTGCTGATGGTTGTTCAGGCCTTTAATTTAGTAAGAAAATGAATATTTTTAATGATTTGGCTGTATTTTTATAGCAATGCTTATCTGTTATAAATTTTATTATTAATCCCCAAAGCAGGATAATTAGTTTCTCTTAGTTGATTATGGTAAGTGCAAGTTATGTGACTTTGACATGACTTGGACGATGGCTAAAAGCTTGAAGATGGATGCTGATGCGTCGACTATGGAAGTCGATATAGTTTTGAGGAGTATCAACTATGGAAGCCATAGAGCTTTGAAGATTGATGGTTTTTTGTTTGAGTTGTATTATGTCTTGATTTGGTTGTTTTAGTTTGCTTGGACTTTGAATAGGTTTTATGTTTGTAATAGTTGGCTCGTGTGTGGTCGTGAGTATAGAGTTAGAAGTAGTAATTGGCATTGTTGATAAAATCAAGTCGTTCAGAATGGTTGTTTACGTTTTGTCAAAGTTAAATGAAGCATAGTCGAATAGTCAATAGTGCCATTTATATAACGTAGAGGTGCCATTGCTAACATAATTTCTAATAAAATATGGTATGAAAAATTTCTAAACACCACCCATGTTTGAATACGGGTTTACTACTAGTATCAAATAAGAAAATATTTACATAGAAAATATTCATCCAAATTATCGTTATACAGTATACACCACATGGAATATTAAAAATATTTGATATCTATTTCTCTTCTCTCCTTTTCACACAACACATGAGTTTAACTATCTATTTTGTTTCTAGAAAAAATAGCATAAATAATAAATTGTCATATTATATTCATTTAAATCCATAAGGTTCGTTTCTACGGTTATTTTTTCTAAATGCTAAAGTGTAAAGCTCATTCGTTTATTTATCAAGTGTAAAGGCTTAAAATTAAGCAAAGTGAATTGACAAAGGTGATTTTACTATATGCATCAAAAATTAAAATCGATTACATCATTTGTATCAACGCATGTGGCATTAATTTTATTGTTATAATAGGTTAGAGTGTTAGACACCGTTTACATGCTTGTGTGTCAAAACGAACTAGAATGGTAATTATATGAGATCTTATATTTTGTTTTCATGATTTATGGTTATATATGTATAACTGTTTTTTAAATTTTCACTCCTTATATTTGTTATCATGATTTATGGTTATATATGTAATAACTGTTTTTCAAATTATCACTCCTTATATTTTGTTATCATGATTTATGGTTATATATGTAACTGTTTTTTTAAGGTTGCAATTTGTCAATTTGTGTTCAATTTTTATTTGTGTCATACTGAGATGGATATAGGTAATAAAGGATTTGGACTAGCCCTTGTGTGAGGTTGTCAGTTCGATTCCCGAGCCCAACCGGATTTTCGTCCTACTGTGTATTACGCCAGAGAGTTCTGCTCTTGTGGTGGCACAATGACTGTCAAGTGGCAGCCGGCGGTATGGTTTCCCAGGGGAGCACCCAAAAAAGCCAAACTTTGAAGCCAGCGTGGGCCCGGTTAAGAAAACATAACCTGACCAAAGTGGAGCAATATAGTACTCTATGAGTTAAAGAGTATGATAATCTTATACATGAAGTTTACCGTTAAAAAAAGGAAAAGAAGAATCATAAGAAAATTTAAAATAAAGTAATTATAAGGCTATGACTTATGTGGATCCAAGGACCTGTATTAATAAAGCATAGCTTAAATGCCATTTTGTTAGATGCCAGAACCCTTTTACTTTTAGGTTTATTCTTGTAGCCCAAAATTTGAACATTATGCTTTTTCGGTTTATTCTTACATCTATTTTAAATTACAAACAATAATTTATGAGTAATGAAATGTTGGACATGTTAGTCCATGATGTTCTTGCTCCATATTGTGTTTAGTTGTGAGGCTGGATCACTTCTAGGTAGAGGTGCACACAATAGACATTTGGGCTAAACCTAAAAACCGGATCGGTTTGAAAACCAGTTTGGATTGAGTCAAATAAAGTCAAAATCAAACCAAGCCAAACTGGTTTACAAAGGGGAAAAACCGGTTCAGTTTGAAACAAGCTTTAAACCGGATCATACCAATTTCAATGGTTACTCACAAACTAATTCAAACTGAGGAATCAGATGGGATTGGGCCGGTTTCACTATCGGTTTTGGATCCTATCAGATACTAGTTTAGGATCCCAAACTCGTTTCACCCAAATTGGTTTCACTATTGTAGTTACCGGGAATTTTTGTTATCTCGGCTACAATATCTAAAAGAATAGGTTAAACGGTTATTCTAGTTTGAAACCCTAAAAACACCATCTGTCAGTCAAGTTATCGAACCTGATATTATATAATATTTAAAATATAACAAATTATACCTTAAAAGTTGAATTTCCTTTTTGAATTATTACAAAATATAGGATGGTAGAATTATACTTGAATATTTGATGGTTCGAGTCTGTTTTTGGAGTGAGTTTGAAATTGTGTTTTGGGTGATCACAAGTTAATATTATAATTGTTTATATGCATTTGTTCCTTCAAATCTAACGATTACAAGTAACTGATTTAAATAAAGATAGTGAGTACAGTTTGTTATTCTTCACGAACAACTTGATTTAGCAATTTAGGGCACGTTTTAGGGAACACGTAACTGTTACCAAGTAATTGATTTAAAGTGTTTTTTTTTAATTAAAAAAAATACATAAAATATTTATCGTTTTAATTACTGCTTACTTTATACGAATTCTTCAAGTTCTAAAGTGCAAGATCAACAAACATTATTAGTAAGACTTAAGCACTAATAACATTGATCCAAATCATATATTCAATTCGATACAGCATTAATCATTTCATAATTGAATGACCTCAGCAACAATTCTTATTGCTAAGCTATAAATTCATATTCTAAATAGTAGAGAAGATCTATGCATCCTTATGTTTCATCTTCTAATCATGATTATGAAACATTTATATTTTGTAAAACCTTTAGGAATGGTATCACTAGAGTTTTAGGATTTGATCACTCCTAGTGGTGTTGACTGAATGGAGAGCATATGTTTGACATCACCAATGTGTAGACTATGTTGACCCATAGGAATTCTTCTAATCCCTGATCTATCAACAACACTCAAGAATTTGCACACGTGGATATTTATCGGCACCCTGAGCTGTCGCCCGGCTGGCACGTGCACCTTCGCGAACGCCACCAACTGTTTGTGTGGGCCCCAGTGGCCAACTGGAGGCGTAGAGTACACAAGCATTGTGTGGGACCCGTCTTTGGACCCTGTGTTCTTCACATCCATTTGTAGACCAATAGAAAGTCCGCCGCATTTGGCGTGGGTCACCCTTACTGTGTCAGTGGTTGCGCTTGTGTTTTTGTGACGACCGTCCACTGGGACTGTGAATGCTGCGGGTGCACTCGCGAGTGTGTGGATGATGCTTGAGTAGCCCAGCCCATGCCCGAATGGGTACACGACCGGGCCTTTGTAGAAACGGTATGTTCGGCCCGGGTAACCTGTTGCTTGGTTCGATCTCATGTCCATTGTTGTCATTGGTACCTTGGTGAGGTAATCTTGATGATACCATGTCATTGGTAGCTTTCCTCCTGAAAAAAGAATTTTCTTAGTGATATTACTTCACATTACAGTCTGTTGTAGAATTTTTTAAAGTTTATTTTCATAAAAAAAAGAGTAAAGTGCCATTTTCGTTCATGAGGTTTGGCCAGTTTTGCAGCTTTCGTCCAAAATTTTGTTTTCCCGCATCTGGATCCAAAAGGTTTTATATCTTGCCAATTTCATCCAGCTCATTAACTCCATCCATTTTCATTAAGTCAGGGGTATTTTCGTCTTTTTTGTTAACTTAAAGGGAAATTTAGTCGTTTTCAGTTTATATACAAGCATTTTGCATAATGTACAAGTATTCAAAATACCCTTAATGGAGAAAAAAAACGAAAATACCATTGACTTAACGGAGAAAAATGGATGTAGTTAATGGGTCGGATGAAAATGGCAATATTTAACCTTTTGGATCCAGATGCGGAAAAACAAACCTATGAAAGTCGCAAATCTGGCCAAACCTTGGGAACGAAAATGACATTTTTCTCTAAAAATTAAATTTTTACGATTACAAAATCCTCGTCGAAAATTGTGGATTCTCCTATGGTATACCTGGATTATGTGTTCCAAACAACACATCAGCAATGGCGGCACCGCCAGCTTGGCCCGGGTAACCAGCCCAAACAATAGCACCAACCCGCGGATCATGCTCAGCAAAAGACACATCAACGGGCCCACCCGACATCAACACTAAAATAGTCGGTCCCTTTGAGGCTGCAGCAACTTTAGACACAAGTTCTTGTTGATACCCAGGTAAAAGCAACCCGTCTCTATCTTTAAACTCGGCCTCTATCGACTGGTCCAGGCCCATTACCAGAACTGTGGCATCTGCATTACGGGCTGCACGGATCGCATCACCAAAAAGGTGAGCGTTTTTGCATTGCACGTTTTGGCAGCCCGGCGCGTGAGCTGTTTTTGTGTATCTTGATATTCCTTGGAGTGGTGTTGTGTAACCACAGGCAATACCTATCAAGAAAAGCAAAATATAAATTAAAAAAAAACTAAATAAAAGTTTCACATCAATGGTCTATGTAAAGCCCCCCACGTTGCGGGTCAGGGGGCATAAAACCGTGCTACCAACATTGGGGGCTTAAAACTGTGTTAACCGAACGACAATTAAAACCGACAAAAATTGTAAAACAAAAACACGAGTTTCTAACACCCAGTGACTCACGTGACGTAAAACGTGACGAAGTCGAATCTATATTGACAACTTTATTTAAGTTTAGGGGCTGTATGATAACTTTATTAAATTAAAAGTAATTTGGTTTAAGAAAAAGAAACAAAAATAAAACGATTAAACTACAAGGGATGCAAATGAAAATTTACATTAATGGACGGAATAGATTAAAAGACAAAATAGCTACTATTTATAAGGATGTTCTCTCTCTCTATATATATTGATATAGTAATAAGTTTTTGTAGTTAATGTCATGAAAAACCGACATACTTTCGAATTTTGCATGAAAAGATCCTCCAACCGTATTCTGACATATTATATACTCGTAACTTGTTAGATTTAGAAAAAGCTGTGAAATTACTGCTAGAATGGCAGTATACCTGCATAGTTTCCAATCATAGTAACAGTAACATCTGAGTTAGGCCCTATGACAGCAACGGTGCGGTGGCGTTTAGGGGATAATGGCAGTGACGGGCCGTGATTCTTAAGAAGAACGATCCCTTGTTTTGCTGCTTCGAGGGCTAGCTCTTGGTTAGCCGGGGTGCACACATCCCGTGGCCCAAGATTACCGAAGATCTGAGATGACGGCTCACCATCGAACATCCCTAATCTCATTTGCACCGTAAGGGTGTTAAATAATGCACTATCGATGTCGGTCTCTTTCAATAGACCGCGGTTAACTGCACCTTGTGTGTGCACGGCTAGGAATGGCCCGCAATCCAAATCCAAACCTAAAATACCATTAAACTAGTTTCGTTCTTTAAACTGATAACTAAATGAAGCCGTTTAGGCGATGGAATTTAGTAATGTTGTAACCTGCTTTTATTGCGTCGGCTGCAGCTTCTTCAGGAGTCGCAGTGTAGTGTTGATTGTCGTAAAATACTCCAACAGAGTCGCAATCTGAGACGATGTACCTTTTTTTCCGGAAACAATGCCGACATTATAAATACACACATAAGTGAGACAGGTAAATGAGACAGGTAAACAAATGTATTCATTTGCAAAACTAAAAATTGTCAGATTTTACTAAGGTCGTTAAACAGGTCATGTTCATGGGTCGAACCCGTCATGAACCCAAAAATTGTGTCTTACACGTGTTAGTGGACAAGACACCAGTTTTCGTGCGCTGAAAGGTTCACGACCCGCTTAACCCAAAAAAATATTTTGTTTTTTTGGCATGTTAACAGTCTTAATTTAAGATGAATAATACAAATATGTATAAAATAATTAGGTGAAACTATAAAACTTGATGCATATTTATTGTTTCTCATTTTAATTTTGGCATAAGATATCCGATCAATAAGTTACCATAGTATACACATTTTTAAAAAAAGATGTTATAATGTTAAACGCGCCAACCTTGGAATAAACCCGAACCTGCGAATGGTGTTAGTTTTCAATCATTCTCACACGCCACTAGATCTCAGTGAACATGTACCATGTGACATTATTATTGTCTATGACCTAACTTTTTATTAGCTATATGAATTTAAATACCCGTTGAGTCGCCAAGCGCCACGAATGGTGTCGCGAAGAAGTCGAGGGTCAGCGCAGGTAGGAATGCCGTTGACTTGATTGTAGGAGCACATTACACTTGCTACTTTCCCTTGCATAACGCATTGTCTAAATGGTACTTCAAATGTATCCACCATTTCCTGCTTGCTTACCTGCATTTGCATCATAATCCTTTTATGTTTGTTTCTTTATACAAAAAAAAAACTGTCTTTTCTTTCTTTCAGTTAAAAATTGGCTTCTTAACAGTAACTTATCCTCTTAGTTACACATGACAATCAGTTAGCGAGTTTAAACAAGTGTGAGAAAGTAGGGGTGTCGTTAAAACCTGTTGGTTTGGTGGTTAATTGTTCAGTACATGGTTCGGTTCTGACAATTTAATGGGTTGATAGACGGTTTGGAACTTGGAACTAAATAGTGTAAACCGAATCCATCATGTTAACCGTCATTATTTTTTTAGTTTTTTACTTATAGAATACGCGTCCATGTATAAGTATCTACGATATATTATAATACATAAGGTGGACAAAAGAGTAATTTTACAAAAAAACTTTAAGCAATAATTTTTTTAAAACATTCAACGATTTTTAAATAGCGATAAATTTTTCATACAAAATATTGTCAAAAAAACTTACATCATAAAAACGAGCATTATGTTCGCTCTGATTTTAGTATCTATTGCTATAGTTTCTTTTTAATTTTAAAAAATTAGCGTATCACACAATTCCCCGTATTTTCCGCCACATAATGGGAACACCCCTCTAGTAATAATAATATATGAATGAACATGCATTTGTAGTTTTTAAAATATATCTGGAACTTGTACCTTGGCATTAAAATGGAATCTATCGGTCCCACTCCAGTTATCAAGATCATAGGCCGTATAATGTTTACAACAAGCTGCCACTTTCAACCGGTCACCTGGCAGGTTACCTTGTAGTCCTCTAACGTATCGAGAAGCATATTCACCGGCTACTACCGGGTCTTCACCGGGTGTCTCTTGACCTCTGCCCCACCGTGGGTCCCTAAATATGTTTATGTTTGGGCTCCAGTAGGTTAATCCACTCATACCTCCATTGTACATTGCCCTTGCTTCATCAGACACCACCTATATCCAATCAATCATAATTCATAAGTTTTCTTTTTCACTAAATATCTATTTATTTTTTTTTATAAATTTCAAAACCATTCGTTTCGGGATTCTGGTTAAAAAAGTTAGGCTTCTCATACTAGTGTGTTAAGCTGGTAGCTTGCCTTTTGTTTAAGGACCATAAGCAGGAGCGGATTTAGGGTGGGTTCAACGGGTTCACATGAACCAACTCGGTTTTAAATTGTTAATAGAAATGCTATTAAATAATAAGGGATGGACCCATAAATAACATTTAGGATGAACCCATTATGAAAATTGTTGGGTGGCGTGATGGGTAAGGTTTTCCCTTCTAGACATGACATTCAAGTTCGAATCTTGTTTGGGGCTTGTTCTATGGGTTTTTTTTTAAAACTACCCCCCATACCCACTAGAACCATAATGAGTTCCTTTTACATAATTTAGACATCTATTTTTTTGTTTTTTGGATTTTTGCTTCTTGAATTAGGTCTGTATCTTATAAACTTCATGGCAAATGGATTGTTAGTATTGTAAGCTTTGTTCTTTCAGGTTGCCACAGAATTCTTATTCAGTTATCTCAACACAAAGATCATGTACAATTGAAACAAAAAGTGGTAGAAACAAAGGAAACTATTGTTTAATTCATATTCTTGATGATGGTTAAAGTCATTCATGATTAAAAAAATTCAAGAAAGCTCAGAACTTGATTCTCCTAAACATATCCCACATTTAAGAACCACCCTTAGTTGTACCAACTCGGAATTTTTTTATGTCCAGTTATATGAAATTACCCGATCCGAACCGTCGAACCGGCCCGAATTTTTTACGTTCGGTTATATGAAATTGGAGCATCTAAAAACAATGAACCCACTGGAAAAAATCCTGGATCCGCCACTGACCATAAGTTGGTCCACGAAATGCATATTACATATTCTTAGATAAATTATATGAATAGCAAAGATTAAATGGTTGGTTCAATTTATACTGTTAGTTTTAAGGTTAAATACGAATCAAACCGAAACCGTTTTCGTTGGAATCTTAAACCAGTCAAACCTGACTGATTTGCTTTGGTTTTGATGGTTGTATTAATCTCCACGGTTTCTGAACCACCCTTTTTTAACACAAAGATTTAAATCAGGAAAAAGATTTGATTTTTTAATGATGTTGGTAGTGGAGCAAGTGTTTAAACTAATTTATTTATTTTTTTTGTTTGACAATATAGGCAAGGCATATTGCTTTTTCAAAAAGCCTTCCACATAAAGGTCGAAACGAATATTACTTAAAATGACACAAATACCCCTAGTGCATTTGCCCAACAAAACCAATGACATGAAACTAATCAACTATTTCCATAATGTATCATAATCGAAATTCGTTAAGTTTTAGTTATCTAATTATTATATGGAATCACGTGGTTGAAAAAATAAAAATGATATAAATCTCTAAATACTTTTTATAACAACTTACCCGTCCGATCCCTTCCCACAAGGACGTATTGAAGGAAGCCGCAGTAGTAATAACCTGCGGGAACGCGGTGGCGCCTGGGAACTCGCCACCGAACCGTGTTCCAGGGCCCACATTAGACACTCCATGAAGAGCCTCGGACCACCACTCATACTCATCCATCCCCAACCGCGGTACCGCGGCCGCTTTGTCCACTAACAACCCAACCTTCTCCTTAAATGTCAACCGACTTAGCAAATCCCTCACTCTATCCGCCAGCGGCAAGTGCACATTGCAAAATGGCAACCCTTTCACGGCGGTGTTTCTTGGGTCACAAGCAAACGGCCGCCGTGCATCGGTTGGCCAAGAAATAGCCAAGAGAAAGATAATGAGAAGATAGTGGAGTATGGTGGTGGTCATGGTGTGTTTTAGATGGATGGTAAACGAAGGGGGAGTGTAGGGGTTTATATACAATCATTGAAGTGTGGGTTTTATGGGCATGCAAGAGAATCGCTTTGGTCAGTAACTTGTAAAAAGGAAAAAAAATAATAATAATAATAATTGCTTTTGGTGCAAGTTGTGTTGTAGTTGTACTCAAGATCATGCATTTTTATGGAGGATTTGTTTTATTTTATTTTTTTAATGATCAAGATTTTTGGTTAAATAGAATGGATTGTGACAATAAATTAATTGGTGATGAAGAATAAAATTTTAATGGACGATCGGGATATAATATTAAGTATTAGTGACAGGATCATGCTGATAAGATAAATAACACTTATTCACTAGTGTTTACTTATTTTTGAACTTCTTGTCTTCACACTTAACATCGTTTTGAGCATCGTAAATCTAGTTCAAGATATTTATATATTCAATGATATAAATAGACATTCTATATTCAATTATAAGTAGAGAACTGGATAACTGTATACATATCTTTGTTTATTGTTGAAATTTGATATATAAGATGGTTATGTGACTCTGTAACAATAATGTATGATGGAATTAGAACTACCATTGAACTTTGAACAAGGTAACTTCATGTGATCGTATCAATCGTTGTAAATCCAGTTTGAAGAATTTATAGAATATAGATACGCGTAAAAAATATGTTATTTCTCGTTAAAGGGACTTAAACAATGGATACATCATGTTGCTTTTAGTAATAATGTATATGTTAAAACTTAAAAGTATGAATGTATGATTAATCAATCGATTAATTATTTGATGTTATTGTGTGCTTTAAACTCACGTTTAAACATACTTTTAGGCAGAAAGCTTTACCACATTAATCATTTAAAAATTAAGAATAAAATAAAATAATGAACTCCTCAAATCGAAACAAAAAGAGAGAACGATTTCGAGCTTTCATCTTTTTATTTTTTCAGTCACGAATCACGACTCACTGTTATGCTGAAAGTGAGTGAAATAAAATTGGTACAATGAATTTATTTCTGAAAGGAGACGTGGCAACATGTGATTTGAACTAGAGGTGGGCGAGTGGGGCCCATGTCCTCTCAATCATATCGACCACCCTATTGGTTGGAACTCGTTGAATGAACTCAAACACGATAGGCTCTCGTACATCCAACGTCACCCTTTATTTCTATAAGAGGTTGTTTCACTACTCAATTCCTGACCTCCAAACCATATGAAGTAAGATTATTGAATACTACATATTTTTAAATACCGTATTGTACCCTCAAATCAATTGTATTCGAAAAAAGAAAAAATTCTCGAAAATGGTCAATGACCAATTCCAATTTCCAAAATGGTCGCTAATAGGTGTCAATGCAGAGAAGGAAACGATTTATTTTGTGATTTAGAAAATCTTGTATTAATATGTGAGATATGATCTCATTAGCTGTAATGATTCTCTCTTTGTATATATATATATATATATATATATATATATTGTATTATTGTTGAATGAGAAAAATCAATTCTTGGCATACTGTCTTTGTATCAGCCTAAACTCGATAAACCTTAGCAAATCCTCTCTTCTGCCGCCCATCCCTTGCCTCATGTTTTTTGCACTTTTTTTTCCTGCTAATCTCTAGAAATCATGTCTTCCTCCTCTGATATCTCAACAATCCCCCTACACTCTCTTAGTCATCTTATCAATATAAAACTCAACTCTTCAAACTATCTCACATGGGAGAAACAAGTACATCCCGTTTTTTCCTATATTGGTCCTCTATTTGTTGCGTGGCAAGCCGCTGACCAGAAGGTGTTCTTACTTCTTAACTCGACTCTCATTGAGGAGGCTATGGCCGAAACTATCGGATACACCATTGCCTCTTAAGTCTGGCACGCTCTTGAGACTGCCTATAGATCACTCTCTTGAGCGCATGCACACATTACGTGACAACCTTCGTCAACTTCAAAAAGGAGCCTCCAGTGTAGCTGAGTTCGGTCGCAAATTTAAGGCATTAAGTGATCAACTTGCTGACACCGGACACCCAGTCAGCGATGAAGACGAACGCCATTGGTTTTTGTGTGGCCTTTGAAACTTTTTTCACACCTCAACGAACTATTACTTCAGCCCCTCCCTTTCAAGATCTCCTTGCCCACGCCGATACGGTCGCAAATTTAAGGCATTAAGTGCAATATCAACTCTCCGGATTGGAACACTGATACGGGGGCCACTGCACATATGCTTCCTAATACACATGGTCTGACCGACACTCATCCAGACATTGGTAAATCTCGTGTTACTTTTGGTAATGGTCAGTCACTACATGTCACACACATTGGTACATCAAAACTTAATAATTCTATTCCCTTGCAAAACGTGCTTGTTGTCCCACACATTACAAAAAATCTACTGTCGATAAGTAGATTATGACTCTGTTGTTGATGTCCTTTTTTCTAACAATTTCTTTCACATTCAGGATCGAAAAACAGCGGAGGTCCTTGCTAGAGGCACTTATGAGAATGGATTTTACATTCTCACTCAGAGTCACAAGTCACTTGTTGCTCCTCTTTCTGCTACACATCTTCGTGCATCTTTTGATAAATGGCATAGTCGCCTTGGACATGTTTTTTTTAATACTATCGTTACTTTGAATAAATCTAGTCATGTTTTTGTTACATCTTTATTACCCAAACCAGGTTTATGCATTTCTTGCCAATTATCAAAAGCACAACATTTGCCATTTATTGAAAATACAAAACGAGCAGCACATGTGTTAGATTTAGTTCATTGTGACCTTTGGGGTCCCGCACCCATTGCCTCTATTGATGGATACTTATATTATGCCAGCTTTGTAGATGATTTCTCTCGATTCACTTGGTTTTACCAGCTAAGAGCCAAGTCGGATTTTTACTCCATCTTTACATCTTTTTTAAATTTGGTGCAAAATCAATTTTCACGTACTCTAAAAGTTTTTCAGAGTGATGGAGGCACTGAGTTCACAAATAATCGGGGTGCAACAATTTCTTAATCAAAACGGCATTCACCATCGCTTATCATGCTCGTATACACCTCAACAAAACGGCCTGGCGGAACGAAAACATCGTCACATTACTGAAACGGGTCTCGCCATGATGTTTAATGCCAACGCACCATCCAACTTATGGATGGATGCATTCACTTCCGTTACCTACATAATCAACCACTTACCTACACCACTTCTTGACAACAAATCTCTATTTGAGATTCTTTTTAAATACTCACCCTCATATTCAAATCTTCGCATTTTTTGTTTTCAGGTTTTTCCGTATCTCCGCGAATATACGAAAAATAAACTTCTTTCACGAAGTGCTCCTTGCATCTTCATTTGGTATAGTCCGCGTTACAAGGGGTATCGGTGTCTAGACCCGACGACCTCACGTGTTTACACTACTCGAGACGCTAAATTTGATGAGGATATCTTTCCATTCAAAGATTCTTCATCTTCCTCATATGAAAGCACTCTTCAAATTCTAATTTTGAAGACTATCTTCCCCCTCCTCTTGTACCTCAGAAATTTCCTTCACCTAAATCCAATACACCACCGCCCTACCCACCATGTCCAACCTACCCACAATCCATTATCGACCCTACTCCTCTTTTCACAGCCTAATCGAATTCACCAATCTTCAGCCCATCCCTCGATGACAGCCCAACTACCATCACTCTGGACCCACATTCAATAACCTCCAGCCCATTCCTCTCAAGCACTAGTGACAACTAGAGATGGGCATAATAACCGGTTCCAAACCCGATCCGGTGGAACCTACCTAGGACCGGTTCCGGTTCCTACCCGACATATAGTAGAACCGGTTCCGGGTTCAAAATACCCGATGGTTCCTACCCGGTTCCACATTTTTGGAAAAAAATAAGTTCCGGAACCGGTTCCAACCCGTACACGGGTTGTACCTTTAACCGGTTCTTATCATACCCGGTTCCTACGGTAACCTTCCAGACCCGGCGTCAATATATATTTTAATGTGAGTTTTTTTTATAAGTCTTTGCTAGAACAAGGTATAATACATAAACATAAAACTATTTATTACGAGAAACAAGTACCCGGTTACACAAACAACCTAAACAAGAAACGTTAAACAAAACACATAAAACACTAAACATACTAATCATAAAACACAAATGGGTTTACAATACATAAAACAAACTAAACTTTCGATGACCCGGTCCCGGATGCTTCACCCTTTCCATTGTTTTTCGCCTTTGTCACCGGACAATGGCGGTCGGTGTGTTTCTTGAGCGTCGAGTTGGCCGACGCCTTCATGAACTTCCCGCACCCCTTGCATCTAGCCATTTCATGGCTATCCGACATCAAGCACAAGTCAAAGTGCTTCCAAATAGCGGGGTTTCTTTTGGTTTCCAAAACATCCACGACCTCATCGTTGCAAGCCATCGTTATCTCTTTGATAGTATTAGATTTGAAGTGGTTAAAGTGTTGATTTTTATGTAGTAAGTAAATGAAATTGGAAGTGGTGTAGAGAATGAGGTTAAATTATAAGAAAAAATCGATTTTAAGAGTAATATTCAGTTTCAATTATTAGGAACCGGTTCCTAATAGTAAATGCAGCTTTTTATGACAGAACCGGTTCCTAATAGTAAATGCAGCTTTTTATGACAGAACCGGTTCCTACCCGTACCCGGTTCCTACCATACCCGGTTCCAAATTACCCGGAACCGGTTCCACATTTAAAAACTTATACCCGGGTACGAACTGGAACCGGTTCCACAGAGGAACCGGGTCTACTGACTAGCATGAGGAACCAGGTCCGGGTTGGAACCGGGTCCGGGTATTCAAAAGACCCGATTTTGCCCATCTCTAGTGACAACGCATCTCCCACCACTCCCGGCCCACACCCAACTACCACCACTTTAGGCCCACACTCGAACTCACCACCTCCGACTTCCTTATCCGTGCCACTCATTTAGCCCACTTCCATCTCAACCCGCCTCCAACCCATCTAAGTCTGCCTCGTCTATGCCTCCTATAACCACTAGCTCTCACCCCATGACTACTCGGTCAAAATCCGGAATTTTTAAAACCAAACATTATGCAAACATTTCCACACATCACCTTTATTATGCTTTACTTGCTTCTTAAATTCCAAAAGGAATTAAAACAGCTCTCAAAGATCCCAAATGGGGGCAAGGCTATGCATGAGGAGCTCAATGCCTTGCATAACATTCACACCTGGGAACTTGTTACACGCCCATCTCACTCCAACATCATTGATTCAAAATGGATCTATCGACTTAAATACAAAGCCGATGGTTCTCTTGATCGCTACAAGGCCCATCTTAACGCTCAGGGCTTCACGCAAGTTCCTGGCCTTGACTTCTCTCACACTTTTAGTCCCGTCATAAAATCTTCTACCATTCGTGTTGTCCTAAGCATTGCAACCATTCAAAAATGGAAGCTTCATCAACTTGACGTCAATAATGCATTTCTAAATGGGCATCTCACCGAAACGGTATACATGGAACAACCTCCCCGTTTTGAAAACCCAAGGTTTCCAAATCATGTATGTAAGCTTAACCGTGCTCTTTATGGTCTCAAGCAAGCTCCATGAGCTTGGTTTCAACGATTAAGCAGATTTCTTGTTAATATCGGATTTTAGTGTAGCTGGGCCAACCATCTCTTTTATTTTCGACACGACACGAAGCTAACACGAAATTTGTGGGTTTAGGTTTAGTCTAAACAGGTTCGGGTCAGTTTTTTAGGTTGAACCCGCGAACCCGTTTAGCTAAACAGGCCGGGTTCGGGTCAACCTGGTTGGGTTGACGAATTGACCCGTTTAACCCATTTATATCTATTTTATTTTTTTACAATATGTTATATGTCATAAATTAATTTTGTTGTGTATTTTATGCATAATTATAACTTGAAAAGAGAGATTGACATAAAATTTTATAATTAAAAAGTAATTTTATTATATACATTTGTGTTTTTTAGTACAATTTTAATTTTAATTCTAATATGTATTAATTTGCGAAAAAAACAAATTTAAAAATTTGAAAATTCGGGTTGAACGGGTCGTGTTCGGGTCATCCCGCTAATATTCGGGTTGAGTTCAGGTTCATATATATTACAAGATTTTCGGGTCGAGTCGGACTCATCTAAAATTTTCAGGTTCGGGTCGGGTTGACCCACGAACCCAACCTGTTTAGCACCCCTCGGCCTTATAATATAAATGGACTTTATACCAGTAAAATAGTACGGATATTTTTTATGTCTCGGTTCCTACTAGTATTTTCTCCTCTCTACATCCTCTGTCCGATATCGTAAAGATGAAGAAATGGGTAACACCTTAGCCGAGACCACTCCAAACTATTAATCTATTATACAAGTCCTGGTGTTGCTTCTATGGACTTTTGTAGTAATTGTAACAAATTAAAAATACATTTTTAATTAGCAAAACAAAGCATGCTAATATTCCCTCTCATTAGAGAAAAACATAAGAAAACTACGCATGTGTTAAGAGGGTGATTTATGATCCATCCATCCATAATCTTTAATGTACGAGTAGGTTTTAGACACAAGAAATTGCTATAAATATAATATCATAGATTTTACTGGTAAATTAATTAAAATTTATAACATATTGTTGTTATTTTGTATCCTCCCACTTGTGAAGGAGGTTTGGGTTTTTCAATGGAGATTCAAGATCAACTCCCACTTATGTCATATTGGGTGGATATAGACAATAAAGGATTTGGACTAGGCCTTGTGTGAGGTTGTCAGTTCAATTCCGGAGCCCCACTGATTTTCATCCCACTATGTGTTACGCCAGAGAGTTCTGCCCTTGTGGTGGCACAACGACTGTCAAGTTGCAGCCGTGGAAACGCCCAAAAAAGCCAAACTTTGAAGCCAGCGTGAGCCCTGTTAAGATAACATAGTTTGCCCAAAGTGAGGCACTACGGAACTCTCCGATTTAGAGAGTGTGATAACATTATACATAAAGTTTACCGTTAAAAATGTACAATAAGTTAAAAAAGTAAATTTATGTTTGTGGTAAAGTAACAAAAAATCAAAATAAAGCATGTTATGATTAATTAAATAAATTGTTCCGTTGCTATGATTAATAAAAAAGTATATAAAACTAAATAAATTGTTCCGTTGCTATGATTAATAAAAAAATTATAAAAAAATTACAAAGTTGCTAATATAAGTATCGAAATTGCAAAGAATTATAGTGTTTTTAGGGGGTTTTAAATTACAAACGATTTTTCTTTTCTTTTCTATTTTCCTTTTATTTATTTCTATTTTTTGCCACAAACGAGTAGTACTGGAAAGTGCAGTTTTGTGTTTTGAAGGAAACAAGAAAAACATTTGTTACGCAAAGCAGAAGGCTTATTTTGGAAGAAATGTTGGTTGTAACCCTAATTATGTTACCAACAACCTTACCTCCACTTCACTTGTTTGCTTCCCAACCAATCAATCTATTACAATGTTATTCATATTTTAAACAATCACACATTTTCCAAATCAAAGTAACGAATTTTTACTCCTTTATTTCAACTACTCTTATCACTAGTATAGCTTAAATAAAAAGAAAATGAAGACCTCCCAATAACCCTCTACAAATATAAATTTGATCAGTTGAAGAATCAACGGATTTGATCCTTCTAGTTTCGCTTACCAACGTTATATTGCTTTCAGGGGCGTATTTAGGAATTTTTTTCCTATGGGTTTGGAAATTTTTGAAGGACGGACGACCGATTGTCTATTTTTAAATTTCGGCTTTTTGTGTTCGGTCGGGTTAAAATAGTAAGGATCATGTCACATAATAAAAATAGGAAAAATCAAATTATAATGCAAATAATTAATAAAAAATATGTCAGTCGATGTTAAAAGTGAATAATAGAAATTCATCAAAGTTGAAGATTTAAATCCTTCAACTTTCTTAAAGGAAGATTGTCCAAATCTACAAATTTACGCCTCCTAAACGTTGAAGATAAGTCTTCAAACATTTCTTTGACGATATCGCTTTATATTCACGATTCAAACCCCAAATACACATTAACACACAAAATTCACACATTTATTCTATATATATAAATCTATAACCATAAAATTTTTATTTCAATTATAATTTAAAAAACCTAATATTTCTAGTTTCTACACAAATAAGAAATTAAGAGGCATTGAAAGTGAATAAAGAGAAAAAAAAATACATGTTCCAGCGAGGTGGAGACTGGAGAGCGACGTCCGACAAGGTCGATGATGTGAAGTGGCTTCTGTGAGACTTATTTGCCGTGTTTGTGCTTCCCCATTTCCCTTTAGTAGTTTATTTGTTCCTTCTTTAATTTGATTTAAATGGTTTATGGGCGTAAGCCTTGATAAGTGAATGTGGGCCAAATGAGATAATGTGTTATTTTTCTAACAGAATGTGGAGTTAATAAGTTATATTTTTTTAATTGAAATGTGAGTTAAGGTTGGTTATCAAAATTTCTAAGCTCTGGCGTCAAGTTTTATAAGGGTTCAGTGTCAAGGTTTCTAAGGGTTCGGTAACGAAATTTCTACGGGTGCGATGTCGAAATACACATATAATACTAAAAAGTTTTTTGGTACAGGTTAGTGTAGCTACGCTCTTGATTGCTTTTATGTTATGAATATATTGATTTGGGGACTTATGCCATAAAATTTGCGTAAAATATGTGTGGTACATGGTAATGATAATTGTGTCTATTATAAACATAATTGACATGAATATCATATCATCCACCCCTTGCTTTGGATATTGATTGCAAACATGATGACCCTAGCTTTTGACAAGTTGCAACATCAGTAAGTTACAAACGCATCTAATTATGCACAAAGAGACTTACCATTTATCCAAAGGGCCCAACATAACAATGTCTGTAAACCTTAGAAGATATTTGTTTTCTTCAATAAATACTCAAGTATTCATTATTGTAATCACGTAAATTATAACCTAATTCATAAGAAATGACAAAGCGATCAATGAGATCAACTCAGCTTCTTTTCCTGGTCTCAACTTTACTTTTATCCTTTCATAGTTTGTTTTTGAATCAACGTTTAAAGTTTAACCGACTAACATAAGTTTATATATAGTCTACCCTTGTTTAGTATAACAAACTCAAGTGCCTTCATACTCAATGTGCATACACTAGTGACTAGAAGAGAGTTAACGGGAAATATCCCTTCACTACACACACACACCAAATATAGTTAGTTGCTTCATGTGAAATATAAAACTGTTGCATCTATTTTGAAACCTTGCAATCCGATATGAAAGCATGCAAGTCTTACGAATGATACAATATTTAGTAGATACTACAACATCAAAACTGAAATCCACACACATTTCTATACAACTTAAAGTACAAATTCGATGATTTTTTCACCACCACCCTTCAAATTTTCCACTTTTAGCTTATAGTTTTATAAGTTACATTTTTACCTGTACTTTAGTAATTTACGTTTTTAGCACATATGTTTAATACCAACATCTCAACTTTTAAACTTTGCATTTTTATGTTTCGACGTAAATTTGATATAAGCTTTTGTGCTTTATTTTGTATGTTTCCTACATATAAGTCGGACCACATATAATACGTTTGACTTGACGGTTTAAATTCTAGTTAGGCGGGTCGCATATAATACATTGTGATTACACGGTATTAATTCAATTTACTTTACGTTTTGATCCAATCACAATGCATCTATAAGTTACATTAAGTTCAACCGGATACGTCGAAACGCACGTTTTCATACAATTAACGCAACACATAACGCTTGGACTAATCCATTCGAAGTTTGCAATGTACCCGTGTCGTAATGCGCGCAATGCTTATTACTAGTTAAAACACAAACATAAAAGTCTTCTGAGTTAGCTATAGAGGTGGTGACCGGGGCATTAAATGGCAGTATCGGACCAAAAAATATTACCAAGGGGTGCGAACGAGGGGTTTAACCAAATTTTCAAAGGGTGCGATCGGGATTTTGCCTTATAAAATACACTAATGTTTTTCCAAGGTGTGCACCCGTCCACATAGAGCTCTACCTAGGTCCGCCCCTGTTAAAAGGTAAAGGAAAGATACAAATAAGTTCATGTGATTTGCGATGGAGTTCAATCTAGAACGGGTATTGAAGTGGACTTTCTTATAATTAAGGTGGCGCGGGTGTGCAAGCTCACGAGTTTGCGTTGTTGGAGATGGCATTTGGCCAAAACCGCACATACCAAATTACCAATGTGCGTAATATTTGGCTAGGTGGTGGGCTCAAATTTTTTGTGTTTCTCCTGAATTTGTGTATAAACATTATTGTCTAGTGGAGATGGATATGATCTGGTGGTTTCGCTAGTGGCACGATAATACAATGGTTCGTCAGTGATCCAAATTTATCGTTAAAAAAAGTTCATTTCAAAAAAGCATTAAGGAGTTGTGCACCATGTGTTTTAGCAAATTGTGTGAGACATTTATTTTAGATTTATATAACTTATGCTAACAAGGTTTTTTTTTTACCGAAATAGGTTAATTATATTAAGTTGTGCACAGGTCAATGATACATAATACATAATGTATATGTAATAAGTTATTGATACTACTTTTAGAAAAAAAATAGTATAATATTTTAAATTTATATATATATATATATATATATATATATATATATATATAGGGGAAGGTTCATTTGAGAAGAAATTTAATGTGAGAAAAAAAAGAAGAAATGACATAATTGTAAAACATTAAATAGTTTATAACTACTCTCATTAATTATGTTATCTCTCATTAATAAAACAAAAATATTTTATCATACATATATCTTATACTTATCAGAATTTACCCTACACGCATGTAAATTTATCGTACCCTTTCAAAATTTATCCTACACATACTAAAATTTATCCTACACATGTCGAAAATTGTCCTTCACCATAAATTATTTTATCTTGAAAAAGTATATTAAAAAATGAGTTACAAGTTTAATTAATTAGCTAATTAATGACAATTATAGATTTACCTATATTCCCTTTTTCATAATATTAAATACACACATTAAATGAAGTAAATGGAGAATTTCTATTGGTTTAAAAGTTATTCTTTGTATTCTTACAAAATTTTTCTTCTCATTTGAACTCTCCACTATATATATATATATATATATATATATATATATATATATATATATAATATATATATATTCTATTAGTTTAGTAATGCTAAAACTAAAAATTGGATTAATTATAAAAATCGATTACTAAAGATAAATGTAAAAAGTTATGATGATATGGAAATGTAAGTATTAATAAGGATTTTGAATGAGTTAGAAAGAAAATTATTATCTTTGATGCATTTGTGAATATAGGATATAATAGTTGATATAATACGTTTGTTAGTACATTTAACACCTTTACGCTTGTTGAAAATCACTATCATGTTTTGTATGAGTTTCCAGCAGGATCGTACCTAGAGGCTTTTAAATCTATGCAACGGCCTAGGGCCTCCATAAAAACAGAGGCCATCAAATTTTTAAAAATCTTTATATATCGTGTGTGTATTACTACTCTATTAGGCCCAAATAAACAAAACAAAAATTATATTTACTGCAAGGCCCAACAGAAGAACCAATTTTAAAATAAAAAAGTTCAATTCTAACTCCAAGCAATATGCAATTCGTATTTAATTTAGGTCGTCATCGTCATACTCACTAACTGTAACATCGCATATGCCCGTTCCGCTCAATGGTGTCATCGATTGGGGAAAATTAGAGGCGAATTAGGGGAAATTAGTGGGGTCTCAAGGATAATTCCAGTTGGTTAACGGCTATTTTTATAGTAATCTCTATATATTACGATTTACTTAATTATTGTTTTCCCCCAAATCCCTAATTGATACTTTGAATCTTTCAATTTTGATATTATAATTGCGATTGAGACTTAGAAGGATGAAACAAAACCGATATTTTCTTTATACCAATTCAAAGTGCCTCACTTTTGTAGTTTGCTTAGGGCCTCCAAAACATAGGAATGACCCTGGTTCCTAGTTTAATTAGGGTTAGAACTTCATGTACGAGCAATTTAGTCGATATAAATAAACCGATGACTCAGTCGGTTTTTTGGTTATTCATTCAATCTGGTTTTCAGAACATTATATACTTCTTATTGAGAAGTTAAATAGATTCTGATAGCCTTACACACACACACACACAACACACACACACACACACATATATATATAGGGGAGGGTTATCTTTGAGAACAAAGTTTTTTTTGAGAACACTAAGAACAAATTTCATCAATAGATCATCCTTAATTAAGGGCTAAGATTAGAGGAAGTTTAAATGAGAATGAAACTTAAATTAAAATACTAAGAGGGCATTATTGTCAAAACACAAAACATAAAACCCAAAAATTCTCTTATCCCATATCTCCAAATAAAAAAAAACCTTTCAAAAATCACAACGTTGATCGCCGGAGACAAGGCCGACGGAAATCTTTCCTTCAAAAATCATAAAGCGCTGGTCACTGAAACAAACTCAGCGGACAACATCGTCAGACAATCGCATCACCTTCTTCTTCTTCATAAAATCAAATCGCTCCAAAATCTCAAGGCCAACATAATTCGTGATTCAAATCGCGTCAAACCTTATTCCTTACAATTCAAAGCACGTATTTGAATATTGAAAGGTATATGTATTTGCTTTTCCATTCGTTCATCTTTTAATCTTCTAGATAATTGATTGTTGTTTTGGTGGATCTTTTGTTGTTGATTGAGGGTATTTGGTGTTGTTTTGTTTTGTTTAATGTATGTTGGTTTGGATCTTATGTGAGGATGTAAGAGGGATAGTTGGGTTTGAGTAGTTGCACATCTGGTGTTTGTCGAAATGTCTAAGTGTGTGTTGGGTTAATTCTGTTTGAGTAGTTGCATATGAGGTTTTTGACTAAAGGTCTAGGTGTTTATTTCTTTGATTTTGTTGAATTACTTTTGTTTGAGTAGTTGCAAATGAGGTGTCTAAACAAAGGTTTAAGGTTTATGTGTTTGTTGGGTTGATTTTGTTGGATAATTTTTGTTTGAGTAGTTGTCGATGAGGAGTTTGATAAAATGTCTATGTGTATATTAGAATTTATCAAGATATATCTTGTAAGTGTGTATTATCATGTATCCAGATTATTGATGGTATATTAGTACAACTAATGAGACTTGTCAATAGGCTCATGCTAGAATCTGTGATTTTGACAAAACTATTGGAATCACATTGCTTGTTGTTTCATGAAATTTGGGCTTGTCAAGGACATAAACTATTTTCTCAAATTGTAAAAAATAATCATCTATATGTAGGTTTACATAAGTGTACATTATCATGCTTAAGCTTAAAAAAATCTTTGCATATGTGTAAATCATCGTAGTTAATATCGCGTCTGTGTAATTAAGTTGTTTACACATGTGTAAGTAAGCTATTTACACATGTGTATATCCACCGGGCGCAGAATCACATACAAATGAGGGGGTGGCTAGGCACCCCTGAGATGATTCCATTGAAACGACAAAATATTAACAAAGCACCTTGAGTGTAAAGCCCAGGACCAGCCTAACTTTCCTAAATCGTTTACGAGCCCTTTTATTTTTATAAGATATTAACAAAGCACCTTGAGTTTAAAGCCCAAGACCAGCCCAACTTTCCTAAATCGTTTATGAGCCCTTTTAGTTTGGTAAGTTATAACATATTACGTTATACCGTTATTACTTAAGTCATTTAGCCAAAACTGAATTCTTGTAGATGTCCTCTTCATTTAAAAGGTTAGCACATCTAATTTTTCTTGATGTTCTAATTTGGATCGCTTACTATACATTCTTTGATAGCATTAGTTTTTCTCATCTTTTAATTTTAGCATATTTAGTCATAAAATTGTTATTATTTAACTCTTTTGATCGATATATATTTAATTTTGGCGTATTTGGCTTGTTCGACTATTTTATTTACTTAAACTCCTTTTGAGGAATGAAGATGATGATGCTACTTCGTTGAATTCAAGGTTTTCAAGAAGCTCAAGATGGACTCTCAAATGCTATGCTGTAGATGTTGTTTTAATGTTTTGGTCTTGTTTGGTTGTGTATAGCTAAATGGTTTGGCGTTGGTGTCCTCCTTGGGGTACATCCCGGGAAGTCTAAGTTGTAAATATTTTTTGTCATCAATAAAATTTATCGGGGTACCGTCCTCTTTTACAAAATAAAACATGGTTATATGTAACCATGAATAGTTTACACATGTGCAAGACATATTACATAATGATACATGACATTTACACTTATGTAAAACACACATTTACACATATGTAATACTTAATGTGGCGCGTTTGGATGTGTATATGTACTAAAGATGCTCTAAGGAAGTTGTAATGATGTCGGGTTTTGTTTTTGCTAATTTGGTAGTCGCACACATTTTCCAGGAACTACGTGCAGAAACCAATAATTAGATCTCCTCTATCACCCATGTCTACGCTTTCACATTCCTAGCAGTAAAATGACCATTTGAGCCACTCTTTTGCCTTGTGGACTCGTCATATTCTGTAAAGAATGTTCGGAAAAGAAGGTGTAATGAAGCCAAAATAAATTTTTATATGTTTTATATATGTGTAAAGCATAGATACGAAGGTTTACACACATGTAAATCATAATAGTTATAAAAACAAGCATTTATGAAGATTTACACATGTGTAAATCATAACACTTAAAAAATAAGCATAGACATCAAAGCTTACACATGTGTAAATTATAATAGCTAAACAAAATAAGCATATATATGAAGGTTTACACATGTTTAATTCATAACATTAAAAAATATAAGAATAGATATCAAGGTTTACACATGTGTAAATCATAATAGAAAAAAAAGATAAGCATAGATGGGAAGGTTTACACATGTGTAAATCATAATAGTTAAAAAAAAGAAGCATAGATACTTATTTAAACATGGTGTCACTCTGAACAGTTTACACAAGTGTAATTAACTGCACATGTGTGAAACAAACAAATATGTGTGATAGTGTACAATTTACACATGTGTAATTCAGCTTCATATATATGGGACAGACAACAATATATGGTCGTCAACATATTACACATGTGTAATTCAGTTGCACATATGTAAAATAGTACAAATCTGTGACAGGGAACAAGTTACTCATGTGTAATTTACCTGCAAATATGTAAAAACACACATTCATTTGTGACACTTAACACTTCATATGCAAATATATAAAATAGACATAAACATATGATAAAGAACAATTTACACATGTGTAATTTAGCTGCAAATATGTGTCAATGAATACTTTACACATGTGTAAGAAATAGTACATAAGAACACATGACATTTACACGTATATATAATAGACACATACATATTGTAATTAGTGGTATGAGGTAACTTAAAAAATTGACTTTCCATTGAATAAACATTTTGACAACTAGGCTTGCATGTTACGCTACAAATGATATACCTGTATGTTATAAATTCAATTTGTTTTCTTGGTTATCGATAACCAAATAACAAACCCTGCCCCTTCTCAACATAAGGCTGGTACATGATAACCACATAATTCTTAGGTGGCGTATTCCAAGTTGTTTACATAGTATGACAATCAATACTAAATCAATTCCCCAATATGTAATGAACCCATCTTGCTGCAATTTAAGAATGTATGCGATATTTTGTGCCTCTTTAAGATGGTCGGAATCTTCTGAATTTTGAAGTTAGGAATTGCGTTAAGTCAGAATTTAAAAAGCAATGCAATCATACTCTTTGTGACAACCGACAGTTTCTGTTTGTAATTAAGCGCTTAACGAACAGTAATACCATTATAATTAGCGCAATTAGATGTAAATTAACTCGATCAGGCCTTTGGAAAGCCTTGGAACGTCTGCATGATTCACGTTACGCAGTTTGGCGATAATCGAAGACACTAAACGCGAAATTGAACGATAAGCGAACTGATGCCAAACAAATACTGACAACATCTAAAAACACGAATTTTGTACTTGTATTTATCATGCAGTTATGATTTTGATGAATTATCATGCTTTGAAAGTCACAAAACGCTTACGTGAACGAAAAACGCGTCCGCAGGAACGCACCAACAACAAAACAGAAGCAACGGACTCGAGTTACGCCTTGATATTAATATATTATGATATATTTAGCTTCGTAATCGAATTTTTTTATTCGTAGTCGAAAACGGATCGCAAACCGGAGCATTTTACGCATTTTAACGAAACCGACAAACGCACCGCGATTAATATCGAATACCGACACTTTTACATGTTTTCGAACCTAAAATGATATTACACGACGTTACATGAAGTTCGGGTTCGAAAACGGGTCTCGTAGACGCGATCGGCCACTCAAAGCACTAGAAACGGGCTTTTGGGCCTTGGGCCCAAACCCACAAAAACCCACCTATATAAACCCTTTTTACCTCCTTTTTCTCTCATTTTTACCTGCACTTTCTCTCTCTAAATCTAAAACTCTCTCTACTCTCTCTCTCTCTAGAAAGCTTTCCGGCAGAGCTCCGGCGGCGCCACCGCCGACGGCGGCAATGGAGGTTTTCCGGCGAACGTTTTCCGGCCAGGGGTACACTTTTTCGACTATCTTCGACGTTTCGGATCGCGTGGTGATGTTGGTTTTAGCAGATTTGAAGCCGTTTGGGCTCGGGAGCAACTCCGGCGATAGTCCGGCCAAACTCCGGCGAGCCCGTTTTGGACTTTTCAATTAATGCATGTTTAGATCGGGTGGTTAGAGACCTTTCTGCAAGTTTTCATGAAATTTTATTCTCCGGCGAAATTTCGACTTCTGGCGAGGTTCCGGGATTCCGTTTTCAACGAAAAATATATTTTTGAGATCCTTGTAACCCGTAGAGTCCATACAGAACACTGTCGTCTCGGTGAAAAATAAATCTTAGGACACTCTCGGCTCAGGTCAACTCGGTCAACAGGTCAAACACGGGTCAAAGGACGGTTTTTGGTCATTTTGGTGCCTCGGTTCAGTTTTGGGTTCAGTCAAACCCGGTCAACTGCCGGTCAACCGTGGTCAACTGGTCAACTATCGGTTAACTGCTGGTCAACGCAGTCAAATCAGTCAATACGGTCAGCTCAGTCAACCGGTCAACCCGAGACTCGGTAAAAATTAATTGCGATGCGAAATTTAATTATATTAGTTATAATTATTATTAATATTCATTATCGCGAAACCGAGCTCACAACCGACCCGTTAACAAGTCGACATCGCCAAAGAGTTAAAAATAAAAATTAAGTCGACTTACGCTATATTCGGATAATCATTAGTTAAAATCGAGCCGACAATTAGTTAAAAATATAAATCGGAAATAATAGTTGGCAAAAAACTACATTCGAAACACGACGAAAAAATATATATATTGTTTGGTTGCGAAATTACAGGTTGTGTTTTGATAAATAAATCGACAACTAGTATTGTCGGGATCGTCCAAAAACAGAGGAAACTCAGCCGATTTTCGTAAAATCCGTAAAACGAAACGCGTTACAATTCAAAGATACAACGTCCGAATTCATACGATTATTATAAAATAAGTATAAGTATATATTTATTTTGTCGACGCTAATTAAAACATTCAAAACTCGAGCCGACAACATTTCAACGAGCGCGATTTCAAGATAACAAAAGTTCGGCAATCGACTACAAGATAAACAATAATTACTTATGTTTAATTCAAAGTCGAAACTCGAAAACTAGGTTTCAAACATCGATAAATTATACGAACGATGATATAAAATAAGTATATTGTTTATATTTATTTCGAACGTCAATGTTTCTGAACGCTTTTACAAGACAAATCAAGGCGCGTATTAGTTTAAACGACAGAATCCGGAAATCAAATAACACGAATATGGTTATATATATTCGAACGTCGAGATTTTGAATACTTTTATAAAATAAATATAGTTATATTTATTTCAAACGTCGACGACGCGAACCTTACGAATACTCTCGAAGGATCTTATAACAATAATATACTGTTCAAACCTCTAAACGTAGTGCGACACGATAACGCAAGACTGTTGCGCGAATACGAAACGTATTATCTATACGGATATATTTTCGAGTATATATATAATATACCTTATGAAACTACGAAGAGTCGTACTATCATCCGTCGACGTACATGACGACTAAATACGTTTTCATGAAATATATTTAGGTTTATAAATAAACATATATTTCAAATCACTAGAAAACATAATCGTTTCTAAGAAAACCATAGGTTGGTTAACCGAGTTAAGTAAATAACACATTCATAGAATCGTATGAGTAACGATTCGGTAGAGCTCGGTATCACATAGTATAGCTACGTCGTTCTTAGAAACTTACAAGTTATTCCGTTTTAGGAATGCCTTAGATTGCATGCTAGCAAGTCAAGTTGTGGAGACAACACTACGGAAATCACATTAAGCTAGCTTTGCACTAGATTATCCAGGTGAGTTCATAATCCCCACTTTTTACAGTTTTACATTTTTATAAATGTTTTCGGGGGTGGAAAGACATGCATGTTTTGCAAAAGTACACAAAATTTCGATGACCAAAAGTCGTATTTCTAAACCATGTCGCAAATGGATTTTAATAAACTCAAATGGTTTATGAAAGGTTTATGCTCAACATACCGGTTTTACAAAACACACGCATATTTTCGAAACGCCCATTAGTTTCATGACTAGGGACATGATTGTCCTAGATACAACGGGACTTGGTGTCCTGCATACAAATAAGAGGACTGGTTGGTCCTGCTTTTAGACTCAAACGGGCTAGGCCCATTCTCACTTGTGCGAGGCACAAAGACTCTTTGAGTTCATGTCCCCCTTTTCTTTTAAATGTTTTTGGTTTATACCTCTCGGGGGGAAATACATGTTTTCAATGGTATGGTTTAGCTATGGAATGGAATATTAGATCATGTGAGACAAGGCTTTCTCTTAAGTGTCATTAATCTTTTATAAGACCGAGGAACAAGAGTGGTAGATCTATCGGGTGTAGCGAGCCCCACTCATGGGTCCTTGTGTGGCCGCATGTAGTGCTTTTGTTGTCCCAGTCGGGTGGACCGGAAGAAATCGTCTAGGGTTGAGTACTTCCTATGTCGTCACACATATTAATGTCCTTGCAAAACATTAATGATCATCAAGTTCATTGACGCTTTACATACCACCTAATTTTATATACGAACTTTCAAATGTTAACGCGACGCGAATGTTGACAGTTATACAAGTTTTACATATACAAAGTTTTCAGTTTATCATGCCAATGAAAATGGCTTTATTACGTTTTCTCAAACATATTTAAACCGGTTATCAAAAAGATTTATTTTAAATCTTTTCAAACAAACTATGAACTCGCCAACTTTATGTTGATTTTTCGCATGTCTCTTTCTAAGGTTATATTTTAAAATTATGGCATGGTTGGAGTAGGAGAACCCATGTGGATTCGAGTACATAGCGGGCGTTCACTTTTAGAAGTCTTAACACTAAATATTTCCGCTGTGCAATGAGGATGCCATTCAGTTCACACCCATGCTCTGATGTGAAAGGGATTACATGGGGGTGTGACAGAGTGGTATCAGAGCTATAGGTTTTAGCGAATTAGGTATCAAATCTGGCTCTGATAACAGAGTAGTATCAGAGCCATAGGTTTCAGTGAATCAGGTTTCTATAGAGATACCTAGGCTTTAACCTCACTTTCTTTTAGGGACATTAGATCATTAAGACTTGAACACATACAGAACGCCTAGCAATCGAATATGGGTTCCAACCATGGCCGAAAACAATAAGTCAACATTATGATTTTAATCATACACAAGTGTTGTATTTGATACACGGTACACGAGAACATTACATACCGTAAGCAAAACTTTGAGAGTTTTGGCAACATGCATTTAAGACCTTTGGAAAGCTTGTGTCAATATCCATTACAGGTCAGCACGTAGGAACCACGATTATTAGCTCGGACACACACATTATGTATATTGTCGCTATTATTTTACTTACCCGAGCAGGTAGCCTACGTAAAACGAAACGCTAGTGTGAAAATATACATGAAACTTAACCGATACGATAACGGATGTTGAAGTACATCACATACGACTTTCGAGGCACGACCTTGAGAAAGCACGACATTACGCCAATGATGCTAATCCCGTCGGCGGGAGAACTACCGACCAGAATGCGGCAATTTGTCACGTGGTCCTGTAAGCGACACGAACAACATCGAGGTACGTCCAAACGAGATATCACGACAGTCGATACTTATTACAACGGTAAATCACAATTATTGGCGCTGTCAAAAGAAGTCACATGTCATCGCATTCCCCCTACTTTATTAATGGCGATTACGCCATATTCGACATTCGGTGGTAATGTCACGAAATAATAAGTCGTCAAAGTAAATACCAGGTAAAGTCCTCGAATTCATTCTGTTGGAATTTCAACTTTGCATATAATGAGTAGGTTTGCATACCTCTACTCCTCATAACGGTCATGGTGTCACGAAAAATTCTTTCTTGATTAGCGAACGCATATTGCATCATTTCTTGACAGATTTACACGATACGCATGCTTCGTTTGTTACGCATGTGGTTAACTTGATACGTGGAGACCATCAGGGTCCTCACTTCGAATGGTCATTTCGAAGGTTGGTTCGCTATATTCAAATTTTTGCTTTGTGATCTAGATGACCTGCATTATTGTGAGTATTGACTCCTTGATATCGAGTCAACGAATTTCTTGAAATTCATTTTCTTTCCAAGTTGCATACATGGGTTTTCGTAGTAATCATATCAAAACTCCTTGGTCAAATCATGTATTATTTGTTGGATTGTGTCAAACCAAGTTCAATTGTTTGAACTTGCTCAAAGTATACAAAGTTCAATTCAAGGATTTCATATGACGGATTGAGGCCGTCATATTCAAAGTAATATCGACAAGCAATTCATTGTTTCGAACCATAGCAGACTGGTTCAGTCTGCACCCTTGTTAAGTCATTTATTGGTTACGACACCTTGTGGTCGCGTTTACACTGGTTGAAGCTTGTGCTAATCTCGCTTTCACAATTCATGTACAGATTTAATTACTTGACTATTTATTAATTTTAAATCCCCTTGTTGGATCATTTTCTTAAAACATCCTTAATACAATCGTGTATTAAGGAGACGGTACACAACTTTATGGTCTATTTCAGTGTACCTCGTAACGGTTCTTTCATCATCGGTCGAAAACTTTGGGACATTTATTGTTCTTCCACTAACGACCGAAAATTATATTTATTTGTTCTTTCATTTTAAGTTGAAAATCCTATGAGATTTATTTGGAACAAATATTCAGACTTACTTGAATTAACCTGTCATTGTAAACACGGTGAATTTGTTCGGTCACCGCTATTATTGAATTATTTCGATCACTATGACGCCTTGTGGCGTCGGTATAAACTTGTAGCTTGGGTTAATCAATGAAAGTGGTCTTAATGCAACTATGTATTAAGACAATGATACATTAATTTCGGTTGTAATTCGGTGTATCCTTGCAATTCAATAGTGTTAACTTATGGTTCGAAAAGTTAACAAGTCACCTTCATGTTTCTAATTCAGTTGAGCTTGTTGATTCTAAGACTTACCAATCCAACAACCAACGCTAGTTTCCGTTGGTAGAAAATCTTATTGTTAATGAAATTCATTCACGGATTGTGAACATCTTGAAAATCTAACTGTTGAGATTCTCATTTGTTTGACCCATGTAAACTCAGTCACATTGGTAATTATGTCGTTACGTTTCGTTCACTTGTCATCGATTCAGAAAAACAGATTTAGTTGAACCCGTGTGTTCGTATTGTTGTAGTAAGTCATTGCATTCATATATTCCATACAAACGATCACATGGTTATTTACCTGGGTATTTTTAATACTTACCTATGTATGACAAAAATCTAAGGAGATAACACAACTTAAATTTCGAGGACGAAATTTTTATAACAAGGGGAGAATGTGACAACCGGCAGTTTCTGGTTGTAATTAAGCGCTTAACAAACAGTAATACCATTATAATTAGTGTAATTGGACGTAAATTAACTCGATCAGGCCTTTGGAAAGCCTTGGAACGTCTAAATGATTCACGTTACGCAGTTTGGCGATAATCGAAGACACTAAACGCGAAATTGAACGATAAGCGAACTGATGCCAAACAAATACTGACAACATCTAAAAATACGAATTCTGTACTTGTATTTATCATACAGTTATGATTTTGATAAATTATCATGCTTCGAAAGTCACAAAACGCTTACGTGAACGAAAAACGCGTGCGCAGGAACGCACCAACAACAAAACGGAAGCAACGAACTCGAGTTACGCCTCGATATTAATTTATCATGATATATTTAGCTTTGTAATCGAATTTTATTATTCGTAGTCGAAAACGGATCGAAAAACGGACAAGAAATGACAACCGGAGCATTTTACGCATTTTAATGAAACCGACAAATGCACCGCGATTAATATCGAATACCGACACTTTTACATGTTTTCGAACCTAAAATGATATTACACGACGTTCCATGAAGTTCGGGTTCGAAAACGGGTCTCGTAGACGCGATCGGGCCACTCAAAACACTAGAAACGGGCTTTTGGACCTTGGGCCCAAACCCACAAAAACCCACCTATATAAACCCTTTTTACCTCCTTTTTCTCTCATTTTTACCTACACTTTCTCTCTCTAACTCTAAAACTCTCTCTACTCTCTCTCTCTCTAGAAAACATTTCCGGCGGAGCTCCGGCGGCGCCACCGCCGACGACGGCGATTGAGGTTTTCAGGCGAACTTTCCGGCGAACTTTCCGGCCAAGGGTACACTTTTTCGACTATCTTTGACGTTCCGGATCGTGTGGTGATGTTGGTTTTAGCAGATTCGAAGCCGTTTGGGCTCGGGAACAACTCCAGCGACAGTCCGTCAAACTCCGGCGAACCCGTTTTGGACTTTTCACTTCATGCATGTTTAGATCGGGTGGTTAGAGACCTTTCTGCAAGTTTTCGTGAAATTTTATTCTCCGGCAAAATTCCGACTTCTGGCATGGTTCTGGCGAGGTTCCGGGATTCCGTTTTCAACGAAAAATATATTTTTGAGATCCTTGTAACCCGTAGAGTCCATACAGAACACTGTCGTCTCGGGTGAAAAATAAATCTTGGGACACTCTCGGGCTCAGGTCAACTCGGTCAACAGGTCAAACACGGTCAAAGGACGGTTTTTGGTCAATTTTGGTGCCTCGGTTCAGTTTTGGGTTCAGTCAAACCCGGTCAACTGCCGGTCAACCATGGTCAACTGGTCAACTGGTCAACTATCGGTCAACTGCTGGTCAACGCAGTCAACTCAGTCAACACGCTCAGCTCAGTCAACCGGTCAACCCGAGACTCGGTAAAAATTAATTGCGACGCGAAATTTAATTATATTAGTTATAATTATTATTAATATTCATTATCGCGAAACCGAGCTCACAACCGAACCGTTAACAAGTCGACATCGCCAAAGAGTTAAAAATAACAATTAAGTCGACTTACGCTATATTCGGATAATCATTAGTTAAAATCGAGCCGACAATTAGTTAAAAATATAAATCGGAAATAATAGTTAGCGAAAAACTATATTCGAAACACAACGAAAAAATATATATATTGTTTGGTTGCGAAATTGCAGGTTGTGTTTTGATAAATAAATCGACAACTAGTATTGTCGGGATCGTCAAAAAACAGAGGAGGCTCTGTCCAATTTTCGTAAAATCCTTAAAACGAAACGCGTTACAATTCAAAGATAAAACGTTTGAATTCATACGATTATTATAAAATAAGTATAAGTATATATTTATTTTGTCGACGCTAATTAAAACATTCAAAACTCGAGCCGACAACATTTCGACGAGCGCGATTTCAAGTTAACAAAAGTTCGGAAATCGACTACAAGATAAACAATAATTACTTATGTCTAATTCAAAGTCGAAACTCGGAAACTAGGTTTCAAACATCGATAAATTATTCGAACGATGATATAAAATAAGTATATTGTTTATATTTATTTCGAATGTCAATGTTTTTGAACGCTTTTACAAGACAAATATAAGGCGCGTATTATTTTAAACAACAGAATCCGGAAATCGAATAACAGAATATGGTTACATATATTCGAACGTCGAGATTTTGAATACTTTTATAAAATAAATATAGTTGTATTTATTTCAAACGTCGACGACGCGAACCTTATGAATACTCTCGAAGGATCTTATAACAATAATATACTGTTCAAACGCCTAAACATAGAGCGACACGATACCGCAAGACTGTTGCGCGAATACGAAACGTATTATCTATACGGATGTATTTTCGAGTATATATATAATATACCTTACGAAACTACGAAGAGTCGTACTATATCCGTCGACGTACATGACGACTAAATACGATTTCATGAAATATATTTAGGTTTATAAGTAAACATATATTTCAAATCACTAGAAAACAGAATCGTTTCTAAGAAAACCATAGGTTGGTTAACCGAGTTAAGTTAATAAAACATTCATAGAATCGTATGAGTAACGATTCGGTAGAGCTCGGTATCACATAGTATAGCTACGTCATTCTTAGAAACTTACAAGTTATTCTGTTTTAGGAATGCCTTAGATTGCATGCTAGCAAGTCAAGTTGTGGAGACAACACTACGGAAATCACATTAAGCTAGCTTTGCACTGGATTATCCAGGTAAGTTCATAACCCCCACTTTTTACAGTTTTACATTTTTCTAAATGTTTTCGGGGGTGGAAAGACATGCATGTTTTGCAAAAGTACACAAAATTTCGATGACCAAAAGTCGTATTTCTAAACCATGTCGCGAATGGATTTTAATAAACTCAAATGGTTTACGAAAGGTTTATGCTCAACATACTGGTTTTACAAAACACACGCGTATTTTCGAAACGCCCATTGGTTTCATGACTAGGGACATGATTGTCCTAGTTACAACGGGACTTGGTGTCCTGCATACAATTAAGAGGACTGGTTGGTCCTGCTTTTAGACTCAAATGGGCTAGGCCCATTCTCACTTGTGCGAGGCACAAAGACTCTTTGAGTTCATGTCCCCCTTTTCTTTTAAATGTTTTCGGTTTATAACTCTCGGGGGAAATACATGTTTTCAATGGTATGGTTTAGCTATGGAATGGAATATTAGATCATGTGAGACAAGGCTTTCTCTTAAGTGCCATTAATCTTTTATAAGACCGAGGAACAAGAGTGGTAGATCTATCGGGTGTAGCGAGCCCCACTCATGGGTCCTTGTGTGGCCGCATGTAGTGCTTTTGTTGTCCCAGTCGGTGGACCGGAAGAAATCGTCTAGGGTTGAGTACTTCCTATGTCGTCACACATATTAATGTCCTTGCAAAACATTAATGATCATCAAGTTCATTGATGCTTTACATACCACCTAATTTTATATATGAACTCTCAAATGTTAACGCGATGCGAACGTTGGCAGTTATACAAGTTTTACATATACAAAGTTTTCAGTTTATCATGCCAATGAAAATGGTTTTATTACGTTTTCTCAAACATATTTAAACCGGTTATCAAAAAGATTTATTTTAAATCTTTCAAACAAACTATGAACTCGCCAACTTTATGTTGATTTTCCGCATGTTTCTTTCTCAGGTTATATTTTAAAATTATGGCACGGTTGGAGTAGGAGAACCCATGTGGATTCGAGTACATAGCGGGCGTTCACTTTTAGAAGTCTTAACATTAAATACTTCCGCTGTGCAATGAGGATGCCATTCAGTTCACACCCATGCTCTGATGTGAAAGGGATTACATGGGGTGTGACACTCTTCCGGATAAAAAAACAAAGGATCTGCAAGAGGAAAACACATACAAAGGTCACAATGTAGTTACACTAGAGCTGAAGGATCCTATATAGTGAACACATTACCAGGCAAATGCAACGGTATTAGTTAACTCACATAAAAACGAAATAAAGTATTTGATGCTAAATATATAAATAAGATTGTAATTATCTAGTTCTTTTGGGTGTATTAATGAGATATAGTTAAAGACAAAATCAAACAAAAGACATAATACTAATCACATTAGTTCTCACCCTATTCTATTCGGTATTAACCTTTTCAAGCCGGATTAAACGAAGCTCTCAAAATCATTACAAAACAACGGTTTAGTTTGCTTTCAATCCAATTTCCCCTAAATCGATCTGTGGACCGGATTGGTCTGAATTTATCAACCAATTTCTTAACCCAAATCGACTTCAACGTGCACCTCTAGCCTAGACGCAAAAGAAAAGTACTTCCAAAATATAACTCAAAGATTCCTAGTACAAGGTACACCTACAAACTAATAAACATACCCAGATCAGTATAATTGTATATAAAACTTATTTGAAACCTTGGCCATATGAAATGGACAATCCCCAAAGTACAATACTCCAGATATTATAAAACAGGTAAATGCATTGGTATTAGATTGATATCGAAATCATATCAATTTTGCAATGAAAAACTACAAAATTTAATACTCAAAACAACAAGAACTTTGTTAGTTTGTTCTGTACAAATCCTTAATACCATAATACTAAATCAGCTCTATTGAGTAATTCTGTAAGTCTATATAATTGTATAAAAAGTGGTTAGCAATGAAATAAGGTGCTGCAACTGAAGCATAACACTAAATTAGTTATTTCTATTCTTTGGGTAAATTACTAAACCCTAGAACCAAAGCTGAAGCATGTTTGTTAAGGGTGCACCATAATTTTATGATTCTGTACTTATAATATTGCATTCTGATTGTATAAAAAGCAAAGACATATATGAAATAGCGTACATACCACACAGATGCCCATTTCTCACAATTTGGTTTTTGGTAGTCGTCGCATACAAAGCAATTAGATGTAGTTGATGTGTCTCCGTCTCTAAAAAACATAAAACTACAACCTAGCTTTTTCTTGAAGCAATTAACCTCTCCATTTCACAGAGTGTTAGGGATGTTTTTAGGGTTTAGAAACCTTAAACCCATGCACAGAGCTTTATTTTGTTCAGATTCGAGTGATAATCTGGTTCAGATGCATCCAACGCGGTGGTGGAGAGGATGGTGGAAAGTTGGAGAGAGAAATATGAAGGATGAGTGCGTGAAAGTGGAATAAGATTAAACAAAATTACCAATTTATCATTTTTAATTAATCATAAGGAAATATAAATGAGTGGCTGAGAATTGTTATCATGGTTCTCATAAAAAATGAGCGTTCTTATTTAAACCCTCCCCTATATATATAATAAGTATGTACGCATGTTGAAGACGAAACTAGGGGAATTCATGGAAGATTATTAGAATATCAAGTAGATTATGAAAAATTAGTGATATTTTGGGGAATTATTGTTATTATAAGGGGTTTGTCTAAAATATCAGATCAGGTAGAGTTGTTGCCTGTCGGACAAGATTCATGAAAATTGGTGGTGGTTATGGATATAGAGATAGAGAAGAGCGAGAAAGAGTTTTAGAAAGAGTGTGTGTGTGTTTAGATATATTTAATATATCATTATTTTGTTTTAATTATTGAAAATGGATTTGTAATATAAATGGGTAAAAATATCAATTTGCCCTTCACTTAATGGTTAAAATTGACTGGGTTAGTCCTAAAGGGCATAACGTGTAAGATTTTTAAACATTAAGTATAAAACTTATCAATTTTAAAGACAAAGGACACCGCTTGAAATTTGGTATAAAGATAAAGGAGAAAATTTATAAATCACTCGAGAAACAAATGCACAAACGTTAGGAACCAATGCTGTACATTTAGATATGCGGGGACTATAGGTGAAATTTCACCAAACTACAGGGGCTATCTGGGTATTTGTCTCTATAGATTATATGTATCTTTAAATGATATAATTTACTAGGGGAAGGTTCATTTGAGAAGAAATTTAATGTGAGAAGAAAAAGAAGAAAGGGTATAATGATAAAACATTAAATAATTTATAACTCCTCTCATTAATAAAACAAAAATATTATATCCTACACATTTTAAAATTTATCCTACATATATCTTATACTTATCGGAATTTACCCTACACACATGTAAAATACCCTACACATTTCAAAATTTATCCTACACATACTAAAATTTATCCTACACATGTCGACAATTGTCTTTCACCATAAATTATTTTATCTTGAAAAAATATATTAAAAAAATAAGTTACAAGTTTAATTAATTAGTTAATTAATGACAATTATAGATTTACCTATATGTCTTTTTTCATAATATTAAATACAAACATTAAATGAAGTAAATGGATAATTTCTATTGGTTTAAAAGTTATTTTTTTATTCTTATAAAATTTTTCTTCTCATTTGAACTCTCCACTAATCTACTAATATATATAAATGTGTAATAAAAATTTATTTGACGGTCAAAAAATTTCAAGCCCAAATAATGTTCAATTGTATTGTTCAGAACAATATTTAGTTAGGTCCAAATTCACTCCTAACCAGCCCACTGTAATCTTTAAAATTGATTAACTGAAACCGTCATAACCGATTGATTATTATTATTATTACGATTATCCCATTAACCAATATCTAGTTTATAGTTGTAACTTTGGGCCAAAACCAGCCAAACAAACCTGTTCACTTCCCTGGTCCTGACCACCTACCATATTCGGTTTGCAATATATTATCTATGTTACAAAGCGCTAATTCCCAAAGTGAGATACTAAATGCTATTGCAAACGGATATATAGTTAGTTCACACAAAAACCAAACCGTTAAATAATAACCTAAAACACATAATATTTTAAATACTTCAAAACGTTGTAACTAGAACCAATTTCGCATGTTAGCCTTCACACCTTTCTCCTTAATCGTATCCAAACAAATAATAACCATCCCTCTCTTCAGTCACCAACTCCACCCT
Source organism: Scalesia atractyloides (assembly GCA_947069175.1). Classification (NCBI taxonomy): domain Eukaryota; kingdom Viridiplantae; phylum Streptophyta; class Magnoliopsida; order Asterales; family Asteraceae; genus Scalesia; species Scalesia atractyloides. Next base: position 11,633,952 of record CAMTDV010000026.1, on the reverse strand, counting down.
CCAAAACAATCCCAATTTCATGCCGACGACACCTTCTCTTTATTCTTACTCTTGATCTTCGGCCCGACCGCATCTTAACAAACACAGAAATAAACCCGGTGTAAGTCAACATAAACAAACCATATTTCAAAACCAAAAAACCCGTTGTACATATATGTTCATGGGTCTAACCAAACTTTAACCAACAACAAACTTGAGAAGAAATTCTCGATAATGTTAATACCTCTATACTAACTAGAGCGACCATTATAACACATGGATATAAATTTATCTTTTAAAATCAAATTATGATCATGAGTATTTGAAATTTGTGTGAACTGTGATCAAGTGAAATTTGTGAATATATTAGAATCTTAATATGGTACAAATCTTAAAATTTAGGGAAATTGCAAAACTGAGTCGCACATTAAGAATGTAAGATATCGTATGTTATTGATAAAGTACTCATAGAAGCACAATTAGAATCAAACTTCAACTTAATAATATATATTTTTGGTCTAAACTCTAACTAATATATTTTATAGAATTAATAATAACAATAACAATAATAAGTGTGTACTCCATCTTAATTATATTAACTACATCATACATATGTGAAATAAAAGATACGAGTTTTGGTCATCCATAGTTAAGAATGTGGTGAGTGTTACGATTGATAAAATCTCACAAGTTTTTCTATCAGTAACTAAAATTAAACGTAAACACGTTAAATAGATTACATGGATACAAACACTTTGACGCTCAACTTAGTTACGGGTAAAAAGGTTACTATTTTAGATGACAACCGTGTCTAACGCATATGTCGATAAGAGGTAGCAATCGTGTTCTTAACACGCTAAGAAGATACAAAAATTATTATTTTTTTCTATTTAATTCATACATCCCATCTTCAACTTTGTTGAAGTCTAAAAGAAAGTTCGTTACTTTCCCCTATACTAACAAAAAAATAAATAAAAAAAAAACAATCAAATCTACACAATCAACCCTAATGCATCCAACTATTCATATATCGGTTCCAAAACCGGTTTCCACATGGGCGAGCCACACACACGCTGGCCTGTACTAAAACTCTCTTCTGAAATTCCCAAAATTTCACGGAAACTCTCACCATCACCACCCGTCTTCTCCTCGGGCAAAACCTTAGCTCTCCGACGTCGTTTCACCTTTATAAGGGAATAGAATATTCCATCCCAATTACATGCCTCAAATCTCTCCTATGTCAAAGCTCAATCACCCTAATTATAATTTAAATCTCAATCAATCAATTCTCTTGTATATAGGCTTAATTACCTCCTGTACGTTTATCTCCTTTCATATGTAATGGCCTATATAAAGGCATATGTTGTAATAGTAGGATATACAAAAACATAATAAACATTCTCCATTTATATGGTAATCAGAGCCAATCCTCTCCTCTGAGATTTTTTTTTTCGATCCTATTCTCTCTTTCGCACAATGCACTTCAAACCTGCAACAATGTCGACCTCCAAAACCAACATCATCGAACTCTCCACGCACACCCACTTCCCAATCAAACTAACCACAAACAACTTCCCCTCATGGCGAAAACAGGTCCTATCCACTCTACGAGGACTCGCACTTGAACAATTCGTTGATGGTTTATCCGACCCACCACCGAAAGTTCTTGATGGAAAACCAAATGCTGAATATCGTGACTGGTATCGCCAAGACCAGATTTTACTCGAGCGCTGCTCGGAAGCTGCTCCGATACTATTCAGCCACTCGTCTCCTCAGCCGATACCGCACGACAACTCTTCCAGCGCCTCTCCGAGAGCTATGCTAGCGTCTCGCGTTCTCGCATCATCTCGCTCCGCACCAAACTATCCACCACCAACAAAGGCTCCCGACCCGTAGCTGAATATCTCAATGAGATGAAATCCATTGCGGATGAACTGGCACTAGCTCAAAAACCTGTTGACGATGATGATCTCACAGCCCACATTCTTGCACACCTTGGTGAAGACTATAAAGAAATCACTGCAGCACTCAAGACAATACAAACTTCTATTACTTTTTCAGATCTCTATGAAAAACTCATTGACCATGAGCGATCTCTCTTGGAGTCCAAACCTGCCCCAATTCTTACTACTGTTAACACAGCCCAAAGACAAGGCCCGCGCAACCAATACCGACCTGCTGCCCGGTTTTCCAATCGGCCAACTGCCTCTGGGAAGCGACAACTCACAACAGCCAATCACAATGGCTCGACCAATAATTATCACATAAACCGTAACAACTCATTTTGTCAGTTTTGCAGCATTCCAGGACATGATACCAAGGACTGTCGCAAGTTTGCAAGGTTTCTCCAAAAAAATAACCTTGCATTGGCTACTTCAACAACGAACTCCACAGTCAACTCTACCATGGCGTCCTCGTCCTCTTCTCTAATGTTTGACAGCGGTGCATCCGACCACGCACACCCCGACCAGGCCTTTGTGCACCATCTCTCCGAATATGGCGGGCCTGATGGGATCATTCTAGGAAATGGTAATACTCTCACTATCACTCATACCGGTCCCGGTTCTATTCCAACTTCCACTCGTTCACTTAAATTAACTAATATTCTCCTTGTTCCCAAGTTACGTAATCATCTTATTTCCGTAGCAAAACTTTGCAAGACTAATCACGTTTCTGTTGAATTTTTTCCGTTTCATTTCTTTGTAAAGGACCTTCGCACGGGGGCGCGACTCATGCGGGGAGTCAACATTAATGATGTCTACTATGCGACACCAGACTCTTGCCATCCGATGCAAGTCAATTCAGCAACCAAGTCTTCGAGTTCTCTCCTTTCATGGCATCACAAGCTTGGACATCCATCCATCAAAGTTCTAAAAAATTTACTAAATAAGTTACGCTTTGAATACAATAACTTGTCCAACGACCTATTTCATTGTGATGCTTGCAAAATTAATAAAAGCCATAAACAACCTTTTGGTGAAAATTCATTTCGGGCAACTAAACCTCGAGTGGCTGAATAGTATCGGAGCAGCTTCCGAGCAGCGCTCCGAGTAAAATCTGGTCTTGGCGATACCAGTCACGATATTCAGCATTTGGTTTTCCATCAAGAATTTTCGGTGGTGGGTCGGATAAACCATCAACGAATTGTTCAAGTGCGAGTCCTCGTAGAGTGGATAGGACCTGTCTTCGCCATGAGGGGAAGTTGTTTGTGGTTAGTTTGATTGGGAAGTGGGTGTGCGTGGAGAGTTCGATGATGTTGGTTTTGGAGGTCGACATTGTTGCAGGTTTGAAGTGCACTATGCGAAAGAGAGAATAGGATCGAAAAAAAAAAATCTCAGAGGAGAGGATTGGCTCTGATACCATATAAATGGAGAATGTTTATTATGTTTTTGTATATCCTACTATTACAACATATGCCTTTATATAGGCCATTACATATGAAAGGAGATAAACGTACAGGAGGTAATTAAGCCTATATACAAGAGAATTGATTGATTGAGATTTAAATTATAATTAGGGTGATTGAGCTTTGACATAGGAGAGATTTGAGGCATGTAATTGGGATGGAATATTCTATTCCCTTATAACCTTTCCACAACCCGCCCGCAACATCACCAACTCCGCTTCCGTAACAAAAGAGTTCAACCTACTAATAGGAATCAAAAAATACAACCTCCCATTACTCAACACTTGATCTGCATGCAATGCGGATAGCCTAAACACCGACCCGAGATCATCAACCACCGGAGAGACGAGGTATCCCGGTTGTTCCAGAAGCATGATCTCGGCTGCCGTGATTGGAACCTTAATGTGTCGTAGGTTCCAGTCACAGTCGATTAGTTTTGCGGATTGGATGTTTGGTTTGAAATATGAAGTGAAGTTTCCCATTTGTTTGGAGTGTGAGTTTACTATGAAGAAAGTGTTGATTGATGAGTTATTTATATGTGGTGTGGTGGAGTGTGAAGTGGGTGTAGACTGTTGACTGACGAACCGTGGTTGACTTCTGGATGAAACGTATATTTTTAGTGTTAAAAAAACGCGTTGGATGGTAGACATTCAGTTTACTTGTTCATGGGCCTTTACCTACATAATGGGCTAAGGGATAGGCTAAATATACCCTAGTTGCTTCCTAGAAAATTCACTTTAAAAATTGTGAGATTCACCCCTAAAAAAATACTTTCATAAATAAAAGAAAAAAACATTATTATATGCATATCCTAAATACTGATGATATAACTTTGGTGATAAATCTAGGATTTTCCTTTACATAAATTAAATAATAAGTATATATATTATATAAGTTTGGTGATAGAATTAATATTATCATATAATGAATATGAATTACACCGGAAACAAAAAGGTTCGGCATGGATTCAACTGTTCGCTCCAGTAAATAGTTCATTATTATATATCTTAAATTGCATTCTTTTTTTCTTCACATATCATTATTGTATGTCTCACAATCAATATCATGAATTTCAAAGTGATTAAGAATATATGTAAATGTAAATTAGTTTACAGTGTGAATGCATCTCTTTTCATGAATGTGATAATACAAACATCACAACTAGAATAAAAGAGTGAAAAAATATATATATATTTGATTGATAGAAAATTCAAACATCTAACTGTGTGGAAGTGACAATGAGCTTTAACGTCAATTTAAATCTAAAACATATTTTAAAAAATAATAATTTAGTTTTTAGAAAGATTGTAAGATCATAAGATCATATTAGAATTTAGAATTTCAAAAATTAATCTTGATATTTTTTTATAAAATTATAAGATCAAGAAATTATATGAGAATTCAATCTAAAATTATACGTCAACTCGACGAAAACGCCAAGCAATTGACGAACAAATGAGAAAGACAACATCAAAACGACGTTGGAATTTAAATTTCAAAAAATAATCTTGATATTTTTTTTTGTATTTTAGACTGAATTCTCATATAATTTCAGTTAATCACATAAAAGCCAAAAAAAAAGTAGACAAAAACTTTATATACTTTTCACAATGGCTAAATTAGTAACTCGAACTGTTCTCAAGAAGACCGCATCCCCGGTAACGGCACCAAAAACTTGATGTGCGTGAATTATATATATTTTTATAACTTAATTTTCTTTCACACAAATTTAGTTTTAAAATGATTTTCACCCAAGAACTAAACTATACACACAAAAGGGCAAGTGTACCCGTCGGGTGGTAAGATAGTTTATCGGCAAGAACCAGATATCAATCTGTGGACGCGGTGTCTCGATACTAAACTTTTGCTACTTTAAAGCTTTTTCAATTGATGGGTTGATTTTTGTTTCTAATTTATCATGCAAAAATAACAAACTACTAACTAATCTAAGGAAGAACAATATCTAAAAGAGGTTGCCTAAACTAAGTATCCACTAATAAACATGTGACAACAAATGAGAAAAGACTAGTAGTGATTCAAGCTCTAAATTCAATTAAGTCCCCAATCAAGGCTTTCTAGTTTTATAAATCTTAGGAAGCTAAAATGAAATAACATTCTAATCACCTAAAATTTATTCTTTTAAGTTCACTTGCTAAGTTGATGTTAATATTTAATGATGAGTTATTTATTTGTCAAAACTCCTAACTCTACAAGTTGGGGAAAACTACTATGAAGAATATACTAATCACCCTAACTTGGTTTTAGGTAAGCAATGCCTTCATCATGTTCTTGATATGAACCACAAGCATGGTCATGCTAGACAACAATCTTGGCCTAAATCATCATACCAACATAAACACAAACTATAGAATTCATATAAACATTCTTTTGATCTTTCCAAATCTAAATGCAAGAATCCATACATATGTTCAAATCACCATTCAATTCATGTTAGCAATTACCATTCCTAGTTTCATGCTATGAATCATACTAACAAGTTAACAAGATTCAACAATCATAATCTCTACATGGGCTTTCCAACACAACATGTAAATACTTATGACCAAACATTCAAGAACAAAGACTTTAAACATGTACATGAAATCCAAGAACAAGATTAAACATCACTACGAAGATTAACAAAAGCAATCACCACATCTACTTCCATGTTATCACATATTCATTAGCTTCAACAACACAAATGTTTAGCCCATAAGGCTCATAACTACCAAATCAAGTGCAAGAAAACTCAAATTGTTCATAATGTAAATAGTAAGCTAACCAAGTTTAAAGACAAGATTAAACGGTAAATGAGTGAATCTTCTAATGATTAAATCTTCTTCAAGGCTCATTCTTGGCTCCAACAAGCTTCCAAGTCCAGATTATTGAGAGAAAACTTCACCAAAATACTCCAACTCCCTTCAAAATGAGCTTGAAACTCGTATTTATGCTGCTGTGTGTTTGGCACGACCTTGCCACCTTTTGGCACGGTCGTGCTTGGTAAGTGTCAGTGTCGCTTTTCGTCTGTCGATCTTGTTTGCTACCATTTCTGGAAAAATCCCGCTCAAAGTTTCCCGAGGTGGCACGACCATGCCAAACCATGGCATGACCGTGCTTATCGATGAATTGCCGACGATGACTGCTGCGATCTCGGAAATGAGCTGATCGGAGACTGACTTGGAGACTGACTTGGACCAAGCACGACCATGCTTGGGGGTGGCACGATCGTGCCAGCCATGGATTTTCCTGTTTTGCGTTGTCGGTTGATAGTGCTTATAGAGTCCCGATGTTGGTTGGCTTGGCATGGTCGTGCCAGGTGTTGGCATGGTCGTGCCAAATTTGGCAGTTTGCTGGAATGTTTCGTTTTTGCTCCAAAAGCTTCCGTTTCTACACCGGGCCGAAGCCCGGACCTGTATTTTCACAAACTCAAATGAGTACCAAAATCAATGAAAATATAACGAGTTCTCGCATAAACGGGGCAGGGCATATTTGACGTTTAAAAGATGTATAAATTCTTATACATCAAACATCACCACACTGGAACTTTGCTTGTCCTTAAGCAAACCAAAATGAACAAAGACTCTCTCAATAGCAATCATCTAAACTAACATTTTATAAGCACAAATAAATAATTCTGGCTATAACAATTAAGGACTACTCGACATGAAGGAAAAACCAAAAGTATGCAAAATATGTTTATAAGCAATGGTACATCTTAGAAATCCCTACAAGTTCACCTTGCATTTTCACAATGTTCACACACACTCAGCTAATTAAAGGTACACATACAAATCATGGAGTATGTTTAGAACACTCGATGCCAAGACGATGACTATGCGATATCATAAGCTTGTGGAAGGATCAAATCTAATCACTCGACAAAAATATAACATAAATTATGAGGTCTTGTTTGGATTGTAACTTGGCTGGGGTTAAGGGTGTGTAAGTGGATTTTGAAAGTGGCTAAAATGGTTGCAACCGACGGTTCGACTAACTTGACACATAAAAAAATAAAACTATACAACTTAATAATATCTAACCGAGAGCTAACCGACAAGTTTAGCTTTTCAACTCCCAAAATTGGTCTAACAAAGCCAATTGATAAGGCGTTTTCAAACTGTAATGATTCGTTTCGGTTTTTTTTCAACCATCCTTTTGAGAGAACTAAGTACGTCTACTTAGATAAAACCATGATGTTGTAACTAATAAACTAAGATACTATACAAAAAGACTACAAGTTAATCACTAACCGAACGAGGCTTCTTACAAAAAAAAGGGGTTAAAATATAAAAGGCTAATTTGGTCAAGTGGTTAATATTTAGTGGTTTAAAAGAAATGAAAGGGAAAGACTCAAATTGGTTTGACTAGGGGTATGATTCGGGTGTAGGAATAAGTATAAATGACTAAAAATAAAAGGTTTCCTAATGCCTCAATCATTTCGTGCTATATGTTTGCTTTGTGGCCTCGAAATGTATACCTAACACAAGTTCTAAATCGCAAAAGTCATACGGTTCACTCAATCTTTGCCCAGAAAAACATGAGCAAAAATAGTTCTAAAGCTACAAGCCTCAAAAAATAACTCACGAAAACGGGCGTGTTGAGTAAATATGCAAGGCAAACAAGTAGGTCAATCGCTGGATTTCTCATGCTCAAATTTATACAAAATAAAACACGTTACTTGATGGTAATCTTCACTTGAGTGAACCCCCTTTTGCGTTTACCCTTATACATTTATAAAAAACTTTAGTGCTTATATAAAAACTCATGTTGATTTGATTATTATTATTAATTTTTTTCAAACGGACAACAAAGCTCAAGCGCTAAACCACCTCTCCACACTTGAATAGTAAATCGCCCTCGATGTACAAAAAAAATAATTACATAAGCAAAATGCAAATATAATGAAAGCGGAGGAAACGGGAACATGAAAACTCCCCTGAAACAAAAATGCAAGAATGGAGCTAAACGAAATAATAAGGAGCATCCGCAACGAACTACCGAGCTGTCCATCAACCTAACATCTCATCGAGCCAACACTGCACACTAGCAAACATGATCAAACACACAAGCCTTTACCCAACCCAATTTACCCTTGCCTTTATTTATTTACTTAGCCCACTAAAATAAAACAAAAGTAATTAAAGTTCTAAGACAGAGGGGGGTACGGACAATGGAAAATGGCACACCCTTCAAATACAAAATAATAAAAATACAAGATAGATAACGGAACTAAGACCTGCCACCAGATCCGGAAGGACCGGCGTCGTCCCGGCGATCGAACCTGGATCTCTGTGTGAAATGCGGAGGCGGCTGCGTTTAAGGTGCATTGAGCGTGTTCGCGATATGCTGCTGCGAACCAAAAAGCCAGACAAAGCTTCGTCGGCCTTGCTCGTACATATCCTACATGAATTCCCCTGCCTATGTTGTTCTGCACGGATCAGATCCACATCTCATCTCACTCCCTGCTGATCGAAGGCGAGTCTATCCATCCGCCTCCAGATATCAACCGCTGATGGCTCATACGGACCATAAGCACCATGCTCGAAACCCCCACCACCATACCCGCCATATCCATTCTCCCAGTTTGGGCTCCCAAAAACATGGCCCAAGTCACCAAGCTGCATGTGAGGGCCCGCTCCCCAGCGGCCTCATCATGCACGTGAACCGGGATATCCTGCATATGGACGTCATCACCGCCACCTTCGCCATTACCGCCACTATCGCCATTACCACGATCATCATTATCACTCTCCGCTTCGAGAAGCGGATCCTAGATCCTACCTAATCTGTCAACAAGCTTCGGGAACCCGTTTACCTTTGTAACATTCATGTAAAACGGGTTCCAAAACACGCTCTGTTTAAATAATTCAAGTATCTTATTTAAGTTCTCTTTTCGCGTTTAGTAATTGTTCAAATATGTTTTGCTAATATTTATAAATAAGCTATATAATAAAATAAATAAATACAAAAAGAATGAAAAATTTAAAAATAAGAATATAAATAAATGGGGCTGCCGGGTTTCGAACCCGGGTCCCCCACAAGCTCACACACACAAAACACCACTGAACCACACAGACCACATGTGTTTAAAACCAAAATCATTAAATCTTATATGCATTTAAACGCTAACCTGCAAATTTGAAGTTCAAACCGGTAACTGACATCCGATTCAATCTAGCTTAATTAACGATTTCAGTTGTAAAATCATGTATAACCGATCTTGTACATCAGTTTCAATCCAAAAATCGAAACCAATTTGTTTTGTAACTGTTCGAAATCAATGTTGTTTTGAAAACCGAAGTAATGATTGAATCAAAAACTGAAATCGATGATTGGGTATAAATACTGAATCATTTGCACTTCATACAACTCGCTCATCCTCTCATAATCTCTCGAAACTCTCTAAACTCTCTCTGAAAGTGCAATCAACAACGCCAGAATTATTCCCGCTCGTTACCAGAATTCTAACCAGAAAGGTAAACCTCATTCAACCTCCTAAAAACTATTGTATGGTCTAGGTCAATGATTAACTGTATTGAACAGTTAATCGAAACTGTTTAATCAAGTGTTTCAGTCGAGTTAAGCTTCTGGGTTTTTATTCATTAAGAAGATGAACTGGTTTAGTGTTTTTGTATAATTAAATTTGTTTTTTTTAATCAGGTTAGATACACAGTCCAGTGGTGGACTGTGTGCAAACACAATGCATATGTCCCGGGGTTGAATCACGCATGTGTCCGACTTTCTGAAATAAAAACCACTTTTTTTAAACCTCACACAGATCATCTTTCAATAAGTATATAAATGTAATATAAATTCAGTTTATACCGGGTTAGACACCCAGACCAGTTGGTAGGGCTGGGTGCAACATAGATCTAAGGTCGCGAGTTCGAGTCAGGGTCTATGCAGCGGTTCGATTATATTTAAAACCTTTTTAATTAAATAAATTTTGAATTAACCTAACTAGTATATATATATATATAATTAAAATAAAGATTATTTCAGGTTAGACACGTAGCTCAGTTGGTAGAGCTGCGTGTACGTATACGAGAGGTCACGAGTTCGAATCTCACACGATGCCTAATACACATGCGATTCAACCGGCCAGAACCGGTCAGACCTGACAAAGTCAAACATTTATTTTATTTTATTTATTTCAATATTCTTTATTTTTATTAATTAAAAATCATTTAAAATACTTAAAAACAAGATTTTTAAAGTTTAAAAAAATTGTAATAATACCACAAAAATAAATCTAAAAATCTAATAAAAAGCATTAATTAAAAATATCAATTTCGAATAAAAATTTATTTATTTATCGAATTATTACGTGATTATTTAGGTTAGTTTCCCTCGTCGGTTGAATCCTAAATCGTGCTCCATCATTATCAGTTCCAAGAAAACGCACCCACTGTGAGTGAATTCTTACAAATTTCGTTTTGGGGTGTATCATGTGTCGTTTACATATTTCGTTTATTCAAACCTTTGTGCTATTACCATAATATGATCTAACGTATTATGTATATGTTTGTTTGTTGTTATATGTGGTTACATTTTATCATTTCAGTGCAATCATTAACATTAGGCCCATCAGTTACTCGTTGGATACGAGTTGAGCATCGCGTGCCTCATTAGATCGGCTCCGTTTGATTGAGCCTTGATCTCATAGTTCATCATTTGTCATGCTCATGTGTTCATTGTTTAATATTATGTGGTTTGTGGATAAATTTACATATATGCTTGCTCATATTTGGTTTATACACATTTTTATTTAATTAATCGATAAAAATAATTCTTTCAAATGTTAAATGAGATTCACTCGCCAACTTTTGTTGACCCAAATCTTTATTTTGCACATGATACAGGTGGACAGACTGAGGAGAGGAACACTTAGGATTTGGCTTTAGAATGAAGAATAAAACATTTCTTGTTGAGAACAAATTTCTTGTGGTCGTTTGTTTTTATGTGTATGGATATTCTCTTTTAAGTTTGAAGTAATAAATATGAAACTTAATTATAGTAAATGTCATGAACTTTGATGAAAACCCAATTATGCCTCGACTTTTATTTCCGCTGCGGGTCAGGGTGTGACAACCTTGCGGATCATGTGCATGGATGTCAGCTGCACTACATCGAGCATACCATAATCACAAGCCTTGGTTAGTTGGTCTAACCGAACCCGGTAATATTTGGCGAGTTTAGTGGTGAATGCACCTCCGCAAATTTTCAACGCAGGCATTGAAACAATACCCCTCTGAATCGACTCGACGATGCTAACCGCCACATTGCAGTTTGACCTAGATATGATACAGTAGAAATGAAACAGGTTGCGGGTGGTGATGTTGCCGGTGCCGTCACCTTCACCTCCAATGACATGGAAAATGGCGCACTAGATGACGCGGTGTATTGGATCAAGAATCTATGTCGCCTTAGCTCTCCTCGGGTCCCATTCCCGACCAGGAACCGTGATCTCTGCCCAAAAGGCGGCTTTGTCCGCGTCTGGCTCCCATTCTTGCAAACTACCATGAAAGAGCTCCAAAATCATCTACATATAATCCCAACACTTGACCGAACCGACTGATTGAATAATGGTGCCATTTCCGTCCTAGGCGATAGCTCATACCAATCCTTTTTCATACACGTCCGGGCAAGGAAAAGTAAGTCGAAAAGGTGTGAAAAACTGGATAACTAGCTCCACGTATTGCGATTCAGCTATGTCAAAAAGGTGGGTCCACGGCGGTGTCATAATTTCCTCAAACTACTCTGTCTGACCGAGCAAGTCAAGAACAACTGTTTATAACTTTCGCATGGGCTCAATCAAATGTCGTCTTGCCCATAACCATTCCCCTTTGTGATACAATGCCCTTCCTTAGCATTGTTGCTAACAGTAAGTACGGATGATCCATCTACAAGAAATCAACAGCCAAAACAGGCAAAAATATGATTCTAGACAGTTTGGCACGATCATGCCAACATCTAGCCCGGTCGTTCTTACCTGGAAAAATCAGCAGGTTTATAAAGTTTTTTTTCTGAAAATTATGAAGTTCTGGGTTTTTCCCAAGCCACATGATCGTGCCACCCTTTGGCACCCTCGTGCCTGACCGATTTCTGGGCTGGGTAATTTTATGAAGAGTACGATCGTGCTTGGTCTTGGCACCTTCGTGTGCGTTGTATTTCTAGGCAAAAATTATGAAGAGCCGACAGAAGTTATTAATGGCACGATCATGCCCAGACATGGCACGATCGTGCGTGGCAGAACCAGAAAACGCGACAGCCTCCAAAACCCCATTTTTTCAAAATTTCGCTTAGGGATTCTGTAAATCGATCAGTTGTGGTTCATAACAACACAAAAAACATGAAAAACGGGCTTGAATTAGGCGATTTAGACCAAGCCCTAAAAACTAAAAAGAAACTAACTATGAAGAACGTAAACCTAAAACACAAAAACTAACAAAGAAGAAGAAGAATTCGTATATGGAATGCTTGTTGGGAGGAAAGACTGCAAGAATTTCTTGGAGGAAGCAAGGACATGCAGAGAATTCGTCAGTGCTTTGAATGGGTTCAACTGAGGAAGATGAAGATACAAAGAAAAGTGGTTGAGTTATTGGTGGGTTCTATTATTGGCTCTGCAAAAAGCTAACACTAGCAGGTTTGGTAGTGTCAAATTTTTCTGTTGATAGTGCTCAATTTTTGATTTTTTTTACTCTAACTTAATTACTACAATTTTAAAATTTTAATACAACAACTACAAATAAAATTTTAAAATTTAAATTAGAAAATAAAAGTTGAAGAATAAGAAAAGTAAAAATAGAAATAAGGATAAAGATAAGAAAAAGGTAATAACTCCTTGAACCCGTGCACTCACCAAGCATCTCCTACCAAGAAATGAACCGAACTAACATACCTGAAAGCCGACAACAAGCTCTAACACCCCTCGCGAACCAGAACGAACCGAAACTGGAAAAGAAATAAACCACCGAAAAATATAAACAAAAACATGCTAAGTTTATTTACGAGTCTCCAGCTAGACTCACCACCCTGAATTCATTTGTTCCTGGGGTGGAGGGAAACAACCTCCTCACTCTGGTCAACGGGCCCTCCAACATAAGCCTTTAGCCTATGCCCACTGACTTTAAACCACCAACCATCCTCATGGCCTATCTTCATGGTCCCATAAGGAAACACTTCTCGTACAGTGTAAGGACCCGACCACCAAGACTTTAGCTTAGCAGGAAACAACTTAAGACGTGAGTTGTATAACAACACACGATCACCCACTCGGAATTCCTTCTTGTCCTTCAAGCGGGTATCATGAAGCGTCTTAGTGCGTTCCTTGTACAACTTAGAACTTTCATACACATCATTCCTAAGCTCCTCAATCTCGTGCATCTGTACAAACCTGTTCTCACCCGCAACCGCCATATTAAGATTAACTGTCTTCAAAGCCCAATATGCTTTGTGCTCGAGCTCCACAGGAAGATGGCAAGACTTTCTATAGGCCAATTTAAACGGTGTGGTGCCTATAGGAGTTTCGTAGGCTGTCCGGAAAGCCCAAAGTGCATCATCCAATTTCTCGGACCAATCCTTATGGCTAGAATTAACCGTTTTCTCCAAAATCCGCTTGATACCCCGATTAGTGACCTCAACCTGTCCACTCGTCTGTGGATGATATGGTGTAGAGAATCGGTGTTGCACACCATATTGGGACAATGCTTTCCTAAGTTGTACATTACAGAAATACGTCCCATGGTTACTAATCAATGCCTTTGGCGCACCAAAACGAGCAAACAACTTCTTCAAATACCTCACCACTACCCTAGCATCATTAGTGGGTAAAGCCTGTGCTTCAACCCACTTTGACACATAATCAACGGCAACTAGGATGTAGCGGTTACCAAAAGAGGTCGGGAAAGGACCCATGAAGTCTAGACCCCATGCATCAAAGACCTCACAAACTTGGATGCCGTTTTGTGGCATCTCATTGCATGCTGAAATGTTGCTTGCTCTCTAGCAAGCATCACAGGACCTCACCCACTCATGTGCATCACGGAAGATAGCAGGCCAAAAGAATCCAGAGTCGAACACTTTCTTCGCGGTGTTGTTCGCTCTATGGTGGCCTCTCGTGGGTCCCTCGTGACAATGGCACAAAATATCTCTCACCTCGTCACCATACACGCATCGTCAAATCATCTGATCTGCTCCTACCATAAACAAGTAAGGGTCATCCCAAAAGTAATACATGAGATCTGCAAAGAACTTTCGCTTTTGCTGATGGGTCATCCCCTTGATCAAGATGCCACTAGCTAAGTAATTTGCAAATTCAGCAAACCATGGGGAATCATCATTAGTCTCGATCCTCATAAGAAACTTGTGAGGGAAATTGTCATTGATGTTAGGCCCACAAATTTCCTTTCCCTCGGAATGCTTAAGTCGAGACAAATGATCGGCTGCCAAATTTTCAGCCCCTTTCTGATCACGGAGTTCAATATCAAACTCCTGCAGCAAAAGGATCCAACATATCAATCTCAGTTTAGCATCTTGCTTGCTAAAAAGATACCAAAGGGCTGCATGATCCGTGTACACAATGGTCTTGGAAAGGACGAGATAAGACCGAAACTTATCGAAGGCAAAGACCACAACTAGGAGCTCTTTCTCTGTCGTGGTTTAATGCTCTTAAGCGTCGTTCAAAGTCTTGCTTGCATAGTAAATCGGGTGAAAGTGCTTATCTCTCCTTTGACCCAACACGGCCTCGACTACGAAAGCACTCGCATCACACATCAACTCACATGGTAGTTCTCAGTTGGGAGCAACCATGATCGGGGCATTCACCAACTTCTCCTTCAACATCTCGAATACTCGAAGGCATTCATCAAAGAAAATAAACTGGGCATCCTTCTCGAGAAGCTGAGTCATGGGACGGGCGATTTTGGAAAAATCCTTTATGAATCGCCGGTAAAAACCTACATGACCATGAAAGCTCCTAATAGATTTCACGGATGTGGGACGCGGGAGCTTAGAAATAGTCTCAACTTTGGCTCGATCAACCTCGAGCCCCGCCTGTGAAATCTTGTGCCCAAGCACAATGCCCTCCTTCACCATGAAGTAGCATTTCTCCCCGTTCAACACAAGGTTGGCTTCTTCACACCTAGCCAACATCCCTTTCAGATTCACGAGAGACTGATCAAAGGAACTCCTAAACATAGAAAAATCATCCATGAAAAGCTCCATAGAATCCTCTATCATGTCATGAAAAATGGCCACCATACACCTCTGAAATGTGGCTGGAGCATTACACAGTCCAAAGGGCATTCGCCGGTAGGCAAATGTGCCATAGGGACATGTGAATGTCGTCTTCTCCTGATCCTCAGGAGAGATGGGAATATGAAAGTAGCCTGAAAAACCATCAAGGAAACAGTAGAACATCCTACCTGACAACCTCTCCAACATCTGATCAATGAAAGGGAGTGGGAAATCATCCTTCCTCGTGACATCATTGAGTTTGCGATAATCAATGCAAACTCTCCATCCGGTGACAGTACGAGTGGGAATCAACTCGTTTTTCTCATTAGTCACCACTTTCATCCCTCATTTCTTCGGGACTAACTGTAAAGGGCTAACCCAAGGTGAATCAGAGATCGAATATATTAAACCTGCATCAAGTAGTTTGATGACCTCTTTCTTCACAAACTCCTGCGTATTCGGGTTCAAGCAACTCTGATGTTGTACCAAAGGTTTAAAGTCCTCCTCCATCAAGATCTTATGGGTACAAAAGGATGGATTAATCCCTTTTATATCCATGATCTTCCACGTGATCGCCTTTTTGTGCTGCCTCAAGACTTCAAGCAATCGATCCTTCTCCTCACCCGACAATCGAGCAGAAATGATAACGGACAAATGAGTCTCACCATCCAAGAAAGCATACTCCAAATGATCTGGAAGCTCCTTAAGCTCAACCGAAGGTGGATCCTCAATAGAAGGGTGTGCTTTAGGCTCAGCAATGCGATCCACAATCTCAAAAACCTCGGGACACGGGGAGACGCATGACCTATCAGACAGGCCATCTCCTCAGCTAGTTTGTACACTGCGGGTATACCAAAAGTCTCCCCTCCAAGCAGCTATGTGCCATAATATCCTCCTCAAATGTGTCACGAAGATGATCACTTACATATATATCAGTAGTCTTAACGAAATAGAGTGTATCATCCTGACTCTGTGGATGCTACATGGATCTCCCAATATCAAAAGTCACCTCCTCATCATCAACCCTAAGAGTAAATCTGCCAGTGCAGACATCAATCAAGGCTCTCGCAGTGGCTAGGAATGGTTGACCTAAGATAAGAGGAACAATTTTGTCCTCATCTATGTCCAAAATCACAAAATCGACAGGAAAGACAAACTTGTTGATTTTCACTAGCATATTCTCAACTATGCCTCGAGGATACTTCACTGAACGATCGGCTAGCTGAATGCTCATACGAGTGGGTTTGGGCTCTCCCACATCTAGCTTAGCAAAAACCGCATATGGCATGAGTTTTATGCTAGCTCCAAGATCAGCCAATGCATTCCTGACCGATAAACTACCAATCAACCACGGGATAGTGAAACTCTTCATTTTCTTTAGTAGTTTATTCTGAAGAATCGCCGAACACTCCTCATTCAAGGTCACATGCGAAAGCTCCTCAAGTTTCTTTTTGTTAGATTAATTATCTTTCAAAAACTTGGCATACTTAGGCATTTGAGCAAGTGCCTCGACAAATGGTAAATTTATATGAAGTTTCTTAAAAGGCTCAAGGAAGTTATATAGTGTTCTTCCATTTTCTGCTTCTTCAACCTCCTCGGATATGGAGTGGGAGGGACATACTCTCTTACTGGCTCCTTGGGTCGTGCTGTACTTGCTGGGACTCACCTCAGTTGCACCTCACCCGGAGACTCAGTCTCGATCTCCTCAACAATCTCATCATCAATCGGTTTTGCTGGAGCAGCGAAGTGATGGGATCAGCAGTCTTGTCGCTTCTCAACGTCATGGCCTTTGAAGTAGCCTTAGGATTAGGCTCCATATTGCTTGGAAGGCTCACCTGTTGTCTCTTGGACAATCTAGCCAACTTGGTTCTCAATGGTCTGCATGGAAGCCTTTTGGCTTCTTAACTCACTCTCGTGCCTCATGAAACGACCGTCATACTCTTTAAAACACTTCTCATTTTCGACCTTTTGAGAGTTTTGACCCGCTAAGAGTTGACAAACATATCTTGCACACTAGGTTCATTAGTGGAAGAAATCTGCTGAGGCAGAGGTGCACCATATGCTCCAGGAGCTGTGGGACGTGGAGCAAATCCGGGTGGATGCTAACTAGAAGTGTCAGGTTTCCAACTGAAACTTGGGTGATTCTTTTGTCACACCCCGGATTTCTAAACCAAATCCATACACCAGTGGGCCCGGGTGGGGAGTATCGTGACGTCAGTTGATAATCATCATAGTCAATTAAACACAGCACAGTGGAAGTCTTGGAGTAAAATTACTATTACAAACCGAATGTTCGAAAATATAAAATAATATACAGGCTCGTAATAGAAGATCCACAGGCGGATCTTAAATTTTACATGGAAAGAATATAAAACAGACTTTGGGCAGATTTAGGATTTGCAAGATCCTCTATCACTACCGAGCACTTCCGGCCTATTTTCGTATTGTACCTGCATTTTAGTCTTTTGAAAATACGTCAGCTTTCACTGGTAAAATACACCCAACTGACTCATTTTGAAAACATTTCAAAAATGTTTTAAGTGTGTATCAGCACAAAATCTTTTTATAACTTGGGTTAATTGACCGTCCAACCTTGTTCACAGATTTTCATGTTTGTCCATACATACGGGGCCCGGTACGGAGACCAAGACACAATTAACGTACACACCACTTTGGACTCGGGAAGGAGTCAATCCCTCCCAACCTTGTGGGAATACATAATTGAGCGTCTATCGGGTGTATGCCTACACCCGCGCTAAGGTCATGGCCATTTCTATTGTAATGAGCCGAGGATATCCAGGACACGGTAGTAACCCCCGATGTTTAAGTTATCAAACAAAACTGATTAAAACAGAATATGCGGATTTACTATCCGCGCCTGGCATTCGATTGATCCCATTTCCGACCAAGCGGTAATAACTTACTGTAACCCAAGCCCGTATAGGGGAAATAAGTCGAGAGTATTTACCTGAGTTAGTCTTCTTTTATTTTTTTTAGTAACTCAGCCGTACACAAAAGGACTAAGTGCAGATAGCATTTACCAGCAAGTCTCTAGTCTGGATTATGGCATAAACTAACCAATTAAATACTAACGGCCCTATTTAATTCATTGACTTAGACCGACTAGCATACTTGATCAAAACGTATGACGCTATATTAAACGATGATTAGATTAGAATGTAGTTTAATCCCAACAAGTACCTTGACTTGTATAATATGGGTAAACTATAAACATTCTGGATTTTGAGACTTAAATGACAAGGTTAAACCCGTTTTGGTTAAATTCCTTAAACTAGTTACGTGTAATCAACCATATGCTTATAAGCGATAATGGGTAACCGGATAAGTCATGGACAAGTTCTATATGCCATTACATTTTAATTAAGTTAAAATATCAGTAGGATATCAACTTATATGCCCGTTAAGGTTTTAAAACAAAATTATGCCTCATAGGGCATTTTTGTAATTTCATGCCATATAAAAGGAACTTGGATATAACTTACGTTTATAAACATGAGTATTCTGGAAAAATATTTGATTTATGATATAATATCATTAGATATCAATTATATGTGTAATTTACCTTTTATGACTAAACTATGCACTGAAGGGGCATTTTGGTCATTTTACACATAGTTTATAAATTATTTGGGGTTCTGATTTTATGACATATACCTACTGTAAATATGTTTAAAATAAGTTTTAAAATCAGTAGGTAACAAGTCTTGGTCAATTAATAAGGTTTAAAACCATACTATGCGCCGAAACGGCGCTTATGTCGTTAAATGACGTCTTTATGCGATGTTTACGAAAACTGATGTTGAGGTCAGATTAAAGTGTTTTAAATATGTTATTTAATATAACATATCAGTAGCTAAATGATTTACCTTGAAAAGATTTGATTAAAACCATTTTATAAGCTACAAGGGCTAAAATCGTCATTTATCGACATAGTTTAAGGACCCGTTTGAAAACTCAGTTTATAACCTGGTTTGAAATCCCAAATAATCCTACTTATAATATTACATCAGTAGAAAACTCATTTTCAAGTTCATTGCCATTTAAAACCTTGTTTTATGCAAAAATGGCATTTTGGTCATATATGACATAATTATGGAACTTGCGCATAAACTTGGTTTCTGATTATGATCATGTAATATAACCTTAGAGGGTTATGCTACATTATATTATGATCATACTGCAACTTTAGATCAGTAGGTAACTAATCTAAATTGGGTCGAATCGAAAGTCAAAGCAGAAGTCAAACTTCGCGACTTTCGGTTGCAAACCGACCCTAGAACTGAAATTGACGAGCCGGACATGTTCTTACATGTTATAATAATTACTAACAACTTGCTTAGGTGTCAAAACAGGTTTCATAACATATATAAGCTCAATTTATGATTTTCCCGAAAAATGGCCTGTTTGACTTTTTAATATCATAACTTTGACCCGTCAATTGGTCTAGCAAACGTGATCTTCAGGAGGTGCCCTTTATAGGGATTAACACCTACTATTATGATCATTTAGCCATGTTCGTTTCGAACAATGGCTGGACCATAATGGTCTTAACCGAAAGTCAAAGCGTTTTCTGTAAAACGCTTGACTTTTGGCTATAAAAGCCTATAAACGAAAATGCACAAGGAAGGAACAGTTAACAGTGATTCCTAAGGTGCAAAAGAACTATGTTGGATGCTCCTTTTAGCTAGGAACTTCCAGAGGAGGGAGAAGAGTGAATGAATGAGAAAGGTGCAAGTTGGAATGTGAACTTAAACACCTATTTATAGTTGGAGAACTCAAAGGAGGTGAAGCCAGGTGTTTAGGGGTGTAAGAAGGAGCTTACAAGTGTCCTAAAACGTGGCATAGCTGATTACAAATCCATAGTTTCGAATACATGGTTTTTTGGAGTTTTGTTTGGGAGCCAAGCAAAACTTTCTGCAGCAGATGTCCTCTGGCGGGCCGCGAGAGGCACAAGCCCTGCCTCTCGTGCCCCGCGAGCGCCCCAAAGGCAGATTCCAAGTTTGTCACTTTTAGCCCCTTAACTTTTAAAACCCACTAAACCTTTCTAAAACACCTTTTTGGCATTTTTAGCCATCCGTAGCCAATATTTGGCATACCCGGGATTATGCCCGGACATTGTCGAGCTCTCGGTTCATTAAAAGGTCACTCAGAGGTATAAATTAACATGTTGACACTTTTAATCCCTCCATTATCCAACTTTCACATATATATATAGAATTGAACCCTCTCGTCCAACAATTGGTACGTATGAGAGTTAGGACCTCACAAAGGATCACTTAGAGGCTTATTATAAGCATGTTGACTCCGATGTCACTCAGAGGCTGGGCATGTTGATATATCAGTCATTCAGAGGCCAAGTTTTAAGCATGTTGACATATCTGTCACTCAGAGGCTAATTATTTAAGCATGTTGACATATCAGTCACTCAGAGGCTTGTTATTTATGCATGTTGACATCAGATCGTCACTCAGAGGCTCAGGTTGAGCATGTTGACGCCTTTAATCTTTATTGGTCTTTAATAGACTATATTTAAAATAAAACACGTGTCACTATTGGACATGATTTTACGGGGTGTTACATCCTCACCCCCTTAAAAGAAATCTCGACCTCGAGATTTGATTTAAAAAGATGGGGGTAATTTTGTCGCATAGTGAACTCAACCTTCCATGTATACTCGGGACCTCTAAAAGCGTCCCACTTAACCTTTACTATAGGTATCATTTTTCTTCGGAGCTTCTTGACCTGTCGATCCTCGATCGAAATTGGTTTCTCAACAAACCTCAGGTTTTCATCAATTTGTACATCCTTGTGTGACATTGCTAGCGATTCATCGGCTAGACATTTCTTAAGATTTGATATGTGGAATAAATAATGGATTCCACTAAGCTCCTCTGGCAACTTGAGCTTATAAGCCACAATGCTGACACATTCGATTATCTCGAATTGTCCTATATATCTTGGGCTCAGCTTGCCCTTCTTTCCGAAGCGCATCACACCCTTCCAAGGTGATACCTTCAGCATGACTATGTCCCCTACTTGGAACTTAAGAGGCTTACGCCTCTTGTCAGCATAGCTCTTCTGCCTATCCTTGCAGCTTTGAGACGATCACTGATTTGCACAATCTTTTCCGTGGTCTCCAGGACAATCTCTGGTCCTGATAGTTGGGTTTCCCCAACTTCTGCCCAACACATGGGCGTTCTACATTTTCTCCCATACAAGGCCTTAAAAGGAGCAGCCTTGATGCTAGTATGATAGCTGTTATTGTAGGAGAATTCTGTTAGGGGTAAGTAGTCATCCCAACTTCCACCTAAATCAATCACACATGCCCTGAGCTTGTCTTCCAGAGTTTGAATAGTAAGCTCACTTTGACCATCAGTCTACGGATGGTAAGCCGCACTGAAGTTCAATCTTGTGCCTATTGATTGTTGGAAACTTTTCCAAAAGTGAGATGTGTATCTAGTATCTCTATCAGATACAATAGATACTGGGAAACCATGTAGGGACACAATCTTATCCACAACAACTTAGCCATTTTATCTGAATTATACGTTTCCTTTATTGGCAAGAAATGTGCTGACTTGGTCAGCCTATCCACAATGACCCAAATAGTGTCATTTCCACTTTTGGTCTTGGGTAACTTGGTAATCAAATCCATAGTTACCATTTCCCATTTCCATGTGGGAATTTCCAGTTGCTGTAGAAGTCCTGACGGCTTCTGATGTTCGACTTTAACCTGCGAACACGTCAGACACTTAGCTACATAAGTGGCTATGAATTTCTTCAAACCATCCACCAATAATTCTTCTTTAGATCTTGATACATCTTGTCACCTCCCGGGTGAATTGAGTATCTCGAACTATGCGCATCTAGTAGCTTCTCATTTAAGCTATTTCTGAGCTTAATGCTCTTAGCGTTAATCCTTATAGGTTTAACTCGTTCTTTGCGACTTAAGGCATCAGCAACTACATTTGCTTTGCCTGGATGGTAGCGAATCTCGCAATCATAGTCATTAAGTGTTTCCATCCATCGATGTTGTCGCATGTTCAATTCCTTCTGATTGAACAGATGCTGGAGACTTTTATGGTCTGTGTAAATGTCTCCATAGTTTTAGTGCAAATACAACAACACCCAATTCCAAATCGTGGGTGGTGTAATTTATTTCGTGCACCTTTAACTGTCGTGATGCATAGGCAATCACTTTGCCTTTTTGCATTAGCACACAGCCAATGCCAGTGTGCGATGCATCACAGTAAACT
Organism: Scalesia atractyloides; assembly: GCA_947069175.1. Taxonomy (NCBI): domain Eukaryota; kingdom Viridiplantae; phylum Streptophyta; class Magnoliopsida; order Asterales; family Asteraceae; genus Scalesia; species Scalesia atractyloides. Next base: position 11,611,053 of record CAMTDV010000026.1, on the reverse strand, counting down.
ACAAAATCTTCAATACCCTCTGGTAGGGATAACACAGGAGCATTGCTCAACTTGTGTTTAATAACCTCAAAAGATTCTTGTTGCTTTGGACCCCAATTATACTTAACATTCTTATGGGTTAAGGTAGTTAAAGGAGTGGCTATTTTTGAAAAGTTCTCAATGAACCTACTATCGTAACCAGCCAATCCTAGAAAACTACGAATCTGCGATGGGGTTTTGGGTACTTCCCAATTCATGATGGCTTCAATTTTGGCGGGATCCACTTGGATACCTCACTCACTTACCATGTTTCCAATAAATTGGACCTCCCTAAGCCAAAATTCACACTTAGAGAATTTAGCATAAAGCTTCTCTTGCCTTAGCAGTTCTAAGATGCACCGAAGATGTCTCTCATGATTGGCTTGATTTCGAGAGTAGATAAGTATGTCGTCTATAAAGACAATGACAAACTTATCCAAATATGGTTTGCAGACTCTATTCATGAGATCCATGAATGCTGCAGGTATATTCGTGAGCCCAAAAGTCATCACTAAGAATTCAAAGTGACCATATCGGGTCCCGAAGGCAGTTTTAGGAACATCTTCACTTCTAACCTTCAGCTGGTGATATCCAGATCTCAGATCAAGTTTAGAGAAGTAACTAGCCCCTTGAAGTTGATCGAATAAATCGCTGATGCTGGGCAGAGGATATCTATTCTTGATTGTTAACTTGTTTAGCTCTCGGTAGTCAATGCACAACCGCATTGAACCGTCTTTCTTTTTAACGAAAAGGATAGGAGATCCCCAAGGTGAGGAACTAGGCTGTATAAATCCTTTCTCCAAGAGTTCGTCTAGCTACGTCCTTAATTCCTTCATCTCTGTTGGTGCTAGCCTATATGGAGCTCTAGCCACTGGTGTTGATCCTGGTAGGATATCTATTCTAAACTCCACTTGCCTGTCTAGAGGTAGGCCTGGTAATTCTTCTGGGAATACATCGGAATATTCTGAGATGACTGGTAGGTCCTTCGTGTTTGGCTTAGGCTCATTTATGGTAACTTGTGCCATGTAGATGATACATCATTTCCTCAAACACTTGGATGCCTTAAATAATGACACCTTGTCTGGCAGTCCATAGTGTGAGTCTCCGGGGAATGTGATCATTTCACCAAATGGGGTCTTAATCTCGATGAGCTTTTTATCGCAGGCAATGCGGGCTTGGTTATGAGATAACCAATCCATGCCTAAGACAACATCGAACCCCGCCAATTTCATTGGCAGGAGAGAGATAGAGAAGGAATGATTCTTAATGGATATAGAGCATCCATCAAGAATGGAAGATGTTGTTTCTATCGTTCCATCAGCAAGTTCTATCTCATAAGTTTTATCTAGAGTTCTTATGGGCAGTTTTAATAGTTTACTAAACTTATGATCAACAAATGATTTATCCGAACCCGAATCGAAAAGAACTCTAGCGTAAATATTGTTAATGAGGAATGTACCTATTATGACGTTGTTGTCATTAACGTCCTCCCTGGCATTCATTTGAAGGCACAGGCATTCCCCTTCTTGGCCTCTCCAGGCTTTACATCACTACTTTTGGGTTTCTTGGGGGCAATTGTACGTTATATGCCCTTTTTCATTGCAGTTATAGCAAACTGCATCCTTAAGATCCTTGCAATCTAAGGTCTTATGCCCTTTTCTCTTGCAGATTCCACAGGGTTTGGTTTGTGGATTTATACTACACTGTCCACAATGCCTATATTTACAGTTCTTGCATAGAGGTTTGTCATTAGACGCGTGCTGGTTCTTCTTGAACCCGAAATTTCCTTTCTTTTTAAATCTTTGGGAGTTATTATCCTCCCGTTTCCTCTTTCCGTCAGTTTCAGTCCTAACTGACCTTTGTCTTACCAAATCAAGGGTGAGGGAAAGAGATAGGTCTACAGTGGACCTATAGGTATTAGGATGTGCAGACTTTACCTTGCCTTTTATCTCGGGCACCAACCCATTTATAAAATGCGCAATGCATTTGGATTCGGGGGTGATCAAATAGGAAACTATCCTAGATAGGGAGTTAAAGTCAGAAACGTACTTCCGACAATCTAGGTTTTGTATTGAAAGAGACAAAAAGTCCGTCTCTAATTTCTCCACCTCATGGGGTGGGCAGTAAGTTTCCTTAACAAGGTCCATAAATTTGGACCACCCCAAATTATACAGGTGTACCTTACCTGTAGACTGGATCATGGCTTTCCACCATATTAGGGCATCGCCCTTGAAGGATTGTGATACGTACTTGACCACATCCTTATCAGCACAATTGCTGGTATCTACAATCGTTTCCATCTCGTCTAGCCACTTTAGGGCTTCTACAGCTCCTTTCTCCCGTTAAAGTCTCGAAGCTTACAGGAGACAAAGTACTTATAGTTACATCCGTCTTTAATAGAATGGGACTTTTCAGCAAAATCTATTTTCTTTGGTTCACTCTTCGCATTTGAAGAGTGAACGGAGCTCTCCTTATGAGCTGAAGATGGTGGAATAGATAAGGATCTAAAGCGAGTGGCACTCGACTCTCGTAGCCTTTCTATGGCCTTTCCCATGGCCTTTTGACAGCCGCATCAATGCGAGTTTGAAAATTATCATCGTTAATATCTTTGTTTTCAGATTTGTTATATTCTACATTCCTGTGGCTACTTGTGCTTCATTTGAGTTAGCCATCTTGAAGTCTTGGGTTCTATATACCAATAAAACTTCATTTAGCTATGGTGTATCAACCATATCGGCTTTTAACATTGGATATAACAATCCATTGCCTATACTAGTGTGAACAACATCACAACTCTTAGGCTTAATATAACTATATTTGGCCTAGGTCTTAATAGGACCGTTATAGGCATATTACAATTTGGATGTAGTCCATATATTATTGGACAGTGGATCGCAATGTCACAACTGTCATTGTCATTATTGACAATTATATTTCTCATAGTCTTATCCCTAATGGACATAACAATTGGGCACCTTGGCCGGCCACATTGGACATAATATATATATATATATATATATATATATATATATATATATATGGCATACCGGCCTGTCACTTAGGACATAATACATATGGCATATCAGCCTTTCACATTGGACATAAAATGGGCTCATTGGCCAACATCATAACAGATGTATATGATATATCAGCCTGTCCTATTGGACATAAATTGGGCACCTTGGCCTACATCATGGCATATCAGCCTGTCTCATTGGACATAAATTGGGCACCTTGGCCTACATCATAACATATGTATATGGCATATCAGCCTATCCCATTAGACATAATTTGGGCACATTGGCCTACATCATAACAGATGTAATTCATGGCATATCAACCTATCCCATTCGACATAAATTGGGCACCTTTGCCTACATCATAACAGATGTATATGGCATATCAGCCTGTCCCATTGGACATAAATTGGGCACTTTGGCCTACATCATAACAGATGTATATGGCATATCAGCCTGTCCCATTGGACATAAATTGGGCACATTGGCCTACATCATAACAGATGTAATTCATGGCATATCAGCCTGTCCCATTGGACATAAATTGGGCACATTGGCCCACATCATAACAGATGTAATTCATGGCATATCAGCCTGTCTCATTGATGGCTAGTGTGGTTCCTCAAGTCACACTTCCAAGAGTATGAACATTAATGTTAACATAAGAATACCTTAATGATTGATTAATGGTCCCGGTCACCTTCGACCTTAACGACCTTGGAGGTTTGGACCTTGTCCCTTACCTCTGGATAGAAGGATAAATTCCATTAACTATCCTGATAGAAGACCCCTTCGTACTTAACTATCATTTCTTGGCCAATATGTGGTCTACGTCACTTGGCATAATCAAATCTATTAAGGTCTTTTGGAATTATATCGCAGATCATAAATTTTGAGTAAAATCGAGACGCTTGTTTGAAGAGGATGAATACATATATATAATTCTAAAAGTACTTCATTAAATTCCAAATTAGAATTTACAATATTAGAAAATGAAATAAATTGTCCATGCAAGGACTTTAAAGAAATAAAAATGTCCACGCAGGGACTAAAGAAACAACAATGTCCTCGCAGGGACTATATATAATTAGAAGAGACTTCACTCGTCCTTCTTTCCCTTGACCAACTTGGAGAGTTTCTTGAAGAATTTGTTCGTTTTCTTCTCCGTTTTCTCTGCTTGCTGCTGCATTTCTTTCATTCTTTCTAAGGCCTCATTAATGGCCTCAAGTGGTGGCGGAGGTTGTGGTTGAGGTTGTGGCATAACCGGATACTGGTACCCATAAGTTGGATATCAAGTCGGTGTGAAAGGAGACGGGTAAAGTGCGTTGTGCATAACTGCCTGCATGTAGGGGTCTTGCGACCATGCTTGATAGTCTACCAGTGTAGATGGGTTAAAAGGATCATATCCAGATGTGTCTGGATATGTGGGGATTGGGTTAGTATAACCCGATGGTGGTGGTTGAACAGCAGGTGTTGGTGTCGGTTCCACTATAGGTGAAACATTAGAGGGTCCACCCATTTGTGGGTCCTCTTGAATTGTGGGGTAGGAGTTGGGCAAAGGTGGCAGCGATCCCGACCTTTGTCCGGCATGTACCTACATACGTGCTCCACGCTTCCTTCTTGGTGGTTCAGGTGGTGGTTGAGGTTGGTCCACTGGTTCCATGTGGACATCTTCTTGAACAGGAGGTGGTTGAGAGTGATGGGAATGAGTGTGGGTGAAGGTGAATTGGTTCCAGTATTGGTCCTACTCATTAGGACTTTGGTAGGGCGATCCTGCATAAGAGTTCGAATCGCTTGAAATTTCAATGGGATGCGTATTCGATCCCGACGGCGGCATCTCCGGGTCGGAGTCCTCATCCATAGAGTTTGGTTGGTCCAACTGATTTTGATCAGCTGAAGGCGTGTTAAAGTAGTGGTTAGGGTTAAATTCTTCATGGTAAGAATGTGAATGGGAATGGTGAGAATGGTGTGAATGATAGGAGTGGTGAGTGGTAAGAATTTTGGGAATGTGAGGGCGAGTGTCTATGAGAGACAGAGCGTCTCGCTGGTTGCTAAGGAGATGAATCTCCTGATTCTTGGTAAGCATCTAAGTTGTTAGGTTGAGGGGGAATACGCCCCGATGGTCCTCCCCTCATTGGACCTTTTCCTCTCCCACTTTGTCCTCGTTCACGTGGCGGCGTTTTACTGTTAAAAATCAATTAAAAAACAATACTAATAACTTAATAATGAAATGAGCAATCCTAGGTCAATGCCTAGACTCGGAAGTCTAAGGACTGTGCTCGTGTAAGTTTGAGATTAAACACATAAGGCTAGTGTTTAATTCTCTCAAACGTTGGCTCTGATACCAACCTGTCACACCCGGATTTCCAACCCAAATCCATACACCGGTGGGCCTGGGTGGGGAGTATCGTGACGTCAGTTGATAATCATCATAGTCAATTAAACACAGCACAACGGAAGTCTTGGAGTAAAATTACTATTACAAACCGAATGTTCGAAATACAAAATAATATACAGGCTCGTAATAGAAGATCCACAGGCGGATCTTAAATTGTACATGGAAAGAATATAAAACAGACTTTGGGCAGATTTAGGATTTGCAAGATTCTCTATCACTACCGAGCACTTCCGGCCTATTTTCGTATTGTACCTGCATTTTAGTCTTTTGAAAATACGTCAGCTTTCACTGGTAAATACACCCAACTGACTCATTTTGAAAACATTTCAAAAACTTTTTAAGTGCGTATCGGCACAAAATCTTTTTATAACTTGGTTAATTGACCGTCCAACCTTGTTAACAGATTTACATGTTTGTCCATATATACGGGCCCGGTACGGAGACCAAGACACGATTAATGTACACATCACTTTGGACTCACGAAGGAGTCAATCCCTCCCAACCTTGTGGGAATGCATAATTGAGCGTCTATTGGGTGTATGCCTACACCCACGCTAAGGTCATGGCCATTTCTATTGTAATGAGCCGAGGATATCCAGGACATGGTAGTTAACCCCCGATGTTTAAGTTATCAAACATAAACTGATTAAAACAGAATATGCGGATTTACTATCCGCGCCTGGCATTCTATTGATCCCATTTCCGACCAAGCGGTTATAATTTTTGTAACCCAAGCCCGTATAGGGGAAATAAGTCGAGAGTATTTACCTGAGTTAGTCTTCTTTTAATTTTTTTAATAACTCAACCATACACAAAAGGACTAAGTGCAGATAGCAGTTACCGGCAAGTCTCTATTGTGGATTATGGCAAAAACTAACCAATTAAATACTAATGGTCTTATTTAAGTCATTGACTTAGACCGACTAGCGTACTTGATCAAAACGTGACGTCAGATTAAACGATGATTGGATAGAATGTAGTTTAATCCCAATAAGTACCTTGACTTGTATAATATGGGTAAACTATAAACATTCTGGATTTTGAGACTTAAATTACAAGGTTAAACCCGTTTTGGTTAAATCCCGTAAACTAGTTACGTGTAATCAACCATAAGCTTATAAGCGATAATGGGTAACCGGATAAGTCATGGACAAGTTATATATGCCATTATATATTAATTAAGTTAAAATATCAGTAGGATATCAACTTATATGCCCGTTAAGGTTTTAAAACAAAATTATGCCTCATAGGGGCATTTTGGTAATTTCATGCCATATAAAAGGAACTTGAATATAATTTACGTTTATTATCATGAGTATTCTGGAAAAATATTTGATTTATGATATAATATCAGTAGGATATCAATTATATGTGTAATTTACCTTTTATGACTAAACTATGCACTGAAGGGGCATTTTGGTCATTTTACACATAGTTTATAAATTATTTGGGATTCTGATTTTATGACATATACCTACTGTAAATATGTTTAAAATAAGTTTTAAAATCAGTAGGTAACAAGTCTTGGTCAATTAATATGGTTTAAAACCATACTATGCGCCGAAACGGCGCTTATGTCGTTAAATGACGTCTTTATGCGATGTTTACGAAAACTGATGTTGAGGTCAGATTAAAGTGTTTTAAATATATTATTTAATATAACATATCAGTAGCTAAATGATTTACCTTGAAAAGATTTGATTAAAACCATTTTATAAGCTACAAGGGCTAAAATCGTCATTTATCGACATAGTTTAAGGACCCGTTTGAAAACTCAGTTTATAACCTGGTTTGAAATCCCAAATAATCCTACTTATAATATTACATCAGTAGAAAACTCATTTTCAAGTTCATTACCATTTAAAAGGGCATTTTGGTCAAAGATGGCATAATTATGGAACTTGCGCATAAACTGGGATTCTGATTATGATCATGTAATATAACCTCAGAGGGTTATGCTACGTTATATTACGATCATAATGCAACTTTAGATCAGTAGGTAACTAATCTAAATCGGGTCAGAATCGAAAGTCAAAGCCGAAGTCAAACTTCACGACTTTCAGTTGCGAACCGACCCTAGAACTGAAATTGACGAGCCGAACATGTTCTTACATGTTCTACTAATTATTAACAACTTTTGAAGTGTCAAAACAGATTTCATAACATATATAAGCTCAATTTATGATTTTTCCGAAAAATGGCTTGTTTGACTTTTTAATATCATAACTTTGACCCGTCAATTGGTCTAGCAAACGTGATCTTTAGGAGGTGCCCTTTATAGGGATTAACACCTACTATTATGATCATTTAGCCATGTTCGTTTCGAACAATGGCTGGACCATAATGGTCTTAACCGAAAGTCAAAGCGTTTTCCGTAAAACGCTTGACTTTTGGCTATAAAAGCCTATAACGAAAATGCACAAGGAAGGAACACTTACAAGTGATTCCTTAGGTGCAACAGAACTATGTTGGATGCTCCTTTTAGCTAGGAACTTCCAGATGAGAGAGAAGAGTGAATGAATGAGAAATGTGCAATTTGGAATGTGAACTTAAGCACCTATTTATAGTTGGAGAACTCAAAGGAGGTGAAGCCAGGTGTTTAGAGGTGTAAGAGGGAGCTTACAAGTGTCCCAAAAAGTGGCATAGCTGATTACAAGTCCATAGTTTCGAATACATAGTTTTTTGGAGTTTTGTTTGGGAGCCAAGCAAAACTTTCTGCAGCAGATGTCCTCTGGCAGGCCGCGAGAGGCACAAGCCCTGCCTCTCGCGCCCCGCGAGCGCCCCAAAGGCAGATTCCAAGTTTGACACTTTTAGCCCCTTAACTTTTAAAACCCACTAAACCTTTCTAAAACACCTTTTTGGCATTTTTAGCCCTCTATAGCCAATATTGGCATACCCGGGATTATGCCCGACATTGTCGAGATCTCGGTTTTTTAAAAGGTCACTCAGAGGTATAAATTAACATGTTGACACTTTTAATCCCTCCATTATCCAACTTTCACATATATATAGAATTGAACTCTCGTCCAACAATTGGTACGTATGAGAGTTAGGACTTCATAAAGGATCACTCAAGGCTTATTATAAGCATGTTGACTCCGATGTCACTCAGAGGCTGGGCATGTTGACATATCAGTCACTCAGAGGCCAAGTTTTAAGCATGTTGACATATCAGTCACTCAGAGGCTAATGATTTAAGCATGTTGACATATCAGTCACTCAGAGACTTGTTATTTAAGCTTGTTGACATCGGACCGTCACTCATAGGCTCAGTTTGAGCATGATGTCGCCTTTAGTCCTTATTGGTCTTTAATAGACTATATTTAAAATACAACACGTGTCACTATACTATCGCCTACATGATATGCTCCCCAACTCGACGAACCACGCTAGTGAATCTCCATCACCCGATCAAATTTCAAAGATAAGGCATCCATACATGCTGTCATGGCAGTGAAGTCGTCCACGTGATGAACTCCCTATCGAGAACTCCTCCCCCTCGGTGGCTGTTGTGTCTGATTCTTTGCAGCGTATTTCTCTAAAACCTGAAATGCCTCGTTGGCATTCTTTGTGCCAATGTCTCTGCCCCCATATGTATCGACCATCATCTGCCCCGAACCCTCTAAACCATGGAAGAAGAACTGACATTGTTGCCACTTGGGCAACCCGTAGTGTGGGACCTTTCCATAAGTTCTTTAAACCGCTCCCACGCCTTGTAAAGGGACTCATCCTCGTCTTGGCGATAGTTGAGAATCTTGGTTCTCAACCGAACAATTTTCTCTGGAGGGAAATATTTCTGGAGAAACTTCACAGCTAATTGATTCCATGTAGTGATAGATCCAGCTGGAAGTGAGAGAAGCCAATCTTTGGCTTCATCACGTAAAGAAAACGGAAAGAGCCGAAGGCGTATAGCATCCGGTGATGCATCACGAATCGTAAACATGGCATAAACCTCCAGAAAACTCGCGATGTGGACACTAGGATCCTCGTGATCCTTGCTATAAAACTGCACCGCATTCTGCAACATCGATATGGTGCCAGATTTGATCTCGATACTATTATAATTAATTGTTGGTGCATTGATGCTCGTAGATAAACCCTCAAGTGACGGTTTTCCTATTTCGTTTAAGATCCACGTCTCCTCTTCGTCCCCCATATCTACCTGAACCTCGTAGAATGTGTCGCATCCCGTCGCGTCTGCCTCGATCGTAGCGGCCACCACGCAGGACCGCTCCTGCAGTCTTCGATGTAGATTGCACTCCGGCTCCGATGAAGGCTCAAAGATTTCAGCAACGGGAGTTGAGGACATGCACGACCTGTTAGGGAATAAGGAGGGAACAATGAACTATATATATATATATATACTAAAAACAAAAACAACTAGCAAATAATCATTTTTTCAATTAATCACATAAAAGACAAATAAAACAAGTAGACAAAAGCTTTACACTTTTCACAATGGCTAAATAAGTAACTCGAACCGTTCTCAAGAAGACCGCATCCCCGACAACGGCGCCAAAAACTTGATGTGCGTGAATTATATATATTTTTATAATTTAATTTTCCTTCACACAAATTTTGTTTTAAAATGATTTTCACCCAAGAACAAACTACACACACAAAAGGGCAAGTGTACCCGTCGGGTGGTAATATAGTTTATCGGTAAGAACTGGATATCAATCCGTGGATGTGGTGTATCGATACTAAACTTTTGCTACTTTAAAGTCTTTTCAATTGATGGGTTGATTCTTGTTTCTAATTTATCATGCAAAAATAACAAACTACTAACTAATCTAAGGAAGAACAATATCTAAAGAGGTTGCCTAAACTAACTATCCACTAATAAACATGTGACAACAAATGGGAAAAGACTAGTGGTGATGCAAGCTCTAAATTCAACTAAGTCCCCAATTAAGGCTTTCTAGTTTAATAAATCTTTGGAAAGCTAAAATGAAATAACATTCTAATCACCTAAAATTTATTCTTTTTTGTTCACTTGCTAAGTTGATGTTAATCTTTAATGATGAGTTATTTATTTGTCAAAAATTCTGACTCTACAAGTTGGGGAAAACTACTATGAAGAACATACTAATCACCCTAACTTGGTTTTAGGTAAGCAACGCCTTCATCATGTTCTTGATTTGAACCACAAGCATGGTCATGCTAGAAAATAATCTTGGCCTAAATCACCATACCAACATAAACATAAACTATAGAATTCATATGAACATTCTTTTGATCTTTCCAAATCTAGATGCAAGTATCCATACATATGTTCAAATCACCATTCAATTAATGTAAGCAATTACCATTCCTAGTTTTATGAATCATACTAACAAGTAACAAGATTCAACAATCATAATCTCTACATGGGCTTTCTAACACAACATGTAAATACTTATAACCAAACATTCAAGAACAAATACTTTTAACATGTACATGAACTCCAAGAACAAGATTAAACATCACTATGAAGATTAACAAAAACAATCACCACATTTACTTCCATGTTATCACATATTCATTAGCTTCAACAAAGTTTAAACAACACAAATGTTTAGCCCATAAGGCTCATAACTACCAAATCAAGTGCAAGAAAACTCAAATTGTTCATAATGTATATAGTAAGCTAACCAAGTTTAAAGACAAGATTAAATGGTAAATGACTGAATCTTCTAATGATTAAGTCTTCTTCAAGGCTCCTTCTTGGCTCCAACAAGCTTCCAAGTCCAAATTCTTGAGAGAAAACTTCACCAAAATACTCCAACTCCCTTCCAAATGAGCTTGGAACTCGTATTTAAGTTGCTGTGTGTTTGGCACGACCATACCACCTTTTGGCACGGTCGTGCTTGGTAAGTGTCAGAGTCGCTTTTCGTCTGTCGATCTTGTTTGCTACCATTTCTAGAAAAAATCCTGCTCAAAGTTTCCCGAGGTGGCACGACCATGCCAAACCATGGCATGACCATGCTTATCGATGAACTACCAATGATGACTGCTACGATCTTGGAAATGAGCTGATCAGAGACTGACTTGGGGGTGGCACGGTCGTGCTAGTCATGGATATTCCTTGTTTGCGTTGTCAGTTGATAGTGCTGATGAGAGTACCGATGCTGGTTGGCTTGGCACGGTCGTACCATATCTGGCAGTTTGCTGAAATATTCTTATTTTGCTCTATTTTGCTCCAAAAGCTCCGTTTCAACACCAGGCCGAAACCCGGACCTGTATTTTCACAAACAACTCAAATGAGTACCAAAATCAATGAAAATACAACGAGTTCTCGCATAAACGGGGTACATTTGACGTTTTAAAGATGTATAAATTCTTATACATCATTTGGGTTCGAATTGATGGGCATGTCTTGGAAAAGATCAGTAGGTTTTGGTATTTGAAAAAACGGAAAAAGCTAGAAAGCTAAAAAAACTAGTTTTTCCAGGAATGGACTTTTAGAGACGACATAAGTCTGCCCTAAATGTAGAAGCATGATGTATGTCGCCCCTAATACCTTTACAGGCGATTTTCTACATCAATAGGGGCGACATTTGTCGCCCCTAAAGCTCCGATTCCTTGTAGTGACGAAACATAGGATTTAGTGATGCCCTTAAAATGGAAGTAGACCACATACCAACAACGCATACGAGCAGTCTAAAACGCCATGTGTTCCATGTTCTTTTGGTTTACACTTTTCTATGTTTATATTTTTACCAACTATAAAACACCATGAATTTGCTTTCGCTTTACAAATATGCAGGTTATGTCTATTGTATATTTTTAATGTTTCAAAACGCCATGTTATTGTTTTATCTTACACTATCCATGTTGTATGTTTTTTTTATGTTTCAAAAACCCTTAATTATATGTCATAGTATCGGTTTGTATCCTACATGACACGCCAAAAAATAATATACATATAAACGCCAAAAAATGTTAGATACATCATATCTTAAAAGCCATTTTCAGTGTTTGTATCCTTATAATCTATGAATAGATAAAATTTCAAAAAGCACTGTTTACAAAAAAAGTATTATTGTTTTGGCGCCAAAATAATATAATCCTAATCTATAACGCGCCAAAAAAACATTATATAAGTAGAAAAGGCAAAACAATACAAAAGTATATCACTATAACAACTAAAAATGCCACAAAAGTGTGTAAAACGCTATACAAGGTAAGTTAAGATGGCTCAAGTTACTGCATGTAGGTTCGATAGATTAGATAACCGTTTCGTTCTAAAGTTCTCAAACAGAAGAAGGGTGAAGGTTAAGACCATCAACACCATACTTGGCATGGATGAGGCAATCCAAAGGGATATTCTTGTCTTGGGTATTCCAATAGCAAACCAGTGTGAAAGAACTGAAACAGTAATAAGAAAATTAAAGAGAAGATTTCAAGAGGTTGATGATGATGATCTTTTTTAGCTACCAACTGTAACATTCGTTGTAAAACGGGTTCTAAAACCCGCTCCGTTTAATAATTCAAATAAATGATATGAAGTTTCGTTACGTATTTGTGTTAACCGTTCAAATTTGTTATATTAATTTTATTAATTAAATCAAAAGAGTTAAATAATAATGATAATAAATAAAAACTAATAATAATATAAATAAATAAACTGAAAAAATAATAAAAAATAAATATAAAGGGTGACCACGGGTTTCAAACCCGGGTCTTGATTGTACCACCACACACCACTCCACTACAAACACACATCTGATTTATTCCTAAATCAAATGAATCTTATATCAAGACTATCAGTTCAAAACTACCCGCTCAGCAGCGTCTGTAGCTCCTAAATTTTCTTCAAATCACCGTTTCAATCTAGAAATTAAACTGCTGAAACTAATTCCAATCGCACATTAAGGCTCAATCATGACGCAAATCAGTTATAAGAATCACTGTGATCATCAATTTCTTGACCAAAACGGTCAAAAACGGAAATCAAACTTAAACCACTTCTTCCCTATAAATAGCGATTCACAACCTTTCTGTTGAACTCGCTCATTCTCAAAACCTCTCTAAAGCTCTCTGTCTTCGAATTCTACTTCGCCGGAACCTTGTGTTGTCGCTGGAAATACCGCCGGAGAAGTCAGGCCACTTTCGTTTCGGTACAACCATCCCTTTAATCCTATTTATTTTATGTGTTTTTGTTAACTGAGGTAATTAATCATCGAATTCAAAACAGTTTTATGATTAAACAGTCGGGTATGGTTCTGGGTTTTTAACATGAAGAAGATGAAGTTGTGTTAGTGTACAAGTATAATTAAAATTGATGTTTATACCGGGTTAGACACACACTTTAGTGGTGGACTGTGTGCAAACTTAAAACGAAGGTTCCGGGTTCGAGTCTTTTCACGCTGCCAATTTTCCGATTTAAACCAACTCTAAACCAACTCTTTTTAATACTTAATTAGATCATCATCCCGTAAGTGTATAAGATTAATATAAATTCAAAACATTATGGGTTAGTCACACAACCCAGTTGGTAGGGCTGTGTGCAACGCAGTATGTGGGCGCATGTTCGAGTCTGTGTGTGTGCAACGGTTTGCTAAATAGCAAAACCTTTTTAATTAAATGAAATTATGATTAAACTCAGTTAGTATACATATTGGTATCAGAGCTTTTGACTATAGGATATAGGATATGTTATTAGACCCTTAGAGCCTATACTATAGTTGATTAGATTTTAATTTCTTACGTGTTAATTGGTTACATGCAAACTCATGATATTTACTTGTCTTACTTATATCTCCCACACAAATGCATGCAAGCACTCTCACTACTATATGTTGTTGTGTGATATTTATTGTGATATACGTATTGTTAACATAACATGCTTACTCAAACACGCACGTCTCAATTTCCACATACTTGAAGATTTTTCATGCTTTCTTTCTCAAAATTTTGTAATGTTTTCATTTTTCAATCTAATCAAAGTGAGTTCTACGACGGGCATGTAGTAACTTGAAGGTACAAGTACCGGTAGTCGAAACGTCCTGTCTAGGATTGGTATTCGTATAAATCCAATATAACGGACCAGTTTGCCTACATAGGGACTAACGATGAGAGTACGAAGGACCTATTAGGCCAAACCATGCCACACCAAACGTCATGTGAATTAACCCCACTTTGAGCTATCACTGTGTCTACACCTGGACACCCTCCGACTTTATACTTTGCAATCATGTTTTACGATTTTCATTCGGGTGATGCAAGTGTTAACAGGCCAACACCAATGTGAACTCTACAAAGCCCAGTAGTCATGGGGCCCACATGACTACCTAGGCCAAGTATGAGGTACATATGGGGGTCCAAACATGAACAAGGCCCAAGACATCCAATGGATGTAGTGAATTTATTTTTCTCAATCATTTGTGAATGTTAATTTCTAAATGCGACACATGACACCAAAACGTCAAAATCATAATCTCGTTACGTATTTCCTGTAGATGTCTTCTAGGCACTCTCGTGGAGGTAGGAGATCAGGAAGATCCGGCGAGCGCATGGCTGCTCAAATAGCCCTACAAATGGCCGCCGTAATTCCCGACATTGTAATTCAAGTCCAACAGGCTCTCGCTGCTAATCCTGTCAACCCAATCAACCAAGAGGGTCAAAATGCTGTCAACCCTCCCGCAAACGCCACCAAGTGCACCTACAAGCACTTCAACTCATGTGACCGTCCAAAGTACGAAGGGACTGAAGGGGTCACTGCTCTCCTTTGGTGGTTTGAAGAGATGGAGAGTACCTTCCTCAATTGTGATTGTCTAAACGACCGCAAGGTGCGTTACGCTACTGGTCGTCTGTATGGGGTAGCACTCACGTGGTGGAATGCGGAGAGAAAGGCAAACGAGGCGTCGAAGCCACTGTAGCCCTAACTTGGGAAGAATTAAGAGAACTCATGACCAGACGCTTCTGTCCAAGAAGTGAAATTAAGAAGTTGGAAGATGAGTTTTATTTCTTGAAACAAAAGGAGGGAGACCATATAACCTACAACAAGAGGTTTCTCGAGTTGAATCAAATGGTTCCCAACTTGTTCACTCCATTATACCGTTTGATTGAGCACTACATTCGGGGTCTTCCCTCGAAAATTCAAAACTCTGTGATGAGTACTACGCTTGCATCTTTGGAGGCAGCAATGGAGCTAGCTACTGAGCTCACTGAAAATCGT
This sequence comes from Scalesia atractyloides, assembly GCA_947069175.1. Classification (NCBI taxonomy): domain Eukaryota; kingdom Viridiplantae; phylum Streptophyta; class Magnoliopsida; order Asterales; family Asteraceae; genus Scalesia; species Scalesia atractyloides. Next base: position 11,595,458 of record CAMTDV010000026.1, on the reverse strand, counting down.
ATCAGGAACGGGGATTTCAAAGGCGAGAAGAAGAAAGACAAGACACCTGCGGAAACCCCTACCTCAACCCAAATTGGATCCTCTTCTCGATTCGCTGGCAAGAGAAAGCGAAATGGGAAGAACTTTGTCGTCACAAATCAGCCAACTCAAACCAATCAACCCATTGTGCCCGCTCCAATCACACAAGTAGCACCTCCTACCGCACCATTTAAGAAATAGTATACGGGACCTCACCCAAAATGCAACCGATGTCAATATCACCACCCTCCCGAGAACCCATGTCTTCACTACACAAGTTATGGCCGTGCGGGTCATACAATCCAAACCTGCCGCGTACTTCAAAGACCAGCCCGCAACCAACCCCAAGCCCAATCAAACAACCAAGTGGTAGGCCAAGCTCCGTACCAACAACCTCTACTATTACCACCTGCTCAACCAGCGGCTCAACCTTTTTATCAACCCAATTACCCTGTGATGCCGCCTATCAGAGCTTGTTTCAATTGCGTGATCCAACCCATTTTTGCAACACCTGTCCACGTTTGTTAAACATCATAAATGCGCAAGCCCAAGCTAACTCTATGAAACAAGCCAACCAAGCCAATCCGCCAGCTAGAGGAAGAGCTTTTAACATCAACGCCAACCAGGATAGAGCGGATAATAACGTGGTTAACGGTACGTTTCTCATTAACGGTAGTTATGCATCTATACTTTTTGACACTGGCGCGGATAATTAGAGTTTGAATCAATTCTTGGTTTATCTCGCGTTAGTCTAGCCGAATCATTTACAGTGGAAGTAGCAGACGGCGAACCTATTACGTTAGACTCTATCATTCGTGATTGCACCCTTACTCTCAATGATCATGATTTTCCAATCGATCTTATTCCTATGACGTTGGGTAGTTTGACATCATCATTGGTATAGACTGGCTTAGTCAGCTTCACGCTGAAGTCATTTGTTATGAAAAATTTATTCGAATTCATCTCGACGACGGTCAAACTCTTCGTATTTTTGGTGAAACCCCATCAAAGGACTTAAGTTGATGTCATGCCTTCAAGCTCGAAGATACCTTCGCAAAGACTATATTGCATTTCTAGCTCACATCGTCAAAAAGGAAGGCAAGGAAAAGAAGCTCGAAGACATTCCAATCGTTAAAGAAATTCCTCAAGTTTTTCCCAACGACGTTTCAGGACTTCCTCCTGTGCGAGAAGTTGAATTCCGAATCGATCTTGTACCTGGTGCTACACCAGTCGCAAAATCTCCATATCGGTTAGCCCCATCTGAGATGCAAGAGTTAGCTAGTCAACTGCAAGAGTTGACTGACAAGGGATTTATACGTCCTAACTCATCACCTTGGGGAGCACCGGTTCGTTTCGTTAAGAAGAAGGATGGAACTTTTTGAATGTGTATTGATTATCGAGAGCTCAACAAGCTGACCATAAAAAAACCGCTATCCGTTACCTCGCATCGATGACCTTCTAGATCAACTTCAGGGTGCCACTTGCTTCTCAAAAATCGATCTTCGTTCTGGTTATCACCAGCTTAGAGTACGTGAAGAAGACATTCTGAAGACTGTCTTTCGAACTCGCTACGGTCACTACGAATTCATGGTCATGCCTTTCGGTTTGACCAATGATCCTGCCGTTTTTATGGATCTAATGAATAGGGTGTGCAAACCCTATCTTGATCGTTTCGTTATTGTTTTTATTAATGATATTCTTATCTATTCCAAGACCAAATCAGATCATGAGCGACACCTTCGACTAATCCTAACACTTTTGAGAACCGAAAAGCTCTACGCTAAGTTCTCGAAATGTGAATTCTGATTAAAAGAAGTTCAATTTCTTGGTCACGTCGTCAACGACAAAGGAATTCATGTCGACCCTGCAAAGATTAAAGCAGTGCAAGAATGGCAAGCTCCACGCACTCCCACTGAAGTTAGATCATTCCTCGGTTTAGCTGGTTATTATCAAAGTTTTGTCGCAAATTTCTCTCGTATTGCCTTACCACTCACAGCCTTAACTCATAAGGGCAAGCCCTTCATTTGGGGTCCCAAGAAGGAAGAGGCTTTTCAAACATTGAAAAAGAAAAGCTTTGTGCACCTATCCTCACTCTCCCTGATGGTTATGAAGACTTCATGGTCTATTATGACGCATCAGGGCAGGGATTAAGGCGTGTCTTAATGCAAAGAGGAAAGGTGATAGCCTACGCCTCAAGGCAACTTAAAGTTTACGAGAAGAATTACACAACTCACGACCTAGAACTCAGAGCAGTTGTGTTCACTCTAAAGTATGGAGACATTATCTCTATGGTACAAAGTGTGAAATTTACACTGACCACAAGAGCTTTCAATATATCTTCAATCAGAAAGAGTTAAACATGAGGCAACGACGATGGGTTGAAATCTTGAATGATTATGATTGTGAAATCCGTTATCATCCTGGTAAAGCCAATGCTGTGGCTGATGCTCTTAGCCGAAAGAGTTTTCTAAAGCTATTCATCTTTTGTGTTCCCAATCGTGACTGATCTTCAAAACCGCATTCGCGCAGCTCAACATATTTCTGTCACGGAAAATGATGTGCGAGATGAATTGTCTTGTGGAGCTGAAACCAAGTTAGAATCCAAGTCCGATGGTATCCTTTACTACTTAAATCGTATTTAGGTACCTGATCGTGACAGTCTTCGTACTTTTCTCATGAATGAGGCTCACAAACACGATACTCTATACATCCGGGTGCTGATAAGATGTATCAAGATCTACGATACTCTTACTGGTGGCTTAGAATGAAGAAGGATGTTGCTATTTTTGTCTCTAAGTGCCTAACATGTTCTAAGGTTAAAGCTGAACATCAAAGACCTTCAAGTTACTCTTTCAACCTGAAATACCCGTTTGGAAGTGGGAAAATATAACCATGGATTTTAGTATCGGGTTACCTCGCACTTCCAATGGTCATGATATGATTTGGGTTATCGTTGATCGTCTTACCAAATCAGCTCATTTCATTCCAATCCGCGAAGACTATAAGAACGAGAAATTAGCTCGTATCTATATTGATGAAATCGTAAGTCGACACGGTGTGCCTTTAAGTATCATTTCGGATCAAGATGGATGTTTTAGTTCCCGAACATGGCAAGTCGTACAATCAGCATTAGGCACACGCTTAGATATCAGCACTGCCTTTCACCCTCAAACTGATGGTCAATCTGAGCACACCATACAGACTCTTGAAGACATGTTGCGAGCATGTGTCATCAACTTCAAGGGTAATTGGGATACTCATCTACCATTAGTTTAATTTTCGTACAATAATAGCTATCATTCGAGCATTGGCATTGCTCCTTTTGAAGCATTATATGGTCGTAAGTGCCGATCCCCTGTATGTTGGCACGAAATCGGTGAAGCACAAATCACTGGACCTGAATTGATCCAAGAAACAACCGATAAGATTCTTCAAATCCACAATAATCTTCTAGCAGCTAAGAGTCATCAAAAGAGTTACGCTGATAAACGATGAAAGCCACTTGAGTTTTGTGTTGGCGATCAAGTACTTTTGAAAGTATTACCATGGAAGGGAGTGGTTCGTTTTGGAAAAAAAGGCAAGCCAGCACCACGTTATGTGGGACCATTCAAAATACTCGAGAGAGTTGGTCTTGTAGCCTACAAGCTTAACTTACCAGAAGAACTCAACAGGATTCATCCCACGTTCCATGTATCACACTTGAAAACGTGCCTTGCCGACGAAAATCTCTATATACCGTTAGAAGATATTCAGATTGATGAATCAATGCATTTCGTTGAACGACCTATAGAAATCATGGACTTCGGTGAGAAGCGTTTAAGACGAAGTCGAATTCCGATAGTCAGAGTACGTTGGGAGTCAAAACGAGGACCTGAGTTTACTTGGGAACGCGAAGACTCAATATGTGAAAAATACCCGCATCTCTTTCAAGTTACACCTACTCCTACTTAAATTTCAGGATGAAATTTCCAAAAGTAGGGGATATTGTAACATTTGTTGTAAAACGGGTTCTAAAACCCGTTTCGTTTAATAATTCAAATAAATGATATGAAGTTTCGTTACGTATTTATGTTAACCGTTAAAATTTGTTATATTAATTTTATTAATTAAATCAAAAGGGTTAAATAATAATGATAATAAATAAAAACTAATAATAATATTAATAAATAAACTGAAAAAAATAATAAAAAATAAATATAAAGGGTGACCACGGGTTTCGAACCCGGGTCTTGATTGTACCACCACACACCACTCCACTACAAACACAAATCTGATTTATTCCTAAATCAAATGAATCTTATATCAAGACTAGCGAACTAAATCGGTTCAAAACTACCCGCTCAGCAGCGTCTGTAACTCCTAAATTTTTATCAAATCACCGTTTTAATCTAGAAATTAAACTGCTAAAACTGATTCCAATCGCACATTAAGGCTCAATCATGACGCAAATCAGTTATAAGAATCATTGTGATCATCAATTTCTTCACCGAAACGGTCAAAAACGGAAATCAAATCGAAACCGCTTCTTTCTTATAAATAGCGATTCACAACCTTTCTATTGAACTCGCTCATTCTCAAAACCTCTCTAAAGCTCTCTGTCTTCGAATTCTACTTCGCCGGAACCTTGTGTTGTCGCTGGAAATACCGCCGGAGAAGTCAGGCCACTTTCGTTTCGGTACAACCATCCCTTTAATCCTATTTATTTTATGTGTTTTGTTAACTGAGGTAATTAATCATCGAATTCAAAACAGTTTTATGATTAAACAGTCGGGTATGGTTCTGGGTTTTTAACATGAAGAAGATGAAGTTGTGTTAGTGTACAAGTATAATTAAAATTGATGTTTATACCGGGTTATACACACACTTCAGTTGTGGACTGTGTGCAAACTTAAAACGAAGGTTCCGGGTTCGAGTCTTTTCACGCTGCCAATTTTCCGATTTAAACCAACTCTTTTTAATACTTAATTAGATCATCATCCAGTAAGTGTATAAGATTAATATAAATTCAAAACATTATGGGTTAGTCACACAACCCAGTTGGTAGGGCTGTGTGCAACGCAGTATGTGGGCGCATGTTCGAGTCTGTGTGTGTGCAGCGGTTTGCTAATATAGCAAAACGTTTTTAATTAAATGAAATTATGATTTAGCTCAGTTATTATATATATATATATATATATATATATATATAATTAAAATTCAGATTATTTCGGGTTAGACACGTAGCTCAGTTGGTAGAGCTGCGTGCACATATACGAGAGGTCACGAGTTCGAATCCCACACGCTGCGAATAACCTCTAACTCGGTCGGTTCAACCCCTAAAAAGGGATATATATTTTTAATAACACTTTTCTTTATTTTTCCCCAAAAATCATAAAAAAATATATATAAACTAAGACTTTTAAGCATAAAATTTGTAATAAATACTATATAAATTGTCTAAAAAGCCTAACAAAATGGCATTAAATAAAATACTTAATACAAATAAAAGAAATATATTTACCGAATTATTACGTGAATATTTAGGCTAGTTTTCTCGTCGGTTGGAATCTTTAATCGTGCACGTTCGTTATCAACTCAAGAAACGCATCCACTGTGAGTGAATTCTTACAAACTTCCCCTTTTTATTCATGTTTTGGGGTGTATCATGTGTCATTTATTTATATCGTTTATTCAACCACTTGTGCTACTATCATTATATGATCTAACGTGTTATGTAATTTTTGGTTTATTGTTATATGTGGTTATATATTCTCATTTCATTCAAGCATTCACATTTATTCAACCACAAGTAGAGCATCGCGTTGCCTAATTAGATCGGCTCCGTTTGATTGAGCCTTGATCCCACCGTTCATCATTTATCATGCTTATGTGTACATTGCTAGATGTTTATGTGGTTTGTGGATTGTTTACATATACGTTTGTTCATATTGGGTTTATGCACATTTTTATTAAATTAATCAACATATTATCTCTTTCAAATGTTTAAACGGGATTCACTCGCCAACTTTTGTTGACCCAAATCTCTATTTTTACACATGATACAGGTGGACAGGTGGAAGCAAGGAACATATAGGATTGGGCCTTAGAAGAAAAATAAAGAGTTATTTAAATGTCATGATTAGAATATTTTGTGCTTGTACGGTTTATGTGTTTGATGGAATTTCTCCTTTTAATTTAAATTAATAAATATGAAACTTTATTATAGTAAATGTCATGAGCTTTGGTGAAGACCCTATCATGCCTCGACTACCATATCCCATGTCAGGGTGTGACACCAACCGTTACTGGTTGGAGTTTGAATGAGCAATTGAGGATGGTGAGAGTGACATATAGCAACGGAGTTGAAGATTCCTTGACAATAGACGAGGTGCTGAACATAGAGAACGTCGGCCTTCTTGAACAATTCTATACTTAACACCTTCACCCGTTATCACAACCAGGATTGTGATTATGTTTAAATCTAGGATGTCTTTTAGGCTAAACCAGTTGATGACGTTAAACACCAATGTAGTTGATGATGATGATGAGCCTGAGGAAAGTGATGAGCAAAGCGATGGGTAAATCTCTGATGTAATCCCATCCAATAAAGAGTATTGATTTCATTTGTTTTGTTTCTTTTTCATTGTAATGTTTGAGTAATTTTATTAATGAATTGTAATGAATGTAGGAATGCCATGAACACCATGATATTTACTTTAAATCTTTTATTTATCGGAGCCAAAACTCTAGAAAAGAAAACAAAACGCCATAAATTGAGTTTCTAACTATACGCCAAAAAGTTAATTTCCACGCCACAAAATTGTGTAGTGTGTGGGATAAAATGAATAAAAACCCCTAAAAGTAAAAAAAACACCCCTCCTTCTGAATTGTAGTGTGCACCACATGTTGCTTTAGAATCCGTTCTCACCGTTTTCACACTTTTCACCATTTTCTTCAGATCCCGTTTCTGTATGTACATACACACACATTTGTGTATATACACTTATTTTTAACATTAAAATAAAAAATAAAAAATTAACCTCAATATATACACATATACACACACATTTATAATTTTATATATATACACACATTGGCGAAGCTTTATTGGGGCCAGACGTTGTCCGGCCCCTACCGATTTTACGCTCGTAGTGCTAATTTTATCGAAAATTTATGAATTTTTTTAGTGTAAAAAATGGATTTTTTAAGAGTCCGGCTCACCGATTTGGATTTTGAAAGTCTGGCCCGCACTGAATTTCGTTCAAGCTCTGCCCTTATATACTCACACCATACACACTCTTTTTCTTTTATCATTCTCTTTTCCACCTCCACTACTATCACCACCAAACATTAGTAACACTCGGCTAGCCTGTGATACCAAATATTATTAATTTATTATTATATTTTTTTAATGTGTGTAAATATATAAATGTATGTATATGTATTTACATTTTATCTATAATTATCTTTATTTTTATTTAAAGATATAAATAAAATTTTTAAAATTAAAAAACAAATGAATAAATGGGAAAGCTCTAAAATCTCGTCCCTGAGGTTTGAGAATTGCCAAAATCGTCCATCGGAGTTAATCATACATTTTAACTGAGTCTGTCATTTGGATGGAAATGACAAAAAAAAATTGAATCTCAGGGATTCAGATACAAAAAATTTTGTTTTTGAACTTAAGTGGCAAAAGCGACTTAAACTCAGAGACCATTTTATCATATTAATGAAAAAGAACCTATCAAATATACACTATCAACCCTAACAATAACACATCCAACTATTCATATATCGGTTCTAAAATCGTTTCTATATGGGCGATCGACACACACGCCGTGCCTGTACTAAAACCTTCTTTTGAAATTCCAAATTTAATTAACTTCAACTTTGTCGAAGTCTAAGAATTAAAAAAGAACCTATGAAATATATACAATCAACCCTAATAATAACATATCCGACTATTCATATATGGGTTCCAAAACCGGTTTCCACAAGGGCGACCCACACACACGCAGGCCTGTACTGAAACCCTCTTCTGAAATTCCCAAAACTTCACTGGAACTCTCACCATCACCACCCGTCTTCTCCTCGGGCAAAACCTTAGCTCTCCGACGTCGTTTCACCTTTCCACAACCCGCCCGCAACATCACCAACTCCGCTTCCGTAACAAAAGAGTTCAACCTACTAACAGGAATCAAAAAATACAACTTCCCATTACTCAACACTTGATCTGCACGCAATGCCGACAACCTAAACACCGACCCGAGATCATCAGCCACCGGAGAGACGAGGTATCCCGGTTGTTCCAGAAGCATGATCTCGGCTGCCGTGATTGGAACCTTAAAGTTTCGTAGGTTCCCGTCACAGTCGAATAGTTTCGCAGATTGGATGTTTGGTTTGAAACATGAAGTGACGCTTCCCATTTGTTTGGAGTTTGGATTTAGTGTGTTTGATTGATTTTCACATAGTGAAGAATATTATTTATATGTCACTCGTGTGGTGGAGTATGAAGTGGTGTAGACTGTTGAAAGGTTGACTGATGCTCCGTGGTTGACTTGTGGATGAAACGTAGATATTTAGTGTTCAAATTTAAAAAACGCGTTGGATGATTAGACTTGTTCATGGGCCTTTACGTACACAATGGGCTAAAGCTTTGTTTTTTTGTTTTGTTTTTTAGTGAAATTGAATATTGAAATAAAACTTCTAGAAGTTAATTTTATCTATGGTTAGAATTTTAGTGAGAAGAAAACTAAATAAGTTAATTCACTTTATGCAAGTAAACGTTGTGGAGGTTTTATAAAAGTTTATTGATATACGATGACACTTTACAATTTATGACTGCTAGTTATACAATAAAACTATTGTTTTATGCTAGTTGTATAAAAATAAAATATGATATTTATAAAACAAGGCTAGAGGAATGGTTTTCACGATATTTTGAAACTACTATAATTATACATCTTTAACCAAATATTTTATTTTTATCTTATAATTTTTATTCGTCAGTTTTATTATATAAAGACTAAATACACGCCGTTGCAATTAACTTTTTCTCGATATTCTGATATATATTGTCACACTCTCAAATTCCACATGCGGGGTTTTACCGCAAGGCGTGTGAGCGACCATGATCTAGCCACTAATCATGTTGAACCAACCATTTAAAATAATAAAAGTCACTATCAACATGATTAGCGATCAGGTTTTAATTTGTTCAAAAGACAGTTTGTGTTGCAGCGGAAAATAGAATTTAAAAAACCAACATGAACTTAAAATTTCAAGTTAAGTAAATTATCAAAACAATACGTTTAAATGGACCACCCACTCCGGCCGATTGCATTGCACGTCCAAAGCTGTACCTACTGACCTGCAAAGCATGCAACTACAAGTCAACAATAAAGTTGGCGAATTCACAAAATTTGAGTTTAGTAAAAGTGAAGTTCACAACATTTTGTTATAAGTATGACTCGGGTAGCTAACCCTCATCATATGACTAAACTGTGTACCGAATGCTGACGTTTCGTCTGTGCCCTCAATAATGTCTATCAACATTAAAGCAATAGTGAAGGTTAGAAGTTCACGCCCGGCCTCCAGCACGGTGTGAGGTTTGTCAAACCTAATAGCGCTATCAACTAATACCCCGCGTATGCCCACCCGGCAATCTAATCGGTAAAATGTAGGGACTTTCATGATAGAATTTTCGTTTAGTCTAAGTGTACTATCCACCTCCAGTGGATAGCATGTTTCAGTGGTCCACACAAGGGACGCGCGCGTAGCCCAAACCAGGGATACCGTAAAAAGTGTTGTCCCAAACCAGGGACGCATGCTTTTAGAAAAGAGTTGTGAACTCACCTTAGTTTGCTCGGTAGTAAACTTGAAAAGTAATCAGGAAAGACAATCTCCTCCTGATATGTTTACCGTTTCAATTAGTTTAATTTATGAATCCTACACGTAGTTTAACACATAGTCACAGAATCACGTTGTCATAAGAATTACTCATTTATGTAAGTTTGGGCATATGATCGTCTAATTACATATAGTGCATTCATAGACACCCGTTAACGTTTCTAATAACATACAACACTTTGTTGCAACATATAAGCATATTTACAACGTTCACAACTACTTTCAGCTCATTGCAATTTCATGTCAGTTTCTAGATAGTTTTCCAGAATTTATTTAAAATACTAAACGAACTCATAAAATTATGATATTTTAACACAACGTCAATTTTGATCCTCAAATACTCGTATATTTTTCTCATAACCTGAATCTTTACAGAAAAATCAATAAAAATCATTCTCTACACCTAGGTTTGGTCTACAACTTTCTGATGACAGTTTACGCCAAAAATCATTTAAAAATTCTCGTTTACTCTTTTTGCGAAATTCCAGTTGGAGATTTTGATGACCTCCTGGAACTTCCTGCAGTAAAAATTTGTGATCATAAATCAATTCCTACATTGAGTTATGACATTCGTAATGGGCTGCAAATTCTGCCAGAAAACGCAGCCTGAACCTTCAATACGGAAAAATTCATAAAACATTTATTTTTCATCGAAAAAATGCCATTCTAGTAGGGTTTGAAATGTTTTTCCTGAAAGTTCATCTTAGACTCAAGAAACTCACGTTTTTGTTTAGTTTTGCCCACGTTACAGCCAATACAAGTCGGCTGTAAATTCTGATCAGGTTCTGTTTGGATTCAGCTTTCAATTTTAACATGTTTAGGACACTATAAACCCTATTTTCAGCAATCAAAACCCCAATAACACCACATACACGGATCTAGCGTCAAGTTTCAACATCAACATCAAACATAATCAAAACCCTAGCATGCATACATGATCATAGAGTTACTAACTAACAAGTATCATCATCAACACATTAAAATACATGATTCTGGCAAACCCTAACACATAAAATCCATGTTATCATACATCAAGAATCACAAGAAATCAATCAAAATGCATCCATGAATAACAAGTTATGAGTGTGTTTTAGAGGGATTACCTAGAGTGATAGAGATGAAGATTAAGAACCCGAAAAGAATGAGTTTTTCTTGCTTCTTCTTGAGTTTTCTAGAGAGTAGTTAGAGAGGGATAGATGTTGATGTCTAGGGAATGGGGGTGATCTAGGGTTAGGTTTGGTTTTATTATATATATATATATATATATATATATATATATATATAAAACAAAACTTTAGAAAATGCACAAAAGGTCCTCCAAGTTTTCCAATTCTCAAACTTGGATAAGAAGTTATCAACATAACTTTATAAAATGTCACACAAGTCCTTCGTTTTGCAAAGTTAATCAAATTAACTCCATATGTTTGTTCGTGTGCTACTAACTTGTGCGATTATAAATTGTAATTAACATAAATGGATTAGCAGCATTAACCTGGAAGTACAGGATGTCACATATATATTTTTACTGAAAACGAATTTGTATTCGAAATAGCGGTACAATGATTAGCCAAGCCAATACCGACAAAACAACATCAGTATCGGTATCAATGTTATCAGAACCAACATTTGTATTCGTTTTTATGGTTCGGCCTGATGTATAATACGACTTTATTTTTTTGGTCGCGTCGTACAACTTTTGTGTAATAAAAGCATTGTAAATAATAAACTTTTTTTAGTCTTCAAAACCGAGCCTTACAAATCTCCTAGCTGCAACGTGTGGGTTTCACCCAATAAGTACGTGGTTGTCTTTAATTTCTTTTTTTTTTCTTAACATTACGATATAAGTTTTATTGAAAATGAAATTGTATTCGAAATAATGGTATGGTGACAAACCGATCCGGTACCGATTGGACAACATCGGTACCGAGATCGGTGTTATCGAAACCGGTATCGGTATTCATTTTTATGTTTTTCAATCGATATAAAACTTGATTCTATTTTTGGGTTACATCGCAAAGTTTTTGTGTAAAAACCAGGTAAATAAACCTTTTTGTAGTCGTCAAAATCGAGTCTTACAAATTTTAACATCTCTGCTGCAACGTGTGGGTTTCACTTAGGGTTGTCCAAAAAGCTCGCGGCTTGGAGCTCGCTCGGTATGGCTCGGTTGAAACAGAGCCGAGACGTCTCGGCTCGGTTAGAAAGTGAGCCTAACTCGGCTCGTGACGAGCCAAATTAGCTCAGTTTGGCTCGCTTGCTAACTCGGCTCGGCTCGAATTATTTTACTTTTAATATACTTTATTTTTATATACATTATAGTATATCACAAATGACTGATTATTATTTACATGTAGTTAGGAGTTTAATTTAATAACTATAACATATTTGAATCTTGATTACCATGCTAATGAACTTAAATTGTATCTTATTGAAATTTAGAACTTATTCTGTGTTGTTGAACTTGATTTTGGCTTGTAATGTATTAGGTTGAGCTTATTTTTGATATGTTTATTTGAACTATTAAAAAAATAAACTACTGAATTTTGAGAGCTATGTATTAATTTTTCTTTTCACAATCGAGCCAAATCAAGCTGAGCTTGAGCTTAAATTTTCAGCTTGGTTTAAATCCGAGCCAAGCCAAATCAGCTTGGTTTATAATCGAACTGAGCCCGAACTTCCCTTAACTTGGCTTGTGAACAGCCCTAGTTTCACCACTAGAGATATACATTTAACAACTTCAAGTGAACAATATTTTTTATATTATAATTGATCTTATAACTTTTAAATAACAATACTTTATAAAGTTTCGAGTATGCCGTTGTGATATACTTATATTTGTCTCCCTTAATATATTTTTTGCTTAAAACCAAGTTGTTTGGTAATGTACTTGTGATCAAAGCACAAACGTACATGTCAATTAAAATACCTCACAGTTTAGTTTTTTTTGGTTTTTTTAATTCTTTTGTGTAAAGTGACGTCGTTTATCATTTGCCTTATAAAATTCCAAATATATTGTTGCGACGTGTTTATTTTTATATACGTTTCAATAAAAGCTTTTTTTAAAAAGAGTACAAGTCAAATATAATTGATCTTTTCTTTATCATAACGATATTGTACGAACAAAATCGGTACTGTTATTCATTTTTATAGTTTTCTTGACATTCCGACATAAATTTCGTCGAAAACTAAGTTTTATTCGCAATTGAGTTTTTTCTATCGTAACTTGTATCGACTTTGCTTACGCCTTACTACTTCTTTGTTTTATGCTATCACCGTTAAAAAAAGTAAATTTTATTTACTGCAAACTTAATTATGAGTTGACAGTAATTACTAACTTATGTAACTAATTTCAAAAACCACTTATGATAATGTCTTTTTAAACTTTGTATACATCTCAAAACATAAACATAAACATAAACATAAACATCTTCACATTCATAATATCTTGATTTTTCGTGCTAAGTTATTCCTAGAAATTAGCAATACTAATCCTTTTATTGCCAAACATTTTGATATAAAAATTATTCATTCAGCTTAACATTTTATTAATTGTACTTCTAAAATAGTTTTCTTATCAAAATTGCTTTGAGTTGAGCCAAAAGTTTTACCATAGAGGACTTTTAGGCAATGGGTTTCCTCTGGAATGGTGGTGGGCCAGGTTACCAACGTCGTCTGCGTTTATGAACGAGGGTGGCCTTTTGCCATTTGGTTTAATGATGTAGCTTTTCAGTAAACAAAGTGCTACAAATGGGTATTCAATATTTCATGTTTAAATGAAAATATAACATCTGCTAGCTTGCATAATCTGCTAGCTTGCATAATGCATAAGCAAAATGATATTGTATAGCGTCTTTGAGTCTTTAACATCTAGGATGATGGTGAGCTATGGCGTTGTGTGTTCTAATTTCTAATGATCTGTCTTGAGTAATCACCATGAAAACTGATACGCCTAAGAATTTATCTCTAACCTCAAGTCTCACTAAAATATATACATAAAAAAATTATATATTATCGCCAAATTTTCCGGCATACATTATAGCAATTTCTGAAAATTATTTGAACACACAAATGCCAATATGTTATAACTGTACAAACACATCCTTCTATTATACAAAACATACCGTAAAGGATCTTGACCATTGGCGAAACTTTATTGGGCCGGGGGTGTCCGCCCCCCACCGATTTTTCGCTCTTAGTGTTAACTTTACCGAAAATTTCCAAAAACTTTTTAGTGTAAAATATTGGACTTTTAAGAGTCTAGCCCCTACCGATTTGGATTTAGAGAGTCTGCCCTCCACTGAGTTTTCGCTCAAGCTTCGCCACTGATTTTGACACAATTTAATCATATACAAAGAGTCACACACTCCTGCATACAGAATTACATACATAAAAATAGAGTAGAAAAAAAAAAACATACCTGGGGCATTTTCCATTCTTTCTACTAAATCCCCGGGATTAAGTGATATCGTGCCTGCCGTTTAATTTGTACTTGAGGTTCATAATTAGAGGAAGAAAATCCTTGAAAAAATGATAAACATAGGAAGTATGCAAGAGTGGAACAAAAACTTAAACCAGCTTGGGGATACTTCAAAACAGTCCAGTTTGACTACCATGATATTATGTGTTGTATTTTTTGTTTTAGGTTAATGTTTTTTTACCGGTTATTTGTTTGTAATTTGTTATTTTATCATTTTCATAAGGGCGTTTAAGTCTTTTATCTTTGGAAAAATAAAAAAATTTCCTTATTTTGTTATTGTTGAAGCTTATTATATGTATATATATAACATTTACAAGCTTGATAAACAGTAGGTTTTTTGTTTTGTTTTTTTTGTTGTCTTTTGTGCTTTTGTTTTTTTAATCTTAACCTTTAATTTTCAGTATTGACTCTTACAACCCCTTAACTTTCTATTGACCCTACCCCCCCTCCGGAAATGAGTCTGGTTAGATACATTAAGTTTTCAGTTGTTCTACTTTTCCACGTAAATTTTGTTCGGAAACGAGTTGGGTCAAAATTTAATACATTTTCATTAGATGGTATAAATCTGAGCCAATTTATGTTTCGACACTGCCGCAACGCGCCGTACCATTTTTAACTTAAAGAAAACACTATTTTCTTACGTGCTTATTTTTATGTACGTGCCGGTATAAATTCAAGTTGGTTTATGTTTCGCGTAAATTTTATTCGAAAATATGTCAAATCAAATATAATACGTTTCCGTGCTTATTTTTATGTACGTTTTCAGTTGATTTACGTTTTGACGTAACTTTTTTATGGTAAACGACTTCCTATTAATTTATTTTTAGGCATTCTATGCATGCACTTTTACAATGTCATACAATTTTGTGCTTTCAAATATATAGTTGTTAAGTGCGTTTTTCCTACGTTTAACTTTTATAACAACCACCCTAACACACAACTTTTATTAAAAAAATGTTATCTCGTCGGGAAACGTGGGTATAACTTCTAGTTTTTTACATTTGACAAATTTACTTGCTAATGTGTGCATCCATGTTGTATTTACCTCTAACCGATCAGTTATAAGGAAAAAACAGCTAAAAAGGGGTCGAATGTGGGTTATTGGATTTCACATATAATCTGGATAATGGACAAAATTAAAATGTTGGATTTGGGGCTTAACTGGAAGGTTTTCAAAAGGGTATATAAAAACTTTTTAAAAATACATGAGATGCCCTTTTTTGAAAATCAATTAACACTACGTAATTTGAAATTAATAATACTGTTAAAATAAATTTGTTAAGATGGTGGGAAAGGGGGTTACCAGTTATCCACCCCTACATGTTTATACGGGCTTGTTAGAGCTTTATTGACAAATAAAAAAGTTGTAACGTAGGGTCAAGTAGGAGCATTTTTTTCATCTTTCACACCACAGTGGGGTGTTGTGGTGGATCCCGTTGGAGCTCCGTTCAATGATTGCTTAACTGTATATTTTTTCTAATTATATTTGTATATTACTTGAACAAGAAATGTTAAAGTATAACAGTATTTTAACGTGCGATGGTGCACAACTTAACTACGTACGTTATTAATTTCAAACCTTAATTACGCATGAAGAAAAAGTCACGCATGGTCAAAACACAAATCACGCACAAGTTGTGTTTTACCATAATTACACATGTTACATCATAATTACACATGTTATTTTGTTAGTCATGTACCGTCTTATGCTAATAGCCTTTTGTATTTTGAACTTTCTCTATTTGAATATGTAAGTAAATATTAAAAATTAAAGTTAATACTAAAAAAAATAAATTCTGATTAATATACAAATATAGAAACTTAAAAATAAAAGTAAAACGCAGATTTAATAATTTAAAAAATACAATGAGCATAACTATTGTGAACAAGCTCCACCAAATGTGCACAAAGTATGTCGTGCATATACTAAGATTGTATTACCGCATGATTTTCAAGTCTCAGTCTGTTGTTTATCACGACAGACGGCTGTGAGACGTCACTTTCATAGTTTTGACAAATCGCTTTACCTTCATCTTCTAATATCATATTATGCATAATCAAATAAGCGTACGTTACATTCTTTATTTTTTCTTTTGTCCACATTTGTGTCAGGTCGTAAATGATAGCCTAACGCTTATTCAAGACTTCATATGACCATTCAATATCTTTTTTCGCCGGCTCTTGAACTTTTTGAATAGTTTTCTTTTATCGTCACGTGGGTAAGGAAACACTTTAACAATCATAGCCCGGTAGCCTGTAACATCCGTCAAAAACGGATTTACCAAACCCGCTCCGTTTATCAACCGAACAGTCAGTCAAAAATTTCGTTGCGAATTAAATGCCCAAAATATTTTTAAACGATCCGTAATCAATTATTATGCAAGAATATATATTTAGTTTTTGAAAAACTGTCAAAAATCGCAAAATAAAAATGATTTGCTTCTGCCGGGTTTCGAACCCGGGTCTGTACCGAATCAGTTCAGCGACTTATCTCACACACATAAACCACTGCGCCACTTGTTCTGTTTGATGAATAATAGAATCATTTAATTGATAAAGTGACTTTACGAATTCAAAACCGGCGCCCAAACAATTCAGTCGTCGGAATCCCGGAAATCTCGCGAGTCTTAACTACAATTTACGTTATAACGTAAACCTTTAACCAGACATCGGTTATAACCGATGATTGAAGTCCGCGACCAAAACCATAACCGCCGGGAAATTTAAATCAGTGAATCCAGTCGGAAATCAGACCAGATTCTTCAACGTTTTGCCTTATAAATTCACCCACAAACGACTGCAAACCTTTTCGCTCAAAAACACACCTCTTCTCGGCGTAATTCCACTCGCCAGAATTTCCCTGCTCATCGCCGGAAAACCGGTTTCTCCATCCCCGAGCCTCACTGAGCCTCTGAGCTTATACCGGAGATACCCACACCCTTTGTAAGCTTCCTGGAGACTCGCTGCTATAAGGAACACGTCGCCGGAGGTGAATTCTGTCGCCGGAGTTTCTGCCGGAAAACAGAGGGTCCAGTCGGTATACCTCTTTTGCTTATTTTCTTTATCTTTTCACCTTTATCTTACCTTAATGGACTGTAAAACACTAATAAACTGATAAAAATCTTGAACCAGTCGATTTCCTATTTCTGGTTCAAACTTGACGAGGAAGACGATGTTTTTATGTATCATATAAGTATAATATAAATCAGGATTTTAATCGGGTTAGACACACAGTCCAGCGGTGGACTGTGTGCACGTTAAACATGCAAAGGTCTCGAGTTCGATTCCCGTCTCATACACGCTGCCTTAATAAAAATCATTTTTTGTTAAACTGAACCGGAGTCGCCACAGTTATATGTTAAGTATATTAATAACCGAATAATAACCAAGTTAGACACACAGTCCAGCGGTGGACTGTGTGTTTGTTTATATCACAGGTCACGAGTTCGAGTCCGGTCTTCAGCACCGACTCGGACAATTATCTCTTCTTTTTAAATAAGGCAGAAAAGGAAATAACTAATTAGTATTTAAGTATAATAAAAATCGAATGATATAACATGTTGAACACACAGTCCAGCGGTGGACTGTGTGTTGGATTAAACCACAGGTCCCGGGTTCGAGACCTGTGGAGCGCACCGCCGAATTGACTTAAAACTATTTTTGAAATAAAATGATTTTCGGTTTAAACTAATTAATATATATATATAATTAAAATCAGATTTATAACGGGTTAGACACGTAGCTCAGTTGGTAGAGCTGCGTGCACGCGTACGAGAGGTCTCGGGTTCGAGCCTCACTCAGCGCACAATAATATGCCATCGAACCGGTCAACGGTCAGGTCAACGGTCAACGGGCCGGTCAACGGTCAGAAAAAAATAAATTTTTTTATTATTTTTATTTAATTATTTTAATTAAAAATCAATTATAAATACTTAAAAATAACATTTTTAAGGTTAGAAAATAGCCTCAAACTCACAAAAATACACCCAACAATCCTACTAAAATAGATTAATAAAACCCGTAAGTTACATCTATTTTTACTCATTTTTGGTTGTGCACATATTTCATAATCAATCTAAATAAATATGTTCAAATGTTTTCCATAGGATTCATTCGCCAACATTATGTTGATCCAAAAACCTTTTTACACATGATACAGGTGAACAGGTTGAAGCAAGGAAAACATAGGATATGCCTTAGAAGAGAACCAAGAAGCTTAGACTGATAGTTAGAACATGTTGTACCATTCATTGTAAATTTCCATTAAATTGTATTAATGAATATGAAACATATAATAAATGTCATGAGCTTTGATGATAACCCAATCATGCCCCGATCACCTTATCCGCTGCGGGTCGGGGTGTGACATAGCCCACTATGGATAAATACCATAGGAAAGATCACACCCATACATGCATGCCTTCATGAAAAGCTTGTATTCCACTAAATCAAATGACGCTGATGAGAAAGTCATAAGCTCGTATTCCACTAAATCAGACGACGCTGATGAGAAATTCATATTTTTTTAGAGGATAAAGTTTTTGGATAATTTTGTGGGACTATGAAATGAAGAGTATGTAGTGTGGATTTTTTGTTTGAATAGAATGGATTAACTAGGTAAAAAAATGTTTCGTTTTGAATTTTTATAAAGGGTAATGGTTGGGAGATCCTTAAAAAATTTTCAACAACTACAATCCCTCACCCACGCCCATGATTGTCCTAACGTTCTCGCCTTGCGCCCTTCCCATGGCAGGCTGTAACGGTGTTCCCGTCCATGATGCGGGCTACGTGACACACCCACGCCCCATGACACTCAATGTTATTATATATTTTACAAGTAAGGTTTTATTGTTAACAAATGAATAAATGTATTTTATATTTATTGTTAAGTTTTCACTTCTCATTTGATTAGGTCACAACTGATTGGAACCCAATAAATTTGTTCCTTTTGTAAAAAAATTTTGTAGACCTTTTTGCAAATAGAGGTGTGTAATAGTATAGATTGAATTTATTTTTTTATTTGGGAGATTTGACTAATGAGAAAACGTTGTGACCGATTTGCTTCAACTGATCTTGTTATGAAATCCCCGGGGATTTTGATTGCAACCAAGTCATCATGAACTCATTCATTCTTCTAGGGCTTTTGATTTCGCTTATAACTGATGTTTCTCTCACCTATATTGTTCAACACAACCGTCACTCACCACCGAACGACTCAACTTACTATGCAATTGCTGTTTAAAACCCTAAGCTAACTGATCATTCTCTGGGATTCAGGTAATACTTGCCTTTATGCGTTATAATTATTCGGACATACATAAGTATTTTATAAGTATCCGAACTTGAATTCTAATTTCCGCAACTATATTCTGATTATTTGAGAGGTAATTGGTCGCCTGATTTAACAAAACAGTAACCAAGTTTTCTTTTTGAATTTTATGATGAATTTCTTTTACAATATTATTTGTTTATGTCATCTCATCATAATTAGATAGTTGTTATTTATCCTTGAACTGCGTGAAAATCAACTTGATGAACACTCTTAACATGAGATTTTCCAATCAACTTGATGAACACTCCTAACTTGAGATTTTCCTAAACCATTTGTATTATCTTACCTCTTATACGAACTAATACCGTATGTTTTACTCGTAAAAAGCTCTGATTAAATTCCATATACATATGTGTGCACGTGCATAATATGTAAATGTAATCTAACAGATAACATTGATGATTTGATTTTGCATGCCTATATAACAAATCTATTATTATATATATAAACTCAAATTCAAGACATAACTTGGCAAAGTGTGTATCTATTTCACAAATTGTATCAAAGTCAAAAATCATCATTGTTTCATTCATTCAAGTATTATAATTTATCAAACTGTGTGAATCCAAGTTATATACATGTGTATACATATTTATGAATTTATTGCACTAATGCACATGCATTCTTGTGTGTATCCAAAATTTTATATTGCCCAAGACTTGTTGTCCATGGGCCCTTACCTAAATCCATTTAGTCCGTCTGTCCGTGGGCTTGAGATCTAGTTTTTTCCATGTTTTTTTTTGTTGGAGGACGTGGTAGGTAGTCTAGCATTCATGCCTACGCATGAGTTATTTTTTATTGGCCAATAAAAAATTATTCGCGTAAACTCTGGCAAAAGGTCACCACGTCCACGGACACAAGCGACGCTGATGAGCCGGCTTGTCATAATTCTAGAGGAAAGCCATCGCTGGAAGGCCCACTATGATAAAACTCCTAATTCAACCCAGAGGGCGAGACTACTCAAGCCCATAAACTTCACTTTCGAAAGCCACAGGGTTACTAATCTACCAGAAGGCCTATGGCTCCCATGAGATATAGGGGTGAGCAAAAACCGAACCATAATTGAAATCCGAACCGTTAACCGATAAAATTAGCTGAAACTGTCCGAACCAAACGGTTATGGTTTGGATAATATGATTAACCAACTTCGGTTACGGTTACGTTTAAGGTATCTTCATTAATGGAACCGAACCTTGTTTTTTTTATATTTATTTGTGATTCTTTTTTATATTTACGGTTGAAGTTAATGTTTAGTAAGCATAGAGTTATTTTTTTTTATCTTCCTTTTAGTTTCTCGTCTCTATTTATTTGTGTCATTTTTTTATTTATTGTATTAGCGAACTAAATATCTATATCCAAAATATTGGTTACATTAATTACTTATTTGTAAGTAATTCATTTTTTAGTATACGGTATATGCTCTGTAAGCTAAAATAGCTCGTATAAGAATATAATCAGGTTTTATTTATTGAAACATCAATAAACTATATACAAGAATACAACCATATTTTTTTTTCTAAAAACACAAAAAAATCGGTTAATAACCGAAATAACCATAACCGCCGATTAACCGAACCATGGTTAACCGCCTATCAGTTATGGTTACAGTTAGCACTTTTAGATTAACCGAATCATCGATTAATCGACCTTTGGTTAACCAAACCAGCGGTTAACCGACTTTGCACATATAATACAATGATAATTCCAATATAAGATAAATAATTGAAATACATATTTATATCGTTTAAATGTAAGAAAACGTGTTTTTCAATTTACTGTGTTTTTCTCCTCATATTAAGTTAGGTGTTCATGCGATTATTGTAAACCTTAATTTTATATTAAACTTGCCTTGGTACCATGTTTAATAAAAATAAATCTATAATTATTTTAGTTTTAATATATTTATTAGTTGTTAATAGCATGAAGGACATGTTCCAACCAACACGTTTTTGTTGAGTAGTTAATCTTTTATTTGCTCATAGAAAATGCTTAAATAAAGAGTAGTTAATCTTTTATTTGCTCATAGAGAATGCTTAAATAAAGAAACAAACAAAAACTTTAAACTATATTTGTTTAAATGAAGTTAAGAGACTGTAAATAAATTTAATATAATCATGTTTAATATATAAACGATAAGCATTTATTATTTTTTAATGTCTATTTAATTTAATAACGCATTTCTTTCTAAAGCTAACAAATTTAATGTCTAGCATTAAGTGCCAAATTGTTAATGCACATTAAATGTAGGTGGCTTAAACTTTTTTTAGTTTTCTTGGAACAACATTTTGTTTAAATTTTTAATTATATTATTCAAAATGATGAGAATAATTATAAAATATTTTAATGTTGTAAATTGGGCATGGAATTATACAGAAAAATTACAATATTTCACTTACGCCTCAAATATTATTAACTGATTAGGAATCATAAACAAAATCCTCTAGTTAAGTTAGTGACCTCATTATGAACTAACAATATTGGTTTTGCTTTGTATGAGGCCGAACGCCAAATATCACGCATAAACTATAAATCTTATTAATAAAATTGTTAAAGATCAAATGTAGTTATATATTGAAAAGAAACAAATTTTTAGCGTTTTAAACTAGGGATGTCGATTTATCATACAACATAGAATCGCAAAATGAATCTAATACGAAATTTGTGGGTTAAGATTTAGCCTACACAAGTCTAGGTTAGTGTTAGATGAATCCACAAATACATTTAACAGAACAAGTTTGGGTCAACCTGATAAGTTCACGAGTTGACCAATTTTATCTGTTTAGTTTGTATTATATTATATTTTTAGATCGTGTTTCATGTCATGATTAGATATATATACCAAAATGTAATAGTTAGGAGATAATATAACATCAACTTCTATAACCTTAACATAATATATTATACAACTTTTTATTCTAGTCACAAATTTACAAATTAGAGTAAAAAATGAAAAAAAATAACAAAATCAAGTTAATCAAGTCGTATTTATGTCACCCTTTAAATATTCGTATCGTGCTCGAGTTTATACACATGACATAATTTTCATATCCGTATCACGTTCATTTCAAGCCGGATTCAGATCGACAAACACGGCTCATTTAACACCCGACTTAAAACTTAAACTAAATAAATCATGAGTCTCCATGACATTATAGCCTGGTGACATTTTAGGGTGAGATAAGAATTAGAGATTATTAGGTCCTGAGTTTGATTCCTACAAGGGGGTTTTTCTCATATTTATTCGGTTTTCTTCTGAATTGGTGTATAGATATTATTACCTAGTGAAGATAAATACGATTGGGAAATTTCACTAATAACACGATAATACTCCAGTGGTTTGTTAATGGTCTAAATTTACCGTTTAAAAATTAAAAATAAATCATGAGTGGGTCATGTACTATTGGACAAATGGGCGCATCAGTCTGACCTGTCATCATCGTGACAGTAAATGAGAGAACCCACCCAACCTAATCACACAAGAACAAGCAGCAGTTACAGAAACAACAACTCCAATTGAATAAATAATAATAATGTTTCTGTTCGATTGGTTCTATGGCATATTAGCATCTCTCGGTTTATGGCAGAAAGAAGCCAAGATCTTGTTCCTTGGCCTCGATAATGCCGGCAAAACTACCTTGCTTCACATGCTCAAAGATGAGGTCACTTTCGATCTAACCTAATTACCTCTTATTTTCAGTTTCTGTAACAATAATTGACCTAATTGCTTCTTTACTTCGTTTTTCTACCACAAAATTGCATCAGTTTGCTTCTTAATTTCATATTTCTCACAAAAATTGCATCGGTTTTTGACCTAATTACTTCTTAATTCTGTTATCGTAACGAAAACTGCGTCAAATTTGACCTAGTTATGTAATTTCGTTTTTCTAACACAATATTGCGTCAAATTTGACCTAATTGCCTCTTAAGTTTGTTTTATTAACAAAAATTGCGTCAAATTTGACCTAATTACCTCTTAAATTTGTTTTTCCAACACAAATTTGCATCGCTTTTGACCTAATCACCTCTTAAACGATTTTTCTAATAACATCTGCGTCAAATTTGACTTGATTATCTCTTAATTTTGTTTTTCTAACAAAAATTGCATCAGTTTTGACCTAGTTACGTCTTAGTTTCATTTTTTAAACGAAAATCGCAATGATTTTGACCTAATGGTTATCGATTTGTGAGATTTTCATCGAGATTTTGTTGTATTCTGATCTGATTTTATTTGTTTCGCCAGAGATTAGTTCAACATCAACCGACGCAACATCACGTCCGAAGAGTTGAGTATCGGTAAAATTAAGTTCAAAGCGTTCGATTTAGGAGGTCATCAGATTGCCAGAAGAGTCTGGAAGGATTATTATGCAAAGGTATATAAATTATCTTCATATTGACTCTGAGATTTTTGGCTGATAGCGGTTGATTTGCAAACTTATAGCTATATATGTTAATGTATCTGCGATAGATCGGGTTTTATGATGCAAATTACAATTTATATTTCGCAGCTTAAAGTTTTTGATCGATTTGTTAGCTTCAACTTGAAGGATCCTGAGTTTTTGCTTATAATGTAGTAATGTGTGTTCTACTGGCCCAAACTAGTTAGGATCTCATCTTGTGGTTACAAATCATCAAAGATGTTGTGGCGGTTTCCGGTTGTCATTGTCGGGGTTTGGACTCGTGTGAGCTGGGTCTAACCCTTCGCGATTCTTACCTAGATCTACAACACAAAGGAAACCGGTTAGAAGGGATCGGAGACTGTCTCTAGGCCACACACTGAAGGTCAAGTCAGTATTGATGTATGTAAATGTATAACAAGTGTGTATATGTATAATGAATGTTAAGAGAGTAATTAGTGAGGGAGAAGTGATAGATAGGTGTGTGGGCCATGTTGAGCTGAATTGTATCGGGGCCTATGCCCAAATAGTAAGCCCGATCCGGACACATTTTATCAGATGTTATTCTTTGTATTGTGATAGTATATTTTCTGTATGTACGCACAGCAAATGGATTCATCTTAGTAATCAGAATCCATGATGTGGTGACTAACTTATTTTGGATTGCTTATTAAAACTTCTATCTGCTTATTGTGCTGATGTACTCTAATGCAACAATAAGTTTGTTTTGACTTTTGAGGGTGTGTGGTATTGCTTATCCAATTTGAATAAGCAGTTTGAAGCTGTTATTCAAACTGCCAATATTTAAAGCAATTTCTCATAAGTTGATCTACTTAATAGGTTGATGCCGTAGTTTATTTGGTGGATGCCTATGATAAGGAACGATTTGCGGAGTCAAAAAAAGAATTAGATGCACTTCTTTCCAATGAAAATCTAGCTGCAGTCCCGTTTCTTATCTTGGGGAACAAGATTGACATACCATATGCTGCTTCAGAGGATGAGTTGCGTTACCATTTGGGTTTGACCGGTGTGACAACTGGAAAAGGAAAAGTCAACCTTCAAGATTCAAGCGTCTGTCCATTGGAGGTATTTATGTGTAGTATTGTGCGCAAAATGGGTTATGGTGATGGATTTAAATGGGTTTCACAATACATCAAATAGGTTAACAGAAGTTTGTCAGGTATCATTATCATTATCATTATCATTTTTTTTTTCAAGAAACAGAAATACAATATCTTGAAGAAATGAAACAACAAGAACTAAAGAAAAAACATAATGATTATGATTAAGTTTTGTTTGTTGTGCTTGCATTATCTTCTATGCATTTGTGTTGGAAGAAATTGTTTTTTTCATATCATTTGTAGAATTCATTTGGTAGGTAGCTGCAAACGCTGTCCTTTTACCCAATATAATTTTTTACTTTTTTTCGTATCCCAATTAGACGTTTATATAGTTCTTATAAAATTACTTTGGGAAATTGGATTTTAATAATCTCCGCTATAGGTGGGTGGCCAATATTGATCCTACTTTCAAATATTGTCCCTTGCAGCCCCTCCTTCATTATAAAAACTTAACTCCATGCAGTTAAGTTTTTTTTCAAATTTCAAACTGATGTTTTTAATCAGAACGAGGACACGAGTTGATTGATGTAAAACTTACCTCGAAACGTTGCTCCAAACGGCTTGATTTATTGTTAATTAGAAGTTTAAACACCCGAATCGAAGCTCCGTTTTCGTTGTTTGGAGCATTGCTTCAAGGTAAATTTTACATCAGTCGACTCGTATCATCGTTCTAATCAAAAGCCCTAAAACATCACTTTGAAATTCGAAAAAAACTTAACGGAGTTAAGTTTTTTTATTGAGGTCCAGTGAAAAAAAAATATTAAAAATGTGAGACTGCCAGTAACAATATATAAAAGGGGAATCAATATGCCATCTCTAGGAGGATTATTAAAATGCAATTTTCAAATGATGTTTTAACAAGAGATAGATTGCAATGTGGGACTTGTGCATGGATATTTACTCTTGAAATACAATCATAGCATCTAGCCAGATGTTTGGAACATAGTTATTAACAGCGTTCATAGCGGACGCTATTGCGAACAACGTGGCATGGCGCCTATATGCCGCTACAAGGTTCTTAGCGACCAGATAGCGACCTCCGGCGATGAATTCCGACGCCGGCGCTGCTTTTTGGCCAAAAACCTGTAAGTAGAAGATGCGACCAGGAAGATGCAGTTGCGGCGTCTTTTACACTTCTAGGGTTAAATAACTTTAGGTATTTTAATATTTAACCCCTCTATCTTTCACCAGTTTATATTTAGCCCCTAAAACTTATAATTTTTCATAAAAAAGTGTAAAATTAGTTTGTGTATTTAAACATTTAACCCCCTCTAGCTTCATTTACATTTAGTCCTTAAACTTCTGAATTTACGCATAAAAAGTATAAAATTAACATTATATGCATATATAAATTATAAATATTTACTTTTTTATTTTTAAAATTTTCTACTATCTTATCGCTATACACGAAATTTCATCGCAATCGATTCATAGCATATAGGCACCTTGTCGTTATTCGCTAACGATAACTATGGTTTGGAAGGCATGGGTGACGGGTCAAAACGGGTTGGTTTGTGTTTGTTTAGATAGATGTGTGATAAATACGAATACATTGCATTTAACATATTTTGTTTTGGATAAAATGGTTTTGTTGGTTTTACGCATTAATACTGCCGTTAGGTGACTTTCAACTCATTTAACATGTTTCTTTAAATATTTTTTTGTTAGAATTTACTCATTGACCCATTAAGGTTAAAACATAACATGAATTAATCTGTCTATAAGTTAATAAGTCAAACTTGACACCTCCCATATTTTCTAGTGTTAGACCGTTTACTGATTGCTTTTAGAAAGCAAAAAGCATGCCGAAACGACATGGTTTGAAACCGAGACACAACGTGCAAAAGCAAATCGCTTCCATACGCAAGGCACTATGTTTTATAGTTTTTTTCATATATTCTTCATAGTTTTTTTGCATCCCTTACGCAAAATAGTAGTAAATAAGCTTTATATATGATTTATTATACAAGTTACCTAACGTACAACCTTAAAAAGACTGTTGTACAACATCTTGATGCACAAAGCGTCGGCATATACATGAGGCGCGCATCTCTCCTACACAAAAGTAATTTTTTGATGCGCCTTTTTGTACAAAGCTTGCCTAGCCTCCGTAAAAATAATTGGACCTGCTAGTGGCCATCAAGCGCACTCTTTAAAACCAACATTGCATGTGAATCTATTGTAGACTTGTGTGTATATATCAAGTTCAAGTTATTGTTAGCATGTTAGAGGTGTAAACGAGCAGAGTGGCATGTGAATATGTGAGCTTCTCTAGATTGGCTTACTAAGAGTTAGAATTGAGAAAAGCTTAAAAAAATTCGAGCCCAAGCTTCATACCGCGAGCTTGATTAGGCTCGCAAGCCTATATATGGGTATACTTATATAGTTATATAAATACATATATACGTATAACAAAAAGAATAGTAGAATAATAAATGAATCGAAGCTGAGCTTGTAATATTGCTTACAAACCAAACTCGAGCTTAGGTAAACAAGTATATTATAATCAATTCAAGTGGTCTTCCCAATTTTCCCATATCATTTACATTTGCTTCGCTACAGTAACTCCTCTTTATTTGGTTTCCATGGTTTTTGCTACATCTCCAAAGGCACATATTTTAAACAATTTGTTGGTGCAGAAAGACGGTTTCATAGAAATTTGATCAGTTACTTTAGTAACTATTTATTTTGTGCCACTCTAGTAATTAAAGTTCTTTTTATGAACTAAGGTTTCTAGTTTCAGACATGCAGTTCTTGAATATAGTGTGTTTTAAAATTTTTAGAACAGGTTTATATATTGAATTTAGAGAATAATGATAATGATAATGATAATGATAATAATAATGATAATAATAATAATAATATATAAAGTTAGGGTAAAGGTCAAATACAAATGGGTCTTAACATATTAAACGTGAGAGCTAAATATTTTTTTTATTTACTTAAACATAATGTTAAATTGAAAAATGTAAAAAAACATAAAAAATAAAAAATTCTTGTATTTACTCTAGTAAAGTAGTTATGTGCAATTACAATAGATAGATTTCATAATTATCTACTAATGTAAACACATTTTTTATACTATGAGAATAAAATACGCGAATAATAAGATGTGAAAAAAATTTCAACAAAAAATAAAAATAATAAAAGTTACTCATTCACTTCTCATTTTTAATATGTTAACACATTTATATAATAACCTTACCCGTTAAAGTTAAGTATTTTAATATTTATTTGTTCATCTAACTATAAAATTCTAAAAGTGATATTAACTTTTCCTTATAACAATTTTTATGTCATTGGTTAAAGATTTATTCTACAATCATTTCTATTCAATTTTTCTAACATCCAGCCAAATATATAAACCTAAATTTGCAGTTAGGAATGAGAGTAATTAATTTTTTAAATTGTTACGAAGTCATTTGTTTTTATATACTAACGGAGAACTTGCGCGTTGCGGCAAAGTCAACAATTTACAATATTGTACTCGTTTTTTCGTTTGCTTATCAATTGTTAAGAGTTTTGTAAGGTTTGAATTACTTAACAAAATTAGCAAGAGTTAAATGCTTGGTTGGTCCCTGTGGTTTGCAAATCTTGCAGACTTGGTCCCAGTGGTTCACTAATTACACACTTGGTCCCATTAGTTTCAAATTTTGCACTCGGGTGGTCCTTACCACTAACCTTTGTTAGATTTCTCAGTTAAGTATATGCAAAATTACTAATATTAACCCTCCTTCACAAACCTGCAACCTCACATCCACCTTAAACCCACCCCACCTCCACCGTCAACTGACCACCACCACTGCAACAATCACCGGAAAGGTTAGAAGAAGGAGGTACACCGAAACCGAAGGGGTGTTGAGGCGGTATTCTCGGCGGCTTCAGTCGTCTTCTCCGAAACCGATGAGTTTTCACCCTCACAATCACCTTCGATATCTAGACCCTTATACTCTCCAAGAAAAGCATCTTTGAAAAAACCTTTCTTCTTTTTCTTCTCCAAGATCTGGCCGGTTTTTACATGGGAGATTTGAAGAACAACAACCCCATTTCTTGGATGCCTGTTTTCTTTGCAAAAAACCACTTGGCCATAACAGAGACATCTTCATGTACAGGTAAAATTCGTTCAAAATTCAAAAAAAAATCATCAAATTGTTTGGTTTTTTGTTGTTAATTGAATTGATTTGAGTCATATAATGGGTATTTGTTGTTTTCCCATTTTTGATTTGGGTTTTTGATAATTTTGTTGAACAATCTGAAACAGAGGAACAGAGGAAACAAACTCTGTTTCTTGATTTGTTTCTAAATCTTAACAAAAAATTGCCTCAACACCCCTTCGGTTTCGGTGTACCTCCTTCTTCTAACCTTTCCGGTGATTGTTGCAGTGGTGGTGGTCAGTTGACGGTGGAGGTGGTGGTGGGTTTAAGGTGGATGTGGAGGTTGCAGGTTTGTGAAGGAGGGTAATATAGTAATTTTGCATATACTTAACTGAGAAATCTAACAAAGGTTAGTGGTAAGGACCACCCGAGTGCAAAATTTGAAACTACTGGGACCAAGTGTGTAATTAGTGAACCACTGGGACCAAGTCTGCAAGATTTGCAAACCACAGGGACCAACCAAGCATTTAACTCAATTAGCAATAACTAGAGTAATAGTGTATTTATAACATATAACATGTTTTGTTTTGGGTATATGATGTATGTAAGACATTTTTTTTATCTCCATCTTGTGAACATCTGATCTGATCTTTTTCCTTTTGTGGAAAGATTTTCTGATCTTTCTCTGAGGCAACTGATAGAAGTTCAGTTATTCCTTTGTTATTTTTCATCTTTGGTTTGAACTTCTTAGCTTGTTTTCCATCCAATGATCATGCATCAGATCCTTCTTCATTTTCTTCAACACTTAAATTTTTAAATAAAAGGTTCTAACATTACTATTTAATGGAACTAAATTCGAATTCATATCAAAATTTTAGGTTTAGAATGTTTAACTAGAACGAAGATTTGGACGTTTTTGAACGACTAAGAAGGATTTTGGAGAATGTTGTCAACTCTGACTACCACATATCAAAAAAACTAAACGAGTTAATGAAAATAGTACCAACATTCGTAAAAAACAAGCAGAATTACAAGTTGCAATTGAAGCGCTTAACACACGTTACGAAAAACCCTAAGAATGTTGAAAAATACAATAGGTTTCAATATATTACCACTTTAATTGGTTGATTATAAATTTTGTAATCTATATATAAACAATCAATGTATAATCTGTCATTTATGGGGCTTAAATTACTTTGTTATGCAATTATGGTGTATAACAATATTTAACACCCCTCACCACAACACGAATTACTTCATTCTAGTTCTAGTTTTAAATAAAAGGGAATCCAAAAATATTAATTTAAACAAGAAAGATACAAAAGAGTTATTTGAGGATTTTGATTAAACCAAGTTGCAACACATTTTCCACCGGCATATATCTCAACTCATGTCAGTCAATCACATCAATTATCATCACGTAACATCAGACATTCTTTATGAACCAAGAATGTCTTATGTTCACGGTCGATGTGAAATTTGCCTAGGGTGTTACCCTAGGTCCTTTAATGTTCTCTGCATCGTATAATCACCCTTTAAGGACTAATCATCCTCGATGAGGTTTGCCCAACATCCCACAAACGACACAAGAGTGGCTCTGATACCAATTTTAACATCCGACCTTTTGTACCACCAAATATTATGCATTTTTCTCTCGATAGAAATCCCATCCAGGAACTCACAGATTTGTTTTTGGTTGTCTCGGTTGATACTTCCTAGAAGGTTACCCATCATAGTACTACCACCACACCTGAGCATGCTTAACTGGGTACAAGGTTGGAGAACTCGCTAGTCGCTAGTCGGCCGGTGAGGTGGAGACTAGTGACTACTCGGGATTAATCAGATTGTGTTTTTTGTATGTAATTTCAATTCTAAGTGTACATATACACATTATTATAGGTAAATATTTTAAGTAGCTAGGTTTTAACTCTTACTCAACTCCTTTTTTTAAGTATACAAGATTAATTGTTAGAATCACATGGTTTGTTGGAAACTAGCCGGAATTTATAGGTTTTGGTCGGAATATACATGTTTTTTGCTAGAATCTGGCAGGAATCGTCGATTTTGGCTGGCCGACTAGGCCTGACTAGCGATTAATGGATTGATCAATGAAAAATTACTCAGTTACTGGCCGACTAGCGATTAATCGTCGCCTAGTCGCAATTTTTACAACACTGACCGGGTGTTTTCATCTGCTCTATAGCCAATTTATCTAAAACAATTAGTGATTTAAGATACGGGTATTCTTTATGAACCAAAAATCTCTCATACCCACAATCGATACAAGATTTACCTAGAATGTTATATTGGGTCATTTTAACCTTTTCAGTATCATTACACATCAAATCCCAATGTAAATGTACACCCATTTTTCTTTTAGTTTACATTTGTTCAAGCAAAATATATAAAAAAACTCAGAATAACCATGAGTAAAGTAATTGTGTTTCCTAAAGGTGGGTGAACAGTATGATTGTTTTTTTTTGAACGGAGATATTTCTACAATAGGCGATAGAGATCGCACCTACCCTATAATTCGGGTAGGCCCCTTCGCCCCACTCCGGCATCAAGACTATGTTGTCTTAACCAGGCCCACGCTTAGTACACCAGAGTTTGGCTAAGGCGTTTCCCGAGAAAATTTACAGCCTACTGCCCACTCGACAACCGGGAGCGTGTAGTTGCACCCTCCACAAGAGTCGGGGACTCTCTGGAATATGATTGTTATGGTTTATCACTTGACTATGAAATTTGTGTACACGTGTCTTCTTCCAATAATTTTATTTGGGTCCGGGTACTAGAGAAAAACATGTATACGAGAAAAGGGGTTTTTGATTTCAAATCTTGTTAGGGTTTTCATATAAAATTTATATATATATATATATTCTTCGATCACTTAATTAGGAGTTGGGTACTAGAGAAAAGCATTTTTTAAAGGGAAAGCAATTTTCAAGTTTTGCTAGGGTTTCCAATTTTACTATAAAGTAAGTTTACATGCATTTGTTTTTCTAAATCAATTTTTAGGGGTTTGGTACATGACAAAAGCATCTATGTAATTTAAATACATGTACCTTCTTTTATATTATATATATATATATATATATATATATATATATAAATAAAGGTTCTATGCAGAACACATTAATATTACAAGAACACGTAAATAAAATGAATCATTTATTTTTTCAATCCTAAAACCCTAAAGAGTAAATGAAAATGCACAAATGTAAGGTTTATTGTTTCTCACACTAGAATTTAAACAAAATATGAAAAAAAAATTAGTTTGTATATAACCTACACATATTTAGGTTATGTGTAGTTAAATTTCCTACATGTATGTAGGCTATTTGTAGGTAAAAATATATAGTTTTTTTTACGTATATATAATACATATGAATGTGAGAAATATAAAACTTAAGAATATGAATCTTAAATCCCAAAATTTAGTGATTTAAAGTGGTTCCTTTTGTTTTTGTAATATTTAGTGTTATAATCCTATATATATACATATATATGGGAATGTTCAATTAAAAACCCATAGTTAGTGAGAAAGTTCGAAAACTCCTTATTTGTAGAGGAAGGAAATATATAACTTTTCAAACGTTTCTATCTTCTTCATATGTTGTTAATATTTGAAAAAAATTGCATCGTAAGATTACAATTTTTTTATCTTTCATTCGAGTGTATATATATATACATATAAGGTAGGGTTCTAGAGTGAACACTAGTGTATTTGTGAACTGAGTGAACTAATACTGGCCATTGATTTACACATGTAACGCCAGGATTTCATCATCAAATCGTAAAATACACTAGTGTATGTCATCATCAAATCCTGGCCATTGATTTACACGCGTGTAAGGCCTGGATTAGTTCGCTCAGTTCGCAAAACACTTGTGTTCACTCTTGAACCTAATCCTATATATATATATATATATATATATATATATATAGGTAGAGGTTCATGTAAGAAAATATAAAAGTGTGAGAAGGATAAGAAAGATTTCGGAGGTGACATGTGTCCCTTTTTATTTTGGTAGTTTAAGGGTATAAGTGTAACTTAATTAATAAAATCTAATTATGGAATGTTGGCAGTTATTATAGGGATTTTCGAATTTGAAGGCATACATCTTATAAAGAAATAACACCCTAACTCATAAAACACCACAACATGTATATTAAAGGTACACATCTTATAAAGAACAGAAATATAACAGAAATAACACCCTAACTCATAAAAACACCACAACATGTATATTGAAGGCACACATCTTATATAGAACACCCTAACATTGAATATTACAGAAATAACACTCTAATAAATCAAGGACCTTTGCCCTCGCATTAAATATAACAGGAATAATACCCTAACTCATAAAAACACCACAACATATATATTGAAGGCATGCATCTTACGAAGAACAGAAATATAACGGAAATAACACTTTACAATTAAAAACCATGTATGAACATAGAAAAAACACCATTGACTAAAACATCCAAGCGAGATGTAATTTTTTTCTCTACATAAGTATATCAATATGGTACTCATTTTAAAGATGAAAAAACACTCGTTATTATGGTGTAATTTTTTTTTAAAAAAGAGTTACGTATAAAAAGTTATTAACGTTTAAAAAAGAAGGGGGGACTTGCATGTGCATTAATGTTAGTTACTTGATTTAAAAATGTTAAATTTACCTTTATACCCTTAATCTAGAAAATTAATTAGTTTAATAGTCAACACTATTTACAATATTGCCATCAATATCTCAACCATTAGATTAAGTATCTGATGGTTTAGATTCTTTCTTATCCTTCTCACACTTTAATAAAGTCTAAATTTCCTAAAAAGTGTAAAAAGTCATAAACACCATAATGTCAACCATAAAACACAACAAAAACCCACAAATAACATAATAAAGATTACTAAAACATCATATCTATGGGTTTTGTGTTGCGTTTTTGATGATAAGGTTCTGATTAGGGAATGACAAACATTATTGTGTTTTTTGTTGATTACCATATTGTGTTCTATATTAACAACTCTATGATGGTATGTTTGAAGGGTTTGTGGACTATTAGGGTTGAAATACGGTGTTTTAGAAATCTTCACTATGTTATTTGCGGATTTTAGGTGTGTTTTATGGCTGAATTTATAGTTGAAATTATAGTGTTATATGACATTATATATATATATATATATATATATATATATATATATATATTATATCTGTGTGTGTGTGTTCCAGAAATTAGAAGCCTACTTGATGATTATGTTTGTTGCATCTGATTTGTACATACATTTAAGTTAATGCTATTTACTTAGGGTTCATCACGTCTATGAATACTGCTGGTGCATTAATCAGCCCAAAAGGCATGACCATGAACTCGTAATGACCACAACGAGTACGAAAAGCAATTTTGGGGATGTCTTCTTCTAGAACTCTCAATTGATGATAACTAGAACGTAGATCAATCTTCGAGAAACACGTAGCCCCTTGAAGTTGATCTAACAGGTCATCGATTCTAGGTAACGGGTAGCGATTTTTTATGCTTAACTTATTAAGCTCGCGGTAATCAATGCACATTTGGAACGAACCGTCTTTCTTCTTCACGAACAGAATAAGTGCATCCATGGAGATGAGCTAGGACGTATGAAGCCCTTGTTAATCAATTCTTGCAATTGACTTGCTAACTCTTGTATATCTGATGGAGCTAGTTGATAAGGTGCTTTTGCAACAGGAGTTGCACCTGGAACGAGATCAATGCGAAATTCAACTTCTCGCATAGGAGGAAGTCCATAAATATCTCCAGCGAATACTTGAGGAAAGTCTCGAACTATGGGGATATCTTCTTGGGACAAACGACAAATAACCGCTAATTTCGTACAATCTAAGCACTGCTTTTATTACATAATCTCATGCATTTTAACGTGATTTAATTACATATCTGAGTCATACAAAATATAACCGTGTTAGGACGAGCTAAACGTACTATAACATACATTGGTTTTCGTTGTGTCGCAAAACTAACTAAACTATGTCCTAAAAGTGTTGGTAGAGTGCTGGCGCACTATTCACGGTTACACTTTTCATGTCAGCAAAGTTGCTGAAACTAAACGGAGTTATGAGAAACGACATATGAAAAACATATCTGAGTCCATATATATATATATATATATATATATATATATATATATAAACCTTAATGTGGGAACCTCACTTGCAAAAATACATAAGTTTCCCGTATAACACTTAAATCACGAAATTGTCCGATTCGGTTATAAAAATAACGACTTTAACTCGTCTGCAACACTAATTCAACATTTTAAAGGTTGAAGGACTCGTAAATGATCATATGCCTCATAAATGAGCTTAGGGATATCAATGAGATTTCCGAAAGATGAGCTTCCATTGATTAGTCGCAACTTACATAACTTGTCCATTTTTTATCCGACAGACTAGTTAACGATATTTTTGTCGCCCTAACGCTTAAACGAATAAACTAGCGAACTATTTAGCCATATTTTTGGCGTCGCAAACACCTTAAATAAACGCCATAGCATCGATAGTAAATTAAAACCATAACTCCCGGTATTATGTAGCACATTTCATATATCACCCCGATAAGAACCGACGAGCGAACTAGTAGTATTTTTACTATCTAAAATTGATACCCACAAAACTAGTGAACTAGTTAGACTTTATTTACAACCCTAAACTACCATTAGCAACCTAATTAAACCTATATTGTCTAATTACCAAAATATCTAACACTTATCATTTAAATGCACATGTTTCAAATGTTAAAAAAATAAACAAACCTTATACCCCTAGTTGGTTTTAGTGGGCCCCATGGATACCCTACTTGGTGCATGGATGAGGATTGGAAGTATGGATGATAAGAGTTGTTGTTGACTTAAAGAATGCTTGCAAGATCATAAGGAGTTCACAACCCCATCACTTCCATCATTTCTCATCCTATCATTTAACCAAAAAAAAAAAACAAAGAACGCCTCTTGTCTCTCTCTCAAATTTGGCACCACCACCACTTAACACCACCATCTTCCACCCTAAAACACCACGTTTTAATCACTTTCAAGCCATAACAAGATCATCCAAGGAGCTTGCAAAGATGCAGGACCATTAGGGCTTTCTTTGGAGCTTATTTGTCTTCTTAATCCTCATTTAATCTTGTGCAAATTTGTAAGCCAATCTTTTACCATTTTTTAAGCTCATTATTATATGTAGTTCAAGAAAGTACTTGTTGATCATCTTAAATATAAAGAAAAATCAAACCTAAAAACCCTAATCTCACCTTAATAATTTACTAAATATAGCTTATTGTGTGTTGATTATGTGTATTAGTGTTAGCTAGTTAGCATGATTATGTTGATTATGTTAGAGTAAGTTGTTTAAGTGTGTGTTTTTGTATGATTAAGATATAAGTGATGATTTAAACATTGTGTTTTTTGAATCTAAACAAGATCATCAACCTCATAATCCATGAACTTTACTACAACTAAAAAATGATTTATTACATATATGTGGCTTTTATAAAGAATAAACACCATGATTTTTATTATGATCACCTTAAAAATTTAGTAAACAAAGTGGTTTAAAGTGGAGATCTTGATTAGAAAATATAATGAAAATGATGTATTTAATGTCCTAATAAATATGTGAAGATTTCATTATTTATAAATAAACTTGTTAAAATGTATATTTACAAAAGTCCATGAAAATAAGAATGAAAAGTGTATAAATCATGCATGCAAAGGTTGTACATCGAAACTTGATTTGAAGTTGATTGTCATTTTGGGTTTAAACATGAATTAAATACGTTTTTAAAGCGTGGAAAACGCCATAGTTTAGGGGAAACTATGACAAAATTTTATAAAAATCTAATCCCGATTAAAGTATAATTAATGGGGTGATAAACTGGACTAAACACGATAGTGATCTTAATCGTCATTAAGGAAGTTTTAATGAATAAGAGTTAAGCCCTAACCTTCCAAGGATTTAATAAATACTTATATACATTTTTACAAGATAAAAATGAACATTATTTATTATAGATATATTTTTGGGAATAAAAATATATGTATATACTTTGTCACCTCATAAGTGTATGTGTATAAATACATGAATATTGTGCGTATGTATCAGGATTAGGAACCTACTAACTAAATACAAAGAACACACCATATATGAAATACTCAATGAATGCAAGGATATAGAATAGCCATGATCCTTCATGCATATCCTTATAGGAAAATAATACACAAAATATACACATATGAAGAGCACTTATGTATTACCTTTAAACAAATAATCGGACGAGCGGGTGATTCATACAACAGATGAATTTATAATATATATTCCCAAGAAACAATATGTATTTCAAATCGACCAATAAGACATATAATATCCGATAAGAAAAGGAATAAATATATATCATTCACCGTTGACAAACGAACATATCGCCACCACGAGGAGCTACTACGACACGCGGAGGACACTTTGGTGATTTCGGCACAAGAATATATATATATATATATATATATATATATATATATATATATATATATATATATATATATATATTAAGCGTCTACAACGAAAGGACTTAACATAATGTAATTTTTAGACACATAACATTAGATTTTCACCGATGACCAAAACTGGAAAGTTTAATGTATAAACAACTCTAAGTATAAATATACAATGTAACACCCTGTAAAATCGTGTCCAATAATATAGCGACACGTGTTATATTTCTATTTTTAGTCTACTAAAAACTAACAGGGACTAAAAGCGTCAACATGCTCAAACCAAGCCTCTGAGTGACCATTAGTGTTAACATGCTAAAACTTGGCCTCTGAGTGACCGTTGTTTCAATATGCCCAGCCTCTGAGTGACATCGGAGTCAACATGCTATTAATGAGCCTCTGAGTGACCTTTTACGAAGTCCTAACTCTCACATGTCCCATTTGTTGGATGAGAGGGATTAAATCCGTAATTTTATAAAAGTTGGACATTGGAGGGATTAAAAGTGTCAACATGTTAATTTATACCTCTGAGTGACCTTTTAACGAACCGAAAGCTCGACAATGTCCGGGCATAATCCCGGGTACGCCAAATATTGGCTACGGAGGGCTAAATATGCTAAAAAGGTGTTTTAGAAGGTTCTAGGAGGTTTTAATTAGTTAAGGGACTAAAAGTAGCAAAATTCAATTCTGCCTATGAAGCGCTCGCGGGGCGCGAGAGGCAAGGTCTGTGCCTCTCGCAGGGCGCGAGAGGCCTGTATCTGCAGAAAGTTTGCTTGGCCTCCACACATATTGCCCAAAAACCATTAAATAGAAACCATGGACTTTTAAACAGCTATGCCACGTTTTAGGACACTTGTAAGCTCCCTCTTACACCCCTTAACACCTGGCATCACCTCTTTCAAGCTCTCCAACTATAGATAGGTGCCAAGGTTCACCATTTGAACTTGCACTTTTCTTATTCATAACTCTTCTCCCTCCTCTGGAAGTTCCTAACTGAAAGGAGCATCCAACTTAGTTCTATTGCATTCTAGGAACCTCTTGTAAGTGTTCCTTCCTCATGCATTTTTGTTTATAGGCTTCTATAGCCAAAAGTCAATCATTTTTTTGGAAAACGCCTTGACTTTCGGTTAAGACCATTATGGTCCAGCCATTGTTTGTAACGAACTTGGCTAAGTGATCGTAATGAGGTAGGTGTTAGTCCCTATAAAGTGCACCTCCTGAAGATCACGTTTGCTAGACCAATTGACGGGTCAAAGTTATGATGTTAAAAAGTCAAACATGCCATTTTTCGGAAAAATCATAAATTGATCTTATACATGCTATGAAACCTGTTTTGACACTTAAACAAGTTGGTAATAATTATTAGAGCGTGTAAGAACATGTTTGGCTCGTCAATTTCAGTTCTAGGGTCGGTTCACAACCGAAAGTCGCGAAGTTTGACTTCTGCTTTGACTTTCGATTATGACCCGATTTAGATTAGTTAGATGCTGATCTAAAGTTGCATTATGATCGTTATATAATGTAGCATAACCCTCTGAGGTTATACTACCTGATCATAATCAGAATTTGAGTTTATGCGCAAGTTCCGGAATTATGCCATTTTTACTAAAATGCTCTTTTTGCATAAAAAGAGATTTAAATGATAATGAACTTGAAATGAGTTTCCTACTGATGTAATATTATAAGTAGGATTAATTGGGATGTTAAAACAGATTATAAACTGAGTTTATAAACAAGTCATTGTATTATGTCGATAAATGACGAGAAGGTCCTTGTGGCTTATAAAATAATTTTCATCATATATTTTCAAGGTAAATCTTTTACCTACTGAAATATTATAATAAATAACATATCTAAGACATTTTAATATGACCCTAACATCAGTTTTCGTTACACATCGTATAAATCGTCATTTTACGACATAAGCGTCGTTTTGGCGCATAGCATGGTTTTAAACCATAACTATCAACCAAGACTTGTTATCTACTGATTTTAAATAATTTGTAAACTATGTGTAAAATGACCATAATGCCCTTTTGGTGCATAGTTTGGTCATAAAATATAAGTTACACA
Source organism: Scalesia atractyloides (assembly GCA_947069175.1). Lineage (NCBI taxonomy): Eukaryota > Viridiplantae > Streptophyta > Magnoliopsida > Asterales > Asteraceae > Scalesia > Scalesia atractyloides. Next base: position 11,555,519 of record CAMTDV010000026.1, on the reverse strand, counting down.
TATAATTAATATCCTAATGATATTATATCATAAATAAATAAATTTTCCAGAATATTTATAATTATAACATATATATATATATATATTTAAGTTCCTTTTATACGGTATGAAATTTACGAAATGCCCTTATGAGGCATAGTTTCATTTTAAAACCTTAACGGACGTATAAGTTGATATCTTACTGATATTATAACTTCATTAAAGTATAATGGCATATAGAACTTGTCCATGACTTATCCGGTTACCCGATATCGCTAATATGCGTACAGTTAAGTATATGTAACTAGTTTACGAAAATTAACCGAAACGGGTCTAACCTTGTCATTTAAGTTTCAAAATTCAGAGTTTTTAGTTTACCCATATAATACAAGTGAAAGTACTTGTCGGGTTTAAACTACATTCTATCTGATTATCGCTTAATCTAGCATACCGTTTTTTATCCATTACGCTAGTCGGTCTAAGTCTATGACTTGCATAAGACCATTAGCATTTTAATTGGTTAGCTTACGACATACTCAAGACTAGAGCCTTCCGGTAAATGCTATCCGCACTTAGTTCATTTTGAATACGGCTGGGATATAATCTTGCTTTTTAAACAAGGCTAATTCAGGTAAATACTCTTGACTTATTTTCCCTATACAGGCTTGGAATATGGTAAATTATTACCGCTTAATCAGAAATGGGATCAATCGAATGCTGGATTATGGCCAGTAAATCTGCATATTCCGTTTTAATCAGTTTGTTTGATAACTTAAACATCGGGGGTTAACTACCGTGTCCTGGATATCCTCGGCTCATTACATTAGATAATGGCCACGACCTTAGCGCGGGGTGTGGGCATACACCTGACAGACGCTCAAATGCAAATTACCCAAGACGTTGGGGATAACTCCTCCGTGAGTTCTAAGTGGTGTGTACTGAATCATGTCTAGGTCTCTATACTGGGCCCTGTATGTATGGACAAACATGTGAATCTGTTAACAAGGTTACAAAGTAACTTTCCCAAGTTATAAAAGATTTGTGTCCTGTGCAGTTAAATCTAATTTCTAGAATGTTTTTAAAATGAGTCAGTCGGGTGTATTTACCAGCGAAAGCTGACGTATTTTCAAAAAAGACTAAGCTTGCAGGTACAATACGAAATAGGTCGGAAGCTGCTCGGTAGTGAAATAATAGGATCTTGCAAATCCTTAGATCTGTCCTAAAGTCTGTTTTATATTCTTTCATTGTACATTTTATGATCCGCCTGTGGATCTTCTATTACGAGCCTGTATATTATTTTGTATTTCGAACATTTGGTTTGTAATAGTAATTTTATTCCAAGACTTCCGCTGTGCCGTGTTTAATTGACAATGATGTTATCAACTGACGTCACGATACTCCCCACCCGGGCCCACCGTGTATGGATTTGGATAGGAAATCCGGGATGTGACAGGTTGGTATCAGAGCCAAGGTTTGAGATAATTAAACACTTTCCTTCTTGCGTTTAATCTCAAACTTACACGAGCACATTCCTTAGACTTCCAAGTCTAGGCTTTGACCTAGGCTTACTCATTTCATTATTAAGTTATTAGTATTGTTTTTGAATTGATTTTGACAGGAAAATTCCACCAAGAGTACGAGGACGAGGAAAAGGACCCATGATGGGAGGACCATCATGACATCCCTTCACATCCCCATCCCCGAACCCCTATGAGGACTCGGGAGATTCATGGCCATTTGCCCAACATTCGCCTACCCACACTCAAAGTTCTTACCACTCATACCATTCGCACCACTCTCACCACTTCCATCACTCTCATCATTCTTACCATGACGAGTTTAATCCAAACCAATATTTAAATATACCTCCATCCGATCAAAATCAGTTGGACCAACCAAACCCCATGGACGAAGACTCCGACTTGGAGATACCTCCGTCGGGATCGCATATGCATCCCATATAAATCTCAAGCGATTCGAACTCTTACGGCTGATACCCATACCAAGGTCCTAACGAATGGGACCAATGTTGGAACCAATTTACTTTCGCCAACACTCCTTCCCATCACTCGCAACCACCTCCTATACAAGAAGATGTTCACATGGAACCGGTGGACCAACCTCAGCCGCCACCTGAGCCACCGAGGAGGAAACGAGGGGCACGTATGTCAGTACGTGCAGGTCAACGGTCGGGTTCGCTACCACCTTTTCCTAAACCCTACCCCACCATTCAAGAGGACCCACAAATGGGTGGACCCTCTAACACCTCACCTGTGGTGGAACCAACACCAACACCTATAGTTCAACCACCACCATCGGGTTATAGTAACCCAATCCCCACATATCCAGACACGTCTGGATATGATCCTTTTAACCCGTCTACACCAGTAGACTATCAAGCATGGTCGCATGACCCTTACATGCAAGCGGTCATGCATAACGCACTTTACCCGTCTCCTTTCCTACCTACTTATCCACCTATTGGATATCCAAGTTATGGATACCAGTATCCTATTATGCCATAACCATAACCACAACCACAACCTCCGCCACCACTTGACGCCATTAACAAAGCCTTAGAACGAATGAAATAAATGCAAAAATAAGCGGAGAAAACGGAGAAGAAGACGAACAAGTTCTTCAAGAAACTCTCCAAACTTGTTAAGGGAAAGAAGGACGAGTGAAGTTTCTTCTAATAACTTATGTTAGTCCCTGCGAGGACCCTGTTATTTCCTTAGTCCCTGCGTGGACATTTGTTTTTAAAAAGTCCTTGCATGGACAGTTTATTTCATTGCTTCTCGTATTGTAATTTCTATTAGGAATTTAATGAAGTATTTTTGGAATTATATATATATATATGTATGTATGTATTCATCCTCTTCAAGCGAGCGTCTCGATTTTATTCAAAATTTATGCTCTGCTATATAATTCCAAAGGACCTTAATGGATTTGATTATGCCAAGTGGCGTAGACCACATAATTGGCCAACATTATAAATGATAGTTAAGGATAAAAGGGCCTTCTATCATGATAGTTAAGGGAAGTTATCCTTCTATCCAGAGGTGGTGGACTTAAGTTCAAGCCTCCAAGTCGTTAAGGTCAATGCGACCGGGACTATTAATCAACCATTAAGGTACTCTTATGTTAACATTTAGGAATGTTCATACTCCTGGTAGTGCGACTTGAGGAACCACACTAACCTTCAAGGTAATGGACTATGTCCTAGCCTTATATAGCCTACATGATCAAATTTTATCCCGGCTTATATCATCAGTACGATGATAATAAAACATCCATTAGTGATGTATTGCCCTTGGGGCTATGATTAAAACATCCATTAGTGATGTATTGCCCTTGGGGCTATGATTAAAACATCCATGATGATGTATTGCCCTTGGGGCTATGATTAAAAAATCCATTAGTGATGTATTTCCCTTGGGGCTATGATTAAACATCCATTAGTGATGTATTGCCCTTGAGGCTATGATTAAAACATCCATTAGTGATGTATTGTCCTTGGGGCTATGATTAAAACATCTATTAGTGATGTATTGCCCTTAGGGCTATGATTAAACATCCATTAGTGATGTATTGCCCTTGGGGCTATGATTAAACATCCATTAGTGATGTATTGACCTCGAGGCTTTGATTAAAACATCCATAAGTGATGTATTGCCCTTGGGGCTATGATTAAACATCCATAGTGATGTATTGCCCTTGGGGCTATGATTAAAACATCCATTAGTGATGTATTGCCCTTGGGGCTATGGTTAAACATCCATTAGTGATGTATTGCCCTTGGGGCTATGATTAAACATCCACTAGTGATGTATTGCCCTTGGGGCTATGATTAAAACATCCATTAGTGATGTATTGCCCTTAGGGCTATGATTAAACATCCATTAGTGATGTATTGCCTTTGGGGCTATGATGTAACATCCATTAGTGATGTAATGCCTTTGAGCAATATTATATTATCAAAATGACAACGACAGATGTGGTTAATATAACCCCTGTCCATATTTTATGTCCATTATTGACAGGCCACTGTGCCATATTTTATGTCCATTAGTAACAGGCCTATGTGCCATAAATTTTATGTCCTTCGTGACAAGCTTATGAGCTAAATATAATTGTCAATTATGACAATGACAGTTATGACAATGCGATCCACTGTCCAATATCATATATGGACCATGTCCAAATTGTAATTTTCCTTTGATGGTCCTATTAAGACCTAGGCCAAATATAGATATGTTAAGCCTAAGAGTTGTGATGTTATTCACACTAGATTAGGCAATGGATTGTTATATCCAATGTTTAAAGCCAAGATGGTTATTAAAACCATGGCTAAGGAAAGTTTTATTGGTGTATAGAACCAAATCTTTGAAGAAATGGCTAACTCGGATGAGGCACAAAGTAGCCACCGGGATGTTAACTCTAATAACGCAGAAAATATAGCCATTAATAATGACAAATTCCAAGATTGCATTAATCCAGCCGTTGAAAAGGCCACGGGAAAGGCCATAGAAAAGCTTAAAGAGTCGTGTGTTACTCGCTCTAGACCATTAACGGTTACCCCATCCTCAGCTCATAAGGAGAACTCCGTTCACTCTTCGAATGCGAAGAGTGAACCAAAGAAAATGGATTTTGCTAATAGGTCCCGTTCTATGAAAGACGGATGTACCTATAAATATTTCGTCTCCTGCAAGCCCCGAGATTTTAATGGGGAGAAAGGAGTTGTGGAAGCCCTAAAGTGGCTGGATGAGATGGAGACAATTGTAGATATCAGCAGTTGTGCTGATAAGGATGTGGTCAAATATGTATCATAGTCCTTTAAGGGCGATGCCCTAATCTGGTGGAAAGCTTTGATCCAATCTACGGGTAAAGTCCACCTGTACAACTTAGGATGGCCTAAGTTTGTCGAATTAGTCAAGGAAACTTACTGCCCACCTCATGAGGTGGAGAAATTAGAGACATACTTTTTGTCTCTTTCAATGAAGAACCTAGATTGTTGGAAGTACGTTTCTGACTTTAACTCCCTATCTAGGTTAGTTTCCTATCTAATCACTCTTGAAACCAAATGCATTGCGCGTTTTATCAATGGATTAGCACCTGAAATTGATAGGAAAGAAAGAGAGAAGAAAGAGAGAAGATGACCTATCTCTCTCCCTTACCCTTGATCTAGTAAGGCAAAAGTCAGTTAAGTCTGAAACTGATAGGAAAAGAAAGAGAGAAGATGACAACTCCCAAAGATTTAATAAGAAGAATAAAGGGAGATTTGGGTTCAAAAGGAACCAAGACAAGTCGGTTGTGACACCAACATGCAAGACTTGCAACCGCAGGCACTGGGGACAGTGTAATTATGTTCCACAAGCCAAACCCTGTGGTATTTTTAAGAGAAAGAGACATAAGACCCTAGAATGCAAGGATCTTATGGATGCCGTTTGCTATGTCTGCAATGAAAAAGGGCATACTAAGACTAACTGCCCTAAGAATCTTAAGAGTAATAACGCGAAGCCTGGAGAGGCCAAGAAGGGGAATGCTCGTGCCTTTCAGATAACTGCAAGAGAGGCTGTTAATGACAACAATGTCATAACAGGTACATTTCTCATTAACGATATTTATGCTAGAGTTCTTTTCTATTCGGGTGCAGAGAAATCTTTTGTTGATCATAAGTTTAGTAAACTATTAAACTTACCCATAAGAACTCTAGATAAAACTTATGAGTTAGAACTTGCTGATGGAAGTTTAGAAACAGGATCTTCCATTCTTGATGGAGGTTTCATATCCATTAAGAATCATTCCATTCCTATCTCTCTTTTGCCAATGAAATTGGCGGGGTTCAATGTAGTTTTAGGCATCGATTGGTTATCTCGTAACCAAGCCCGCATTGCCTGCGATAAGAAACTCATCAAAATTAAAACCCCATCTGGTGAAATGATCATCATCCCTGGAGACTCACACTACAGATTTCCAGACAAGGCGTCGTTATTTAAGGCATCCAAGTATTTGAGGAAAGGTTGTGTCATTTACATGGCACAAGTTACTATTAATGAGCCTAAGCCAAATATTGAAGACCTACCAGTTATCTCGGAGTATTCCAATATTTTCCCCGAGGAATTACCAGGCCTACCTCTAGATAGGCAAGTGGAGTTTAGAATTGATATCATACATGGATCAACACCATAGATAGAGCTCCATACCGATTAGCACCAACGGAAATGAAGGAGTTGAGGACTCAGTTAGATGAACTCTTAGAGAAAGGCTTTATTCAGCCTAGTTCATCATCTTGGGGAGCTCCAATTATTTTTGTTAAAAAGAAGGACGGTTCAATGCGGATGTGGATTGACTACCGCAAACTGAACAATATAACAATCAAGAACCATTACTCATTACCCAAGATCGACGATTTATTCGACCAACTTCAAGGGGCTAGTTATTTCTCCAAGATTGATCTAAGATCTGGATATCATTAGCTGAAGGTTGGGAGTGAGGATGTTCCTAAGACTGTCTTCAAGACCCGATATGGTCACTATGAATTTTTGGTAATGCCTTCTGGGCTCACAAATGCACCTGCAGCATTCATGGATCTCATGAATAGAGTCTACAAACCGTATTTGGATAAGTTTGTCATTGTCTTTATATACGACATATTTATCTATTCTCGTAATCAAGATGATCATGAAAAACATCTTTGGTGCATCTTAGAACTGCTAAGGCAAGAGAAGCTTTATGCTAAGTTCTCTAAATGTGAGTTTTGTCTTAGGGAAGTCCAATTTCTTGGACATATTGTAAGTGAGCGTGGTATCCAAGTAGATCCCGCCAAAATAGAGGCCATAATGAATTGGGAAGTACCCAAAACCCCATCAGAAATATGTAGCTCCTTAGGACTGGCTGGTTACTATAGAAGGTTCATTGAGAACTTTTCAAGGATAGCCACTCCTTTAACTACCTTGACCCTGTTTGGGGTCCGAAACATCAAGAATCTTTTGAGATTCTAAAACACATGTTGAGCAATGCTCCTGTGTTATCCCTACCTGAGGGTGTTGAAGACTTTGTTGTATACTGTGATGCATCACACACTGGCATGGGTAGTGTGCTAATGCAAAAAGGTAAAGTGATTGCCTATGCATCACGACAATTAAAGGTGTACGAAAGGAATTACACCACCCATGACTTAGAGTTGGGTGCCGTTGTATTTGCACTTAAGTTATATAGACATTATTTGTATGGCACCAAGTGTATCATATACACTGACCATAAGAGTCTCCAGCATTTGTTCAATCAGAAAGAATTGAACATGCGACAACGCCGTTGGATGGAAACACTTGACGACTATGATTTCGAGATTTGCTATCATCCCGGCAACGCCAACGTAGTTGCTGACGCCTTAAGTCGCAAAGAAAGGGTTAAACCTATCATGATTAATGCCAAGAGCATTGAACTCATAAATAGCTTAAATGAGAAGCTATTAGATGCATAGAAGCAAGCCTTATTAAAGGCCAATGTTCCTAATGAAGGATTAGGCGGAATTATTGATCAATTAACACCTGGAAAGGATGGAATCCTTAAATTTAATAGAATAATATGGGTTCCAATATTTGGAGGACTTAGAGATCTAATCCTCCAGGAAGCACACAATACAAGATACTCAGTTCACCCTGGAGGTGACAAAATGTATCAAGATCTGAAAAAGAATTATTGGTGGATGGGTTTGAAGAAATCCATAGCCACTTATGTAGCTAAGTGTCTGACGTGTTCGCAAGTAAAAGCCGAACATCAGAAACCGTCAGGACTTCTGCAACAGCTTGAAATTCCCACTTGGAAAAGGGAAATGGTAACTATGGATTTGATTACCAAGTTGCCTAAGACCAAACATGGTAATGACACGATTTGGGTCATAGTGGATAGGCTGACTAAGTCAGCACATTTCTTGCCAATCAAAGAAACGTATAATTCAGACAAGTTGGCTAATTGTATATGGACAAGATTGTGTCCCTACACGGTGTGCCTGTATCTATTGTATCTGATAGAGATACTAGATACACATCTCACTTTTAGAAGAGTTTCCAACAATCATTAGGCACGAGGTTGAACTTTAGTACGGCTTACCACCCGTAAACGGATGGACAAAGTGAGCGTACTATTCAAACCTTGGAAGACATGATCCGGGCATATGTAATTGATTTAGGTGGAAGTTAGGATGACCACTTACCCCTGATAGAATTCCCCTATAATAATAGTTATCATACGAGAATCAAGGCTGCTCCTTTTGAGGCCTTGTATGGGAGAAAATGTAGAACTCCCGTGTGTTTGGCAGAGGTTGGGAAGCCCAACTATCAGGACCACGGAAAAGATTGTACAAATCCGTGATCGTCTCAAAGCTGCCAGGGATAGGCAGAAGAGCTATGCTGATAAGAGGCGTAAACCTCTTAAGTTCCAAGTAGGGGACAAAGTCATGTTAAAAGTGTCACCCTGGAAAGATGTGATGCGCTTTGGGAAGAAGGGCAAGTTAAGCCCAAGATATATCGGACCATTCGAGATAATCGAATGTGTCGGAACTGTAGCTTATAAGCTCAGATTGCCAGAGGAGCTTAGTGGAATTCATGATGTGTTCCATATCGGTAATCTTAAGAAATGTCTAGCTGATGAATCGCTAGCAATGTCACATAAAGATGTGCAAATAGATGAAAACCTGAGGTTCGTTGAGAAACCAAATTCGATCGAGGATCGCCAGGTTAAGAAGCTCTGAAGGAAATTAATACCTATAGTAAAGGTTAAATGGGATGCTCTTCGAGGTCCGAGTATACATGGGAGGTTGAGTCCACTATGCGACAAAAGTACCCCCATATTTTTGAATAAAATCTCGAGGTCGAGATTTCTTTTAAGGGGGTGAGGATGTAACACCCTGTAAAATCGTGTCCAATAATGTAGCGACACGTGTTATACTTTTTAATTTTTAGTCTATTAAAGACTAACAGGGACTAAAAGCGTCAACATGCTCAAACCAAGCCTCTGAGTGACCATTAGTGTCAACATGCTTAAAATATAGCCTCTGAGTGACCATTAGTGTCAACATGCTTAAAATATAGCCTCTGAGCGACCATTAGTGTCAACATGCTAAAACTTGGCCTCTGAGTGACCGTTATGTCAACATGCCCAGCCTCTGAGTGACATTGGAGTCAACATGCTATTAATGAGCCTCTGAGTGACCTTTTACGAAGTCCTAACTCTCACATGTCCCATTTGTTGGACGAGAGGGATTAAATCCGTAATTTTATAAAAGTTGGACATTGGAGGGATTAAAAGTGTCAACATGTTAATTTATACCTCTGAGTGACCTTTTAACGAACCGAGAGCTCGACAATGTCCGGGCATAATCCCGGGTACGTCAAATATTGGCTACGGATGGCTAAATATGCTAAAAAGGTGTTTTAGAAGGTTCTAGGAGGTTTTAATTAGTTAAGGGACTAAAGTAGCAAACTTCAATTCTGCCTATGAAGCGCTCGCGGGGCGCGAGAGGCAAGGTCTGTGCCTCTCGCAGGGCGTGAGAGGCATGTATCTGCAGAAAGTTTGCTTGGCCTCCACACATGTTGCCAAAAAACCATTAAATAGAAACCATGGACTTTTAAACAGCTATGCCACGTTTTAGGACACTTGTAAGCTCCCTCTTACACCCCGTAACACCTGGCATCACCTCCTTCAAGCTCTCCAACTATAGATAGGTGCTAAGGTTCACCATTTGAACTTGCGCCTTTCTTATTCATAACTCTTCTCCCTCCTCTGGAAGTTCCTAACTGAAAGGAGCATCCAACTTAGTTCTATTGCATTCTAGGAACCTCTTGTAAGTGTTCCTTCCTCATGCATTTTTGTTTACAGGCTTCTATAGCCAAAAGTCAAGCTTGGAAAACACCTTGACTTTCGGTTAAGACCATTATGGTCCAACCATTGTTCGTAACAAACATGGCTAAGTGATCGTAATAAGGTAGGTGTTAGTCCATATAAAGCGCACCTCCTGAAGATCACGTTTGCTAGACCAATTGACGGGTCAAAGTTATGATGTTAAAAACTCAAACATGCCATTTTTCGGAAAAATCATAAATTGATCTTATACATGTTATGAAACCTGTTTTGATACTTAAAAAAGTTGGTAATAATTATTAGAGCGTGTAAGAACATGTTTGGCTCGTCAATTTCAGTTCTAGGGTCGGTTCGCAACCGAAAGTCGCGAAGTTCGACTTCTGCTTTGACTTTCGGTTATGACCCGATTTAGATTAGTTAGATGCTGATCTAAAGTTGCATTATGATCGTAATATAATGTAGCATAACCCTCTGAGGTTATATTACCTGATTATAATCAGAATTTGAGTTTATGCGCAAGTTCCTGAATTATGCCATTTTGACTAAAATGCCCTTTTTGCATAAAAAGAGATTTAAATGATAATGAACTTGAAAATGAGTTTCCTACTGATGTAATATTATAAGTAGGATTAATTGGGATGTTAAAACAGATTATAAACAGAGTTTATAAACAAGTCATTGTATTATGTCGATAAATGACGATAAGGTCCTTGTGGCTTATAAAATAATTTTAATCATATCTTTTCAAGGTAAATCTTTTACCTACTGATATGTTATATTAAATAACATATCTAAGACATTTTAATCTGACCCTAACATCAGTTTTCGTTAAACATCGCATAAATCCTCATTTTACGACATAAGCGTCGTTTTCGGCGCATAGCATGGTTTTAAACCATAACTATCAACCAAGACTTGTTACCTATTGATTTTAAAACTTATTTTTTATATTTATACAGTAGGTAATTGATATGAACTCAAATTCCCAAATAATTTGTAAACTATGTGTAAAATGACCAAAATGCCCTTTTGGTGCATAGTTTGGTCATAAATAAAATATTTTTCCAGAATATTTATAATTATAGCATTTATATATATTCAAGTTCCTTTTATACGGTATGAAATTACCGAAATGCCCTTAAGAGGCATAGTTTCATTTTAAAACCTTAACGGGCATATAAGTTGATATCATATTGATATTACAACTTCATTAAAGTATAATGGCATATAGAACTTGTCCATGACTTATCCGGTTACCTGATTTCGCTAATATGCGTACGGTTAAGTATATGTAACTAGTTTACGAAAATTAACCGAAACGGGTCTAACCTTGTCATTTAAGTTTCAAAATTCAGAGTTTTTAGTTTACCCATATAATACAAGTCAAAGTACTTTTCGGGTTTAAACTACATTCTATCCAATCATCGCTTAATCTAGCATACCGTTTTTGATCCATTACGTTAGTCGGTCTAAGTCTATGACTTGTATAAGACCATTATCATTTTAATTGGTTAGCTTACGACATAATCCAGACTAGAGCCTTCCGGTAAATGCCATCCGCACTTAGTTCATTTTGAATACGGCTGCGATATAATCTTGCTTTTTAAACAAGGCTAATTCAGGTAAATACTCTTGACTTATTTTCCCTAAACGGGCTTGGGATACGGTAATTCATTACCGCTTGGTCGGAAATGGGATCACTCGAATGCCGGATTGTGGCTAGTAAATCTGCAGATTCCATTTTAATCAGTTTTGTTTGATAACTTAAACATCGGGGGTTAACTACCGTGTCCTGGATATCCTCGGCTCATTACATTAGATAATGGCCATGACGTTAGCACGGGGTGTAGGCATACACCTGACAGATCAGCCAGAGAGAGGCGCTATTATCACCCCAGTATGGTCACCCTAGTGTTCTACCGTTCAAGGACGACGATCACCCAGAGAGAGGACACTATTGTCTACATACCTTCAACATAGAAGGGACCTTCGTGATGGTCCAAGTGCTATCGTCCATTGACATTACTCTCGAAAGGGCACGTCGTTAGACAAATTTAGGATTAGAGAGAATTTGCAATATTAACAACTGGAGGGGCACCTTCAAGATCAGTACTTCACCTTCCTTGTCTGGACAAGAGTGTCGTTATTAATGATTTATATGGGTTATAGGGACCTCGTCCCGCTAATGAGTTGTCGTCCAAGGCTACCACCTCCGCCTCTTCATCACTACCGAAGCCAGGCATCTCCGCATCCGTGGGAAAAGCAACCACATTATGTGGAATCGATCCTAAGGTCTCACTTAGGAACCACGTTCGCCATAAGCTCCGCAATAGACGCGATGTCGGTATTCTCATTGTGCGAGTCAAGGATAATAATAATAATATCCGTAGTCGAGGGTATTTCGTTCTTGGCAAAATATTCCTTACAACACATATATAAATAAATTATATATATAATCACATAAAATCCCATCTAGCCAGGATTTCTATCTTTTGTAACGTGTCCACGACACAGTCTTATAATGTAATGTGTCTATTTCTCAAAGACTAATCACGTATTGATCCTTTTTCGTTACTTATGGCTGAGCTCGTGTGATAGATCCTCATGTTATCGTGACACAATGAAAACCTTTTATCTTTTTTTTTGTCATAGTTCCGAAAACATTTTTGTTTCGTTATAAACTTTGTTTTCATGTGAGAGCCCTTAGTGATTGTAGACCAAACTTTAATAAAAGTTTTTCCCTGGTTCACTACAATCGTAGCTCTGATACCAATCTGTCACACCGTGGTCATAGCGGAAGCGAAAACGTGTGACTATGAGGTAATCATTGCATCCAGTCATGTAAAGAACTGTAAATCAACAACGATGCCATGCTTATATTAACTTGCAACCAATGTTTACAAGTTTCCAAAAGTGAAATCATGCGTTTTCAAATAGTTTCACATTGTCATAAAAAATGTGGTTTGAAATGCATTACAACATAGTAAAAGATTGTTTTCATCGTAAAAGCATGTTGAGGTTTTGACTCCTGTATACCCATACGAGGTTGGGATATAAGAGGCAAATCCTCCCAAAAGGTGGCATTCAGTGTTCACCGGCTCGAGTCTTGCGTCCTGAAATACATGTAATTTTAAAAGTCAACATAAAGTTGGCGAGTTCATGTAGTTATTGTTTTCTCATAAAATGTCATGCTTGTAATCCAGTCAGGAAATGTGAGTATGTTATTAGCATTCATGGAGTTTAAGGATCTATCAGTGTGTAGCTAGCACCCTGACATATGTGCCATAAGTAAGTAACCAACCTGAGACAACTCTTGACTTCATTTGGGATCACAAAAGCACTCCTAACTGGTTAACAAACCAGGAGTGGAGCATGGCTCAAACTCTATAGGTCTGTACTTTTTGCACCTTGGTCACTAAGTGATTAATGGTTACTCTTGTCATCATCCTACTTACGCACATTGGTCGTGTTATCAACTAACCCCATAGCTAACATACCGTTTACTATGACATGTATTTCCCCTTGATAGTTTTAAAACAAAACTTTGAAATAATTGAAAGGAGGGACATGAACTCACAGTTTTGCGTTTCGTACGTCGTATTACTCACAGTTGGTGTCCGTACACTTGTGTAACCTACATGTGTATCGAGTCTATTAGACACCTAGGCCTCAATGGACCTTGTACTCGTTGTTCATCTTGAATTCTTGTTATGTATTTCTTTGTTATGATAGAACAACTTTTAAATGTTATCATAGTGTTGGTAGTTTTTTTGTTTGATTAATATTGTGTTATATATATATATATATATATATATATATATATATATTGTTGTTCTTAGATCGTGTGTGAACCGGGCCTTGCCCTTCACATGTCCTCGTGCCTTGCACGCGTGTCATTGGGCCTTGCCCATGTCATCTATGCCATTGGGCCTGGCCCATGTTTTATTGTCATTTGGCCTAGCCCATGTATTTATATCTTTGGGCCTAGCCCATGTAACTTATGTGTTTTTGGGCTTTATCTATATATTTTATACATTTTGGGCCTTGTCCATATATTTTATGCTATTGGGCCTTGCCCATGTCTTTTATAAATTGGGCCTAGCCCAAACTCATTTATAAGAGCCCATTTTTAATAAGTCTTAAACTTATAAATTTTTACTAAGTATGGAGTGTAAGTATATATTTTATACTTCTAATAAATCACTTAGTAAATTCTTTTATATTTTAACTTTCCGGGTTTGGATTTCGATAACATATATATGTTATGTGTCTAAATATATATTTTAGACTTGTTGTCGTCGTTTATTACACGCTTTTTCTTGTCTACCATCGCCCATCGTCGTAATAACTCTTCGTGTCGGCAATTTATTCGTTGGTCGACAACGCGACGTGAAATTGTGATGTTCGCCCATCGTCCGCATTGCTTTGTTTGTCCGAGTATTGTTTCGACATATTGTAAGAATGCATTTGTTTTAGTCACCAACACTTGATATTATTTTCAGGTGTTTGTAGTATTTTGTATGTAGTTGGGTATTTTTATGGTGAATACCCTAAGCTTCTAAATACTTACACATATAATACACATGTATTTATACAAAACCCTTGATGACAAAATATGTATGCATACTTTTATTTCCACAAGTAACTATGTATATATTTATAAGGATTTTCTTATTTTTACTTGTAAAATTATTATATTTATACTTGTTGAACACTTGAGTGTTTAGGGTTTAACCCTTGTCATTAGAACTTACTTAATGACGATTTAAGTTACTAATCGCGTTTAGTCCCGCTAATCATCCCGTTAATCATGTCTTAATCGCGATTAGATTTTTAGAAAATTTCGCCATAGTTTCCCCTAAACTATGGCGTTTTCCATGTTTTTAAAACGTATTTAAACCCTGTTTAAACTCATAATCAAGATCAACAATTTATTTCAAGCTTTCATATTATTTGTTTACAACTTATGTGTATCATCATCCATGGCCTTTTTGTAGTCACAATCTTACTAAAAATGTAATGTGATTTCAATATTTATCAACACTTTTAATTCACCACTTTTGTCATATCATTAAATCAAGTCCATTTCTTTAAACCTCTTTATTACTACACACTTTTAAGATGGTTACATCTTAAATCATAATGTTTATTTCTTATAAAAATCATTCATGTGTAGTAAAATTATCTTTAAGTTGTAGTAATCTTCATGGATGATGTAGTTGATGAGATTGTTTAGATTTAAACATTATTATGTTTAAATCCTCATTTTCATACTTGTTCATACAAGATCATCTAACTTTTATACCTTACTTAAACTTAAACAACACCATCATGCTAACTAACTACCATATAAACACATAATCAACACAAGATAAACAATATTTAGTGTTATTATTAAGGTGTGAGTTAGGGTTTTTAGGTTATCTTTTCTTCATTTTCAAGATGATCAACTTGTACATCATTAATCTAGACATAATAATAAGCTAGAATATGAAGGGTTTTACCTTACAATGGGTGCACAAGTTTGTGATGATCTTAGAAGGAAAATGAAGCTCCAAAGAAGCCCTAATGATCCTCCACCTTTGTTAGCTTCTTGAATGGTCTTAAGAGGCTATAAAATGAGAATATGAGGTGGTTTATGGTGGCTAAATGGTGGTTATATGGTGGTGTTGTAGCCGTGGGGTTTAGGGGAGAAAGATGGACAATGGTTTGAATTTTTCTAAGTGAAGAATTATGGAAATCTTATGATTATTATATATATCAAACCATCTTTCAAATATCTTAACATAATCAAAACACCATGCCTCCATATCTCACATTTTCAACAAGCATCAAGTGGGTGTGGGACCCACTTGAGTCGTGAATCATGAAGGGGGGGGGGAGTAAAGTGTAAAATTTTATAAAACATGCTTTATTTATTAGATATTTTAGCCATTAAGTTAAGTATTGTGATCAGGGGTCTGATCTTGCACTCTTAGTATCAAGGGTTGAGGGTGTTATTATATGGTAATTAATCCACTTGATCCTCCAATATAAGTTTCGAATGACGGAATCGTCGTTAGATCGTTTATCGACGCAATATTCGCTAATAAACGAACTTAATTATTTAGTACCGGAAGCTTTTGTTTTCGACCACTACAATTGTCATGGTGTCTATTTAGTGCACTTCCGACCTAAAAATATCCATAACTAGTTCGCTAGACGAATATACGATGAGTTAGGATGGCCAAAATGCCTTTCGTTCGATTGTTCGCTTGATATAGGCACTTATATATCCTGCCGTCAAACTTTTCCGAAAATTGTGTTTCCGTGACCTCATGTTAGTTGAATGGATTCCAAGTTTCAAATGAGGCTTTACTAGTTCGCTAGATGCACGAATGAGGCTATCGGCCACTAAAATGTTCGTCGTTTCGACAAACGGTCACCTTCCGGTCAAATTGTGCACTGCTTGTCGAATGACCGAAAACGATGTCTTTTGTGCATTCTTGCTATTCTCACATTGTTTTAGGATGATTAACATTGTATTATTATTAGTTTGACATCCGTAATCCAGCGAATTAGTATTGCGGACACACTGACATTTGTCGCCTTTTTGGTCGAAACAGACAATTTTGCAATTTAGGCGTTGTACCGGAAAGTTATATATTTTTGTAATGGGTGATCTCATATCAATGTTTTCATTTATATATGGACTCAGTTATGGCATTAACATGCCGTTATTCGTTGTTCTGATTCGTTTTAGTGGTTTTGCCGACACAAATAGTGCCACCGCAAATAGTGCGCCCAACACTTTCTACCAACACTTTTAGGGCATTGTTTGGTTTGTTCCGCGTCGTAACGGAAAACAGTACTTGTTATGTTCTGATTTACTTGCCCTAATACTTAGGATATGACGTACGGCTCAGTTACGCAATTAAATTACAATAATATGCATGAGATTATAAAATAAAATAGTGATTAGATTGTACGGAATTACTGGTTATTTGCCATTTGTCACAATATGTATGCTTAATTATCCCATACTTAGTAGAAATTTACAATAAAATGCAAGGATATAAATAAATATATGGGCTTGTATAATTAATTTTAGGCTACACCCATTTCATTAAATACATGGGCAAGGCCTAATTCCATAAAAGAGATGGGCTAGGCCTAATCACATAAAGACATGGGTTAGGCCTAATCACATAAAAGCATGGGCTAGGTCCAAAGACATAAAGACATGGGCTAGGCACAATGACATGCGTGCAAGACACAGGGACATATGAAGGGCAAGGCCCGTTAATACACGATAAAATACATGACAATATATATATATATATATATATATATATATATATATATAGAAAATTGTGAAATATATATATGAATGACAATTGAATAAATAAACTACCAACACAATAATAACATTAAAGTTGTTCTAAAATACCAAATAATTACATACCGAGAATTCAAGATGAACAACTGGTACAAGGTCCAATAAGACCTAAGTGTCTAATGGAATTAGCTCACTTGTAGGTTACACCCATACACGGACGCTCACATTTCACTAAGCACGACTCTACGAAACACAAAACAGTGAGTTCATGTCCCTCCTTTCAAATTTTTCAATATTTTACTATTAAACAATCGAGGGGGAATACATGTTCCAATAAATGGTATGTTAGCTATGGAATGAAATCACCTTAGATCATGTGCGCATAAGTAGAAAATAGAGTAACCATTAATCGAAATGACCGAGGTGCAAAGGGTATAGATCTATTGAGTTTTGATGAGCTCCACTTCTTGTTTATTAACCTTTTAAGGGTGCTTTTGTGGTCCCGTATCGGAAATGTCCGAATTCATCGTCTAGGTTTGGTTGCTTACTTACATATTAATGTATCAGCTATGCAGTAATGGATCCTCGAATTTCATAAATGCTTTTACATACCAGTTTGCAAATTCAAAGATTCAAATGCTTAAAGATTCATATGATACAAACATTCAAACACATGAACTCGCCAACTTTATGTTGATTTTTCAAATTAAATGTATTTTAGGAAAGAAAGCATAACACGAAGGATGATCAAGAAAAGTGAAAAGTAAAGAACGATAGCCATTTTTGAAGGGTTTGCCTTATATATAGAACATATAAAAGTCAAAGCCTTGTTTCATATTTATGAATCGAACTATGTTTTGTTAAAGTCCTCTTGGAACTTGTAATGTATTTTGGGAAAATGTTGTGAACGTGTTTTAAGAACTTTGTACTCATGTTTGAAACTATATATTAATAGCATCATTACTATTTAATTATTTACTTGTCGGATGCAATGATTACCTTTCATAGTCACACACAATACGCTTCCGCTACTGGTAGGGTGTGACACTTCTATCTTATTTTCCTTGCCCTTCCCAATATGGGCTAAGAAAGCCACATATTACTTTCGTAAGTACTTTTGTGCTTGAACACATGACATTAATATGAGTCCCTTCGAGGGTGTTTCGCCAAAGACTCGTAGAACTTGACCGTTGGTAAGAGGAATTCGAATGTACTTCTCGAAACACACAATCTCAGCACGGTGTTGGGATAACCAATCCATGCCTATTATCGCGTCGAAACTCCCTAGCTTTATCGGTATGAGATCAATTGGGAAGTCGTACTCATTCAAACTGAAAGTGCAGTCACGAATAACGGACTCAAGAGTAACCGGTTTCCCGTCAGCCACTTCAACAGTGTAGGACTTTCCCAAACTCTTCCTAGTCACTCCAAGAACAGACTCGGACTCCAAATACACAAAGCTTTTATCCGCCCCCGAATCAAATAAGATTGACGCATAAATACCATTAATAAGAAACGTACCATTCACTACATTGTTGTCAGTCTGCGCCTGATTTGCATTAACATTGTAGACTCTGCCCCGAGCAGGTGGATTGGCTTAGCTGGCTGGGTTGCCTTGATTAACCGGGTTGGCCTGTGCTTGAGAGTTGATAATGTTGACCAATCTTGGACAAGTGTTACGAAAATGGCTTGGATCACCACAATTATAGGAGGCTCTAGCATAGGCAATCATTGGTGGCTAGTAAGGCTGGAGCATGTTTTGAGGAGGTGGAGCCATGAATTGAGGTGGTTGGTACATGGGTTGAAACATTTGCTGGTTGTTGGGTTGAGCTCGATTCGGGTTAAAGGCTTGACCCTGACCGACACGAAAGGCTTGGCTCAAATGACCGAAACAGCCACTCTTGGTACATTGTTGACAAGGTGCGTGAGGCTCGTGATGGTAGCGGCAGTGTCCACACAAAGGGTGAGCACCGGTGTAGGGCTTTTGTTTTGGGTGGATAGTCGGTGCGACCTGGTTCAAAGGAACGACTGGGATAGGAGGGTTTGTGGTAACCTCATAGTTTCTTCCATTTCCCTTGCATTTCTTCTTAAAGCCAGAGTCAGGAGACGATTCAGTTTTTGTTTCTTTTACCTCCTTTGGCTTTTCAGCAGGAGCCTTGTTCGATGAACCCTGATCCCCTTTGCGTTTCAGGTCTTTTGACTTTACTCGATTTTCAGTGAGCTGACCAGCTAGACGCATGGCCTCTTTAAGAGTAGCCGGCTTACTACCTTCCACCGTTTCCTTGATAACTGCCAGGAGACCCTTAATGCACTACCTAGTGAGTCGGGGAAGGGGAGTGAATAGATATGGAACCATCTTTGTAAGCTCGTGAAACCGCTTATTGTAAACCATATTCTCACCTTCAACCTATTTCAGATCCCATAATTCATCTTCTAAGTTCTTGATTTCATGTTGGGGGCAAAACTACTCCTTCATAATCTCTTTGAGCTGCTCCCATATAACACCCCAAAAATATTATATTACTTAAATAATCAGGGGCATTTAACCCAATTAGTGGAAAGCCTCTTTAAAAGGAAATGGACTTGTAAAGTCCCAAAAATATATAAAGTATAAATTTATACTCAGTGTAAAAGTAAAATATACTACATCCATAATTATTTAATGGATTTGAAAACTAACTAGTTATTTGCTTAATAACTAATGAAAACACTTAGATAGTGCCCACGTATAATAAACCAAATTTGGAGGACTGAATTAGGCGCTTGATGAACTGGTTAATATAAATAGGCACTCAAAACCCAAAAACACACACAAGTGTGTGTTTAATAGGTCGAGCAGAACAAGCAGAGAAGAGGGAAGAACACCTTCAACCCTAAAACTCATAAATCCTTCAAATTGGAAGTGAAATCAAGCCCTAAATCAGTGTATGAACTGAGATTAAGAATCATCCAAGCTAGAAGATCTTAAGGCAACTCGAGTGAAAAGACGAGCAATAAAACCAAAGGCGACACACGACAAAAAGGAAAGCTTTAAGGTACGCGGCTTATCATTCTATAAGGATTTACTTATAATACTTGTACTAATATATGTTGAATAATAAAACTAACTCACATATATTCGATTCAAATAAAAGTGATGAATTTCACATGGATGAATCGATTATGTTACATTAAAGTATAAAAGCGATGAAGTTCGATAATACGACCAAACGGGTCAAATTATATGATAAATATGGTTTGATCATATAAAAGCGATGAAGTTCGCTAATACGACAAAACGGGTCAAATTATATGATAAAAGATGGTTTGATCGTATAAAATCGATGAAGTTCGATAATACGACCAAACGGGTCAAATAATATGATAAATGATGGTTTGATCACATAAAAGCGATGGAGTTCGCTAATACGACCAAACGGATCAAATTATATGATAAAAGATGGTTTGATCGTATAAAAGAGATGGAGTTCGCTAATACGACCAAACGGGTCAAATTATATGATAAAAGATGGTTTGATCGTATAAAAGAGATGGAGTTCGCTAATACGACCAAACGGGTCAAATTATATGATAAAAGATGGTTTGATCGTATAAAAGCGATGGATTTCGCTAATACGACCAAACGGGTCAAATTATATGATAAAGATGGTTTGATCGTATAAAAGCGATGGAGTTCGCTAATACTACCAAACGGGTCAAATTATATGATAAAAGATGGTTTGATCGTATAAAAGCGATGGAGTTCGCTAATACGACCAAACGGGTCAAATTATATGATAAAAGATGGTTTGATCGTATAAAAGCGATGTAGTTCGCTAATACGACCAAACGGGTCAAATTATATGATAAAAGATGGTTTGATTGTATAAAAGCGATGGAGTTCGCTAATACGACCAAACGGGTCAAATAATATGATAAATGATGGTTTGATCGTATAAAAGCGATGGAATTCGCTAAAATAATTAAGAAGGGTCAAATAATAAAAGAATCAAAGTTTGGTTACATAAAACGATGGATTTCGTTATGGCAACCAAACAGGTCAAAATTTAGTTGTGACATATGTTAAGAGGCTTATGAATAAATCATTTGGATATAAATTTGATAAAAGGGTAACATTGGAATATTAGTCGTAAATTGAGTATTGGATATGTAAGTAATAAGCTGAAGGCTTATAAGTTTAAAAATATGATTAATCCGGATGTTAGATTTTGAGTTCATAAGGTAGAGGATCATGTTTCGATCATGTAGGAAGAAACAGGAGGTTAATCGGATAATCGATCTAAGAGATACGGAGAATTTCGTGTTAAAAACGAAAAATAAAGGAAAATCTGCAGCAAGCCACCGTAGGCTACGGTAGCCACCGTAGCTTACAGTAGGCTGCTGCTGCGTTGAAGTAAGAAGGTCATGACCGTAAGACAGAGGCTATGACCGTAAGACAAAAAGCCTTGACCGTAAGCTACGGTGGCCAGCCGTAGCTTACGGTGGAGACTGAAATGAAAATTTTGTGTTTTGTTTGATTTGTCCATGATTTAATGATTAGTTATGTTTGTATATGTTGTAGGTATTACATAACTAAAGTTCCAAATAAATTTTTGTATTGTAGGTGAACCATATGATAACGCGGATGCCGATCAAGTTGTTGAAGAACCGAACACTTCCAAATTTTTATCTTCCGCTTTAGTTTCTTTTGTTTATAGAACATAGTAGTGTTGAAGTGTTTATGAATGGATAAAAAAATTTTGTAAACCCTATACTTTTGTAATAACTTAATGAAAAGACAAAACCTTAATGGATTCCTAATGGGCGAGTTAGGATGTTATATCCCAGGTCAAAGCCATAGCAGCTTCCTCACCACGGGTATTTTTCTCGTCATTCCACCAAGTTAATGCATTTCCTAGCAAACAGCCCATAACATATCGAACCTTACGATTGTTGGGACATTTGGAGTTCAAAAACGTACTCTCCATTTCTTCGAACCAACGAAGAAGAGTAGTAGCACCATCGGTGCCTTCATAAGTAGGAGGGTCACAAGACTTGAAATGTTTGTACGAGCATTTAGAAGAACCAGAACCGCCATGGTTCTCTTGGTCATCGCCCCCTTGAGGGTTTGGTGAACTTGAGCCACGATGTTGGGAAGGATAGCAGCCATCTCTTTTGCAATGTGAGACGCCATGCGACATCTAGAATTTCTAACACACTTTCCGTTGAGGTTGCATTTGGCAGACATTTATAAGGATTGAACGCAATAAGTTGTTAGTTTTGAGTATAAATAAGTGGACATAAATTGTTTTCAACATAATAAATAAGAGACTTATGATATATAGAGAAATTCGAAGCTTATGATATAAAATAATTTAAACGTGACATCTCATTAATAAAATATAATAAGTAAACATGTTATCATAAAATCATATGAATCATGGAGTCAAATGAAAGTTAGGATAAAAAAATATTTCAAAATGAAATACTAAAAGTTGTAGGGTTGGTATACTTAGAGTTTCAATATGCCTTCCATGCATCACTTTCGTAATCACGTGGGCTCCCGTGATTAACGAGCGTTTGTATGGACCCGCATATGTCTAACCTTTGACATGCAACTAACCCAAAGGAAATCATTAACTGACAGGATTTGGGGTGATATGAAACATTGTGGGGGGGGGGGGGGGCGCACCCATGACTTAACGTGGGTTCGTTTGACTTATCAAAGTGTTGTTGGTTTATGTGACGTTTGGTGTGACATGTGTCACACCCTGACCCGCATCGGAAATAGTAGTCGGGGCATAATTGAGTTTTCATCAAAGCTTATGACATTTACTATCATTAAGTTTCATATTTATTAATTGAAATTTAAGAGAAACTATCCAAACACAAAGGAATGTACAAACACAAGAAATATTGTTCTAGACAAAACATATTTTATTCATCTTCTAAATCCAATCCTAAGTGTTCCTCTCCTCAGCCTGTCCACCTGTATCATGCGTAAAATAAAAGTTTGGGTTAACAAAAGTTGGTGAGTGAATCTAAATTAAACATTTAAACAATTCAATTACATTGATTAATTTAAAAGAATGTGCAAAGACCATATATGAGCATATGTATATATATATTTATATAAACAAACCAACAAACCACATAATATCAACAATGTACACATGCATGATAAATGATGAACTGTGAGATCAAGGCTCAATCCTACGGAGCCGATCTAATGAGGCATGCGATGCTCAACTCGTATCCAACGAGGAACTGATGGGCCTTGTATGAATGACTTGCACTAAAATGACATAATGTAATCACATATAACAAGAACGACATAAATATACACATTAGATCACATAATGGTGTTAGCACAAGTTGTTTGAATAAAATATGTAAACGACACATGATACACCCCAAAACATGAATAAAAAGGAGAATTTGTAAGGATTGACTCACAGTGGGTGCGTTTCCTTGGATTGATGATGAACGCGTACGAATTTAGGATTTAACCGACGAAGGAAAACTAACCTAAATAATAACGCAATAATTCGATAAATGAATAAAAGTTAATATTTTAATTAATGCTTTTTGTTAGATTTTTAGGTTTATTTTTGTGAAATTAATACAAATTTTTAGCTTTAAAAACCTTATTTTAAGTGTTTTTAATTAATTTTTAGAGAGAAAAATAATAAGGATTTTAATAATAAAAAATTACCCTTTTTGAGGGTTGACCGGTTCAACCGGTTTGACCGCGAGTGTTTTTGGCAGCGTGTGAGGTTCAAACTCGTGACCTCTCGTACACGTGCACGCAACTCTACCAACTGAGCTACGTGTCTAACCCGAAATAACTCTGATTTTAATTTTATATATATATATATATATATATATATATATATATATATATATATTAGTTAGGGTAATTCTAAATTCTATTTAATTAAAAAGATTTTTAAAACCATTGAACCGGTGCACAAAGTCTGCCTCGAACCCGTGACCTATGTTCCGCTTTGCACCCAGCCCTACCAACTGGGCTGGGTGTCTAACCCGGAGATTAAAGGATTTTAATTATATTTATATATTATCTGTATTGTTTTATATTTAAGTTATAAAAATTCTTGATTTATATATAAGGAATTCGGCATCACGTATGAGACTCGAACCCGGGTTCTTGCGTTTCAAATGCACACAGTCCACCAGTGGACCGTGTGTCTAACCCGGTTTATAAACTGATTTTAATTATATTAATATACGCTTGAAAACTTCATCTTCTTCATTAAATCAACCTCAAACACAAATCCGACTGAAATTTATTTTTAAACAATTCTGTTTAATTGTTTCAGAATTAACACCTACAGAATAAAAGATTACATGAATGTTTAAATACCGACTAGGAGATGAATTCCGGTTTTCCAGCGGCGGTTTGTTTTTTGCACAGAGATATTCTCAAATGGATGAGCAAGTGAATGAATTGAGATAGTCCGGTACTTATAGACCATCTTTGCTTGAGTTTTGAATTCAATCATTAACCCGACATTGAATTCAATTCGGTTACGCACGCTGATTTTGAGATCTAGGATTGAAACTGATCTACCCAAAACGGCTGGAGATGATTTTTGTAACTGAAATCAATGATTGATATGAATTAAATCGGTTGTCAGTTTCCGATTTGGGTTTCAAGGTTTGCAGGTTAATGCGTATAAGATTTAACAGGTTCACTTCTAGACACATGTGGTGTGTGTGGTCTAGTGGTGTTTTGGTGTGTGACAGTTTGTGGAGACCCGGGTTCGACTCCCGGCTACCACATTTTGTTTATTTCATTTTATTTTTATTATTTAAGTTTTAATTACCTTATTTATGCCTTTATTAGTTATTATTTTAATTATATAATTTATTTGTTAATAAAAAATAATTAAATTAAGTAACAAAATTAAATAACGCACAATGAATTTCTAATAAATATTTGGGTTCACGGAGCGGGTTTTGGAACCCGTTTTACAGGAATGTTACAGTATCCCCTACTTTTAGAAATTTCGTGCCGAAATTTTGGTAGAAGTTGTAACTGGTAAAAGATACGGGTATTTTTCCCGCATTGAGTGTTCGTGTTCCCAAGTAAACTTGGGTCCTCGTTTTGACTCCCAACGCACCTGACTATTGGAATACGACTTCGTCTTAAACGCTTTTCACCGAAGTCCATGATTTCTATGGGTCTTTCAACAAAATGCATAGATTCATCGATTTGAATATCTTCTAATGGGATATGGAGGTTTTCGTCGGCGAGACACTTTTTCAAGTTTGATACATGGAGCGTGGGATGAATCCTATGGAGTTCTTCTGGTAGGTCAAGCTTGTATGCTACAGTCCAACTCTTTTGAGTATCTTGAATGGTCCCACATAGCGTGGTGCTAGCTTGCCTTTTTGACCAAAAGAACCACTCCCTTCCACGGTGACACCTTGAAAAGTACTTGATCACCAACACAAAACTCCAGTGGTGTTCGTCGTTTATCAGCATAACTCTTTTGATGACTTCGAGCTGCTAGAAGATTATTGCGAATCTGAAGAATTTTATCAGTCATGAATCAACTCAGGTCCAGTGATTTGCGCTTCACCGATTTCGTGCCAACATACAGGAGATCGTCACTTACGACCATATAAGGCTTCAAAAGGAGCCATACTGATGCTTGAATGATAGCTATTGTTGTACGAAAATTCAACTAATGGTAAATGAGTATCCCAATTGCCCTTGAAGTCTATGACACATGCTCGCAACATCTCTTCAAGGGTTTGTATGGTGCGCTCAGATTGCCCATCAGTTTAAGGGTGAAATGCAGTACTGAGATCTAATTGTGTACCCAAAGCTGACTGTACGACTTGCCATGTTCGTGAAGTAAAACGGCCGTCTCGATCTGAAATGATACTTAAGGGTACACCATGACGGCTTACAATTTCATCAATATAGATACGAGCTAACTTCTCATTCTTATAGTCCTCACGGATTGGAATGAAATGAGCTGATTTAGTGAGACGATCAATGATAACCCAAATTGTGTCATACCCACTGGAGGTGCGAGGTAACCCGGTAATAAAGTCCATGGTTATATTTTCCCACTTTCAAACAGCTATTTCGGGTTGGACGAGTAATCCTGAAGGTCTTTGATGTTCAGCTTTTACTTTAGAACATGTGAGGCACATTGAGACAAAATGGCGATATCCTTCTTCATGCCAGGCCACCAGTATGAGTATCGTAGATCTTGATACATCTTATCAGCACCTGGATGTATAGAGTATCGTGTTTTGT
The DNA here is from genome assembly GCA_947069175.1 of Scalesia atractyloides. NCBI lineage: Eukaryota > Viridiplantae > Streptophyta > Magnoliopsida > Asterales > Asteraceae > Scalesia > Scalesia atractyloides. The sequence goes on along the minus strand of CAMTDV010000026.1, from coordinate 11,529,084 downwards.
GAGCCTCATTCATAAGAAAAGTATGAAGATTGTCGCGATCAGGTATACAAATACGATTTAGATAGTAAAGGATACCATCGGACTTGGTTTCTATCTTGAGTTCAGCTCCACAAGATAATTCATCTCGCACATCATTTTCCATGATAGAAGTATGTTGAGCTGCTCGAATTCGATTTTGGAGGTTGGTTACAATTTGAGAACACAGTAGATGGATGGAGTTCGCATACTCTTTTCGACTAAGGGCATCAGCTACAACATTGGCTTTTCCAGGATGATATCGAATTTCACAATCGTAATCATTTAAGAGTCTGACCCATCGTCGTTGCCTCATGTTCAACTCTTTTTGATTGAAGATATGTTGAAGGCTCTTGTGGTCAGTGTAAATTTCACACTTGGTACCATAGAGATAGTGTCTCCATATTTTTAGAGCGAACACGACTGCTCCAAGTTCTACGTCGTGAGTTGTATAGTTCTTTTCATGCACTTTGAGTTGCCTTGAGGCATAGGCTATCACCTTTCCTCTTTGCATTAGAACGCAACCTAAACCTTGCCCTGACCCATCACAATAAACCACAAAGTCTTCGCAACCATCAGGAAGTGTAAGGATAGGTGCATCACAAAGTTTTTGCTTCAACGTTTGGAAAGCCTCTTCTTGCTTGGGTCCCCAAATGAAGGGTTTACCCTTGTGAGTCAAGGATGTGAGTGCGACGGCGATACGAGAAAAATTTGCAATGAAACGTCAATAATAACCAGCTAGGCCAAGAAATGATCTAACTTCGGTAGGAGTGCGTGGCGCTTGCATTCTTGCACTGCTTTGATCTTTGCAGTGTCAACATGAATCCCTTTTTTGTTAACGACATGACCAAGAAATTGCACTTTTTTAACCAAAACTCACATTTCAAGAACTTAGCATAAAGCCTTTCGGTCCTCAAGAGTGTTAGGATAAGTCGAAGATGTCGCTCATGATCGGATTTGGTCTTAGAATAGATAAAAATATCATCAATGAAGACTATGACAAAACGATCGAGGTAGGGTTTACACACCCTATTCATCAAATCCATGAAAACAACAGGAGCATTGGTCAAACCAAAAGGCATAACCATGAATTCATAGTGGTCATAACGAGTTCGAAAAGCAGTCTTTGGAATGTCTTCTTCACATACCCTAAGTTGATGATAACCAGAACGAAGATCGATTTTTGAGAAACAGGTGGCACCCTGAAGTTGATCTAGAAGATCATCGATACGGGGTAAAGGATAGCGGTTCTTGATAGTCAGCTTGTTGAGCTCTCTATAGTCGATACACATACGGAAGGTTCCAACTTTCTTCTTTACAAAAAGAACCGACGCTCCCCAAGGTGATGAGCTAGGACGTATAAATCCCTTGTCAGTCCAGTTGACTAGCTAACTCTTGCATCCCAGATAGGGCTAACCGATATGGAGATTTTGCGGCTGGTGTAGCACCAGGTACAAGATCGATTCGGAATTCAACTTCTCGCACAGGAGGAAGTCCTGAAACGTTGTCGGGAAAAAATTGAGGAATTTCTTTAACGATTGGAATGTCTTCGAGCTTCTTTTCCTTGCCTTCCTTTTTGACGATGTGAGCTAGAAATGAGATATAGTCTTTGCAAAGATATCTTCGAGCTTGAAGGCATGACATCAGTTTGAGCCCTTTGGAGGGGGTTTCACCAAAAATACGTAAAGTTTGACCGTCAGCGAGAGGAATTCGAATAAACTTCTCGTAATAACCAACTTCAGCGTGATGCTGACTAAGCCAGTCCATACCAATGATGACGTCAAAACTACCCAATTTCATATGGATAAGATCAATTGAGAAATCATGATCATTGAGGGTGAGAGCGCAATCTAGAATAATTGAGTCTAACGTGATAGGTTCACCGTCAGCAACTTCCACCGTGAAGGATTCGGCTAGACTAACGCAAGGTAATTCAAGTATCGATTTGAATTCTAAGGACACGAAACTTTTATCGCACCAGTGTCAAACATAATAGATGCATAACTACCGTTAATGAGAAACGTACCATTAACCACATCATTATCAGCTCTAGCTTGATTGGCATTGATGTTGAAAGCTCTTCCTCTTGCGGGTGGATTAGCTTGGTTGGCTTGATTCACTGGGTTGGCTTGAGCTTTGGCATTTATGATGTTCACCAAACGTAGGCAAGTGTTTCGAAAATGGGTTGGATCACCACCGTTAAAACGTGCTCTGACTGGTTGCATCATAGGGTAACTGGGTTGATAGTAGGGTTGGGCCATGGGAAGAGCAGGCGGTAAGAGTAGAGGTTGTTGGTATTGGGCTTGGCCTACCACTTAATTGTTGGGTTGGGCTTGGGGTTGATTGCGGTTTGGCTTTTGGAGAATGTGACAAGTTTGAATTGTGTGACCTGCACGACCACAACTCGTGTAATAAAGACATGGGTTCTCAGGAGGGTGGTGATATTGACATCGGTTGCATTTTGGGTGTGATCCTGTGTAGGGTTTCTTGAATGGGGCGGCAAGAAGAGCAACTTGTGTGATTGGGGCAACAACGATAGGGGGATTGGTTTGGGTAACAATGAAATTCTTCCCATTGCGTTTCCTTTTACCAGCAAACTTAGAAGACGAACCAGTTTGGATTGGAGTTGGGGTTTCAGTAGGTGTCTTGTCTTTCTTCTTCTCATATTTAAAATCGCCATTTCAGATGCGATTTTCCGTGAGTTCAGTAGCTAGCTCCATTGCAGCTTCGAGGGTTGTAGGTGAAGTACTCAGCACAGAATCTTGGATTTTTGAGGGAAGACCTCGAATATAGTGTGCTCAATTAAATGATAGAGTGGAGTGAACAAGTTGGGGACCATCTGATTCAACTCGAGAAATCTCTTATTGTATGTTGTGTGGTCTCCCTCCTTTTATTTCAAAGAGTAGAACTCATCCTCCTTCTTGATTTCGCTTCATGGACAGAAGCTTCTTGTTATGAGCTCCCTCAACTCTTCCCAAGTTAAGGTCATAGGAGCTTCAGCACCTCGCTTTCCTTTCCCTGTATTCCACCATGTAAGTGCTACCCCATACAAACGACCGGTAGCATATCGCACCTTCCGATCATCGGGACAATCGCAGTTGAGAAAAGTGCTCTCCATCTCCTCAAACCAACGGAGGAGGGTGGTGACACCTTCAGTCCCCTCGTATTTTGGAGGATTGCAGGATTTGAAATGCTTGTAGGTGCATTTGGTGGTGTTGGGGGAAGGATTGGCGACATTTTGACCTTCTTGGTTGGCAGGGTTTATGGGATTGGCGGCAAGAGCTTGTTGAACTTGTACAACAATGTTGGGAAGTACGACAGCCATCTGTTGGAATATTTGAGCGGCCATGCGCTCGCCAGATCTTCCTGACCTTCTATCACCTCGAGAGTGTCTAGCAGACATCTACAGAAAATACATAGCGAGATTATGAGTTGAACGTTTTTAGGTGTCATGTGTCGTAAAAGAAAAAGCAACATTCACAAAATAAATGAGAAAATAAATTTACTACATCCATAGGATGTCTTGGGCTTTGCTTATGTTTGGGCCCCAATATGTCTCCCATACTTTGGCCTAGGTAGTCATGTGGGCCCCCATGACTATTGGGCTTTGTAGGGTTCACATTGGTGTTGGCCTGTTAACACTCGCATTACCTGAATGAAAATCGTAGAAACATGATTGCGAGATATAAGGTCGGAGGGTGTCCAGGTGTAGACACAATGACAACTCAAAGTAGGGTTAGTTCACACGACGTTTGGTGTGGCATGCTTTGGCCTAATAGGTCCTTCGTTGTAACATCCGTCAGAAAACGGGTTTCCAAAACCCGCTTCGTTTATTTAACCGAATAATCAGTTATAAATTTTGTTGCGTATTTAATGCTCAAATAAATTTTATACGATACATAATTAATAAATATATTAGAATTTAAAAACCATAATTTAAAATTTCTAATAAAAAAATGAACAAAAAAAAAATAATTACAGGCGCCGGGTTTTGAACCCGGGTCACTCTCAAGACCAAACACACTCTACACCACTACACCACACACGCAACTTAATTCAAATCTGAAACAATTAAATCTTATACACAAACTGACACTGAATCGGAAATTCAAAACACAAAATACTGAAACCGCTGAATCAATGGAGATACGTTTTTTTCGTTAACTGGTAAACGCGGATCATAATTCCATAACTGATTCCTTCAAATTGCAAACCGTTTTCAATCACTCAGTACCATGATTTGAGGATTTTTCTATTGAAACCGAAAATTTATGATTGACCACCTTTCACTATAAATAGTAATGGTTCACACGATTAGAACTCGTTCACTTTTCTCAAACAAACTCTCTAATCGATCAGAAAGTTCCTTGCTTGAAATTAAAACTCGCCGGAGTTCTGCAAATCACCGGAAAACCGAAAAATCCATCCCTTTATTGCCCTACTCTAAAATAGGACTTCTAGAGCTCAGACAGAAGTCACCCACATTCACTCTAAAACTCTCTGATCAATTTTTCTGTTCGCCGGAATTGTCTGCTGTCGCCGGAAAAATTTGGAACTCGCCGGAGATTTTCATCGGAAAACCGGAATTTTACTTCTAGTTGGTATATTTCTTTAACTTCTCTATCTATCAATCTGTATGTTACGAATCTTTGAACAAACACCCAGAAATGTCTAAAAATCGATTTCAGGCGGGTTATGTACTGGGCTTCGGGTTTAATGAAGAAGATGAACTGAAATCAGTAGTTAAATGTATTTGGAAACGGAAATTATACCGGGTTAGACACACAGTCCAGTGGTGGACTGTGTGCATATTTAAATCATGGTCCCGGGTTCGACTCTGTCCTTGTTCCGATTCGTCACAATATTCAAACCTTTTTATAAAACCCAAATACGGAACTTGACAGTAAGTATATAAGAGAAATAAAAATCATAATATAAACGGGTTAGTCACCCAGCCCAGTTGGTAGGGCTGGGTGCGTTGCAAGACCAAGGTCTCGAGTTCGAAACACATATTGCGCACCGGTTCGATCAGTTAAAACTCTTTTTAAATAAATTAATTTCTGAATTAATCTAATTAATATATAAATATAATTAAAATCAGATTTATTTCGGGTTAGACACGTAGCTCAGTTGGTAGAGCTGCGTGCACGTGTACGGGAGGTCACGAGTTCGAACCTCACTCAGCACACATAATAAACACAATCAGACCGGTCAACTGTCAAAGTCAACGGTCAACATTTTTTTATTTATTTATTTAATCAGAGAATTATTTAAAAATACTTAAAAATAATATTTTTAAAGTTAGAAAATGTCCTTAAACTCACAAAAATAAATCCTATTAAGGTTATGAATTAAAATTATTAATCTCAAATAAAATCCATTTATTTACCGAACCATTATGTTATTATTTAGGTTAGTTTCTATCATGGTTAAATCCAAATTCGTGCGCATTCATCATCAATCAAAGAAACGCAACCACGGTGAGTGAATTCTTACAAATTCCCCTTTTTATTCATGTTTTGGGGTGTATCATGTGTCGCTTAAATTAATTCGCTTATTCAAACTCGTGCTATACCATTATATGATCTAAACTTAGAATGTAAATATTGTTTGTTGTGATGTATTACATATTGTCAAGTTGTGTGCAAATTATTCATTAGGCCCATCAGTTCCTCGTGGGAGACGAGTTGAACAACGCGTGCCTCAAAAACAATCATTAGGCCCATCAGTTCGTTGAACAACGCGTGCCTCAAAATCATTCATTAGGCCCATCAGTTCCTCGTGGGAGACGAGTTGAACAACGCTTGCCTCAAAATCAATCATTTGGTGTATATGTGTGCAATAATTAATATTATGTGTTTTGTGATTAAATTTACATTTACGTTTACTCATGTGTGGTTATGCACTTTATTTTATAATCGATACAATAAACACGTTTAAATGTTTTTCATAGGATTCACTCGCCAACTTTTTGTTGACCCAAAAACCCTATTTTTACACATGATACAGGTGGACAGGTTGAAGCAAGGAACACATAGGAAATTGTCTTAGAAGAAAATAATGAAGTCTTGAAAAATGTATAGAACATGTTGTACTAGTATGATTGATTGTAATGATTCTCCTTTAAATAGAAATAATAAATATGAAACGTTATAATAAATGTCATGAGCTTTGATGAAAACCCAATCATGCCCCGATCACCTTTTCCGCTGCGGGTCGGGGTGTGACAGATTGGTATCAGAGCTTTTGACTATAGGGATATAGGATAGGTTATTAGACCCTTAGAGCCTATACTATAGTTGATTAGATTTTAATTGTTTAAGTGGTTACATGCAAACTCATGATGTTTATTTGTTTCATATACTTCCAATATTATATTTTGTGATACTTAATGAATCATACTTATAGTCGAACATAACATGCTTACATATACAATCATCACGCATATTTCAATGTTCACATATTCAAATCATCCTACTTCCGTTATTCAATATTTTGTCGCATTTTTTTCATTTTTCAATCTCATCAAAGTGAGTTCTACGACGGGCATGTAGTAACTGTAAGGGTACGAGTACCAGTAGTCGGAACGTCCTGTCTAGGTTGGCATTCGTATAAATCCAATATAACGGACCAGTTTCCCTACCTGGGGATTAACGATGAGAGTACGAAGGACCTATTAGGCCAAAGCATGCCACACCAAACGTCGTTCGAACTAACCCCACTTTGAGGTATCACCGTGTCCACACCTGGATGCACTCCAAATTTCATACGTTACATACATATTTCTCGATTTTCTCCGGGTTTTAGTGTACGTTACCAGGCTAACACATGCGAACCATATGAAAGACCCGATAATCATGGGGGCCCACATGATTACGAAGGTGAAGTATGGCGGCATGCAAGGCCCAATTACGAGCAAAGCCCAAGACATCCTATGGATGTAGTAAATTATTATTCTTCATTTATTTTATGAATGTTCATTCCTAAATACGACACATGACCCCTAAAACGTCCAACTCATACTCTTGATATGTATTCCTTGTAGATGTCTTCTAGTCTCGCTCGTAGAAAAATGAAAGCAGGAAAATCCCGCGAGCGCATGACTGCCCAAATCGCTCAACAAATGGCGGCCGTAATACCCAACATCGTAGTTTAAGTTCAACAAGCCCTTACCGCTAATCCCGACAACCCAATCAATAAAGAAGATCAAGATGTTATCAACCCTCCCCCAAATACCACTAAATGCACCTTCAAGCATTTCAAATCCTGCAACTTTGGAAGCAGCCATGGAGTTAGCTGCAAAGCTCACCGAAAACCGCATACGGAATAAAGATTTCAAGGAGGAGAAGAAAAAAGATAAAGCATCAACTGAAACCTCAAACTCCACCCAAACCGAATCCCCTTCTCAACCCATTTCTAAGAGAAAACGAGGTGGGCAAATTTTCGCTGTCACCCAACACAATCAACCAGCTTCACAAGCCGTACCCCTCCAAGCTATCCCAATCACTCAATTAGCACCCAACTCAACTTACCCAGATAAAAAAACCTTACATTGGACCTCACCCTCAATGCAACACCTGTTTCTATCACCATCCATCTACCTTACCTTGTCGACTATGTGCGAATTGTGGACGCCATGGTCATTTGAGCAAGGCTTGTCGCGCCTCTCAAAACAAACCTCACCCCCTACTCAAAACATAATCCAAGCATATCAACAACCCCAATACCCATATTTCCATATGTTCGAGCTTGTTTTAATTGTGGTGACCCTACCCACTTTAGAAACACGTGCCCTCAATTGGTTAACATCATAAACGCCCAAGCTCAAGTAAACCCAGTTAACCAAGCAAATCAAGAAAACCTAACCACTAGGCCACCAGCAAGAGGAAGAGCTTACAACATCAACGCCAATCCTGTTGAAGATAATAACGGCCCAAACGAACCACCCAACTAGCTTTCCTTCACCAAAAATCAAGATTCAACTCCAACCGTTTAGTCTTTATGTTTTCTTTATGTTATCTCAATCTTTACGTATCTCAATTATAAATTGGAAATTTATATATCCAAGAATCTTAATGCGAATTACTATTTCAGTTTTGTTTTATACTCATTGATTTAACATTCATATCATCATAAATCTCGACGTATCTCAATCTCATCATTCAAAGAAGTTGGGTTGTGTCTCACTTTTACATAGACTAACCCCTTCATCATAACAAACGAGAGAGGTACTATCATCATTCAATCATGTATACCTTCAGATTTGAGACTCAAGTTTTGGTTGTTGTGCTTGTTTATATTTTAGAGTCACATAGAACTGATCATAATTTACTGATAAAGCCAATGAAAATTTGACAAGAATATGGTGGATACGCCGCTGGTACTTCCTATATATAAGTATTATTGCCAAAGGATCAGAGGCATTGCCAGGCGATTGTGAGAAGTTCCATGTAGGTTTTAGTAATGTCATGGTTGAAGTTTTGTTTTATACTCACTGATTTAACATTCATATCATCATACATCTCGACGTATCTCAAACTCATCATTCAAATTGGGTTGTGCTTCACTTTTACATAGACTAACCCCTTCATCATAACAAACGAGAGAGGTACTGTCATCATTCAAACATGTATACTTTCAGAATTAAGACTCAAGCTTTGGTTGTTGTGTTTGTTTATGTTTTAGAGTCACATAGAACTAATCATAACTTACTGATAAAGCCAATGAAAATTTGACAAGAATATGGTGGATACGCCGCTGGTACTTCCTATATATAAGTATTCTTGCCAAAGGATCAGAAGCATTGTCAGGCGGTTATGAGAGGTTCCATGTAGGTTTTAGTGGTAGAAGTTTTGTTTTAGGATATAACCTTATCTTTCCAAACGTATCGATTCTCTCAAAACTCTTATGCATGAGATCATACCTAGTCAATCAACTCTATTTATCAATATTCCTTATCTTAGGCATCAAAAAGCGATTCCTGTAGCAGGGTATCCAACCCTTACTAGGAACGTTACCGCCTCCAATAAAATTTAAACTTTCACCCTCTTCTGATTATGTAATTGTCAAATTAAAACACCCTCTCCACAAGTCAAATATACCACTATTACTTAAATTTCGGGACGAAATTTCTAAAAGTAGGGGATACTGTAACATCCGTCAGAAAACGGGTTTCCAAAACCCGCTTCGTTTATTTAACCGAATAATCAGTTATAAATTTTGTTGCGTATTTAATGCTCAAATAAATTTTATACGATACATAATTAATAAATATATTAGAATTTAAAAACCATAATTTAAAATTTCTAATAAAAAATGAACAAAAAAAAATAATTACAGGCGCCGGGTTTCGAACCCGGGTCACTCTCAAGACCAAACACACTCTACACCACTACACCACACACGCAACTTAATTCAAATCTGAAACAATTAAATCTTATACACAAACTGACACTGAATCGGAAATTCAAAACACAAAATACTGAAACCGCTGAATCAATGGAGATACGTTTTTTTTCGTTAACTTGTAAACGCGGATCATAATTCCATAACTGATTCCTTAAAATTGCAAACCGTTTTCAATCACTCAGTACCATGATTTGAGGATTTTTCTTTGAAACCGAAAATTTATGATTGACCACCTTTCACTATAAATAGTAATGGTTCACACGATTAGAACTCGTTCACTTTTCTCAAACAAACTCTCTAATCGATCAAAAAGTTCCTTGCTTGAAATTAAAACTCGCCGGAGTTCTGCAAATCACCGGAAAACCGAAAAATCCATCCCTTTATTGCCCTACTCTAAAATAGGACTTCTAGAGCTCAGACAGAAGTCACCCACATTCACTCTAAAACTCTCTGATCAATTTTTCTGTTCGCCGGAATTGTCTGCTGTCGCCGGAAAAATTTGGAACTCGCCGGAGATTTTCATCGGAAAACCGGAATTTTACTTCTAGTTGATATATTTCTTTAACTTCTCTATCTATCAATCTGTATGTTACGAATCTTTGAACAAACACCCAGAAATGTCTAAAAATCGATTTCAGGCGGGTTATGTACTGGGCTTCGGGTTTAATGAAGAAGATGAACTGAAATCAGTAGTTAAATGTATTTGGAAACGGAAATTATACCGGGTTAGACACACAGTCCAGTGGTGGACTGTGTGCATATTTAAATCATGGTCCCGGGTTCGACTCTGTCCTTGTTCCGATTCGTCACAATATTCAAACCTTTTTATAAAACCCAAATACGGAACTTGACAGTAAGTATATAAGAGAAATAAAAATCATAATATAAACGGGTTAGTCACCCAGCCCAGTTGGTAGGGCTGGGTGCGTTGCAAGACCAAGGTCTCGAGTTCGAAACACATATTGCGCACCGGTTCGATCAGTTAAAACCCTTTTTAAATAAATTAATTTCTGAATTAATCTAATTAATATATAAATATAATTAAAATCAGATTTATTTCGGGTTAGACACGTAGCTCAGTTGGTAGAGCTGCGTGCACGCGTACGGGAGGTCACGAGTTCGAACCTCACTCAGCGCACATAATAAACACAATCAGACCGGTCAACTGTCAAAGTCAACGGTCAACATTTTTTTATTTATTTATTTAATCAGAGAATTATTTAAAAATACTTAAAAATAATATTTTTAAAGTTAGAAAATGTCCTTAAACTCACAAAAATAAATCCTATTAAGGTTATGAATTAAAATTATTAATCTCAAATAAAATCCATTTATTTACCGAACCATTATGTTATTATTTAGGTTAGTTTCTATCATGGTTAAATCCAAATTCGTGCGCATTCATCATCAATCAAAGAAACGCAACCACGGTGAGTGAATTCTTACAAATTCCCCTTTTTATTCATGTTTTGGGGTGTATCATGTGTCGCTTAAATTAATTCGCTTATTCAAACTCGTGCTATACCATTATATGATCTAAACTTAGAATGTAAATATTGTTTGTTGTGATGTATTACATATTGTCAAGTTGTGTGCAAATTATTCATTAGGCCCATCAGTTCCTCGTGGGAGACGAGTTGAACAACGCGTGCCTCAAAAACAATCATTAGGCCCATCAGTTCGTTGAACAACGCGTGCCTCAAAATTATTCATTAGGCCCATCAGTTCCTCGTGGGAGACGAGTTGAACAACGCTTGCCTCAAAATCAATCATTTGGTGTATATGTGTGCAATAATTAATATTATGTGTTTTGTGATTAAATTTACATTTACGTTTACTCATGTGTGGTTATGCACTTTATTTTATAATCGATACAATAAACACGTTTAAATGTTTTTCATAGGATTCACTCGCCAACTTTTTGTTGACCCAAAAACCCTATTTTTACACATGATACAGGTGGACAGGTTGAAGCAAGGAACACATAGGAAATTGTCTTAGAAGAAAATAATGAAGTCTTGAAAAATGTATAGAACATGTTGTACTAGTATGATTGATTGTAATGATTCTCCTTTAAATAGAAATAATAAATATGAAACGTTATAATAAATGTCATGAGCTTTGATGAAAACCCAATCATGCCCCGATCACCTTTTTCGTTGCGGGTCGGGGTGTGACATTCATCGTTAGTCCCCAGGTAGGCAAACTGGTCCATTATATTGGATTTATACGAATGCCAATCCTAGACAGGACGTTTCGACTACCGGTACTCGTACCCTTCGAGTTACTACATGCCCATCGTAGAACTCACATTGGTGAGATTGAAAACATGAAAACATTATAAAATTCTTGAGGAAGAAATCATGAAAATTGTGAATTTATGTTGCGTGTGTTTGCGTAAACATGATATGTTAAGAATATATAGACCACAATAAATATCACACAATAACATGTAATAGTGAAAGTGCTTGCATGCATTTGTGTGTGAAATACATATGAACCAAATAAACATCATGAGTTTGCATGTAACACGTAAGCATTTAAAATCTAATCAACTATAGTATAGGCTCTAAAGGTCTAATAACCTATCCTATATCCCTATAGTCAGAGCTCTGATACCAATCTGTCACACCCTGACCCGCAGCAGAAATAGAGGGCATAATTGGTTTTTATCAAAGCTTATGACATTTACTATCATTAAGTTTCATATTTATTAATTGAAATTTAAGAGAAAATATCCAAACACAAAGGAACGTACAAACACAAGAAATATTGTTCTAGACAAAACATATTTTATTCATCTTCTCAGGCCAATCCTAAGTGTTCCTCTCCTCAGCCTGTCCACCTGTATCATGCGTAAAATAAAAGTTTGGGTCAACAAAAGTTGGCGAGTGAATCTAAATTAAACATTTAAACAATTCAATTACATTGATTAATTTAAAAGAATGTGCAAAGACCATATATGAACATATGTATATATTTATATAAACAAACCAACAAACCACATAATATCAACGATGTACACATGCATGATAAATGATGAACTGTGAGATCAAGGCTCAATCCTACGGAGCCGATCTAATGAGGCACGCGATGCTCAACTCGTATCCAACGAGGAACTGATGGGCCTTGTATGAATGACTTGCATTGAAATGACATAATGTAATCACATATAACAAGAACAACATAAATATACACATTAGATCACATAATGGTGTTAGCACAAGTTGTTTGAATAAAATATGTAAACGACACATGATACACCCCAAAATATGAATAAAAAGAGAAATTTATAAGGATTCACTCACAGTGGGTGCGTTTCCTTGGATTGATGACGAACGCGCACGAATTTAGGATTTAACCGATGAAGGAAAACTAACCTAAATAATAACGCAATAATTCGATAAATGAATAAAAGTTAATATTTTTAATTAACGCTTTTTATTAGATTTTTAGGTTTATTTTTGTGAAATTAATACAAATTTTTAGTTTTAAAAACCTTATTTTTAAGTGTTATTAATTAATTTTTATAGAGAAAAATAATAAGGATTTTAATAATAAAAAATTACCCTTTTTCAGGGTCGACCGGTTCAACCGGTTTGACCGCGAGTGTTTTTGGCAGCGTGTGAGGTTCGAACTCGTGACCTCCCGTGTACGTGCACGCAGCTCTACCAACTGAGCTACGTGCCTAACCCGAAATAACTCTGATTTTAATTATGTATATATATATTAGTTAGGTTAATTCTGAATTCTAATTAATTAAATGTAACATCCGTCAAAAACCGGGTTAACCAAACCCGCTTCGTTTATTAACCGAACATCCAGTTAAAATTTTCGTTGCGTATTTAATACTCAAATTAATTTTATACGATACATAATTAATAATTATATTAGAATTTAAAATTTATAATTGAAAATTTATTAAAAATAATGAAATAAAAATAAATGTTGATGTCGGGTTTCGAACCCGGGTCAGCCGGGTAAATCTCAAGTCTTAACTCACACACATCCTACCACTTCGCCACTTGTGTTACTTGGTGAAATACTGAAACAATTAATACTTAATATAAAACTCGAAGTCAAATTCTGTTACTCAGCGCGCCCAAATCACTCTCGCCGGAAATCCCGACGAATTCGTCAATCATTGACGTTTTCTTTTGTCATAACGGATGCAATTACATCAACGCCGGTTATAACTGAAAAACATTAATGTCACTCATTCAAATCACCAAACCATAACCGAAAGATTTTGAATTCGAAACCGAAAATGTAATTCAATCCGAGTTATACATGTTGAGCTCGTGACTTTATCAAAATTACACTCTCCATTTCGCTCAGAAAACCTCGCCGCAGTCGCCGGAATCCTCTGCAAATTAACCGGAAATTATCGCCAGAAAACCGAATTCATTCCATCCTTTCTACTTACTCTAAAATAAGATTTTTAGAGCTCATACCGACATCACCCACACTCACCTTAAACTCCCTGAAGAATCTCTGTCGCAAGAAATACATCGCCGGAATTCTCTGCAAGTCGCCGGAAAACCGAGACTTACCTCAAAACGGTAAATACCTCGACTCTTTCTGTTTCAATCCGTTGTTAGACTATTACTAACTTCAATCCATCACCCAGAATCAATCCCAGACGACGTTGCCGAATATTCAGCTTTCGCCGGAAAACTTCTGGAATTTCCAGAATCACGCTGTGAATCGGTATAGTCACCTAAACCTTCTGATAATCGTTGCTCAGTAGTTCAATTTCACATCTAATCAATCAAAACTGTAAATTTATCCGAACAGACGGAGTTCACAAAACAGAGCCGACGAATCCTTGCCGGAGTTCTGAGAAAGACACCTGTTCGGTACATTCTTTCCCCAAACCCTCTCTGTTCATTACCTTTCAATTGCTAATAATATTCGTTAATCGAATTTAAACAAGAAACAGTTAGTTAACCGTTGTCTGTGTTTTGAACGAGGAAGATGAGTTCGAACTAGTGTATAAGATTAATTAAAATCAGAATAATAAACGGGTTAGACACACAGTCCAGCGGTGGACTGTGTGCACACAATGAACATACGTCTCGAGTTCGATCCCTATCACGACCCTATTCTCGGAAATAAAAATGTTTTTTTTATGAACTGAACCGGGTTAACTCACTGAAGATGTTAAGTATAATAAAAATCAGTATATTAACCAGGTTAGACACACAGTCCAGCGGTGGACTGTGTGCAACACTAAACCACAGGTCCCGGTTCGAGACCTGTTGACGGCACCGGTTCGATACAATTAAATCCTTTTTAAATAAATGATTTTCGGATTAAATTAAATAGTGTATAAATATAATTAAAAACATAAATATTTCGGGTTAGACACGTAGCTCAGTTGGTAGAGCTGCGTGCACGCGTACGGGAGGTCACGGGTTCGAGTCTCACCCAGCGCATGCTTAGACACGACCGAACCGGTCAACGGTCAAAGTCAACATTTTTTTCTATATTTTTATTTGTTTATTTAATTTAAAAATCAATTAAAAATACTTAAAAATAATGTTTTTAAAGTTAGAAAATAGCCTTAAACTCACAAAAATATATCCAAAAATCCTATTAAAATTGTTAATAAAATCCACCTACTTACCGTACCTTTTCATTATTAACTAGGTTAGTTATTCCTCGTCGATCAACTCTCTAAACTCGTGCGCATCCAACATCATCAAGAGAACGCACCCAATGTGAGTGAATCTCTACAAATTCCCCGTTTTAATCACGTTTTAGGGGTGTATCATGTGTCTTATTATTTATTACATTTAAACCATTGTGCATCCATCATATCCATGAACAAATGTGTATTCAACATGTATCAACTGTTTGTGTGGTTATTGTTTAGATTAAATTTATCATTTTCAGTACATACATTATCATAGGCCGCCGCTCCCCATTACATATGAGCGTTGAGCTGTTCCCCATTACATATGAGCGTGAACCAGGCGTTGCCAACATACGATCGGCTCCGTTTGATTGAGCCTTGATCGCACAGACATTTATCATAGGCCGTCCGTTCCCCATTACCTATGAGCGTGAATGTGACGTTGCCAACATATACAGTATCATTCATTTTATACATTCATGCAAGTTGGTTTGTTATTGTATGTTATTGTTTGTTATTGTTATTGTTATAGTATGATTAATTACGTTTGCTCACATATGATTATTGCACAATTTTTCCATATTAAATACAACAAGAAATAAATAATAAATGTTTTCTAACAAGGTTTACTTGCCAACTTTTGTTGATCCAAAAACCATTTTTACACATGATACAGGTGGACAGGATGAAGCAAGGAACACATAGGAAAGTGCCTTAGAAGAAAAATAATGAAGTTTAGAAAGATGTATAGAACATGTTGTTTTTGTATGATTTGATTGTATGATCTCCTTGAAATTGTAATAATAAATATGAAACATTATAATAAATGTCATGAGCTTTGATGAAAACCCAATCATGCCCCTATCACCTTTTCCGCTGCGGGTCGGGGTGTGACATTAAAAAGATTTTTAAAACCATTGAACCGGTGCGCAAAGTCTGCCTTGAACCCGCGACCTATGTTCCGCTTTGCACCCAGCCCTACCAACTGGGCTGGGTGTCTAACCCGGAGATTAAAGGATTTTAATTATATTTATATATTATCTATATTATTTTATATTTAAGTTATAAAAATGCTTGATTTATATATAAGGAATTCGGCATCACGTATGAGACTCGAACCCGGGTTCTTGCGTTTCAAATGCACACCGTCCACCAGTGGACCGTGTGTCTAACCCGGTCTATAAACCGATTTTAATTATATTAATATACGCTTGATAACTTCATCTTCTTCATTAAATCAACCTCAAACACAAATCCGACTGAAATTATTTTTAAACAATTCTGTTTAATTGTTTCAGAATTAACACCTACATAATAAAAGATTACATGAATGTTTAAAGAATTATACCGACTAGGAGATGAATTCCGGTTTTCCGGCGGCGGTTTCCGGCGAGAACAGCTTAACTCCGGCGACTTGTTTTTGCACAGAGATATTCTCAAATGGATGAGCGGGTGAAATGAATTGAGATAGTCCGGTATTTATAGACCATCTTTTCTTGAGATTTGAATTCAATCATTAACCCGACATTGAATTCAATTCGGTTACACACGCTGATTTTGAGATCTAGGATTGAAACTGATTTACCCAAAACGGTTGGAGATGATTTTTATAACTGAAATCAATGATTGATTTGAATTAAATCGGTTGTCAGTTTCCGATTTGGGTTTCAAGGTTTGCAGGT